>CM067333.1:98825000-100058500 GCA_034376525.1 Nicotiana benthamiana
GTAGGAGGATCAACATCTCATCAATGAAGTGGTTAGTTTGGAATATAAGGGGTGTAAATAAAAGGTACAACCAGAAAGAAGTTAGGGAATATATTAGGAAAAACAACATCAACCTAGTTGGATTAGTAGAAATTAAGGTAAAGCAAATACATTCTAGTAGAATTGCTAATCTACTAGCACCAGGCTGGGGTATCTTAACAAACTATGTCTCAGATGAAAAGGGTAGAGTGTGGATTCTCTGGAATCCAAAAGTATTTGCAGTCACTAATGTTCTAGAGGAAAGCCAACTGATTCACAGCAGGGTTACCGGTAGGACAGGGGATTTCACATGCTTGCTCGCTGTGGTGTATGGTTTCAATGGGCAGGAACAGAGAAGATCCCTATGGAGCAGATTACAAACAGTGTCCCTAGGAATGCAAGAACCATGGGTAGTTGCTGGGGATTTCAATGCTGTGTTATGTGACAAAGATAGGCAGTCTTGCAAACCAGTCAGGCTCCCTGAAACTCAAGATTTTAACAAATGTATTCAGCTAGATAGTCTATCAGAATTGCCTTAGAGAGGTGACTATTACACATGTACAAATAAACAAACTGGGGTGGACAGAGTATGCAGTAGACTGGACAGAGTCTTTGGTAACTATGAATGGATGATCTAATGGAACCAAGTGGTAACAGATTATGACCTCCCTTTAATCTCAGACCATAATCCCATGATAATGACACCAATATCATCTTCCTGGAATGGGAAAAAGACTTTCAAGTTCTTTAATGTATGGCTGAGCATGAAGATTTCCAGCAGATTGTGGCAAGAGTATGGCAGGATGGAAAGTCAGATACTATGAGAGCAATATGGTCTAAATTCAAAACTTTAAAGAGTCCTTTGAAGGTCCTGAATATTAAAGAATTCAAGACTATCTCACAGAGAATAGATCATTGCAGACAGGAACTGGGGACAATACAAGGCCAGATGGCACAGGCATACACTGATGGCCTACAACAGAAGGAGAAGGAGCTGGTGCTGAAACTGGAAAAATGGTCAATGATTGAGGAAAGTGTGCTGCAACAAAAAGCAAGAGCAAAATGGATACAACTTGGGGACTCCAACACTAAGTACTTCTCTGCAGTAATGAAGGAGAGAACTCAACACAACCAGATTACTTAACTCATCACTGCAATGGGTATCAAACTTACTACAGCTGAAGATATCAAAGAGGAAATCATGGGATTCTATAAGGCACTGATGGGAACCTCTGCAACCACTCTGCCAGCTATAAAAACACTGTACATGACAAATGGCCCAAAGCTGACACAACAACAAAGACAGGAACTATGTGATGATGTAACTGATATAGAAATAGTGGAGAGTCTCAAGGCTATTGGAGATGACAAAGCACCAGGGACAGATGGATACAATGCAGTCTTCTTCAAAAAGAGCTGGGGCATCATTGGTAGGCAGGTCACCACTGCCATCAAGCAATTCTTCACCTCAACCAGGATGTTTAAACCTATAGACTGTGCAACTATTACCCTCATTCCTAAAGTTTCCAAACCATCTACAGTCAAAGAGTATAGACCTATTGCTTGCTGCCTCTATAAAATTATCTCAAAAATTCTGGATAACAGGTTGCAGAAGGTAATGGCAAGTATTATCAGTGAAGCTCAGGCAGGTTTCATTCCAGGCAGAAAGATCCAGGACAACATTATCCTGGAACATGAGCTAGTTAAAAGCTACACTAGACAACATGTGTCCCCCAGATGCATGATATAAATTGACCTCCAGAAAGCTTATGACTCAATTGAATAGGTATTTCTATAGCAGGTTATGGAACAGATTGGCTTCCCCAGCACCTTCATTAAATGGATAATGGAATGTATCTCAACAGTGAGCTTCTCTATCCTAGTTAATGGAAAGGCAACTGTACCTTTTGGTGCTGCTAGGGGGCTTAGGCAAGGGGACCCCATTTCCCCCATCCTATTTGCTCTGGTCATGGAGTACTTAAGTAGGGCCTGCAACTCACTAAAAGATGATCCAGCATACCAGTTCCACCTCAGATGTAAGAAACTGGGAATTACTCACATGTGCTTTGCTGATGATTTGCTACTGTTTGCCAAAGAAGATATTCCTTCTGTCATGGCCCTATCCAGATGTTTCTCACAATTCTCTGCAGCTTCTGGATTACAGGCTAATCTAAATAAGAGCTCAGTCTATTTTGGAGGGGTAGCACTGGATACACAGAACCAGATCCTTGACCACCTTGGCTATGAGCAAGGTCAATTGCCATTCAAGTATCTAGGAGTTCCCCTGTCCACCAAGAAAATTACACTGCTCCAATGGCAACCTCTAGTGGATATGATCACTGTCAAGATCACCTCTTGGACTGCCAAAACACTGTCTTACTCTGGGAGAATCCAACTGGTTCAGTCTGTCATTTTTGGGGTCCAAGCCTACTGGGAACAATTGTTCATATTGCCTGTTAATGTTCTGAAAATGATTGAAGGCATTTGTAGAAGTTTCATTTGGTCTGGGATGAACACTGTAACTAGGAAAGCATATATCTCCTGGGACAAAATGTGTACACCAAAATCAGTTGGAGGGATGAATCTCACTAATCTCAAGCTCTGGAATAAAGCTGCCATTGCAAAGACATGTTGGGATCTAGCTCATAAAAAGGACAAGCAGTGGATTAGATGGATCACTGTGTACTACATCAAAGACAGACCTATTGAATCCATTCCAATTCCTGCTCAGGCAAGTTGGATGGTTAGAAAGATCATCCAATCAAGAGACATACTACAGAGGATCCAACACTGGAAGGAACAGAAATGCTCAACTAGACAGTTGTACCAGTCACAGATGCAAGACCTGCCGAGGGTCCCATGGAAGAACTTAATCATACAGAATTATGCCAGGCCAAAGGCAACCTTCAACCTATGGCTATTCTTACAGGACAGACTCCCAAAAAAGGACAGATTGCACAGCTGGGGAATGAGTATTGATCAACAATGTACCTTATCCCAAAATCACCCAGAAACAAGAGACCATCTAGTAGTGCTCAGCAAAAGCCACTTAGGCTATCATATTCTATTTCTTTTCTGTCTTGCTGGTAGTGCTAATAAGGAGTGCCCGGACATATAAAGATAGTGTTTAAGTTCCCCTCCGGGAAGAAAGGGCTAGGGCAGACAGAAGTTAAGAGCGAGGGGAAAGGATAAAGGGTGCGTAGTTCTTACCCGCTTTATATAGTAAGTATAGTAGGGTTAACTATAGATCTTTTCATGGGAGTTCTGTTTACACCTCTTCTATTTCAAATAGAATTTCTAAGCTAAGCTTATTCGGCATAACATATCTCTTACTTGAAAATATGTAGTGAATATGTCCTAACCGTGCTTAATCTTGAGGTTGTGTTAGTGAGCGCATAACTAAAAAAAATCCTTTACCTAATAAATTACTTGCTTACCTAAGAGGGGCTGTTCTCGCGATTGATTGAAGTATGCTTGCTTCTCTGCTAAATGATAATGTGGATGGATTCGAGGACCTTCTTTTCTGAAGTGAAAGAAGGGACATCCACCATCATGAATCCCCTCATAGTAGAGGCGAGTGCAGGTCCTGACTAGGTTTTAGTCTCTATTCTTTCTCGTTCGGGTATACTTACGAGCTAGGATATCTTGGAAAGTCTAACTCGGGACCATCTGACCGGACTACCAAGCTTGACTATCAAGCCGTTATCTTTCATTTAGTCAATACCAGTGCCCGCTAAAAAGCTTAGCTTACAGTGGTGCTTGAATAAGGGGAATCCGCTATTGAATAGAGTGCTGCAATAAATTGTCATTGTTCATTTTCATTTGCTTTGTTCTCTTTGACTGATCAAAAAATTAAGAAAAACTTGTCGGAAATCTGAAATCACCGGTTGGCGTAGGGGTAGTTTAATTATACTAGGTATTTTTGTATATGATTTAATATTTTCTTAATGGGCGTGCTAAAAGTAAATTAGACACTTATTATGAACGGGAGGGAGTAAGATCCAATAATAATTAGGATTTTAGGAAGAAACGTAAGCTTACCTCCCACAATTTCATAATGAAGAATAAACATATCATCCACCAACACAACATAATAATAGTTCTAGTCTTACAACTGAAAAAAGTAAGGATATATAAAGAATTCCTTTCTTTTAATAGATCTTAGATGATGTAAATTCAAATTATTCAGAGTCTAACTAAAAAAATCCCTAAAGAAACCGGTATTTCATGATTATTAAGAAAGTAAGTATATTTCACGAGCAGCATTTAAATGATGATGTTGAAAAGAATGGACCTTAGACCTAACTCAACCCCAAAAGCTAGCTTATGAGGTGATCTCTGGAGCGTGGACAACATAAATGGGGGGCCCAACATCGGTAACAATAATTGGAATGGGCCTGGCTCTGATACTATGAAAAGAATGGACCTTAGACCTAACTCAACCCCAAAAGCTAGCTTATGAGTTGAGGATTGCCCAAGTCATATAAGGAGATCAAGGACCTCAAATCCCTCCGATGTGGGACAACTCAACAGATGTGGGCTGCAAATTTAACAGATAGAGAACAAAATACAGAAAAGAAAACGATAAAGTAAACCAGAATTCAACTTCACCATTAGTTTAAGCTAACAAATTCAGTCACCAATGACAAAGCATTGGAAACAAACAGTAACGTTTGTCGTCATTATCATTAATCATCACCTATCCCTATCCATTCCTTGCCTCCATCTCTACCATTCTGAGAATCTAAAAAAAACAACTGATAATTATTCATTCAAGTCCTAAAGCAAGGGACATAAAGATGTTGGTGTTTATCAATCTGTCCCTGAACACAGCGGAATTGTTCGACATGCCAAGGGATAGTAATATTTCCCTTGTGATCAAAACCATAAACTTCCTCTGCTTCTTTGAGCAACTGAATGAAAAGTGGGTGATTGAAATAAGAAACTGGAACAACAAATCTCTGTTGCTCTTGCCCTACTTTAATAGCCAGAAACCCTTTATTAGTTAATCCTGTAAATAAAACAGAAAAGAGGCTTTTGATTTCAGTAGAGAAAAAGGAAAGAATTAGAAAGGATAGCCTTGAGAAGTTCGTCATGACTGAATTTGGAACATATAGGAAGATGGAGAAGAAGAGAATAAAAAGGTTTGATAGACCTATTCCAAACCTTATTATGTATTTGATTTGGTATAAGGCTTTAATAAAATAAGGAAAAACATTTAAAACTGAAAGACAATATAAATTTTAAATATTATATTGCGTAATATTTGCGTGTGCTTAGAATTATATTATTAGGATATTATGACTAAATATGCAACACTCTTTACTATTTAGTTTTATTTAACCTTATTCTATACATAAAAATAATTTTAATTTTCTTATTCTTAATACTATATTTTTACAACCGCATAGGTATCACAGATGGAATTCAAAATTTTAATAATCTATTTTTTTCTTCTAAACTTTATACCGAATCAAGTATCAATACATAAGTTGAAATGGTCCTTTTCTGCTTTTAAATTTTATACTGAGTCATGATAATATTATTGGAAAACGTTTTTATCAAAATATTTTTCTTTCTCACCTCGGTCAACTAGCAATTAATTTTTCAGTGGGGCAAGAAAATTTTGAGTGATAAAAGCTTATTTTCCATGTCTCACTAGTTGATTTTAAATACTTTTATTTTAAGGTCATATGGTATTCAGCATTTATCACGATTTGATACCTTGCTCTTGCAGCGCAACACTACTTTACCATAGTTGTCCCTAAATATGTGATATTCTTCATTTGTTCCGTTGGAGCCATAAAGATAGGCAGTAACGACATCCATTAAGTGCATGTCCAGCTTCTCATGGACAGCAAAACTTATGAGATAACGAAAGGTTATCGCATCCATTACAGGCGAATATGTCTCTTCATAATCGACACCAGGCCTTTGGGAAAAACCTTGTGCAACAAGTCGTGCTTTGTATCTTTGTACTTCATTTTTCTCATTTCGTTTGCGTACAAAGACCCACTTGTAGCCAACGGGCTTAACACCATTAGGTGTTTCAACTATAGGGCCAAAAACTTCACGTTTTGCCAGCGAATTCAATTCAGATTGAATTGCTACTTGCCATTTTGGCCAATCATGTCTTTCTCGACATTCTTTCACAGATTGCGGTTCGAGATCCTCACATTCTTTCATAATGTTAGATGCTACATTATAAGCAAAGACATTATCTACCACAACATCCACTCGATTAATATTTGCCTCAATATTAATTGGATTTGGGAGTAGTTCCGTATTTTCAAGAGCTTCAGGCTCAATAGATTCTTCGTGAATCTCGGAATTAATCAAATCATGAGCGTCCTCATGTGATTCTTTCATAGTGTCATTTAGATCGTTCTTTTTCCTCTTTCTAGGATTTCGATCTTTGGAACCTAATGGTCTGCCACGCTTCTGGCGTGCATTTGACTCATTGGATATGACACTAGATAATTGTCCAATAGGGACTTTAATACGGATCGGAACATTTTCCGCAGGAATGTGGGATTTCGTTATCCTCTTCAAGTCCGTAAATGCGTCAGGCATTTGATTTGCTATTCTTTGCAAATGGATAATCTTTTGTACCTCTTTCTCACAAGTAGAGGTATGTGGATTAAGATGAGATAATGATTCATTTTTCCACAAAATTTCCCATTTGGTTTCACCAACTTCTCCCCCTAATTTTGGGAAAAGTGTTTCATCAAATCGACAGTCTGCAAATCGTGCAGTAAACAGGTCGCCTGTCAATGTTTCAAGGTAGCGAATGATGGAGGGCGAATCAAACCCAACATATATTCCTAACCTTCTTTGCGCACCCATTTTGGTGCGGGATGGCGGTGCTACAGGCACATATACGGCATATCCAAATATCCTTAAATGAGATATATCGGGTTCATGACCCAAAACCAATTGCAACGGTGAATACTTGTGGTAATTCGTCGGCCTGAGACGAATTAGCATTGCTGCATGCAATATGGCATGACCCCACACTGAAGTGGGCAGCCTCGTTCTCATCAGTAATGGCCTTGCAATCAACTGCAAGCGCTTAATTAAGGATTCTGCAAGACCGTTCTGAGTGTGAACATGGGCTACAGAATGTTCAACTTTTATCCCGATTGATAAGCAATAATCATTAAATGCTTGGGATGTAAACTCAGCAGCATTATCCAGTCTAATGGACTTGATTGGATTATCTGGAAAGTATGCTCGTAGCCGAATGATTTGTGCCATTAACTTCGCAAACGCCAGGTTGCGAGATGACAACAGGCACACATGACACCATCTACAGGATGCGTCTATCAAGACCATGAAATACCTAAACGACCCACTAGGTGGGTGAATAGGTCCACAAATGTCCCCTTGTATACGTTCCAGAAACTGGGGTGACTCAGTCCCAACCTTTGTTGGGGATGGTCTGATAATCAGCTTGCCTTGATAACACGAAGTGCAAGGATATTCATTACTTGGGAGAATTTTGAAATTCTTTAACGGATGCCCATATGAGCTTTCTATAATCCGTCTCATCATGGTTGATCCTGGGTGACCCAGTCGATCATGCCAAAGTACAAATGTATTGGACTCAGTATTCTTTAGATTTACTGTTGAATGTGCCTCAATTGCACTAATTCTTGTCCAATACAGGCCACAAGATAAAGACGGGAATTTCTCAATAACCCTCTTTTGGCCGGAGACATTCTTTGAAGTGAGGACGAGATATTCAAGATTATCTTCATCCATTGTCTCAATATTGTAGCCATTCCGGCGTACATCTTTAAAGCTCAACAAGTTTCTCATAGACTTGGAGGAGAACATTGCATTCTCTATGATTAACATCGTGCCCTTGGGCAGAGTTACAATAGCTCTTCCGGAGCCTTCAATCAATTTACTACTTCCAGAGATTGTAGTAATGTTTGCCTTACACATATTCAGTTGAGAGAAATACTTCCTTTCTTTGAGTATTGTATGTGTAGTACATGAATTAACTAGGCAAATACTTTTACAGTTGGATGTTGATCCAAGTTCGCTTTGTGAGATATCCATTTTGCTTTCCCATAGTTTGACATACAAAAAAGGAGATACACGAACATAAGAATAAACAAGTTCAATCCTTTTGTGTCACATAATATTTTATAAACTATATATTATCGTTGCGGTGAAAACGGGCACTGGTCAAAGGCTTGCCGTATACCATGACTTTTGGTTGACCTTTATCAAGCATCTCGAAAGAGTAAAACGCCCTGAAACGAATTTTGTCTCTGACGACAACTTTGACATCACCCACTTGGATGTGGCAGACTTCTTTGAGCAACCCGAGGGGTAGATAGACCACCTAATCGGTGATGGATCCGTGATGAAAGAAGATGGAGCTATTTGATTTTATTTTTGTTTGTATTAGTGAATGAATAAACTAATAGCCATTAGTATTAGCTCGTATTAGTTAGTTCATGATATAATGTTAGTATTAGTTCTTTAGAATGTATCAATATGCTCAAATATCAATAATATTTTTACTTTCCAGTAGAGGTAATCGACTAACCTGAAAAACTAGTCGGCTATCTCATATTTCGCATAAAAACTGCAAAACAATCGATTGTCAATGATCAACAATCGATTGTCCTTAAAACAGTGATCTGGAATTTTTCAAAAACAGTCAACAATCGATTGTCAATGTTTAACAATCGATTGTCGTTAGACAGTATAATCTGGAATTTTTCAAAAATCATCCACAATCGATTGTCTATGTCTAACAATCGATATATATATATTTAATCGAATTTATTTTGGTTTGGTTTGATTTTTTTAATTAGAATAAAAATCAAATCAAATTTAATCGATTTTTAAATTTCAAAATTAAAACTACACCAAACCAAAAAATATTAATTTTTTCATCAATTTAATTTAATTTAATTTTTGATTTGGTTCAGATTTTTATGAACAGCCCTTAGATGCTGCCTATAATTCTGGTAACAAATTTCCACCATATATTGAGAATCTTATCAATTCTCCGGAATTTTATTGCTACCAATCAGAGGGTTACACTTCCTAAATTGGAGCGCATGAATTTGGAAAAAGACCTGACCACCAATATTTAGTTAGAAAATGTAGGTAATGAATGTTTATCACATATATGGAGCAAGAAATTAAATAATATCCATCTTATAAACCGAAGCTTATTTGGAAAAATCGCTTTTGTAGTTAGGGTCGGGACACGCAATTCTTGGTCCCGGCAGAATCATAGTACCGGATGGTACGCTGTATGGAATGTTTACTATATTTAGGGCCTGATTAATTGAACTTTAAAAAAATCATTATTTTAAAATGAATATTTTTCATATGAAGTTTCAAAAGAAATGCTACTTCTCGAGTGTGTTTAACCAATTTGAGAATGTCTATCTCAGTATCAAGGGAACAATTCATATTTGGTCGATCTCTTTATACAGTGATTAAGAAAAAAAAGATGTAAAATACACTCTACAATTAGAATTATTTAAATTAATAAATGACTTGTAAATATTTATTGCGAGAGATTTTAGTTGTGTATCTAATTAGAGACGGGGTAAGAATTGAGAGATTTTGAAAGACATGTTTAAATTAAGGAGTAATAGTTTTGTTTTTCAAAATTCTTTTTATAAGTTGTCCAGAAAGAAATTATAAATTAGGGAAAATTTCACATTAGAATTTAGAACAACTGGCTCCTTATTTTTTCAACTTTATAGCATATATTTTAAATTAGGAATTTTTATATTTCTATGCCACATAGAAAATTTTATTACCCCCAATTTTTAAGATTTGACTTAATTACACTTAGTATACCAAATTATCAATTTTATATCAAAATGTATTTTAACCTAAAAAGCTAGCATCCTTACCTTGAACAATTTTTGTTAACATATTAAGTTATACTGTGCCGTTATTATTTTGAACCAATATCCAAAACTTAGTCTCGCTTGAAAATATACATTGATGTTAGGAGATAAAACTAGATAAAAATATTTTTTTTAGAATAAGTAAATGCTTTTTTGTCTTTCCTTAGTAGATAAACAATTATCTTTTCTTCTGTTTTTGGTAACTATCCATTTTTTAATTACCAAGTAAAAATTACTAATCAATTCAATCGCCTCAGTCAAAAACTCACCACGGAACGGGAAGCTAACTTGCTCGCCGGCGTATGTTAGCAGGAAGCTAACTTGCGCTTCTGCCATAGCTAAGACGAAGAAGAAGCTACAATCAGTTTCAGAATCAATTGGCAATGAAAATCCGCAAGTTACTCCATCAATAAACAAACAAAATCGATGGTTAACGGGTATGGGATCCGCACCTACAGTATACCACAACCTAGATGATGCCGGAAAAAATGGTGCGATCGTGACCCCGGAATCCGGAATCCAGCAGCGATTGAGTCCACTGACTCTTGGAAGCTTTATGCCTCAATAATTCCAACCGATTAGGGACGAAATTGAAGAAAGTAGGGACATTCCTCATCAAAGGGATACTCTGTCACAGGCAACCCGGCGACTGCATTTCTCGGTGCATGCAGAAAAAGAACAAAGCAAACCATCGGTAGCAGACCAAGGGAACTTGAAAAACAACCAGTCTCCAATAGAAGCCCTCAAAAAGGTAACGCCCTAACATACGTCCCCCCTGCTCAAAGGGATGGGAGATTTGTAGTTCAAATTGACGAAGCCGATACCAAAAGAGAATTATTGGAGTAATGCATTGATAGGGTATGTACTTGGTGAATCACCGTATGAGAAGACTATGTAAAATTTTGTCGCAAAACAGTGAAATTTTGTCGCAAAACAGCCTCAAATAATTTATCATGATGATGAATACTATATATTCAGATTTGACAATGTGGAGGATAAGAATCGAGTGTTACAAGCATGACCCTACACATTTCGAAACAAGCCAATGATACTGCAACAATGGCAAATGGAATTCATGTTTGATCCTGCAAATATTACAGTAGTTCCACTGTGGATCAATTTCCCTACTTTACCATTAGCTTTCTGGTCCTCCAATGCAGTATTAAGTAAACTGGCAAGTGTGGTAGGAAAACCTTTGTACTCTGATAAATACACTGCTGATTTGGAGAAGGTATCCTATGCCAGAGTGTTGATTGAAACTGACATCTCCAAGCCACTGCCAGAAAGCTTAGAACTGCAGACCAACAGAGGCCTCATTGTGCAACAAATAGAATATGAATGGAAACCAAAATTCAGAACAGCTGAAATAGAAATTCAGAGTTGCAAATAGGTGGACTCCAAAAATAAAACAAAAACAAATGGCAACTCAACAGGTACCTGCAATTGAGGAAACGAATGAAACAGTGGAAGCAAACTGTCTAAATACAGTAGGAAATGGGAAATAGAAGGAGAAGATTGAACAGCAACCAAAAACTTGCACATTGATTTCAAGCAACAGATTCAATCCTCTACAGATGGCAGACAATCCTGGGGACGCTGGCCCATCCAGCTTCACCCCTAAATGATACTCTGCACATGGAATGTCAGGGGCCTGAACAAGGCTCATAAGCAGAAATACTTAAACATCTTTCTGAGGAAGCATAAGGTGGAGGTCATAGGGTGTCTAGAAACTAGAGTAAAGGAAGGCAAAGCAAGGAAAATATTAAACACTGTCTATAGAGGATGGAGCAGCTGCTGTAACTACAATGAACATCCAAATGGCAGGATATGGCTAGTATGGAAACAAAGCTGTGAAGTGACAATTTTGATGTCTGATGAACAATTCATACGCTGTGAAGTTAAGAAAATAGGATCCACCTTTCAAACACTTCTCACAGTGGTGTATGCAAGCAATGACATCCAAAAAAGACACCAGCTATGGGACAGATTGATACACTTGGGAGCTTCTGTACAACAATGCTGGTTGATCAGTGGGGACTTCAACAATATGCTTCATACAGATAACAGAATTGGTTCACAATGACACAAAATGATATTAGAGGATTCCAGGAAGCAATAAACACCCTTCAGCTTACTCAATTGAAAAGTATGGGCAGCTACTTTTCCTGGCGCAACAAACAGCAACCCATCACAAGGGTGTATAGCATGATAGATTGGACTTTTGGCAATTTGGCATGGATGCAACAGTATAGTCACATTGAAACTGATTACCAGACTCCAGGGACATTAGACCACTCTCCTATACTAATCCACTGCAAAACTGTAAACCAGAGAACAAACTGACATCCTAAACATTTCAAACTGTTCTTACCTATAATGGAGCACAATGACTTCACTGCTGTAGTAGGGAAAGTTTGGAAGCAGAGGGGAAAGGAGGAAACTGGTAGCATGCACACCATATGGAAAAAGCTAAAAGATTTGAAAAAAGAGTTGAAAGAACTGAACAATTACATAGCAGCATACAAAACACAACAATGCAGCAAGACACAAACTAGAAGTAATTCAGTTTGGATTGAGAAGCAACAACATGGACCAGCAGCTGATAGAACAGGAAAGGACAACCTTAGCTAAAATACAAAAATGGAGCAACATAGAGGAGAAGAATCTGCATAAAAAATCCAGAGGAAATTGGATTACCTGTGGAGACTCTAACTCCAAATACTTTCATGCCCAGCTGAAGCAGAGAACAAACATGAACAAAATTGATTCCATATATACTGATGCAGGGGAAAGGCCATTTGATCCTAAACAAGTGGAAGAAGAATTCCTAGACCAATTCTGCAAGATTCTGGGAGAACAAAAAACTATCTGTAAATGTCCAAACACTGTCATCATTCAACAGGGACCATGCTTAAACAACCAGCAGAAACAGTCTCTAATTAAACCAGTAACAAAGGAGGAAATCTCTCAGGCAATAAATGATATGCCACATGACAAAGCTCCAGGAGTAGATGGCTTCCCAGTAGAATTCTTCACTCGACACTGGAACATTGTTGCTGATGATGTTTATGCAGCAGTGAAAGAATTCTTTACAACAGGCAAGATGCACAAAGGTGTAAGCAGCACAACAGTCTCATTGATTCCTAAAACATAAAATCCTACTACTTTCAAAGATTATAGACCAATCGCCTGCTACACAACACTTTATAAAATAATCACCAAAGTGCTCACAGCAAGAATAAAAACAGTTATAGGTGGTTTGATTGGCAATTCACAATCGGCATTCATTGAGGGCAGGAGCATAACAGACAACATTCTCTTTACTCAGGAGTTATTTAAAGGATACAATAGGAAAGGAATATCCCCGCGGTGTGTGTTAAAAGTTGACCTGAGAAAGGCTTATGACACAGTGGAATGGTGTTTTATAGAGAGACTGCTGCTGGACATGGGTTTTCCCTACAAATTCACAAAATGGATAATGGAATGCATCTCTTCTGTCACATACTCATTAAGCCTCAATGGGGGCTTGTTAGATAATACGCTTAACGCTAGAGGGGGTGAATAGCGTTATAATAAAAATTAGCGTAAACTTGCGGAAATTAAAATTTGCAGGAAATAATTAAGTGCGTTAAATAAATAAAAAGGAAAGAACGCACCAATATATTCTGGTTCACCACAACACGTGGCTAGTCCAGTCCCCGAGAAACTCTCTCGAGATTTTCCACTAACTTGTTAAGCTTACGGGTGCTCAACAAACCTTTACAACATAAGGACACAAGCCTTAACACCTTTGCTCGGAGATACAACACTCCAAGACTTCAACCAAGGAAACACAAGTTCCTTACAACAAGAGAATCACAATTCTCTTACAAGTGTGTAAAACACTTAACACTCAAACAAAATACTCCTTTATGAGTAGGTAAGAGTAAAAGAAGTAAGCTCTAGACCACAACAACTTTGGACAAGAATATGGCTCTTAAAAGCTTTATGAAATTGAAAATAAAATGATAAACAAAAGTACTTATAGCAATGTAATGATCAGTCGTAGTATGTTGTTGTTTTTAAAACACTGAAATGAAGCTGTATTTATAGTTGAAAAACTTGGCATTACCGTTGCCTAATTGCCAATTAAGAGTTGCTGATTTTACTCACTGACAATCGATTGTCAAACCCCAACAATCGATTGTCTGCCAGTCAGATCAAAATTCAATCCCAGATTTTACGCTTGATAATCGATTACTGGCAACGTTCAAAAAATCCTTTCCAGATTTTACCACAAACAATCGATTGTCCAGAATCAACAATCGATTACTCAGCAACGTTCAAAAAATCTTTTCCGGATTTTAATCAAAACAATCGATTATACCAAATCAATAATCGATTACCCAATAACGTTCAAAAAATCTTTTCCGAATTTTAATCACAACAATCGATTATACAGAATCAATAATCGATTACCTGACGGTATTTGAAAACTTTGCGACAACGGTCAGCTTCACAATCGATTGCACAAAGTCAACAATCGATTACCTATCAGTTTTTGAAAAGCATTTTAGACACTGCCTCTTGACAATCGATTATTTAATAGTTTTGAAAAAGTCTGGAAGTCACTGCCTCAACACAATAGATTGTCATAAGTTCACAATCGATTATTTTGTGACTTTGAAAAATCTGAAGGACACTGTCTCTTCACAATCGATTGTCATTAGCTTCACAATCGATTATTCTGAGTTTTGAAAACTTTGATGGACACTGCCTCATCACAATCGATTGTCATTTGTTCACAATCGATTGTCATGCAGGTTTGAAAAACCTGATGCTCACTGTCTTACTCACAATCGATTGTCATTAGCTCACAATCGATTGTCATGCAGTCTTGGCTTAAAACAATCGATTATCATAAGTACATAATCGATTATCTTAGTCCAGATTTTTAAGGCATGTCTAAAAATTATTTTGACTACTGTAAATATGCATGATTTAAAATCATTTGACATTAAATTAAATATGCATGATTTTGGAAATAGTTTTATGAGAGAAGCCATGTTACGAGTCAAGTTGTAGGATCAAGATCACAAATAAGAATGACTCAATTAAACTTATAAAACTTTGTCTTGAGCTTGAATCTCGTTGTATATCAATTGTGCGCTTGTTTCTTGAACTTCGTCATATATCAATTTTCGCTTTGTTTGTCATTCATCAAAACCTACACAAAAGAACATACGTTTTAGTATATTGCATTGAGAACGTGTTTCCAACAATTTCCCCCTTTTTGATAATGGCAAACATTAAGCGGGATATGCAAGACAAGCAATTTATATTGACGATTCAAGACAAGTATATACATGTAACAAGTATGCAATTTGTTCCCCCTCAATTTGAGAATTCCCCCTCAATTTAAGCTTATAAATACTGAGAGTACTGAGCGTGCATACCCGTTATCTTCCCCCTTTTGCCATTAACAAAAATAATAATAAGATGCCAAAGATGAAATAAACCTTGTTTATTTATTGGAAAGAAGGCGTGATTATTTAAAGAGAGTATAATAGCTCAAATGATTGCATTACAATCGATTATTGATACGAGATAATCGATTATTAGATGACAGAAACAGATTTTTCTGAAGAAGACTCGATTCTTGCGCGTCATGCTTTATAATTCCCCCTACTTTTAGGGCGATACCTGCAAAAAAGGATTAGACGTCTCCGACGCTCACGTTAGAAATCATGTAATAAAAAATGCAATGCATGACTTAGATCAACGTGGAGTCAAGAATCCCGAGTTCACTGCGAATTCGGAAGAAGGACTCTTTCTCTAAAGGCTTTGTAAAGATGTCTGCCAATTGGTTTTTGGTTTCAACAAATTCAATTTCGACATCGCCTTTGAGAACGTGATCTCTAATAAAATGATGTCTAATTTCAATCTGTTTCGTTCGCGAATGAAGAACGGGGTTCTTCGTCAAGCATATGGCACTAGTATTATCACATCTAAGAGGGATATGATCAAGACTTAGGCCATAGTCCAAGAGTTGTTGTTTCATCCATAGGATTTGAGCGCAACAACTCCCCGCGGCTACATATTCAGCCTCGGTTGTGGACAACGCAACACTTACTTGTTTCTTGCTAAACCAAGAAACGAGAGAGCTACCGAGCAAACGGCAAGTGCCACTAGTGCTCTTGCGGTCCAATTTGCATCCAGCAAAATCGGAATCGGAGTAGCCAACAAGTTGGCATGAAGAGCCTTTGGGGTACCATAGACCCACATTTGTAGTACCAATAAGATAACTTAAAATCCATTTTACCGCAGTAAGGTGAGACTCCTTCGGACACGATTGATAACGAGCGCATAAGCACACGCTAAACATGATGTCCGGACGACTAGCAGTAAGATAAAGAAGAGATCCCATCATACCTCGATACTTTTTGGTGTCGACTTCCTTACCTTTCTCATCTTTGTCTAGATGATCGGATGTGCTCATGGGAGTTGCCATTTCTTTTGCATTGTTCATCTCAAATCGTTTCAGCAATTCTTTGCAATATTTGGTTTGACAAATGAATGTACCTTCTTTCATTTGCTTTACTTGTAATCCCAAAAAGAATGTTAACTCACCCATCATAGACATCTCAAATTCGCTTGTCATTAAATCGGAAAATTCCTTGCATAAAACATTGTTAGTAGCACCAAATATAATATCATCTACATATATTTGAACTAACAAAATATCATTGTTTTTATGCTTAACAAAGAGAGTTGTGTCAACTTTCCCCCTAATGAAATCATTTTCCAAAAGAAACTTACTCAATCTTTCATACCAAGCTCGGGGAGCTTGTTTTAAACCATAAAGAGCCTTTTTGAGTTTGAAAACATGATCGGGAGATTTAAAATCTTCAAAACCGGGGGATTGTTCAACATAAACTTCTTCTTGAATAAAACCGTTTAGAAAAGCACTTTTCACATCCATTTGATATAAATTGAAATTCATAGAAGAGGCAAATGCAAGCAATAAGCGAATAGCTTCTAATCTAGCTACGGGAGCATATGCTTCCTCATAGTCAATACCTTCTTCTTGATTATAGCCTTTTGCTACAAGCCTAGCTTTGTTTCTAGTGATTATACCATTTTCATCTAGTTTATTGCGAAAAACCCATTTCGTACCAATTATGGTATGACCTTCGGGTCTTGGCACCAAATCCCAAACGTCATTGCGTTCGAATTGGTTAAGCTCCTCTTGCATTGCCAAGGTCCAAAATTCATCCCCAATTGCTTCTGAGATGGTTTTGGGTTCAATTTGAGAAACAAAAGCAGTATGTTCTAAGGTATTTTTGAGAGAGTTTCAGGTACTTACCTTGTCTCCAACGTTGCCAATTACATGTTCAAGAGGGTGATCTTTGATCGTCCTCCACTCATTTGGCACTTTTGTTTCTTTTTCCAATTGTGGCGCTTCTTCCGTTGGTTGTTCCTCAGTTTCATCTTTATTTTCCTTGGGTGGTTCCTCTTGTATTTTGTCTTTCAAGCTATCTAAGATACCTGCAAGATCAAAACCGGAATCCTTTCTCGCCAAGCGAGCATTATTTTCGGAAAATACAACATGAGGGGATTCCTCCATAATTTGGGTTCTTTTATTAAAGACCCTATATGCTTTACTACGTGAGGAATATCCAATGAAAATACCTTCATCCGACTTAGCATCAAATTTACCCAATTGGTCTTTGCCATTGTTATGAACAAAACATTTGCAACCAAAAACTCTAAAATGGGAAATATTTGGTTTTCTACCCTTATAAAGTTCATAGGGGGTTTTCATGAGTATCGGCCGAATTACTACTCTATTTAGAACATAGCAAGCGGTACTCACGGCGTCCGCCCAATAATGTTTGGGTATCTTAGCTTCGTCGAGCATGGTTCTAGCCATTTCTTCGAGACACCTATTTTTCCTTTCCACCACCCCGTTTTGTTGTGGTGTACGTGGAACGGAAAAGGTATGCTCGATTCCGAGTTCGTCACAAAAGTCCGCAAAGAGATTGTGATCAAACTCTCCCCCATGATCACTTCTAATTGAAGTGACGGTTGTTTCTTTCTCATTTGGAACACGCTTAAGAAAATATTTAAAATTTTGAAAAGCCTCACTTTTATTGGCAAGAAATAAAGTCCAAGTAAATCTCGAGTAATCATCAACAATCACAAAAGCATATTTACTCCTTCCTAGACTTTCAATGCGAGAGGGACTGAATAAATCCATATGAAGCAATTGCAATGGTCTAGAAGTTGAAACAATATTTTTAGATTTAAAAGATGCTTTTGTTTGCTTCCCCTTTTGACACGAGTCACAAATAGAGTCATTTTCAAATTTTAAATTGGGAAGACCAACAACTAAGTTTTGAGAAATCAATTTGTTCAAAAGATGCATATTGATATGTGCTACTCTACGATGCCATAGCCAAGTATCATCCTCTTTACTCATAAGACAATCAACATATTCGGGTGAGGAATTAGCAAGATCAACCATATAAATATTATCAACTCTAAAACCACGAAGTATGATTTTGAAATCACTACGTCTAAATACTAAGCATTCATCCGAATAAAATAAAGCATGATTTCCCTTGTCACACAATTGACTTATGCTCAAGAGATTGCGCTTTAATCCTTTAACAAGTAATATATGCTTAATAGAGGATTTTTCATCCTTACCGACCGAGCCGATGCCGATGATCTTTCCTTTATTGTTATCACCGAAGATAACACTTCCTCCTTTTTTGTGCTCTGATTGAAGGAATTTGGATTCATCTCCCGTCATATGCTTGGAGCATCCACTATCAAGGTACCACAGTACACTTGATCCTTTCAAGCACACCTACAAAACAAATTAATGTTCTTTAGGTACCCATGCCATCTTGGGTCCTTGGGGGTTAGGCATATTATAATGATGCAATTGAGTAATATGTCTATCACGTGTAAAGCATGCAGGAGCAATATGACCAATACGTCTACAATAATGACAAGTCACATTTGGGTTATGCATCCTTCTAGGTTCATAGTAACTAGACGGATGAAAATTTCTTACTCTATTTTGAACACTATGACTATTTCGCATTTCATGAGAATTATTTCTCCTACTATGAGCTCTAGGATGGGCAGCATTTCTAGAGTGATTGTTTCTCGGTTGAAGGCCATTTCTAGGTCTTCTCAAAGGTTCAACATTTGGCCTAAAATATGCATCATTTCTAGGTTAACTATTTCTAGGTGGTAAGTCATTTCTAGGTCTCCTAAAATGTTCAACATTTTGTCTAGCATGCATATTGGTTCTAGGATTGCTATTTCTAGGATAAGCATTTGTTTTATTAGTCCTAGGTTGAGCCTTAGGTGGTTGGGGTTTGGCTTCAACCTTTTCTTTAACCTCATTCTTAAATCCTATGCCATGCTTGGTTGATTTCAAATTTACAAGGACCTCATTCAAATTCTTGTGGGAAGAATTAAACTTATCTACGGTACCTTTGAGTCTATCTACCTCATTTTTGAGATGCAAGCAAGAAGAACAACTTTTAGTAGAACTTTCGGGCTTATCGGCGCTTCTTTTTCCAAAAAACTTGTTTTCCTCTTTCAGCTTTTCATTTTCTAAGACCAGTTTTTCTACATCCTTTTCTTTCAAAGAAAGCTGTTTTTGAAAATCCTTTTCTTTTAATGAAGCATTTTCTTTTATGCCCTTAACAGTTTTTGAAGCCTTAATAAACTCAGCATATAATTCATCAAAAGCAGTTCGCATTTCTTCAAGAGTAAAGAAGTCTTTAGACGAAATTTGACATACCTCATCTTTGTTGTCTTCTTGTGCCATAAGGCAAAGATTTGCTGCTTCGTCTTCTTCTCCTTCGCTTGACTCATCTCCGGAGTCGCCTCCCCAAGAAATGTATGCACGTTGCTTTTTAAAAGGTTTCTTCTCCTTTTTGATGTTTGGGCAATTTGATTTGATGTGCCCGGTTTCACCACATTCATAGCACTTGATTTGTTCGCCTTGCTTTTTGCCCTTGCGTTCATACTCCTTGCGCATGAACTTTTGAAATCTTTTGATAACGAGTCCAAACTCGTTGTCTCCTTCCTCATCAATTTGCGGTTGGCTTGTGCTCGCCTTTAGAGCTATTCTTTGCCTCCTTTGATCATCAACAAAAGGGTTAAGAATAGTAGATTCATAGGTCTTAAGGTTACCTCTTAGTGCGTCGATGGTGACGCTTGAAACGCCAATGGATTCTTGAATTGCATCGGCCTTTGATCTCCATGCCGGTGTGAGACTTCTAAGGATTTTTCGCACGAGCTCTCTATCCGTGAATGTTTTCTTGAGAGCATGTAGGTCATTTACGATTATTGAAAATCGCTCAAACATTTCGTCCACCTTTTCACCTTCCTTCATGTGAAATAATTCATAAGAATGGATTAGGAAATCAATTTTTGCTTCCCTTACCTGGTCCGTACCTTCGTACGTAACTTCTAGTTTGTCCCACATCTCCTTTGCCGTTGTGCAACACGATATTTTCCTGTAATCGTCAGCATTAACAGCACAATATAATAAATTAATTGCTTTAGCATTATTTTGAACCTTCCGGATGTCATCTGCTTCATACTCATCCTCGGACTTGGGAACCCATTCGTTTTCCACCCTCTTTGTTGGAATTTGGTTTCCCTTCATTATCACCTTCCAAAGGTGAAAGCTGTTGGACTGAACGAAGATCTTCATCCTCTCTTTCCAGTACGTGTAATTTGTACCGTTGAATAGAGGTGGTCGTGTGGAGCACTGTCCTTCATCAATTCCTGCAAAAGAATCACGAGTAGAAGCCATGGATGGTTCTCTCAAACTGTTAAGTATTCAGAGAGTTGGGCTCTGATACCAATTGTTAGATAATACGCTTAACGCTTTGGGGGGGTGAATAGCGTTGTAATAAAATTTAGCGTAAACTTGCTGAAATTAAAATTTGCAGGAAATAATTAAGTGCGTTAAATAAATAAAAAGGAAAGAACGCACCAATATATTCTGGTTCACCACAACACGTGGCTAGTCCAGTCCCCGAGAGACTCTCTCGAGATTTTCCACTAACTTGTTAAGCTTACGGGTGCTCAACAAACCTTTACAACGTAAGGACACAAGCCTTAACACCTTTGCTCGGAGATACAACACTCCAAGACTTCAACCAAGGAAACACAAGTTCCTTACAACAAGAGAATCACAATTCTCTTACAAGTGTGTAAAACGCTTAACACTCAAACAAAATACTCCTTTATGAGTAGGTAAGAGTAAAAGAAGTAAGCTCTAGACCACAACAACTTTGGACAAGAATATGGCTCACAAAAGCTTTATGAAATTGAATATAAAATGATAAACAAAAGTATGCAAGCTTATAGCAATGTAATGATCAGTTGTAGTATGTTGTTGTTTTTAAAACACTGAAATGAAGCTGTATTTATAGTTGAAAAACTTGGCATTACCGTTGCCTAATTGCCAATTAAGAGTTGCTGATTTTACTCACTGACAATCGATTGTCAAACCCCAACAATCGATTGTCTGCCAGTCAGATCAAAATTCAATCCCAGATTTTACGCTTGATAATCGATTACTTACAATCCATAATCGACTACTGGCAACGTTCAAAAAATCCTTTCCAGATTTTACCACAAACAATCGATTGTCCAGAATCAACAATCGATTACTCAGCAACATTCAAAAAATCTTTTCCGTATTTTAATCAAAACAATCGATTATACCAAATCAATAATCGATTACCCAATAACGTTCAAAAAATCTTTTCCGGATTTTAATCACAACAATCGATTATACAGAATCAATAATCGATTACCTGACGGTATTTGAAAACTTTGCGACAACGGTCAGCTTCACAATCGATTGCACAAAGTCAACAATCGATTACCTATCAGTTTTTGAAAACATTTTAGACACTGCCTCTTGACAATCGATTATTTAATAGTTTTGAAAAAGTCTGGAAGTCACTGCCTCAACACAATAGATTGTCATAAGTTCACAATCGATTATTTTGTGACTTTGAAAAATCTGAAGGACACTGTCTCTTCACAATCGATTGTCATTAGCTTCACATTCGATTATTCTGAGTTTTGAAAAACTTTGATGGACACTGCCTCATCACAATCGATTGTCATTTGTTCACAATCGATTGTCATGCAGGTTTGAAAAACCTGATGCTCACTGTCTTACTCACAATCGATTGTCATTAGCTCACAATCGATTGTCATGCAGTCTTGGCTTAAAACAATCGATTATCATAAGTACATAATCGATTATCTTAGTCCAAATTTTTAAGGCATGTCTAAAAAGTATTTTGACTACTGTAAATATGCATGATTTAAAATCATTTGACGTTAAATTAAATATGCATGATTTTGGAAAATAGTTTTATGAGAGAAGCCATGTTACGAGTCAAGTTGTAGGATCAAGATCACAAATAAGAATGACTCAATTAAACTTATAAAACTTTGTCTTGAGCTTGAATCTCGTTGTATATCAATTGTGCGCTTGTTTCTTGAACTTCGTCATATATCAATTTTCGCTTCGTTTGTCATTCATCAAAACCTACACAAAAGAACACACGTTTTAGTATATTGCATTGAGAACGTGTTTCCAACAGCGCTGACACCTCTTTTTAAAGGAAAAAGAGGTATACGACAAGGAGATCCAATGTCCCCTTACCTATTTGTAATTGTCATGGAATATTTGAACAGGGAACTCAAGTCTATGATGGGGAGAAAAGAGTTCAAATTTCATCAGCTAGGAGTGTCTTATATCTGTTTTGCGGATGATATACTGCTATTCTGCAACGTTAGTGCCCAATCTGTAAGACTTATACAATAAACGCTCCTAAACTTTGCGGAAACATCAGGATTGGAAGCAAATGCAGACAAAAGTTCTATATACATAGCAGGGGTCTCAAACTGGACAAAGGAGGAAATCATGAAAAACTTAACTTCCCTGAAGGATCCCTCCCTTTCAAGTATCTCGGCGTTCCAATGGACTCCAAGAAATTATCAGTAATACAATGCTGGCCAATAGTGGAGAAGATAACACAGAAAATCAATTGCTGGACATCAAGACTCCTGTCTTATGCCGGTAGGCTAAGGTTGATCAGGACAGTATTATTTGGATGCAATCGTACTGGTCCCAAATTTTCCTGCTTCCTAAAAAGGTAATGAAGATGATTGAAGCATATGCAGATCCTTTTTGTGGACGGGGGCGGCAAACGTGTCCAATAAGGCTTTAGTCGCATGGGAAACAATATGTCTACCATATAATGCTGGGGGACTAATTGTTTTGAACCTACCAATCTGGAATAAGTCAGCTGTGGCAAAGCATTTGTGGGCAGTAACAATGAAAAAGGACAGTCTGTGGATCAAATGGATGCACACGTACTACATTAAGAACAATGCCGTAGAATGTACCTACTCCTAAAACAGCAGCCCGGGCTGTGAGAAAGATCTTTGAGACCAGATTAATGATAGCAAATACCAAGGGTATACAGGGGGACCTGAAAAGTCGACTGATCCAGCTACAGAGGGGAGAACAGTTCAACATAAACAAAATCTACAGACTCCAGTTCCCTCAAGCCCCTAAAGTACAATGGAAAAGCATAGTATTGCAGCCAAAACTACACCCAAGATTCAAATTTATCGTTTGGCTAGCACTACGTAGAAGACTGGCAACAGTGGAGAGGCTAATGCTCATTGGGATACAGATTCCTCAACAATGTGTATTCTGCAAGCAAGTAGATGAATCTTTTGACCATCTTTTTTTTGCTTGCCCGATATCTTGGGGACTATAGAATAGAATGCTCGTATGGCTAGGATACAAGAGAACCATTTGTGATTGGAACAGCGAAGTCGAGTGGATTAGCAACATTGCAAAAAGGAAAAATGGACATGCTGAAATAACAACCAGTGTGTTTGGAATGTTAGTATACTGTCTGTGGCGGGAAAAAAACAAGATTAGATTCCATGGCGGGATCTCGATTATAAAGGATACATGCAAAGAGATAGCGATTCATGTGCACATTCAGGAAACCTCTCTTAAACACTGGAAGGATGTCTTGCGAAGACTGGATCACTGCCCGTAGGACAACGAAGAGAAGCATTGTATGTTTTTCATGTATTAATGTATATAGAGCATAGGGGAGCGTGTTCATTCTAGACTGTTTGTAGCAGTAGCTAGTCAGCGGCTACTGGAAAACTTTGTAATATTTGATCTATTGATGAAATGAAACTACTATTTAAAAAAAAAAAACTCACCACGTACAATCATGTGATGGAGAGTATTAATTTTGTAAAATTTGAATTTCTTTATTATCAGCTACATCTTCTTGACAACAACTGAAGAATGTAAAGATTCTTAGGTGGCATAGGGATATAAAAATACATCTACAATTGAAAATAATATATTTATAATAAGAATACAAGTAATCTACAATTTATCTATAAAATATCTACAAACTAGGTATATTGAATTTTAATGTCCTAATTCACATTCGATTGTAGTTTAATTGGGATTTTCGACATAATTACGTTTTTTTTTTCAGAAGATTTCTGAAAGTTTTAGTCATCTTTTATTTGTGAAAACAAAAAATAAAGAATCTACAATTAGAGTACATATAATCTACAATTTATCTACAAAATATCTACAAACTGGGTACATTGAATTTTTATATCCTAATCCCATTCAATTGTAGCATAATTAAGATTTTTGACATAATTGCGTTTTTCAAAAGATTTGTAGAAGTTTTAGCCATTTTTATTTGTGAAAACAGAAAATAAAGCATCTACAATCAGAATACAAATAATCTACAATTTATCTACAATTTTTGCAATATGTCTTCTTCTTCTTCTTCTTCTTCTTCTTCTTCTTCTTCTTCTTCTTCTTCTTCTTCTTCTTCTTCTTCTTCTTCTTCTCCTTCTCCTTCTTCTCCTTCTCCTTCTTCTTCTTCTTCTCTTTCTTCTTCTTCTTCTTCGAGTCAATCTCAAATTCAGTTAAAATCAAGTCTAATCTTCACCAAAACCCCTCAAAATTGAGATATAAACCACAAACCATATTTCTGATTATTTTTAACAACACCCAATCCAAACAAAAAATAATTTTTCAAAATCCAAATTTGAATTCAAAACTTTCAAGTTTTTTAATGGCTGTCAATCGTGGAATTGCTGCTCTCATTTCATTTGCTTTATATTACTGAAATTTGCGATTGAAAAAATAGAGAGAAGTTAGATATATAGATATTTGGATAATTTTCGGTATTAATGATCTGGAAAATTACTAATGATTTCGTAGATTTTTAAATTACTTTTACAAATGATGAAGATATAAATAAAGTTAACTGTTATGAGATGTTGATTGTAATTGGACAGTCTGCTGATAAATATAAAAATATAGATATATTAATCTTCAACACCGGCCACTGGTGGACTCACAAGAAGACTTCCTTGGGGAAGGATTATTATCAAGATGGAAGTCACGTGTACAGCGAATTAGATGTCCTTGAGGCATTTCGAAAAGCTTTAACAACATGAGTATTTAATGGATGATATAATAATTGTAGAAAAAATGTGAACATGGCTGGTAAATATGAAATATTATGCACATTTTTGGTAATAAGATTGCATATAAGGTATTGGAAGAAAAAAGTCCCTTTAATTTACAACCAACTAGTCCAAAAATAATAGGCTAAGATTTAACATCCAACTCCAATGGATTCTTAATATTATTATTTATTTTTTCAAAATTTTCCTCAAACTTTTAAGTTAAATTTCGAATAAGTAACTATGACAAGCTTAATATGTGAAAATTAGATTTTTAACAAGCTTAATATGTGCGTTTAAATTTTGAATTTGATTTTTTGAGAAATTTGGAGTAGGTGTTATTTAGACTTGTTAGAAATAGTATAAGGAGGTTATATATAAAATTTGATGTCGTTTAATGGAGATTTGGACTAGTTTTGAACAAAAATTGCAACTAAAAATTGTGAAAGAAGTTTGTCTACAGACACTTGTATAAAGGTGTATAAAAGTGTATAAAAGTGTATAATAATGTATAAGTTATGTTTTTACACTTATATACGCTATTATACAATATTATACATAGTTATAGAAAGAATTGACTTCGTTTTCTTCCTAGCGTATTTTCTGAAATTTAACTCAAATCTTGCTCAAATCTACTCCAAATCACTTCAAAATTCATTAAATTTTGAACTCATTTTAATATTTTCAATCAAATGGAACAACACCCAATCCAAACACCTAACAAATTTAAAAATACCCATTTTCAAAAGCAAAACTTTGAATGACTTCAATAATGGAATCCTACTCTTCAATTTTCTTATATTGCAATCAAGAGAAATAGGAGTAGAAGCAGAAAATACACTATCCGTCGAATTATATGTAGAATATGTGAGAAGAAGAGAGAGTGAAAATAATGACTGTGAGAACACAAATTTAACTCAATAGATGTTAGAAGCAATGGTTGTAAGAACACATACAACCATTGCTTGAATAATCTTCTAACTATTCACATCATAATTATTGCTTGAATAATCTTCTTTTCAAAACGCATAAAAAACCGTCTCTCTCATCCTCTCGGCGCACGTTAGCATAACGTACGCGAGCTGGTGTTAATGGCGAAAGGCGGCAGTCGCGGAAGGGGACGACCGCAGAAAATCCCGATTGACACTTTTAACAAGTTGAATCAATTGATTCTGGAGAAGAACAGTATGAAGGAGGTGCCGAACTCCACCCCTATGCAAACCCTAGGCACCATAGCTGCTGAGCAAGCTTCCGAGACAGTGACAGAACAGCCATATGCTCTAGTAGAAACGACTATGGAAACGCCCAAGACAACAGAGGTTGAAGGTATTACAACCCTTCCGAGTGCAGTGGAAGCAGTTCCACCGGCAGAGACAACCATGCAACCAGCAATGTCAACAGAAGAACAACCAGAGACTACCAAAAACACATTAGAGCAACCTAAGAAGAGCTGGTCAACACTATTTCAGAAGAACCGATTTGCGACTCATGGTATGGCTCTTGACTACATACCCCCAATGATAGTTGATGGACAGCCCATAGTACAACTGGATAAAGCAGAGGTGGAGGAGGAGGAGGAGGAGGAAGCCAAATGGAAGTGTGCCTCAGTGGTATACATCCTAGGCGATGGTCCTGGCTTCAACGCAATGAGGAGATTCATCAGTCACCACTGGTCCCATGTCCCTGAACCAGAACTGTTCTATCATGACGAAGGGTAGTACATTGTGAAATTCAAGGCAGTTGCTGATTCCAAAGAGATACTATGTGCTGGTCCTTACTCAATAGCCAATAGGCCTATGATACTCAAACAATGGACACCTGAATTTGATTTCTCAGAGGAGTTTCCGACTGAAATACCATTGTGGGTAAAGTTTTCAAAATTGCCAATGTCTTGCTGGGGTATGAGGTCTCTTAGCAGAATTGCTAGTGTATAGGAAAGCCAATTTTTGCGGATGAATGTACCACGAAACAGACACGGATTTCTTATGCCAGAATGCTCATTGAGGTGACTGTCACTAAAGAACTACCAACAGAGATATGGGTTATGGATCCTAATGGGAAGAAGTTTCTTCAAGATGTGGTTTATGAGTGGAAGCCTTCCTATTGTGAGAAATGCCAAACAATATGACACAATTGTGCAGTGCAGCAAAAGCAAATCCCAAAATAGCCTACACAAGTATGGAAGCCAAAGGCAGTCCAGGAATGGAGAACTAAGGGCCATGTTGTGCCAATACAGAGGCAGCCTCCAACACAGCATAGTGAATCTAATGGGTTTCATAATGAAGCCAGGACAATCCAGAGCCAGAGGGCTGATAAGGGCAGTGACAAAGGGAAACAACCTCAGAGTCCAGCTCTCAACATCACCAATTTCCCACCCCTGTCCCCCATCACTGTGAGTAATAGATTTGAAGCAGTTTCTGGTAGTAAAGATGACCCTCCAGGGGAGGTAGGGGGATCAACATCTTCTCAATGAAGTGGTTAGTTTGGAATATAAGGGGTGTAAATAAAAGGTACAATCAGAAAGAATTTAGGGAGTATATAAGAAAAAACAACATTAACCTAGTTGGATTAGTATAAACTAAGGTTAAGCAAATACATGCTAGTAGAATTGCAAATCTACTAGCACCAGGCTGGGGTATCTTAACAAACTATGTCTCAGGTGAAAAGGGTAGAGTGTGGATTCTATGGAATCCAAAAGTTTTTACAGTCACGAGTGTTCTGGAGGAAAGCCAGTTGATTCACAGTAGGGTTTCCAACAGAACAGGGGATTTCACATGCTTCCTCACTGTGGTGGATGGTTTCAATGGGCTGGAACAGAGAATATCCTTATGGAGCAGTTTACAATCACTGGCAGCAGGAATACAAGATCCATGGGTTGTTGCTGGGGACTTCAATGCTGTCTGACAAAGATAGGCAATCTTGCAAGCCAGTCAGACTCCCTGAAACTCTAGAGTTTAACAAATGTATGCAGCTAGCTGAACTGTCAGAATTGCCTTTGAGAGGTGACTATTACACATGGACAAATAAGTAAACTGGTGTGGATAGAGTATGCAGTAGGCTGGATAGAGTCTTTGGCAACTATGAATGGATGATCAAATGGGACCAGGTGGTAACTGATTATGATCTGCCTTTAATATCAGACCATAACCCCATGGTATTGACACTGACATCATCTTCCTGGCATGGTAAGATGACTTTCAAATTCTTTAATGTCTGGGCTGAGCAAAAGGACTTCCAGCAGATTGTGGCAGGATGGAAAGTCAGACACAATAAGAGCAATATGGGCCAAACTCAAAGCCTTGAAGAGCCCTTTGAAGGTCCTGAATATTAAAGAATTCAAGACTATCTCACAGAGAATAGAATAGTGTAGACAGGAACTGGGGACAATACAAGGCCAGATGAATCAAGCATACACTGATGGCCTACAACAGAAGGAGAAGGAGCTGGTCCTAAAATTGGAAAAATGGTCAATGATTGAGGAAAATGTTCTACAACAGAAGGCAAGAGCAAAATGGATACACCTTGGGGATTCCAACACTAAGTACTACTCTGCAGTAATGAAGGAGAGAACTCAACACTACCAGATTACTAAACTTACCAATGCAATGGGAATCAAACTTGCTACACCTGAAGATATCAAAGAAGAAATCATGGGATTCTACTAGGCACTGATGGGAACTTCTGCAACTAATCTGCCTGCTATAAACCAAATGTATATGTCAAATGGCCCAAAACTGACACAACAGCAAAGACAGGAACTATGTGCTGGAGTAACTGATACAGAAATAGTAGAGAGTCTCAAGGCTATTGGAGATGACAAAGCACCAGGGATAGATGGATACAATGCTGTATTCTTCAAATAGAGCTGGGGCATCATTGGTAACCAAGTCACCACTGCCATTAAGCAGTTTTTCACCTCAACTAGGATGTGCAAACCAATAAACTGTTGCAACTATTACCCTCATTCCTAAACTGTCCAAACCATCTACAGTCAAACAGTATAGGCCTATTGCATGCTGTTCTGTTCTATACAAAATCATCTCAAAAATTCTGGTAAACAGGCTGCAGAAGGTGATGGCAAGTATTATCAGCGAAGCTCAGGCAGGATTCAGCCGAGGCAGAAAGATCCAGGACAACAGCATCCTAGCACATGAGCTAGTCAAAAGCTATACTAGACAGCATGTGTCCCCTAGATGCATGATAAAAATTAACCTCCAGAAAGCGTATGATTCAGTTGAATGGGTATTTCTACACAGGTTATGGAACAGATTGGCTTCCCCAGCACCTTCACCAAATGGATAATGGAATGTATCTCAACAGTGAGTTTCTTTGGAGGGGTAGCACTGGCTATACAGAAACAAATCCTCGACCACCTTGGCTATGAGCAAGGTCAACTGCCATTCAAGTATCTAGGATTTCACTGTCCACCAAAAAGTCACACTGCTGCAATGACAACCTCTAGTAGATAGAATCACAGCCAAGATCACTTCTTGGACTGCCAAAACACTGTCTTACTCTGGGAAAATACAACTGGTTCAATCTGTCATCTTTGGGGTCCAAGCTTATTGGGCACAACTGTTTATATTGCCTGTGAAAGTACTGAAAATGATAGAAGGCATTTGTAGGAGTTTCATTTGGTCCGGGATGGACACTGTAACTAAGAAATCATACATCTCTTGGGTCAAAATGTGTACCCGAAAATCAGTTGGAGGGATGAATCTCACTAACCTCAAGCTCTGGAACAAAGCTGTCATCGCAAAGACCTGCTGGGATCTAGCTCACAAGAAGGATAAGTTGTGGATTAGGTGGATCAGTGTATATTACATCAAAGACAGACCAATAGAAACCATTCCAATTCCTGCCCAAGCAAGTTGGATGGTTAGAAAGATCATCCAATCAAGAGACATACTACAGAGGATCCAACATTGGAAGGAACAGAAGTGCTCGACTAGACAATTGTACCAGGCACAGATGCAAGAATTGCCGAGAGTCCCATGGAAGAATTTAATCATACAAAACAATGCAAGGCCAAAGGCAATTTTCAACCTATGGCTATTCCTACAGGACAGACTCCCAACAAAGGATAGACTGCACAGTTGGGGAATGAGTATTGATCAACAATGCACCTTATGCCAAATCCACCCGGAAACAAGAGACCACTTGCTAATGACCTGCCCTGTCACTGTGAACTTATGGAAAGAACAATGAACTGGCTGCAGGAAAGCTATCGACCCATTACTGATTGGAACCAGAAAATGAGTGGTTGATTAGCAAAGCCAAGGGTCGAACATGTCGAGCAGCCATCTTCAAAATGGTAACTGCTGAATTTGCATATGCTATCTGGCTGTAAAGGAATGCAAGAGTCTTCAACAAGATATTTCGATGTAACATTGCCTTACTGAGAGACATAGTGTATAATCGTAATGTTAGAGGTACCCCACGAATTACACAATATTACAACACCTTCGAATATAGTAGTGTTAGGTAGTTAGGATAGTAGAAACAGTATATATGTTATCTCCCAGACAGTCAGCTGAGTTGAAGCTAGACTGTGGTTTTGTAATGTTACTTCATTGGTGATTAATGAAAAGCCTTAATTACCAAAAAAAAAAAAGAACACATACTTTAAATTTACTAGTACTTTCAACATATGTATAATATGAGTTAGCTCGAATAAAACTTAAAAATATGGGCCATTTTTCGTTATGATGTAAAGTCATAAATATTTTCTTGTAATTGTTTCTATCAATTATTGTCTTGTTTCCCCCTAAAACAGCAGGAAAATTGTTTCCCCCTAAAACAACAGGAAAATTGTTTCAGCACACAGTCACTTTGTATTTTTTATTTCCAATAAACTTGACCAAGCAACTCAATTTTCCTAAATTAGTACTTTTTTAAAAAAAAAGTAAGAAGTTTTATTTTCTAAGAAAACTGGTTAAACAGGCTACTGAGGCTCTAGATCTAACATATGAAAGTGCAATATAAAAGCTGTACAATCTTGGCCACTTACTACCCAAAGTATCAAGAATTCACCAATTATGAAGCTTTTTACTCATTCGTTTCGATTTAGATAAAGCAGTTTAAATCGGGACGACGTTTAAGAAAAAACACTTTTAAAATTTATGGTTTTAGAAATTTAAAGGGAAAAAGATTTTATAGGGCATGACATTTGTGTGATTACAAAAGCTTCTTATTAAGGGTAAAATGAAGAGTTTAAAGTTGAATTATTTCCAAATTTAAAAATGTATTAGAACCGACTAAAAGAAAAGTATATCATCTAACTTAAAATGAATGGATTACTAGATATCCTGCCTAAAAGTGAATACTGCACATATAGATGTACATAATTACATTTAGTAATAATTTTTTTAATTTACCAGGGGAAAAAGGCATCCTATATCGGCTTCTCTTTCTCTTTTTTCTTTTTGGGCACGCAAGATAAGTCCTAATGTACACTAATAACATGCATTCCTATTTACCAAGAGACATTGTGCTTCGTTGGGATTTATCCATTTCTTGTTTACTTTTTTCTACTTCTAGTGATATGTTATCTGATGTTACGTTACATCTTCTCTTGTGGAAGGTTTATATTCAGGTCTTCTAAAAACACTAAGACAGGAATTTCTCGGGCTCATTAATTAAGAACACACTTTTTACCCGTTTTTTTTTCTTTTATTGCTTGATTCTGAGACCTCTAACTAAGAAGAATCTCATTCATCCCATCGCATCATTTAATAGTTAAACTAGTATGGGTGTTAAACGGACTAGATTGGCGCGGTTCCATACATGCCCTGACCGATTTTAGACTGGATCGGACTAGATCGATGGTAAGGGGGTCGGGCATGGTTAGGAACCGGCCTGTGCTAGGGAAAATTTAAACACCTCACTGGACTGGTACAACTCAGTAAGGTCTTGTCTTTTGTGAACTGGTTAACCGGACCGGTCCGGATCGGTTCAACGACCAGTTTAATTTTTTTTAATAATCTTGACCATTGGCAAAAGTCAACTATCATTTTGATCATTGTCCAATGGCTAATTTGCAAGAATAGCGCTTTTTGGGCATTTATTTTTAAAAAATAACACTTTTATTATTTAGTAATGTAGCCCTTTGAAAAACTATAAGTAGATTCTTCCTCTTATTCATTTCTTCATTCATCTCTCAATTCTCAAATCCAAATTATAAATTCAAGTTAAATCATGCCCTGTGCTATTTTGGCTCTGGATCTAAGATATGAAAATACAATATAAACAGCTCTTTATGTGTTTATCCTTAAAATGGATAACAATTTATATGTGATTTTAAGAATATGTGGATTAATTCAATACCAATGATAAATAATGTTAGATAAACAAATGAAAGATAGAATAAATACTCAAACCAACAGTAACATTGAATTGGGCTTGCTTCTGGGCTTAACAATTAATCTACCTTCGTTTCATAGCCAAAATATATATGAAAATCTATTAACAAGAATAAAAACCTTTGAATCGCTTAGAAACAGAGAAAACATATTTATATTACATTGATATGCTTGTTACAGTGTTCCTATTGAGCAATAAATTTCCCTTTATATAGTAGGGGGATTTTACCCTAAGTATAATTCTAAGAAAGGTAAAAGTCTTCTTTTTCATTAATCACTGATCCACTATCGATATAAGCCGAGATCCACGCTGTGATATCCAGTTGGGTATGGATATCATGTCCCTCATTAGTCGTATGCAATCGTTTGGTTGCACATTCCGGGGTCTTGAAGCCCATACCAGATTTGGGGGAGGGGAAGGGCATGTCTCAACGATTCCAGTGGTAAGCGCTTCGTTTGGGCCTTAGTACGAGAGGCTATTAGCTTCGATCCCCGATTCCACATAGTTATTTCCTTGCTTCATTTGGCCTAACCAGGAAATCGGGATTCTCACTAGCCCTGGTTTTATTCGTATACAGATAGTCCTTTCGTTTCTCAGAGAGTAGGTTTGTCGAACCGATAGGAAATGATAGATGTTCTTCAGTTCCTTCCTCTGCACGCTACTACTGAAACGTTGAAGAAGTCAAAATGTCCCATCAGCCGTGTTATTCTAACTTCAAACAAGTGTCATGTGAGAGCTCATTCCGCTAGTGATATAATCCGCTATGGGACTAGCCCTCACGGGTTTAAAACGCGTCACTATGATCTAATGCTTGTTAACTTATATACCCAACATCCCTCTTGTATTTTATTAATTTGGGACTATCTAAAATCTGGGGTGTTACATACACCCCCTATTATGGACTCAGCATCCTTGCTGATGTTTGCCCCACCCCATGGTATACGCCTAGACTCAGCACTGAGGTTTGCCTCGCCTAACTGGGATTTTCCTAAAATCAGTTGAAGTCTGACCCACCATCGGTAAGGATGGAACAAGAGTGGCTCTGATAGCATCTGTAACATCCCAATCCGCTAGTAATATTATCCGCTATGGGTCTAGGCCCCTATGAGTTTAAAATTTGTCACTAGGGTCTAAAGCTTGTTAATTTATATACCCATCACCTCTCTTGTGTTTTACCGATGTGGGATCTATCTAAAGTATGGGGTGTTACATATTAAACATCAGCTGGTTGCCTCTGAATGGGAAGCATCACGTACCTTTCCTATAAAAGCTCCCACACTTTGTTCTATTTTCACTTTCCAATTAAGCTTCTACCTTCAAAATTTCTAGCTATCATCAACTTTTTTCAAACCTTCATATCTTTACCTTTTGATCTTCAAATCTTCATAGTTGTTCTTAGATTCTTATCCATATATTCTTCAAATCTTCATACCTTATTGTTCAGCCTTCAAACTTGTTCTTCCAAACTTGTATACATTTTCTTCAAAATTTCAACTTTTACTAGATAGCAACGTCTAAACTTCCAAATCAGTTCCCTACCAGGCTGCCTCTTCATCTTCCCAGTCGGCCACCGAATTGAAGCGACCGCCCCCCAAATAGTTGTCCCTGAGATGACTGCTCCTGAAGTGGCTTTCACTGAGTCGGTTGCCACCAAACTGGCTCCCGAGCCCCCATTGAAAATGTTTATTCCCTAAGGCTGTTCAATTGTGGACAACTTCAAGGTGGAGAAATCCTCATCCAAACAAAACTGGGGTGATGGAGAATTGACCTATATATGCTCTGTTATCGAGGACATCCTTCCTATGGTCTGAGAGGACTCTAAATGGGAAGGCACAGACTAGTCCCCCCGGGCTTGAGGATGTTATTACTACCCACTTGGAGGGGTATTTAATTGTTTACACTTTCCCTTTCATACTGGGCCTCGTAGACCTAGTTATTTGGATTTTTGCAAGAGACACGAGGTGTGTCTTAGGCAAATCCACCTGCCTCCTTGGAGGATCCTAATCCTCCTCCACTATTTTGCAAATAACATCGAGTCTCATCAGTTTACCATCGACTGCCTGCTCTATCTACAGATCCCCATATTTTCTAAGAGGGACTAATCAAACTCACTCACCAGGCCATCAAGTCCCTCTTCTTGAGTGTCGATGAAGATCGAGATCAGGGCTGGTAGGGCACTTCGTTTGGGCGAAGATTAAAGACTTGATCCCTCTCGAGTTCATGCTATTCCCCGAGAAGTAAAATGCATCTCGTAAGTCCAGCCTTTCCTTAACTCAATTTTTCTTCATTTCCTTTCTCATCATTCATATTTGTGGTTATGCAGCTGTTGCTCGGGTTCCAAATGGGGTCCCCCGGCTTAAGGAGTGGATTGAAGACATCTATAAATAAATGTCATGCTTGGAGCGCTCATGACGCAAGCTTTCGAAAGGCTGTTCGGAATCCCGTTCTCATGGTAAGGTTCTCCTTCGAATAACTATTACCGTGTTCTTAACTTACATCATACTGACCTTTCTTCTTTCTTTCCTTGGTTTGCCTAAGACCATCAAGCCTAGGCCATTAGAAGGGGATGAGGACATATCCTTGTCCATTGATTCCTCAGTTACGGGACAGCCCGGGGCTGCTGCAGGAGAAAAGAAGAAGAGAAAAAGAAAATCTTAGGTCTCCAGGTCCCGGGTGAAGCCAAAGAAGAGGGTGGCTCGTAAGTCGAAGAAGAGTAGCAGCTCTCAGGAGCTAGATTCTGACTCGCTTCTCTAGCTCATGGATGAGTCGGAAGAAGACGACCTTTTTATCACCCATGGATCGATACCTCCTAGGTAGCAAGCGGCAGCCGAGGGGGATACTTGTGAGGACAAACTCTCTCAGACTCGAGAGTACGATATCAAGACAGGATGTCGGTTCCGCTATGAAGGAAGCACCGACATAATAGACATTATGAAGGTGCCTTCCTACACCGATTCCATGCTTGAGGAGGCCCAAGCAGGAAAAGAGAAGCCCAATGAAGGGGTTCATGGCATGGACGATCCGCTTGATTCTTTCTTCGATGGTGTGGACTCATCTATGTTGGAAGATATTTCTGGGTTGGGCTACCTAGAATTCCCGAAGAAGGATATATCTTTGGAATCTCACAAGCCAAGTTCGAGCACAAAATTTATTAATCAGTTTCGCGCTTCGAGTACAGACTGTGGTCACAAGAGATCAGTTATTCTTTAAAGTTAGAAACAAGGACCTTGTCATAGTGGCTAACGACAAAATCTCATAGGTCCAATATAAGATCGACCAGATCGACCAACTTCGAAAGGAGATGAACGAGGTCCAAGCCAGGGCCGATGGGTGGAAGAGCAATATGGTTATGCTAGCTGCAAAAAAGGAAATCGCCCAGGCAAATCTAACATTGCTAAATGTTTAACTTCGTGTGGCAAAGGAGAAAGTTGACAAGCAGTCTCAGCTAAATGAAGATCTCCAAGCACAATTGAGGTCCGTTTTCGTAGAAAGGAACACCCTCGGTGGAGAGCATAAGGAAATGAAGTCCAAGGTGGAGACAACCTCTTCCAATATTGAGGATATGCTGGCCCAATACAAGATCGAAGTCAAAGCAGCTGAGGCCCGCCTCAAGACCAATCCCGAATATGTGAGGCGACTGTCTCGAAGGGAGACCCTTGAAGAAAGTCATGCCTGAGGCTTCAACCTACTAGCCGAGATCGAGGGAGCAATAAAGCTTGAGTCCAAGGAAAATAAACTTTTTGAGCCTAAAGGTGCCGAAGACTTAAGGAGTTCTGGGGGGTGGTGTCCGGAGGCTCAGACTGTTTTGGGGACAAGTCGGGCCCCAGTGAAGATTAGACATGATTGCCTTAGAACTTTTTTAGTTTTTGTCTTGTGTATATGTTTTGTTCAATTTGAGGCAGTTTTATTTGGGCCTTTGTAAATATATTTCGGAATATATAAATTTCCCTTTGTGGAATTTCAAGTCTTTACGTTTTAGCAGCTTTTCATAATCTCTATTCTTACAATATTGTTGATGCCTTAACATAGAATCAAAGGTAGTAATAAGTCATTCGCTTTTCATATATCCGAACATAGGCAAATTCGATGCAACTTTATTTGATTGAAGCCTTGAAAACTCGTGTGACTGGCTGTTTTCCGAAGATGCTTAAGTGATTTTAGATGATGCTTTTGTCGAGGGTAAGCTTTTAGCAGGTTTCAAATTTTATACAGGCCTTATGTTATGATTACGAGCTTCAGACGTCTCTGATCCATTTTTTAGAGTGTCCGTAGCCTTTCGTGTTTAGGAACTACCTAATAGGTTTTGTTCCTACGGGATTTGCCAGCTGGAGCTTATTTCGGACGACAATCCCCAAGTAGGTGTAGCCCTTGGGCTCGGTAGTTCCTGAATTGGGATATCCCTTGGGCTCAATAGTCCTTGAATATGGGTAGCCCTTTGGCTTGATAGCCCCCGAATAGGTGTATCCCTAAGGCTCTATTTTTAAGAGGAAAAATGCGTAATAGGAAGGTTGAAACTTTCTTTCATTTCTTTGGGTAAAGTAGATGATCGAAAACGTATAAAAGTTTCTATTATGGCTAAGGTGGCCTACGCGGGCACGGTTCAGTTGATGTTTGAACCTTAATATAAATCCTAACCACCGAGCCTATGATGTTCATGTACAAAATTTTCTTCTTTCCTCGCTAAGAACCTTAACCCAAGGATGATGGCCCCCAGTATTCGAGGTCGATCTTGAGAGGGTTCGGATGCATTTGATGTGCCCATTGACGTTGATTTAAAATCGATCTTTGAACCGAAGTTAGCATGATTTACTGTAGGCTCGTTAAAAACCTTGCCGGAAAATCCATTTGGGATAAAACTGTTCAAGGAAAAAAGAGCGCAACGCGTGCTTTCAAACCTAATAGACACATTCTCCTTTGGTTATTGCCTGCAAGTGTACCCGATTCATAATATTATAAAAAAGTAAATAAGATCGTACCTTAGTAGTAGTACCGCTTTAAATATGTTACGTTCTAGTTGTTTGGCAGCTGGGCACCATTTCCTTCTTCGAGTTTATACGAGCCCTTGCCGGTAATTCCAACAACTCGATATAGTCCTTCCTAATTCGGTCCCAACTTTCCCTCATTTTGGGTTTTAGGTATGCAGTATTACTTTTTTAACACTAAGTCCCCAATCTTTTAGTGTAGAAGGTTGGCTCTTCGGTTGTAGTATCTTTCTATCTACTATTTTTGGGCGGCCAGCCGAACTAGGGCGGCCTTTTGTCTTTCATCGAATAGTTCCAGGCTCGTACTCATGGCTTCACCATTCAATTTTACAGTCTCATATCGGAACCTGAGGCTCGGTTCTCCCACTTTGATCGTATTAATGCTTCTACACTATCGACCAATGAAAATGGGGTGGCTCGACACTAGACTTCGAAGTTGTACGGTATGCCCACAAGGGTTCAGGCAGAATTTCCTTCCATTTTCCTTTTGCATCGATGAACCTCTTTTTCAAATTTTGGAGTATGATTTTTTTGTAGATTCTGCTTGTCCGTTCCCACTAGGTGATAGAGTGTCGATAGTATCTTTTTAATTTTGTGATCTTTGAAAAACGTTTTTATCTTACTGACGATGAATTTCTTCCTACTATCACACACAATCTCGGTCGATATCCCGAACTGACATATTATGTATTCGTGAAGTCAATGGCTTCTTTTTCCTGACCTTTCTTGAATGCTTGAACTTTGACCTATTTAGAAAAATAGTTGGTCATAAACAGTATAAATTGAGCCTTACCAGATGCCCAATGCTGGGGACCGACGATGCCCATTCCTCATTTCATGAACGGTCATGAATACAAGACCGAATAGAGTAGCTCTATAGGTTAATGGATCATTGATGCGTGTCTTTGACAACCGTTGCATCTTTGTACAAAGTTCCTTGCATCTTTCTCCGTCGATCTAATAATAGTTGGTCTGATTATCTTCCGAACCAAAGATTTTGACCTCGAATGGTTTTTGCATGTGCCTTTATGAACTTCTTTTAAACAAATTCAGTATCCCCGGTCCCCAAGCATATGGCGAGCAGGCCGTCGAATGTTCTTTTGAATAGAGTCCCTTCGGACAAGCTGAACCTGTACGCCTTCATGAGTAGAGCTCTTGATTCTTTAGGATTCAAGGGCAACTTCTAGTCTTCAAATAGTCTACGTATTGTTCTCCAATCCCTAGTTAAACTTGTCGAGTTTATTTCGGCATGGCCATCTTCCACTACCGATTTCATGGGTTGTACGACACTTTTAAGCTGGATTAATCATCATCAACCGATGACCCTAAGTTAGCAAGAGCATTAGTCTCGCTACTTTGATCTTGAGGCACGTGCTGTAGGATCCATTCCTTGAATTGATGAAGCATCTGCAAGTTTTCTAAATACCTTTGCAATAATTCGTTCCTCTTTTACTTCGAACGTCCCATTGACTTGATTTACCACAAGGAGGGAATGACACATGGCTTCGACCACCTTGACCGCAAAGATTTTAGCCAATTTGAGACTTGCAGTCATGTCCTCATACTCAATCTCATTGTTAGTTAATTTCATAGTTCTAATAGATTGCCTAACTACGTTACCCATATACGGCTTAAACACGGCTGAGGAATTCCCCGAGAGTAACAACAGTTCTTTTTTGACTTCAGGTATTAAGACTGGCATAAAGTCGACCACGAAGTCTACCAAAATATGTGATTTGATGGCAGTTCGGGGTCGATACTAGATATCGTGCCTGCTAATTTTTTATGACCTATTTTGGCCAACCAGCCTGGGAGCCCGGGTTTGTGCATAATGTTCCTTAGTTGAAAATATATTTTTAACTTTCGGGAGGCAATTAACAGCGAATGCCAAGTTTTCCATGTAAGGATATCTTTTTTCAGCCTTGCCTAGAGTTCTTCTAACATAGTAAATAGAAAATTGCATACCTTCTTCTTTCTGGACTAGGACTCCACTTACCGCTACGTCGTATACCACCAGTAAAGGTACATCTGCTCATCCACCTGCAGAGTATGGAGAAAGGGTGGACTCGAAAGGTACCATTTGAGTTCTTACAAATCCCGTTGGCAGTCGAGGTCCAAGAAAAGTTATTTTTATTCCTCAATAATAAGAAGAATCGATGGCTTTTGTTTGAGGACCCCGATATGAATCGGCCAAAGGTGTATATGCCCCCGTTTAGCCTCTGAATGGCGTTGACACTATCCACTATGATGATGTCTTCTATAGCTTTGATTTTACCGGGATTGATCTCAATACCTTAGTTAGACACTATGAATCTAAGGAATTTTTCGCATCCGAGCCCGAATGCATATTTTTTGGGGTTCAGCTTCATATTGTATCTCTTCAATATGTCAAAGGTTTCCTGCAAATTTTTCAAATGGTCCTCTGCTCGAATGACATAACTAACATGTCGTAAATATAAATTTCCATTAATTTTCCTATATGTTCTTCGAACATCCGGTTTACTAGGCATTGACAAGTGGCACCCATATTCTTTAGTCTGAACGGCATTATGTTATAACAATAGGTGCATAATTAAGTGATAAAAGAAGTTTTTTCTTGACCGGATGGGTCCATCCGGATTTGGTTGTACACGGAATAGGCATCGAGAACGATGAGTATCTCATGCCCGACCGTTGCATCAATCATGCGATTGATGTTAAGCATAGGAAAAGTGTCCTTATGGCATGCATTGTTCAAGTATTTGTAATCCATGCACATTCTTAAATTATTTCCTTTTTTAGGTACTACCATCACATTAGCTAAACCAATCTAGGTACTTAACTTTTCGAATGAAACATATTTTAAGGATTTTAGATATCTCGTCTTTGATGTATGCTTGACTTCATACTGAGGCCTCTTTTTGTGTTTAACCAGGTGGAACTTCGAATCCAAGCTCTGGTTATGAGTGGTTATCTCTGGTGGGACCCCGGTCATATCAAGATAGGACCAAGAAAAATAATCTATGTTAGCTATAAAGAATTCAATGAGTTTTTTCTGAGCTTGGAAGTTAACCCCGTGCCTAGTTATACCTTCTGATCGAGTAAATACTCAATCAATATGACTTGCTCTAGCTCCTCGACCATTGACTTGGTGGCATTGGAATCATCAGGGGAGATAAATGACCTAAGATCTCCATAATTATCATCCTCACCTGCTCCTTGCATCTTTAATTCGTCCAGGGTCAGTACGAGCTTTTAGAAAAGCATCATCGAGCATAGAGAATGAATCAACGGAGTTGGGGGGCAAGTAGTGGTACCATATCATCCCTCCTTTTGACTGAGTCACCAAACTTCTTTAACAGCACTGAATTTCGCTGTCTTCCAAGTCGTTACCTTTAATAACGCATGTGTAAGAAGTCACATGCTCATTTAGATTCGTGGTTCCGTTATATTTTGGAATATGGGGCATATGAAACCTCTTTGGGATTAGTTTAGGTGCCGCGCTCGGAGAGAAAGGCTTTTGGACAAATTTTTTGGAGTCGGGGCCTTTCAGTATCAGAGGCGCTCCTGGGTTTAATCAACTTGAGAATTTTATGTCTCTGATTCTTGTCATTTGCCTCAACTTACTTTTCACCACATTCCACTCGTTTCGTTAATGTTTCTAGCATTTTCATCACTTCAATGCTGACATCGACTCAGCTTCGCCCCGTCTTTTGGTGATTTGCTCATTTCTTCGGGTGATTTCCCAAGGCAATTCAAGCTCAACTCTGCTGGAGGCACGACTTTGGTTTTGCATTTGTACTATCGCCGCCTGCTAAGCTTGTAGCATTTTGAAGATCAATCATAGATTGACCCCTCTTTTCCTTCATATGCTCCCTGAGCCGTTGGTCGGGCTTCTTCGCGAATGCTATTTTCGAGATCGATAGGAAGGTTGGCATCGATGGCCCCATGTGAGTTAGCATCGAATATGTCTACGATCGGGACCCCGTTGGGATCAACTGTGGGCACCTCATCGCTAGGCGCCAGATTGTTATTTTCGCGATGATAGCAAGCTTGAACCATCCTCAACGTTTGCGTGAGCGGATTGAGAATTTAACATTTTAAAGTAAGCGTGAAATTGATGCCTTAAAAAATAAGTGTAAAATAGAGCGTATTATGGAGACGTACATAATTAAATTTGGTAATGAAATATTTCATTTGCTACAAAAGAAAACAATTCTATATTGTCTTCTCCTTCTTCTTTTTACTTTTTTGGGCACACAAAATAAGTCATATTGCACTCTAATGACATGCATTTCTATTTACCAAGATATATTGTTCTTCGTTGGGCTTTATCCGTTTCATGTTTAGTTGTTGCTACTTCTAATGATATGTGATTTGATGTTGCGCTGCAACTTCCCTTGGTGGAAGCTTTTTATTCAAGTCTTCTAAAAACACAAAGGTAAAGGAATTTTTTGGATCTTTTATTTTAACTCGTTATCATTCACAAGAAGAAAAAAAAAGGACAAAACTTGATGTGATTTGGTCTTGCTATATGTAGGAGGGAAATGAAAAGAATCATTTTTTATCAGAAAACTAAGGTGAATCTAGACAATCAAATGGCTCTGGTTATGCTGGCTTTGCGCCGCATAAACCCAATTTAAAAAAATGTATTTCGTATCTGTTATAAAATAATAAAAGAACAAGAGCAATATTGCAGAGAAAGAGAGAGAAGTTCTTATTGAATTGTGGGGTGGTTTACAATGGGGTAAGACCCCTCTATTTATAAGAGGAAAAATAACTTAGCCTCAAAGTAAAACTCTCCAGAAGATAGACATTCACTCTAAATAGAATTCTATTCTTAACACTCCCCCTTGAATGTCTACTCAATAAGTAATGTGCCTCATTAAAACCTTAACTAAAACAAAACCCAATGGGAAAAAATTCTAGAAAAGGAAAAGAGTACACATATTTAGTAATGCGCCTATTGGTTGCCTCGTTAAAAACCTTGCAAAGAAAACCCAGTGGGACAAAACCTTGTAAGGGAAAAAGAGTGCAACGCATTAACTCCCCCTGAAAAGAGCATCAATTCACATCCTTGAGCCTTCGCATTCCAATCTTGTGCACCATCTTCAAGAGATCTTTGGTAGAGATTTGATAAATAAATCATCCATATTAACTTGAATGAATTTGTTTCACTTTGAAATCATCATCCCTAATAGATGTATCGTCTTCGGCTGATCTTGTTGGAATCGTCAGTTCTATATCTTCTCATAGAGGTGAAAAACTCTTGCTATCACATTATCATGCTTATAGTTATAGCAAGATATATTCGTGCACAAATTGCACTAAGGAAACAGTACTTCAAGATCAAGAATTATATATGCTTCAAGCAACTTAAATCCTTCATGGATTGACATATAAGTTAAGTCATATAAGCCATATAATAGGCTTTAGATGCATATCAAGTTTTTCATGTCATGCTAGACAAATAAGGTATTGAAAACTGATTGCACATACCATTGACTTTATACTTTCAAATATTTGAACTGCATGTCCAAAACTACATGTCTATCATATGGAATCATTTCTACTTGAATTGTGTCTCTACCATTTGGCCAATATTTTTGTGTCTATATTCGATAGACTTAAGATCCTCATCTAAACTTAACGCTATGATAGATGTCGACGATAAATATTTTATATCGGTTCCAAAAGTTTTCCATAAAGACATAACATAGCGATCTCTTCATTCATATATTGAGGTACCTAAATCTCTCATGAGATTTTATGAAGTGTTATGTCATGTGATCTTCTAGATCACTTGCCTCCTTATTATGATCACTTTGATCATTTGCTCATCTTCTTTATTAAGAAGTTCTTTTTGAAACCGATTTGTCTATACGCTTTAAGCGTATCAAAGACTTTGTCCTTCTAGGACTTAATATGAGCATTTGCAGTGAGAATATAGTTACTTTCTTTGGGTCAGCAAATGCGTATGGCATGCTTTGCAGTATGTTGCAATTGAATTATCTTTTTATGAACTTCAAGCTCATATTATGATATTCGAGGATCTATATATACAAATGATAATTCGTTCCATGTAACTTTTTCTCAAGTGTTTATCATGTCTCCCCCTCATGTTAGAAAAACTAACTTGTTTCCTCAACTCTGGGAAATCATCTTTGTGCATTATCATGTTAATATACACTGCACATCAATAATAATAAGATGAAATTATTTGGTTCATGACCCTGAACCACTTGTGAGGGGAGAATATAATATACTCTCGTGTATAACGTATATCAAATTGATATAGATAACTTTGTTCTCATAAGCAATAATTTAGCTATTAAGTGGAGGCACTCAATAAATTTCTTTGCTAAACCAACTATGATGTAAACCACCTTATCAAGATGAACTATCTTGAATAGAAAATCTGGAAATTATGCTCGAAATTAGATTACTGAGCAAGTTACCTCGCAAGCACCGGCCAGGTTGCAGGTTAATAATAATCGCACATGTAACCATATCATAGATGCATCCTATGTGGTATACATGGCAGGCGAATGGGCCCATATTCGCCTTTGAAATTTCCAGAATTTATGGGATTCAACCCCAACTTTAGTTGGTCAATTAATTAATGAGAACAAGTAATATAAGAGAATTCGTAAAGAACTTTCTAGTTCTTTAATATTTACCCATGTGAATTCTCTATTATTGTTGCACATCATACTTATATTGATATGGCTAACCCGAATGCCAATTGAATAAATTATCAATATTGATAAAATTCAGGTTTACATCATGACATGTGCAATTATCGATAAACTCTAAGTTTATTATGATATGGGTTTTTATATCAATAAACATCCACTTTATTGGGGCATTCTTTTGTTTGTATAGTACAAATTGGAGAATAAAGCTGGTAGCTTTTCACATGCATATTATCATGCTACAAGTTGTAGTAATAGAAGATATCAAATCTTTCTTTTATTTATAATCTCAATATAATCAATCGCTTCGCATATACTTTTGAAACTGAATAAGTTTCTTTGAGACTTACTACAATACAATACCTTATTGGTAATCAATTATATTTCTCCAAAATAATATAATTGGCTCTTAAAGTTGTACCATTATGGTCATGTCAAAATTATATGCAATATATATTTCTTGCATTATTTTAATAATCATATTGCCAAAATATTTTGGCGTACAATAGGTACGTGACCAATGATCATTCATGCCATAATAATGACATTATTTTCTTATATCATCTCAACCCTCCTTCTAGAGGTGAGTGTGGTATATTCAATACCAATAGCATGTTCATATTCTTCCAATAATGAATATGTATTCATAAATCATATGTTGTCACATTCACACCATGAATGGATCATAATCATCTATATATGCTGTATAAAATCTCATGTCAAATCGATGACATATATTACTTTCACAGAGTGAAGGAATATTTTGAGAATCCTTATTATTCTCATTTTCACAATGATGACGATCATAATTTCGTCTATTGCCACGTCCATATCCATTGATATCTTCACGGTAATAATTTTGTCTTCTTTCAGACTTATTACATAGTGCTATCATATCTTCTGTGGGGATATGTAATTTTGTTATCCTTTTCAAATCCGTAAATGCGTCTGGCATTTGATTTGCTTTTCTTTGCAAATGAATAATCTTTTGCACCTCTTTTTCACAAATAGAGGTATGTGGATCAAGATGAGATAATGATGGATTTTTCCACAAAATTTTCCATTTGGTTTCACTAACTTCTCCCCCTAATTTTGGGAAAAGTGTCTTATCGAATCGACAGTCTGCAAATCGTGCAGTGAACAAATCCCCTGTCAATGTTTCGAGGTAACGAATAATGGAGGCCGATTCAAACCCAACATATATTCCTAACCTTCTTTGCAGACCCATTTTGGTGCGATATGGCAGTGCTACAGGCACATATACTGCATATCCAAAAATTCTTAAATGGGATATATTAGGTTCATGACCCAAAACTAATTGCAACAGGGAATATTTGTGATAATTCGTCGGTCTGAGACGAACTAGCATTGCTGCATGCAAAATGGTGTGACCCCAAACCGAAGTGGGCAGCCTCGTTTTCATGAGTAATGGTCTTGCAATCAACTGCAGACGTTTAATTAAAGATTCTGCAAGACCATTTTGAGTGTGAACATGAGCTACAGGATGTTCCACTTTTATCCCAATTGATAAGCAATAATCATTAAATGCTTGGGATGAAAACTCAGCAGCATTATCTAGTCTAATAGACTTAATTGGATTATCAGAAAATTGTGCTCGTAATCGAATTATTTGTGCCATTAATTTTGCGAACGCAAGGTTGCGTGATGACAATAGGCACACATGAGACCATCTAGAGGATGCGTCTATTAAGACCATAAAATATCTAAAGGACCCACTAGATTGGTGAATAGGTCCACAAATATCCCCTTGTATACGTTCCAAAAACGTAGGTGACTCAGTTCCAACATCATGTAGAAATTCACTATCGGTAAATTGAAAACAAGGGTGATCACTATCAAGCATTACGGGAGGCGGATTAGGACGTCTAGGTTGGCGACTAATTTCAACTTGCTTATCTTTTGTAGGTCGGGGAGCGGGGGGAAGGGTAGTATTATGGCCACTACTTTCACCGGTTTTACCTTTTCCTTTACCGATCATTTTTTTCAAAGAAAATGCCATACTAATTAGAATTATGCAAACTAAACAACACAAAAATATATTATTAACACGTAAGAGTTGAAACGAGTTTACCGGATTGCCGAACAACTTCTTGAAAATTGAAAAATCATTGAACTTGAACACTTGAAAACTTCAATTCAACAACTTCACAATTTTTCACGAATTTTCAACAATAAATTAAGCACTTGTAGTAGAAAGATTGAAAGAGAGCTTGAGAGATATTGATGAATTGGTGAATAAAAATGAAAGAATGAGGGGGTATTTATAGTTGAGAAATGGAAAAAAATGTAATTATATAAAGTTTGGGGTTAAATTAAAGTTTGGGGGCCAAATGACTATTTTACAAAGTTGCAAACAACTACTTTTTGCAAAGAGCCGTTACTGATTTTTAAAAAAAAAAATAGCCGTTAGGCCCGCCAGGACCGGCCCAGGCCCGCCAGGCGGTACCGGGCCTAACAGTTCGACAAACAAGACCGGCCCGTCACGGGTTTTTTGAATCGGTAAGACCGGACCGGCCCAGCAGGACCGCAAGGACCGCGGTCCCGATCCGGTCCCGGGCCTGAACCGGGCCATTTAACACCCTTAGTCTATATGTTCTCTCTAGCAGGAGACATGTGAGTGTCAACATATCTTTTCTTTTTTCTTTTGAAGTGTATCTATCCAACCCTCAATATCTGTGATATGCTATTTTTCAAGTCATTTTTAAAAATCCTATCCTAGTATTTATAAAGGAATTGACCTATACACATGAACTGAGATTCAATGTCAAAAGAGATCGTTTAGATTGATGCTGGATATGTATCAGTAATGAGCTCCATGTTAATTACTTGTAAAAGCCAAGATACTTCAAACCAAAAGTAATCTTCAAACTGCAACATTTATTTATATCTCATTACAGCAAAAGACTCCTTTGAGTTTCCATCTTCTGGTAAACTCAGCCTATTAGTCATTTGAAGATTATATCTGGATAAGAACATATTAAAGTCTGGTTTTCTTAATTTTAAATATGTGAAAAAAAATCTTTGGGAAACACTATCTAATTTTGAGCTATATATACGAAATTGATTATCCATACAAGGAACAAGAACATACAAACTTTGAAATACTATTTTCAAGAACTAGCTAGCTAGATCAAAATCCATCACATCTAGCTTCCAATATCGACATGTCTCAAGTTCACAACGTGCATTCGACATTCTTTTACTCAAATATCTTTTTTTATTGCTTTTTCTTTCGTCTTCTTTTACTCAAGTATCTACTTATCAAATATATGTGTAAAAAAAAGTTACAATAACAAAATTAACTTGCATGATAGTAGGGTTACTAGAAAACCATGCTTCAAAAACTGTGCATCTAAAAAATTAAGCTGTACACTATACATCTATTATAACTATGCTACATCTTTTCAAACTTGTATATGGCTACCTATACTACAACAACAACAACCTAGTATAATCTCACTTAGTGGGGGCAGGGTAGGATAGTATGTACGCAGACCTTAACCCTACCCTGGGGTAGAGAGGCTGTTTTCAAATAAACCCCCGGCATCCTTCCCTTCAAGAACTTCCCACCTTGCTCTTGGGGAGACTCGAACTCACAACCTCTCGATTGGAAGTGGGGGTTGCTTACCATCAGAGCAACTTCTCTTGTCCTATATGGCTACCTATAGTTGCAATAAATGTGTGGACTATACTTATGTATGTATAATTCTCTCTTCTTTCACGAAGAAGTAATGGATGCAAAATTGTCGAGAATGCAGCAATATCAGACAGAAATGCAATGGATACAAATATAATTCAGCCTAATATGAATGTATTAACTCATATATATATATATAGAAAGAATAAAGCTCGATTTTTATCAAAGGTACGTTCTTGACAAGGTAAACGCCAATCTGTGAAAAATCCTACAGAGAGGGGGAAAAAAGTATTTGTGGAGAAAATAAAAAAAGGGTGAAAGAGTTTTGGAGAAAGTTGAATGGCAGAATCCAGATCTGAATGTTTGCAGAAAGAGAGACTACCAAAAATGGCATAATCATGACCACAATCATAAGGCCATGACTATAACAAACATACGTTACTGACTATTGAAACACACAAAACATGGCCAAAAGAGAACCGTAATGATGAAACTTTTTTCAGGTTGGGATTTTAAACAAAAATACAAAGCCCAAAAGTCAAGATCTTCATCATTACACCAATCTACCGCACAACTACTTAACAGAAAAAGAATTAATTTACAAAAGGACAAAGAAAAGCTTCAGAAAATCAACGCAAACAAAACAATACATAGAAGATGAGTCTTACCACTAGATACACAATAGTATTCGAAATCGCGAAAACTAGGATCTAGTCTGAATGTCTGATGAGTGAGTGGTAGCAATCTTTGAGGGGAATGAAGCCTGGTCCGACGATACCAAAAACATAATTCAATATTATAGATCTCTATATATTGATATACAGATCTATAAAAAAAGTAAGAATTTGATCAAGATTGAAGAATCCTCGAGCCAAACAACATTCCCCACAATAGAAAAGCTTCCTTTTTCCTTAGATATGTTGTGTTTGTGATAGTCTCTTACTGTGGTGTACCTTAACCCCCAAAAGTCTCGCCTTTCTTTAAGGGGGGATAGGAGAGAAAGATGAAAGGGATAGAGAGTGTGAGTGAGTGATGATGAAGAGAATGATTTGTTCTGGGGAGACTAACAAATGGGTAAAAATAGAGTTGAAGAGGCCAACTTTACAAAGGACAAAAGCTAGGGGCAGAGTCTGACCTTACCAGCTGGGGTTTCTTAGATGAGCTAACTATTTACTCCCTAACAACTTGTTTGGACTGTGTCGTTATTTTAAATATAATGGTTGTTTTAATTGTTAATTAAATATATAATATCGTATTGTTAAATTCGTTATTATACAATGACGAAAAATATCACTTTTTGAAATGACGAATTTAGTGTGATTGCGTCCTTACCTTGCTTCTTCTTTTTTCTTCTCATCTTGTCCTTCGTTATTAATAAATAATCATATTTTGTTTTTTATCCTGCTTTTTTTATAAAATAATTCTGCTTTGTATCCTATTTTTTCTTGGTAATGTTGCAAGTTTATTCTTCATATTATTAACTAACATCATGAAACGATGGTAAACGATATACTCTATCCAAACATTATATTCATTAAACAATACGGTACAATACGATTGATACATTATGAAACGACATGTAACAACCATTCAAACAAGCTGTAAATATTTATTTGTTTTGAATTCTAAATATTCCTTCTTTTTTTACGAATAGTTTGACTTCTAAAAATTCCATTCGAGTGTTGTTTGATTACTCCCTCATTTAGATTTATATGAAACATGTTTGACTGGGCATGAAGTTTAAGAAAAAATCAAAATTTTTGAAATTTGTGATCCTAAACAAGTTAAAAAGGGGGCCAGAATATTTTTGTGATTATAAAAGTTTCTCATTAAGAATAAAATTATATATTTATACTAAATTATTTTCCACTTTAGAAATGAGTTATTATTTTTGGAACGAATCAAATAAAAATATGTTTAGGATAAACTGAGCAGAGGGAGTAATATTGTATAATCATTTCACCATCATAACCATGCTAATGGAGTGAATATATGGTGCAGCATGTCAATAATAGAGCAAAAATGATTAATGATTGTGTCACCTCTCTAAACTCTACACTAAAACGCTGTTTTACTTATCAAAGTAGCATATGAATCCAAGAACAAGCATGTTACAAGCTAGCTATATGTAGCTGATTTTACTTGGTCAACAAAGACTAAATTAAAACACCTCGCGTTTAGTGGAAGCTAAGAGAAGACAACTATACTAACACAGTAATTTGTTTGATGATGATGAGTGACAGAAAAAGAGGGGAAAAAGGTACAGGCAGAAATTAATGAGGCCACACAAGTAAGTCAGAAGAGTGGTTGAGTTGTTGAGATACACGATAATGGGGAAAATATTAAATTAAACTTCAGATGTTTATTATGAGTTGTCGTGTTGGTGGTTCTTCATATATATGACCATGGGTTTATATTAGTGGCGGATCTAGAAATTCAAGTTTGTGGGTGCTGTATTTTTTTTTGTACATAAAATTAATGGGTGCTTTTATAAAATTTTATATGTTTTCTCAAATTTTCTATATAACTATACATACTCTACGTCGAGGTTAATGGGTGCTCGAGCACCCAAATTTAATATGTAGATCCGCTCCAATATCCCATAACTGCACTGCGATTGCATATATTAGTACTTGGGTGATGTTTATACTTATAAGTTATTGTATACGGTTGAAATCGGAGAGCTCGATTTCGAAAATTTGATCATACCTCGAGTTCGAGTTCAAAAAATTCAAAGTAAAAATCAAGCCTGGATTGGATGTACGCACCTCGAGAAGCAATTCGGAGACCCGTCGTGATCTACTATCTCATATAATTAGTAAAAAATTACTATCGTTTTGTACATGAATTGTAAAATGCTTTGAATCATGATTGTATTTATACGAAAAGGTTTGCTCTGAAAAATCATAACAATCTGAATATTTAAACTAAGAAAAATAGAAGGAGAAGACAGAATATAGGAACCGTAAGTGTTAGCTCAAAAAAATTATTATACGATGAAGTTAAAGTGAAGAACTAAAATACATGTACATTACTAAATTCATTGATAATACCAAGTCAAATTTAATGTTACAAAACTCACTTTTGTTATTAATATTGAAGGTATTATTAAAAATAACTTTTAAGGGCATAAAAATCCAATAATAGTATATGGTTACTTTGGTCTTTCAAATTCAACTTTTGATCTTCATACTTACAAGTTATTGTATACGGTTGAAATCGAGAGCTCGATTTTGAAGATTTGATCATACCCCGAGCTCGAGTTCGTGAAGTTCGAAGTAAGAATCAAGCTTGGACTAGATGTGCGCACCTCGAGAAGCAAGTCAGAGACCCATCGTGATCTACCTCATGGGCAGTACAAAATCGATGACACTCAAGAAAGAGCAGGAATTTATTAAGGACACGCAGGTTAGGGCATAAATTATGAGATAATATTTGTACAAATAGCACAAGTCTGTACTAGGTTGTTATACAACTGTACACATAGAATTCTCTATGATAATTGGAAATGTACCGTGTTAGGGTTTTTCCCTCCTATATAAAGGAGACTCCAATCAGTAAAGATCATCTTATTCACTGTAATAGAACATACTACTCTGCTTTTCTTATTTACCGTGCTCAACTACTATTCTTCAGCTTTATTATCTTTACTTTATTGTTCATACTTGATTGCGCTTAGCTCACCTCAAGGTCCCTGAGATAATTGAGCTCGAGGACCTTATTGCTGTAATAATACTGGTTTGGCTCATCAAATCTTCTTACTTAAACCTGATATTACTTGTATATCCACTAATATTGGAATAAATCATAAATCTTTAAAATCACAAATTATATTTAATTGTTACTCCTCACATTTTTCGTGATAAACAATTTGGCGCCCATCGTTGGGTTAAAGATAATAGTGATTATTTAAGTGCTAGTTATGAGTAACACACGTTATTCTTCATACTTTTTCTTGTCAAAGATTCTTTGAGTTCAAGCTAAGATATGTCTAGTACACAAAACGCACCAGCTCATAACAGTGAGGGACTTAGAGAAAATAACGCTATAGGGGTCGGTGTACCACCCATAAACCTTGAGGGAGTGCCAAAATGGATCCAGTCGATATCAATTCGCATAACACTCTAAACACGGGTGAGGGAACATACCCCGTAAGGAATGCATGTAAGGGAGCCCGACCAGGGGACCAAGGAATGTCAGGAATGGAAGAAGGGGGAGTCAGCCTCTAAGTAATATTCGAGACGTTGTAGGCTCAATAAATCCCCATATCTCAACTCCAAAGTCAAAATAAAACCCCGAGCGTAGCGAACAAGAAAAAAATCGGTGTGTCGAGTCGACGCCAGAAAGGTCTAACAAAATCAGCTTCGATACTGACCCCACAATCATGAAAATGCTCAAGGAACTGACTGAAATGATCGAGTCAGGAGAAAAGAAGATAGAAGACAATGATAAGAAGTTGGAAACTTATAATTCCTGGGTAGACCAGATACCGGGAGTACCTCTAGCTCTGAAAGGTTTAGACACCAAAATGTTCATACAAAAACCTTTCCCCCAAAGTCTGGCTCTAGTGCCCATTCCCAATAAGTTTTATATGCCTGATATACCGAAATATAACGGAACAATCGATCTTATCCTTCATACACTTGTGGAATTAAAGAAAATGACTTGAATAACGATAAAATCGAGTCAGTATTATTGAAAACGTTTGGGGAAATACTATCAAAAGGAGCAATGATCTAGTATCACAACTTAGCTCCTAACTGTATTGATTCATTTTTTATGTTGGGGAATGCCTTCATAAAAGCACATGCTAGGGCCATAAAGGTTGCCACAAGAAAATCAGATGTCTTCAAGATAAAGAAAGAATATGACAAGATGCTAAGGATTTTATATCCAAATTTCAGATAGAAAGAATGGAATTGTCGCCGGTCTCGGATGAATGGGCTATCAGATCTTTATGCAAGGTTTGAATGAAAGAAGCTCGATTGCATCTCGATTGCTAAAGCAATACTTGATCAAATATTCAGCCGTGACATGGTCGGATATGTACAGTCGTTATCACTCAAAAATTAGGGTCAAGGACGACCAATTTGGAGCCCATCGGGTACAGTTCATCCTAACAGATTCGCAGCCAAGCGCTCGAGGAACACATACCGGGGATCAAGATTGAACAAAGAACGATATCAACCATATGCCGATTGATGGAATTATGGCCCAAGACATAATATTTCTCGGAGCGATCGGAGAAGTGACCGAAGTCAAGGTTCTCGAGGGCTCATGAGAAAGAACGGGTTTGATAAGCACGTAGACCCCGTCGAGGTCCCTCGATTATCAAAGTATAACTTCAGCATAGATACATCAGGGATCGTCTTAGCTATTGGAAGAATCAACGATACTAAGTGGCCTAAGAGAATATAGACTGATCCCTCCGAAAGGAACTCGATCTTGATGTGCAAGTATCATGGCACGCATGGTCTGAGAATGGAGGATTGCATGCAACTAAGGGAGGAAGTGGCTAGGTTATTCAATAAGGGCCACCTTTGAGAATTCCTAAGTGATCGGGCTAAGAATCACTTCTAGGAAAGAGATGTAGGTAGGAAGAATAAACCTGAAGAACCTCAACATGTCATTCACATGATCATCGGTGGAGTTGACGTCCCATAAGGACCTATATTCAGACATACAAAAGTATCCATCACAAGGGAGAAACAGACTCGGGATTACATTCCCGAGGACACCCTCATATTCATCGAGGCCTTATCTCAGCCTCATTATGATGCATTGGTAATTGCTATCCTTTTAAATAAAGTTTAAGTTAAACATGTTCTCGTGGATCCAGGTAGTTCGGAAAATACAATTAGGTGACGGGTCGTGCAGTAGCACGGGTTGCTCGATCAAGTCAAACCATCATCTCAAGTTTTGAATGGCTTCAACATGGGAAGTGAAACAATGAAGGGAGAGATCATCCTCCCAGTCAACGTTGCTGGAACCATACAAGACACAAAATTTCATGTCATCGAAAGTGACATGAGGTATAATGCTTTGTTCAGAAGGCCGTGGATCCATAGCATGAGGGCGGTGCCATCGACCCTTTATCAGATGATGAAGTTCCCAACAAACGATGTCGTGAAAATAGTATATAGAGAGAAGCATGCATCTAAGGAGATGTTTGAGTGCATGACTTGGCACTAATATCGACACCATCCACGTCGGAAAAGTTGAAGGGACGAACAAGTGGACAAATATCAATCACAACCCATACCCTCGGTCGAGCCTGAGGAGCAGGTGTTCAATGAACAGGTGGCTGAGGATGATGAAGAAAATTTCCTTATCCCCCTAGCCTTCATTGCCCCCAAGGAATCGCATGCGACAAAGTCCATGGTCGAAGAATTCGAGCAGGCCATATTGATCGAGCATCTTCCAGAATGAAAGGTATACTTGGGGACGGGGTTAACCTTTGAACTCAGGAAAAAACTCATTCAATTTCTTATCAATAATATTGATTGTTTCGCCTGGTCTCACTAAGATATTACAGGGATACCACGAGATAACTACCTATTGACTAAGTGTCGATCCAAAATTTAAACTAGTGAAGCAAAAGAGGACCTCAGTCCGAGGTAAAGTATGAATTCATGAAACAAGAGGTAACCAAACCTCTCAAGATAGGATCCATTAGGGAAGTAAAATATCCCGAATGGCGAGCTAACATAGTGGTAGTTCCTAAAAAGGGAAATAAACTTAGAATGTGTGTAGACTACAATGATTTGAACAAAGCATGCCATAAAGATTCTTTCACAATTCCCAACATCGATCATTTGATCGATGCTATGGCCAACCACACGATCCTTACTATTCTCGATGCCTACTCCGTGTACAACAAAATTTAAATGAACCCGGAGGACCAGAAAAATATTTTGTTCATCACGAAATATAGTACATATTGTTATAATGTAATGCCCTTCGGGCTAAAAATTATAGGATCTGCATATCAACGCCTAGTTAATAAGATGTTTGAACGTCAAAAAGGAAAATCCGTTGAAGTTTATATTGATGGCATGCTAGTGAAGTCCCTACATGCAGAGGACCATTTGACCCATTTGCTAGTAACGTTCAATATTCTGAGAAAGTATAACAAGAAGCTCAACCCCGAGAAATGCGCTTTTGGAGTCGGGTCAGGAAAATTCTTGGGGTTCATGGTGTCGAACAGGGGTATCGAGATCAAATCAGATAAAATTAAAGCCATCGAGGAAATCACCATAGTGAACAATGTGAAAGTGGTGCAATAGCTGACCAGATGGATAACTGCTCTAGGTCGACCTATTTCGAGGTCATCCGATCAGAGCCATCATTTCTTTTTTCTACTCAATAATAAGAACAAATTTCATGGACTCCGGAGTGCCAACAAGTCTTGGAAGAATATAAACGATATCTCTCCAGCCTGTTGGAAACACGTTCTCAATGCAATATACTAAAACATATGTTCTTTTGAATAGGTTTTGATGAATGACAAACGAAGCGAAAATTGATATATGACGAAGTTCAAGAAACAAGCGCACAATTGATATACAACGAGATTCAAGCTCAAGACAAAGTTTTATAGTTTAATTGTGTCATTCTTAATTGTGATCTTGATCCTACAACTTGACTCGTAACATGGCTTCTCTCATAAAACTATTTTCCAAAATCATGCATATTTAATTAAATGTCAAATGATTTTAAATTACAGTAGTCAAAATAATTTTTAGACATGCCTTAAAAATCTGGACTAAGATAATCGATTATGTACTTATGATAATCGATTGTTTTAAGCCAAGACTGCATGACAATCGATTGTGAACTAATGACAATCGATTGTGAGTAAGGCAGTGAGCATCAGGTTTTTCAAACCTGCATGACAATCGATTGTGAACTAATGACAATCGATTGTGACTGAGGTAGTGTCCATCAAAGTTTTTCAAAACTCAGAATAATCGATTATGAACTAATGGTAATCGATTATATTGAGACAGTGTCTTCCAGTGATTTTCAAATTTATTAAATAATCGATTGTTACATTGGACAATCGATTGTCAAAATGACAGTGTCTAAAATGTTTTTCAAAAACTGATAAGTAATCGATTGTTGACTTTGTGCAATCGATTGTGAAGCTGACCGTTGTCGTAAAGTTTTCAAATACCGTCACGTAATCGATTATTGATTCTGTATAATCGATTGTTTTGATTAAAATCCGGAAAAGATTTTTTGAACGTTATTGGGTAATCGATTATTGATTTTGTATAATCGATTGTTTTGATTAAAATCCGGAAAAGATTTTTTGAACGTTGCTGAGTAATCGATTGTTGATTCTGGACAATCGATTGTTTGTGGTAAAATCTGGAAAGGATTTTTTGAACGTTGCCAGTAATCGATTATGGATTGTAAGTAATCGATTATCAAGCGTAAAATCTGGGATTGAATTTTGGTCTGACTGGCAGACAATCGATTGTTGGGGTTTGACAATCGATTGTCAGTGAGTAAAATCAGCAACTCTTAATTGGCAATTAGGCAACGGTAATGCCAAGTTTTTCAACTATAAATACAGCTTCATTTCAGTGTTTTAAACACAACAACACACAACAACTGATCATTCTATTGCTATAAGCTTGCATATTATTGTTTATCATTTTATATTCATTTCATAAAGCTTTTGAGAGCCAAAGTCTTGTCCATAGTTGTTGTCATCTTGAGCCTACTTCTTTTACTCATATCTACTCATTAAGGAGTGTTTTGTTTGAGTGCTTAGTGTTTTGTACACTTGTAAGAGAATTGTGATTCTCTTGTTGTAAGGAACTTGTGTTTCCTTGGTTGAAGTCTTGGAGTGTTGTATCTCCGAGCAAAGGTGTTAAGGCTTGTGTCCTTAAGTTGTAAAGGTTTGTTGAGCACCCTTAAGCTTGACAAGTTAGTGGAAAATCTCGAGAGAGTCTCTCGGGGACTGGACTAGCCACGTGTTGTGGTGAACCAGAATACATCGGTGCGTTCTTTCCTTTTGTTTATTTAACGCATTTAATTATTTCCTGCAAATTTTAATTTCCGCAAGTTTACGCTAAATTTTATTATAACGCTATTCACCCCCCCCCCTCTAGCGTTAAGCGTATTATCTAACAATTGGTATCAGAGCCAAACTCTCTGAAGACTTAACAGTTTGAGAGAACCATCCATGGCTTCTACTCGTGACTCTTTTGCAGGAATAGGTGAAGGTGATTTTAACATGTTGCCCCCAATATTTGATGGACATAATTACTTATATTGGAAAGATCGGAAGAGAATTTTCATCACAGCCAACAACCTTTATCTATGGCAAATCATCAAGCATGGTGATCAAATGACAACAAAAGTTGGGAAAGCCAATGTAAGTGAATACAACGCTAATGCAATAAATATGTTGTATAGCGCCTTGAATCAGGAAGACTATCAGAAAATTTCCCACTACAAAACCGCCAAAGAGATGTGGGATAAGCTGGAGGAAATGTATGAAATCATGCCTCAAAAAGCGGACAGCTCATATGATGAATCAACTGGCCAATGTCTCATGGCAAACGAAGAAGAAGAGCTAAGTACGTCCAACTCTCACTCGCTTGAAGAAATGCAAAATGCTTATAATAAATTACATAGTGAGTTTGTTAATGCTTCCAAGACTATTAAAGACTTGCAGAAAACTCTGTCGTTGCAAGAAAAAGATTTTCAAAAACAGCTTTCTTTAAAAGAAAAGAATTTAGAAAAACTGGTTTGAGAAAATGAAAAGCTGAAAGAGGAAAACAAGTTTTTCGGAAAAAGAAGCGCCGACAAACCCGAAAGTTCTATTAAAAATTGCTCTTCTTGCATGCATCTTGAAAATGAGGTAGATAGACTTAAAGGTACCTTAGATAAGTTTAATTCTTCTCACAAAAACTTGAATGAGGTCCTTGTTAATTTGAAGTCAACCAAGCATGGCATAGGTTTTAAGAATGAGCCTAAAGGAAAGGTTGAAGCCAAACCCCAACCACCTAAGGCTCAACCTAGGATTAATAAAACAAATGCTTATCCTAGAAAGAGCAATCCTAGAACAAATATGCATGTTAGACCAAATGTTGAACATTTTAGAAGACCTAGAAATGACTTACCACCTAGAAAAGACTACCCTAGAAATGATGCATATTTTAGGCCAAACACTAGAAGGAGTTTTGAACCTCCTAGAACATCTAGACATGACCATTACTCTAGAAACGCTGCTCATTTTAGAACTAATAGTAGGAGAAATGGTTCTCATGAAATGTGCAATAGTCATAATGAAAATAGAGTAATTCATTTTCGTCCATCAAGTTACTATGAACCTAGAAGGATGCATAACCTCAATGTGACTTGTCATTATTGTAGACGCATTGGTCATATTGCCCCTGCATGCTTTACACGACATAGACATATCACTCAATCGCATCATTATAATATGCCTAACCCTCAAGGACCAAAATGACATGGGTACCTAAAACGCATTAACTTGTTTTGTAGGTATGGTTGAAGGGATCAAGTGTACTATGGTGCCTTGATAGTGGATGCTCCAAACATATGACGGGAGACGAATCCAAATTCCTTCAACTAGAACACAAAGAAGGAGGAAGTGTGATTTTTGGGGATAACAATAAAGGGAAGATCATTGGCATCGGATCGGTCGGTAAGGATGAAAAATCCTCTATTAAGCATATATTACTTGTTAAAGGATCAAAGCATAATCTCTTGAGCATAAGCCAATTGTGTGACAAGGGAAATCTTGCTTTATTTGATTCGGATGAATGCTTAGTGTTCAGACGTAGTGATTTCAAAATTATCCTCCGTGGTTTTAGAGTGGATAACATTTATATGGTTGAACTTGCTAAATCCTCACCCGATTATGTTGATTGTCTAATGAGTAAAGAGGATGATACTTGGCTATGGCATCGTAGAGTAGCACATATCAATATGCATCTTTTGAACAAATTGATTTCTCAAAACTTAGTTGTTGGTCTTCCCAATTTAAAATTTGAAAATGACTCTATTTGTGACTCGTGTCAAAAGGGGAAGCAAACAAAAGCATCTTTCAAATCTAAAAACATTATTTCAACTTCTAGACCATTGTAATTGCTTCATATGGATTTATTTGGTCCTTCTCGCATTGAAAGTCTAGGAAGAAATAGATATGCTTTTGTGATTGTTGATGATTACTCGAGATTTACTTGGACTTTATTTCTTGCTAATAAAAGCGATGCTTTTCAAAATTTTAAATATTTTCTTAAGTGTGTTCAAAATTAAAAAGAAACAACCGTCACTTCAATTAGAAGTGATCATGGGGGAGAGTTTGATCACAATCTCTTTGCGGACTTTTGTGACGAACTTGGAATCGAGCATACCTTTTCCGCTCCACGTACACCACAACAAAATGGGGTGGTGGAAAGGAAAAATAGGTGTCTCGAAGAGATGGCTAGAACCATGCTCGACGAAGCTAAGATACCCAAACATTTTTGGGCGGACACCGTGAGTACTGCTTGCTATGTTCTAAATAGAGTAGTAATTCGGCCGATACTCATGAAAACCCCCTATGAACTTTATAAGGGTAGAAAACCAAATATTTCCCATTTTAGAGTTTTTGGTTGCAAATGTTTTGTTCATAACAATGGCAAAGACCAATTGGGTAAATTTGATGCTAAGTCGGATGAAGGTATTTTCATTGGATATTCCTCACGTAGTAAAGCATATAGGGTCTTTAATAAACGAACCCAAATTGTGGAGGAATCCCCTCATGTTGTATTTTATGAAAATAATGCTCGCTTGGCGAGAAGGGATTCCGGTTTTGATCTTGCAGGTATCTTAGATAGCTTGAAAGACAAAATACAAGAGGAACCACCCAAGGAAAATAAAGATGAAACTGAGGAACAACCAACGGAAGAAGCGCCACAATTGGAAAAAGAAATGAATATGCCTAACGAGTGGAGGACAATCAAAGATCACCCTCTCGAACAGGTAATTGGCAACGTTGGAGACAAGGTAAGTACCCGAAACTCTCTCAAAATTGTTTCTCAAATTGAACCCAAAACCATCTCAGAAGCAATTGGGGATGAATTTTGGACCTTGGCAATGCAAGAGGAGCTTAACCAATTCGAACGCAATGACGTTTGGGATTTGGTGCCAAGACCCGAAGGTCATACTATAATTGGTACGAAATGGGTTTTCCGCAATAAACTAGATGAAAATGGTATAATCACTAGAAACAAAGCTAGGCTTGTAGCAAAAGGCTATAATCAAGAAGAGGGTATTGACTATGAGGAAACATATGCTCCCGTAGCTAGATTAGAAGCTATTCGTCTATTGCTCGCGTTTGCCTTTTCTATGAATTTCAATTTATATCAAATGGATGTGAAAAGTGCTTTTCTAAATGATGTTATACAAGAAGAAGTTTATGTTGAACAACCCCCAAGGTTTGAAGATTTTAAATCTCCCGATCATGTTTTCAAACTCAAAAAGGCTCTCTATGGTTTAAAACAAGCTCCCCGAGCTTGGTATGAAAGATTGAGTAAATTTCTATTGGAAAATGATTTCATTAGGGGGAAAGTTGACACCACCCTTTTTGTTAAGCATAAAAACAATGATATTTTATTAGTTCAAATATATGTGGATGATATCATATTTGGTGCTACTAACAATGTCTTATGCAAGGAATTTTCCGACTTAATGACAAGCGAATTTGAGATGTCTATGATGGGTGAGTTAACATTCTTTTTGGGATTACAAGTAAAGCAAATGAAAGAAGGTACGTTCATTTGCCAAGCCAAATACTGCAAAGAATTGCTGAAACGATTTGAAATGAACAATGCAAAAGCAATGGCGACTCCCATGAGCACATCCGATCATCTAGAAAAAGATGAGAAAGGTAAGGAAGTCGACACTAAGAAGTATCGAGGTATCGCCCTAAAAGTAGGGGGAATTATAAAGCATGACGCGCAAGAATCGAGTCTTCTTCAGAAAAATCTGTTTCCGTCATCTAATAATCGATTATCTCGTATCAATAATTGATTGTAATGCTATCATTTGAGCTATCATACTCTCTTTAAATAATCACGCCTTCTTTCCAATAAATAAACAAGTTTTATTTACATTTTTGGCATCTTCTTCTTTTTATTTTTGCTAATGGCAAAAGGGGGAAGATAACGGGTATGATGCACTCTCAAATTATAAGCTTAAATTAAGGGGGAATTCTCAAATTGAGGGGGAACAAATTACATACTTGTTGCATGTATATACTTGTCTTGAATCGTCAATATAAATTGCTTGTCTTGCATATCCCGCTTAATGTTTGCCATTATCAAAAAGGGGGAAATTGTTGGAAACACGTTCTCAATGCAATATACTAAAACGTGTGTTCTTTTGAATAGGTTTTGATGAATGACAAACGAAGCGAAAATTGATATATGACGAAGTTCAAGAAACAAGCGCACAATTGATATACAACGAGATTCAAGCTCAAGACAAAGTTTTATAGTTTAATTGAGTCATTCTTAATTGTGATCTTGATCCTACAACTTGACTCGTAACATGGCTTCTCTCATAAAACTATTTTCCAAAATCATGCATATTTAATTTAATGTCAAATGATTTTAAATTACAGTAGTCAAAATAATTTTTAGACATGCCTTAAAAATCTGGACTAAGATAATCGATTATGTACTTATGATAATCGATTGTTTTAAGCCAAGACTGCATGACAATCGATTGTGAACTAATGACAATCGATTGTGAGTAAGGCAGTGAGCATCAGGTTTTTCAAACCTGCATGACAATCGATTGTGAACTAATGACAATCGATTGTGACTGAGGCAGTGTCCGTCAAAGTTTTTCAAAACTCAGAATAATCGATTATGAACTAATGGTAATCGATTATGTTGAGACACTGTCTTCCAGTGATTTTCAAATTTATTAAATAATCGATTGTTACATTGGACAATCGATTGTCAAAGAGACAGTGTCTAAAATGTTTTTCAAAAACTGATAAGTAATCGATTGTTCACTTTGTGCAATCGATTGTGAAGCTGACCGTTGTCGTAAAGTTTTCAAATACCGTCACGTAATCGATTATTGATTCTGTATAATCGATTGTTTTGATTAAAATCCGGAAAAGATTTTTTGAACGTTATTGGGTAATTGATTATTGATTTTGTATAGTCGATTGTTTTGATTAAAATCCGGAAAAGATTTTTTGAACGTTGCTGAGTAATCGATTGTTGATTCTGGACAATCGATTGTTTGTGGTAAAATCTGGAAAGGATTTTTTGAACGTTGCCAGTAATCGATTATGGATTGTAAGTAATCGATTATCAAGCGTAAAATCTGGGATTGAATTTTGGTCTGACTGGCAGACAATCGATTGTTGGGGTTTGACAATCGATTGTCAGTGAGTAAAATCAGCAACTCTTAATTGGCAATTAGGCAACGGCAATGCCAAGTTTTTCAACTATAAATACAGCTTCATTTCAGTGTTTTAAACACAACAACACACAACAACTGATCATTCTATTGCTATAAGCTTGCATATTATTGTTTATCATTTTATATTCATTTCATAAAGCTTTTGAGAGCCAAAGTCTTGTCCATAGTTGTTGTCATCTTGAGCCTACTTCTTTTACTCATATCTACTCATTAAGGAGTGTTTTGTTTGAGTGCTTAGTGTTTTGTACACTTGTAAGAGAATTGTGATTCTCTTGTTGTAAGGAACTTGTGTTTCCTTGGTTGAAGTCTTGGAGTGTTGTATCTCCGAGCAAAGGTGTTAAGGCTTGTGTCCTTAAGTTGTAAAGGTTTGTTGAGCACCCTTAAGCTTGACAAGTTAGTGGAAAATCTCGAGAGAGTCTCTCGGGGACTGGACTAGCCACGTGTTGTGGTGAACCAGAATACATCGGTGCGTTTTTTCCTTTTGTTTATTTAATGCATTTAATTATTTCCTGCAAATTTTAATTTCCGCAAGTTTACGCTAAATTTTATTATAACGCTATTCACCCCCCCCTCTAGCGTTAACCGTATTATCTAACACAGCCCACGCCTATTCCATACTCTGAAAGAGGATAAAACACTCTACTTGTATCTTGCCGTGTCCGAGGTACCGGTAAGTGCCCTGTTGATCGGGGAAGAGTAAGGTACACAATTTCTCTTCTATTATATGATTCAGACCTTAGGAGATGCTGAAACCAGGTATCCGCATTTGGAAAAGTTAGCTCTTGAATTAATAAGCTCATTTAGAAAATTGAAACCATATTTTTAATGCCATCATATATGTGTACTGACTACGTACCCACTTTAATATGTATGGCATAAACCCAAATTATCATGGAGATTGGAAAAATGGGCCATCGAACTTGGAGGATATGATATCGAGTATCAGCCTCGAGCGGCTATCAAGTCTCAAATTTTGGCAGACTTCGCGCATGCCCTCGTACCCGAAGTAGAAAAAGAACTCTTGCTAAAATGGGTATGTCATCAGGGGTATGGACCCTCTTCACAGATAATGCCTCGAATGTGAAAAGATCCGGGATCAACATCGCTTTGAAACTACCTACGGGCAGTTTCATTAGGCGATATAAAACTTCTAAATTGACTAACAATGCGGCCGAGTATAAGGCCATGATTGCAGGTCTCGAACTAAAAAATGGCCTTGGAGCAAAGGTGACCGAGGCAAAGTGTGACTCCCTTTTGGTAGTAAATCAAGTAAACGGAAGCTTCGAGGTTCGAGACGATCGAATGCATAGGTACTTAGACAAATTTCAAATGACATTGAACCGATTCAATGAATAGACACTGGACCATGTACCTCGAGAACAGAATAGCGAGGCCAATGCACTTGCAAACTTGGGGTCATCGGTCGAAGAATAAGATATTATCCTGAGGACTGTCGAGGTCGGTGGTCGAAGAAGGCCATGCAGATATTAATTCAACAAGTTTAACATGGGATTTGAGGAATAAGTACATTGACTACAGAAGCATAGGAAGCTCCCAGTGGACCCAAAAGAATTAAGAACACTCAGCTCGATTCTCGGTCGATAAAAATTGAATGTTGTATAGAAAAACCTTTGATGGACCACTGGTAGTGTGCTTGGGACCCAGGGACACCGACTATGTATTATGAGAAATTCACGAGGGCATTTTTGCAAACCATTCTGGTGCAGATGCTTCTAGCTCACGAGATGATTAGAGCGGGGTATTATTGGGATAGCATGGAAAAAGACACCAAGGAATTTGTTCGAAAGTGTGATAAATGCCAAAGATTTGCCATGATGATTCATCAACCCGGTGAACTACTCCATTTGGTCCTATTCCCGTGGCCATTTATGAAATAAGGAATGGACATCGTCGACCCCCTACTAACGGCGCCAGGTGAAGCTAAATTTATTTTATTTATGACTGACTACTTCTCAAAATGGGTTTGAAGCGCAGGCCTTCGAGAATATAAGAGAAAAAGAAGTCATTGACTTTATATAGGACCACATCATATGTCGTTTCGGGATACCCGCCGAAATAGCATGTGACAATGGGAAATAGTTCATCGGCAGCAAAGTAACAAAATTCCCCGAGGACCGTAAAATTAAAAGGATTCTATCAACGCCTTACCACCCAAGTGCAAATGGTCAGGACAAGTCCACAAACAAAACCATTATTCGAAACTTAAAGAAAAAGTTAGATGTAGCAAAGGGTAAATGGAGAGAAATTATTTTCCAAGGTGCTATGGACATACCGAACAACGTGAAAGTCAAGCACGGAGGAGACCCCGTTTTCTTTTGTGCAGGGGTTCGAAGCATTTATCCTAGTCGAAGTCGGGGAACCTAGTGTCAGATTTTAACATGCCACCGAGGACTCTAATCATAAAGCTGTGAAGACTTCTCTCGAGCTACTAGATGAAAAGCATAAGGCCGCATTAGTTCGAATGGTCGTGCAAAAATATAGGGTCAAAAGATATTACAATATAAGGACGAAGCTTCAATACTAAGAATAGTCACTCTTAATACTCGAGATCCAAACAAAGGAAAACTAGGCCCCAATTAGGAAGGACCGTACCATGTCCTCGGAGTCGTTGGGAAATGATCCTACAAACTTAGCACAATGGAAGGCGAGAAACTACCAAACAATTGGAATGTATCGTTACTCAAACGATATTACTGCTGAGGTACGACCCTCTCCCCCTTTTCCATTTGTATTTAAAACAAATGCCTTGCAGATGTTTGATTGGAAACATCGAGGCACCTTTCAGCTCGAAGAACTTGGGTTATAAAGCATGCATTTCACTCTTTTTCCCTTAGATCGGTTTTTTCCTGAGTGGGTTTTACCGACAAGGTTTTTAACGAGGCAACACTTATATGCTACCTAAGGAATATTAAACAAGTATTCAAGGCTTCTTTTTCAATCAACCTCGAACACTGGGGGGCATCACCCTTTGGGGCGCATTCTCAAGCTCACAAGACCTCAAAGAGGCATACTCGAGCTCACAAGACCTCAAAGAGGCACCCCCTCGAAAATTATATACTCGGGGTCTAACTTTTCGAACAAGTTCAGAAATTTTTCGGGAAACAAGTCCAAGTGAAAAACCTGAAGGCTACGACCCTACTAAAGACTATGATCACATAGAGGCTACGACCAAAATAATGCGATTTGGAGATGTTCGATTTTCGCTACAAATTAAAGGCCTTCAAACATTGAAAAATTGGTTAAATCAGGCTTCTCCTGGCAAAAGCAAAATATAAAGGCCTTTGATAAACTTGGCCCCCTAAAAATCTATGGGCTTTGATAAATTTAGTCCTTGAATTATCCAAAAACTTAGATAATACCAGCCTTTGGAAAAACCTCAAGAGGTATTCGATTATTTATACACAAACAAAATGACTAATAATGCTCCAATATGTTGAACCTTCGAAAAGTCCAACGGGTACAAAAACACATGCTAAGGCATAACTAAAATTCCACCAAGTCTTTTAGCCGAAATGAAGGAAAATTGTATAGCCATTTTAGAGGCCGAAACATCCCAACTTAAAGAGCCTAAGGGCTAATTTGTTTTTAAAAAAGAGCCTAAGGGCCAATATAAAAGAGCTTAAGGGCCAAAAGCTTATAAGAGTCTGAGACTTCTTTCTCAATCAATTTGAACTCGAAGGCCTCATTGTTCTGAACTTGCATCAAATTGATTTTAAGATTAGATCGAGGACCATCTAAAACCTTAAGAGGTATTACCTTGAGCAATAAAAACCTAAGGGTTTATTACAAATCTGAATTGATACTCGAGCTAAGTATTTGAATCATCAAAATTTTCCACAAACGGGGACAAAATAAAATTTAACACAAATCGAGGATAGAGTGTACAAAACATTCATAAGGAAATGATACTTTATATTCATAAGGCAAAGTTACAAAACATTTACAACGCCCACAAGGGACCCTTGCTCAAAAGAGAAACCTAATCTATTTTCGGGGTCACGCCCTGGGAGTGTCGTCTCAAGGACCTTCATCTTCAGTGGCTCTATCTTCGGGAGTCTCCTTTCCCTTAGGAATATCTTCTTTGCCTGCTTTATCCCTGAAGCCACTCGACACATCCTTGTCATCATAGGAGATGAGAAACCTAGCATCGATTTCTCGTGCCTTTGCCTCAACTATCTCCATGGCAAGATCGAACCCTCGGGTATGGATTTCTTCAAGAGTCTCCCTCCGAGCTTGGAACTTAGCCAATTCATTGCTCCGTCTTCCTCGATCGGAGGTCTCCCTCAACTCAGCTTGAAGGGCTGCGGTTTCCCTCAAGTATATGGCTATGGATTTATCAGCCACCGTCTTCATCTTCTCAACTTCGGCCTTATCCTGTACAATTTCAGCCTTAGCCTACACGGCTTCGGCCCGACCTTTAATTAGCCCAGCTTCCAACTCCTTGATTTTTCTGACCTGAGCCAGACCCTTCTCTTCAATCCTTGGAGCTGAGCTTCAGTCGAGGCCAGTTGGCCTGTAACGGCTTCCTTGTTGGTAGCAAGTTGATCCATGTTCCTTTTCCACTAATGACAATCAACTCGAACTTGATCTACCTCACCCGGGAGCTGCCAAATCATATCCTGCTTTTGCTGCAGCTGAGATATCGAAGTATGAGCCTCTAAAATAGGGCCAAGAAGGCTGCACTCTATTAAAATTGCAGTTACATGTTCATCTAGCTCATGCTCGCTTTTTTGAGCTTCGTCCAATGCAGTTCAGGTATCCGTTAGATCCTCTTCCTTCTGGCTATAGAGGAGCCTCAAGGCCTTCCCTTCACTTGAAACCTTCTTGAGCTTAACCTCACATTAGGTCAGCTCGGCTCCAAACTTCACGATGGCCTATAAAGTGGAATAGAGACATTTCAGTCAAAAGAAAAGAAAGGAAGAAAAATTTGCAAATAAAAAGGGCAAGTCCTTACCCGGGAAAGGAGACGTTGAGCCTCTTAGAAAATGGAGGATGCATCATCAAGGTCGTTGGAATACTCAATCCTAGTGTAACAACCCTGAAAAGCATCATCCTCGATGAGTTTATTTGGTTCGGGCATATGCAAAGTGTTTGCTTCTTCGATTTGCCCCTCAGAATAAGTTGGCAACGAAAGGGATTGACCCGTCGTCACAGCCACGAGCTCTTCACTTGGGGAATTCTCATTAGAGTTGGGGGTCTCATCATTTACGCCCTCCGGTATAGTCATTGAAGATGGAGGGACAATCTCGACCTCTAGGGATGCAGGGGCCTTGCTCGTTTCTTCCTTCAAGGCATCCTCACCACAGGATGAGGTTTCTAATCCGGAAGGCTTGGCGACCTCAATTGGCTTCCAGATCCGAGTCACCAACGCCGAATCTTCATCATTATTTTCTTCATCATTCGGGAGTCATGGGCTGAGTCTGCGCCCGTTTGTACAAATCATCTCCCCAGCCTTCAAGCAGGGGTTTTCTTGTCTTGAAGGTCTTCGAGTTTAGAGACCCTTTTTCTTTTGGTGTTCTTCTCGGACTTCGGATTTGAAGGATTTGTCTTTTTTTCGGGCAAAGCCAGCCTCAACTCGGATGCCTCACCAAGGCCTGCACAGGCAAGCCCGAGAATGTCGTCAATGTATGGAAACGTTAAACTGCTGAATGGCACTTACCTTGGTTCTTGGCCTCCCACTGGCCCTTTGATAATTCACGCCACTTGCGCTCATCAAAGGAAAAAGTGGCAGCTAACTTTCAGAACCAATCCTCGAGGCCAGACACAGCTGGGGGCGCCCAAGCATTGGCGGCCAAAAGAAAAATAGAAGTATTATGGAATATGGAAGCATAATATGAATAGATAGGGAAATACAGACTCTACTTACAGTTAAAGTTCCACCCTCCGGGAACGCCATTTTATCTCCGGGGATGACGTCCGAAATTCTTTCTCTAACAAACCGGCTTATCCAACCTCGATCTTTGGGTTTGTCGTTACTGGAACAGAAGGTTTTCATTGTTTAGCGTTACAGCTTGATGAGCCCTCAAAATAACTGGGGCTGATATAATCGAACAAGGTGGTTAAGGGTAGATTCCAAACCCACGGCCTTCTTAGAAAAATACCACAATCACGATACGCCAATAAGAAGGGTGAAGCTGGACAAGGGTGACTTCGTATGTTTTGTTGAAGTCAATCACCACCGAGTTAAGGGGACCCAGTGTGAAGAGGTAAGTATAGACACTTAAGAACCCCTCTACGTGGGTGGTAATGCTTTCGCCGGGGTTCGAAAGGATTTTTTCAATTATGAAAGGAACAAAGAATTGTGTTCAGAAGGATTAACTCAGAGTCACCACCTGACATTGGTTTCAGTATGCCAAGTCACCATTTTAATAAAAATGAATTTTCATTTAAAACACTTCGGATTCCAAACTATGCACCAGAGATTTAGGTAAGGAGGTTCACTTGACTCGGGGAGAAGGTGTTAGGCACTCCCCAAGTCCCATAAAAGCTACAATTGCGTACTCGATCAAGTCGGCTTTTAAAATATTCAAATTGAAGTAAAATCACAAAAGCAAAATAAACACACATGAGGCTCGAGATTGTCCCCACCTAATAAAAGAAAAAAATAAAATAAAACTACAAGTTCTACTATCGATCTCCAAATACAAATAATTCGGGGCATATTCCGGAATAAAATATATAAGAATTATTCGAGGCATTTTCTGAATAAATTTAACTAAAGGAATGACCTCCCGCCTCGAAACGTATAAAATCCTAACGCTTACCTACCTAAGAGTGGTAAGCCTAAACTTGCTCCTGACGAATAACAAAGTGAAATAGAAGGAAAAGTAGAACTAAAACAAAACAGTCACTCCAATCCAACGCTTACTTTCTTTTAATTCTATTTAAACCCAAATCCCCCACACTAACAGGAAATTTTCTTTATTATCTTTTCCATTAGTATGGGGACTAACGTCAGACATCAACACATAAAGAAACTCAAAGTAAAAAACCGGCAGACAAGCAACAGTATGACCAAAACTAATTAATTTAACTAAATAATCAGCTCAAAGAATCAATCAACGAAAAATAGTAGACAAAATGGTATTAAACTTGGATGAAGCTCAAAACAACTTAAAAGAACCAAAACCCAAAATATCTAAGTAAGAAAGAACTAGGACCAATAAGACTAGACAAATTCAATTAATGCTAAAGATATTCACCAAAATGATGTATGGGCTATGTTAGTATGATAACGTTACTCCAACTGATTAAGGGCCACATTATTCCCTCCAAGAGATATCATTTTTATGAATAAACTATTAAACTTTTCCATAATTTAAAATATTTTTCACTGTCATTAGACTCCAGCAACTCTAGTGACGAAAACTCAAGAAATCACATCCTCAATTAGATACTACGACTTCATGAACATGCTGACCTTTTCTTCTGAAAAATGACAGTGAACTCAAACATGTGGTAACAGTACTGACCAACAGGAAGCTAGTGAATTAACAAGAAGAAATAGTATCATAATAAGATTATTGAAGTTAGAAAATAGTACTATAATCTTTTCATCCTCTATAACATTCTATAACATGAAGTTAAATTCAAACTGAAAATCCGGACCCTCAAGTTAAATTTGAAATCCAGATGCGACTTCTTACAATGAAACTTATTGAACCCATAAACAAAACGAGATCGTCACATAGATGACAAACTAAGAGACAAAGATCTCAACTTCCGCAGGTATAACTGCCTCAGTTCCATATACCAACAAATAAGGAGTTGCACCTACTGAAGTGTGGACAGTAGTGTGGTAACCTAATAAGGCAAAATGCAAATTTTTTATGCCATTGCCTAGAACCTTGAACCATCTTACGAAGTATATTCTTTATGTTCTTGTTAGTAGCCTCAACAACTCCATTGCCTTAGGGCGATACAGAGTGGAGTTCCGATGCATGATCTTGAACTGTTGGCATACCTCTTTCACAAATGACTGTTAATATTAGCAGCATTATCTGTGATGATCACCTTGAGAATTCTGAATCGACAAATAATGTTTGAATGAACAAAATCCAAGGACTTGAAAGCTACAGCTTTGATCCATTTGGTAAAGTAATCAATGGCCACTAGAATATACCTATGCTCGTTTGATGCTATCGGCTCAATTGGTTCAATGATATCCATGTCCGAAGCAACATAGGGCCAAGGTGCTGACATTGTGTGTAAATCAGACGGGGGAGAATGAACCAAATCACTGTGTACCCGCCATTGATGAAATTTGTGAACAAAACTGATACAATCCCGTTCCATGCCGAGCCAATAATAACCTGCTTGAAGTATCTTCTTTGCCAACACATACCCATTCATATGCGGCCCGCAAACTCCAAAATACACTTTGGCCATGATAGGTGAAGCTTCTTTAGCATCTATTCTTCTCAGCTGTCCCAAATCTGGAGTCCTCTTGTACAAGATTCCTCCACTCAAGAAACATCCACTAGCCAGACGCCGAATGGTTTGCATTTGGTCACCTGTGGCATGTATTGGATATACCCCTGACTTGAAGTATTTCTTGATATCATGGAACCAAGGTTAGCCATCGATTTCCTCTTCCACCACATTATAAGAAGGATCATTATTACGAACTTGGATATGCACGGGGTTGACATAAGCCTTGTTCGGATGATGTAACATTAACGCTAAAGTAGCTAAGGCATCAATAATCTCATTATAAATCCTGGGAATATGTCTGAATTCTATCAACATGAACCACTAACAAAGATCGTGCAGACATTATCGATATGGTATGAGCTTCAAATCTCGAGTCTTCCATTCTCTTTGAATCTGGTGAACCAACAAATCTAAATCTCCTAGAACGAGTATTTCCTAGACTCCCATGTCTATAGCTAACCTTAAATCCAGAATTCCTGCTTCGTACTCAGCCATATTGTTGGTGCAATAAAATCAAAGCTAGGTTGTTACAGGGTACAGTTGCCCTATTTCAGAGATGAGTATAGCCCATATTCTAATACCTTTCATGTTAGCATCTCCATCATAGAAGAGTTTCCAACCTGGCTTTTCATCATGGTCCATCTCGTCAACACACATAACTTCTTCATTAGGAAAATAAGTCTTCAATGGCTCGTGTTCATCATCCACCGGGTTTTTGGCCAAGTAGTCGGCCAAGGCTTGGGCTTTCATCGTGGTCCGAGTCACATAGATGATGTCAAACTCTGTAAGTAAAATCTGCCACTTTGCAATTCTTCTTGTGGGCATATGATTCTGAAAGATATACTTTAGGGGATCCATGCGAGAAATGAGGTAGGTAGTGTAGGACGACAGATAATGCTTCAAACTTTGTGCCACCCAAGTTAGGGCGCAACATGTCCTCTCAAGCAGAGTGTACTTAACCTCATAGGGATTGAACTTCTTACTAAGATAATAGATGGCTTGTTCCTTATTTCCCGTGATGTCATGTTGACCCAATACACAGCCAAAAGAATTATCGACGACTGTCAAATAGAGATTTATAGGTCTCCCAAGCTTTGGTGGGACAAGCACAGGTGGGTTTGACAGGTGCCTCTTAATCTTATCAAATACTTCTTGACACTCGTCTGTCCTTTGACTACAACATTCTTCTTCAACAGCTTAAAGATAGGTTCACAGGTTTTCGTGAGCTGAGCAATGAACCTGCTGATGTAATTTAACCTTCCAAGCAAACACATCACCTCAGTTTTGTTCTTTGGCGGCGGTAACTCTTAGATGGCTTTGATCTTTGACGGATCCAACTCAATACTGCGTCTACTAACCTTGTACGCAACAGTTTCCCAAACGGGACACCAAATGCGCATTTTGCTGGATTGAGCTTGAGATTATCCCTGCGGAGCCTTTGTAAAAACTTCCTCAAGTCCTTGACATGTTCGGACTACTTCTTTGACTTGATGATCACGTCATCTATATAAACCTCAATCTCTTTATGTATCAGGTCATAAAATATAGTGGTCATCATCCTCATGTAAGTTTCCCCAGCATTATTCAAACCAAATGGCAATAACCGATAATAATATATTCCCCATAGTGTGATGAATGCTGGCTTTTCTGCATCTTCCTCATCCATCAAAATTAGGTTATATCCCGAGTAGCAATCCACAAAAGACCTACTCTCATGCTTGGCACAATTATCGATCAGAATGTGAATGTTCGGCAATGGAAGATCATCCTTTGGGCGCGCTTTGTTAAGATCACAGTAATAAACACATACCCTAGTCTTACCATTCTTCTTTGCTACTGGCACAATATTAGCTACTATCGAGTGACCCAAATGACATTTGCAGTAAGATACTTTGTGATTTCTTCTTTGATCTTTTCACTCATATCAGTCTTGAACTTTCACAACTTTTGCTTGACAGGAGGGAATGCTGGATAAATTAGAAATTTATGAACTACCAGATCAATGCTCAGACCCAATATATCGTCATATGACCATGCAAAGACATCTTTGTAATCAAACAATATTTTGATTATTTCCTCTTTAACTTGCAGTTCTAGATGTACACTTATCTTGGTTTCCCTAACATTATCATGGTTCCCTAAATTGATTGCTTTGGTTTCACTCAAATTAGGCTTTGGTTTTTTTCAAATTTTTTAGCTCTTTATTGATTTACTCAAATACTGCTTCTTCATCATGTTCTATTTTATCATCATATTCTACTTCTTGGTTTGATATTCCAAAATTAGATAAGCTTTTCAGAATAGGCTGAAAATTCTTCATACATGTCATGTCATTGCAACCAACATAAAGAGAACAGTACAAAAGAAAAAAAGAACGAAATAAAACACAATTAGGAATTACGAAAAATGGGAAATTGCATTTCATTGAAAATAAAAGGATAGAAGGGTTTGAACATCAAAACAAGAAAAAACTAAAAATCTTGATTACAACCCTAGCATAACCCAGATAACAGAAAAGGAAACAATGTAGACTACCAAAACTCCTTCCTGGTGGGGAGAGAAGTAGCTTTCCAATTGCTAAGCTTCACGTTTGGCCTAATAAGCTGCACATCTGCTTTATTAGAACCTTCACCAACTTCTACCGTATTGACCTCATCGAATAGACTCTGGAACCTCTTGATCAACTCTTCATAAACATCGACCCTGCGATGTTCATCTGAATGTATCAGCAAAGACAACGGAGAAATCTGAGTTGATGTTTTCCTTGACTACTTCACAATGGAATAATCCTGCACTTTTATCTTTTCCAGGAACTCCTCAGGCTCTTTCTCAGTGACCGATTTACTTACTGCATTTGGCTATCCTTGAATGGCTTCACTTTTCTTAATTCTTCAGGGGTGAAACAACTCCTAAATGAGTCAATCCTCTAGTTTCATTAACTTCTTCCTGTATTTCGTTTCCTTTGTATGTCACTATCACTTGTTTATAATTCCACGGAACAACCTTGGCATCAACCACTAGCAGCTGTGTTACTGGTTTAATAATGATAGGGGTAATAGGAGCCCCTTTCACAACTATGACATGCTTACTTGGAATCCCTAGCACTACCACTTTTGAACTTTCTGGACTTGCATAATATCTTTCGAAGGCCCTTTCATGACCAACACCGGTGTCTTAAAATTGAGCGAGCTCGGCTTTTCTATCGCCCCATCAACAATCAAGGGCTTTGCTTTGATAGAGTTTGGAGCTTTAACCAAATTACTTTCAGTGGACCAAATCATCATGAAGGACTTAGAAAACTTCTTGGACTCCCCATCCTTGTGAACAATTTCAATCATATGCGTCTCTGCATAAGCTGGTAAAGGGTTTTGGTTGATGTTCGGCGTGTCTGGGCTTTAGACTACAATTTGGTTTGTATCAATGAGCTCCTAGATTGCCCTTTTCAAATGCCAGTACTTCTCTATGTCATGTCCTGGAGCATCAGAACAATTAGTACATCTTAGGGAATAATCGAGGTTTTTTTGGAGGGGGATTTGGTATTTTTTACTCAATCGGCCTCAATACATTCAACTGCCTTAACCTTTGAAACAGACTAGCATAGGATTCTCCAAGTGGGGTAAAAGTTTTTTTTTGCTGCTGCCTTTCTCTTCTATACTTCTGCCTTGGCCGAAAATTTTAACCATTAGGGTTTTAGTATGGTTGTGGAGGTGGATAGGTATTTTGTGGTGCTGGGTAGATATTTTATGGGGCTGGGGCACACTATTGTGGGCGAAGAGGAGGTTGAGTGTATGATTGGGCGTGATGAACATGATATTGGGATGGCATGGTTGGGTATTAGGGGTTTTCTTGGGGAAAAGTATTGTTGGGATGGATTATATGGAGCTTAGGTGTAAGTTTGAGGTCTGGGTCGAGGATGGGTGTACTGATGGGGTGAACCCCTCTGGCCATGCCATGGTCTAGAGACAACCATGGCGACATCGTCCTTCTTCTTCTTGCCTAGAAAACTTTTAGTACCACTTTGGATTGCCTGGTTGGTTGCTTTTACAGTAGAATAGCTCATGATGTTTCTCGACTTGAGCCTCTTTTCCACCATTTCTCCTATCTTTACAACATCATTGAAAGGCTTGCCAATGGCTAAGATCAAATGGCCATAATAAGTGGGCTTCAGGGTTTGAAGAAAGTATTCAACCATCTCGTCTTCTTCCATAGGAGGATTGACTCGTGCAGCTTGCTCCCTACATCGGAGCCTATATTCTCTAAAGCTTTCACTGGGTTTCTTTTCCACCTTGGTCAAAGATAAGCGGTCTGGGATAGTGTCTGTATTATATTGGAAGTGTCGGGCAAAGGCCTGAGCCATATCGTCCCAGGTGTACCACCTGCTGGCGTTCTGGCAGGTGTACCATTCTAAAGATACCCCACTTAGACTCTGGCTGAAGTATGCCATCAGTAATTTGCCTTTTCCCCCGACACCTCTCATTTTACTTCAATAACCTCTCAGATGAGCTACAGGATTCTCATGTCTGTCATACAAGTCAAACTTGGGCGTCTTGAACCCAACATGCAGTTGGACATCAGAGAATAAACATAAATCCTTATAGGCCACACTCACCTAGTTTCCCGACCCTTGCATATTTCTCAATGATTTCTCTAGGCTCTATACCTTTCTAAAATCTCCTCTTGATCTGTGTTCTTGAGTGGTTTGTCAGTTTCAACATGAGGCTCAAAGTGGGGAGTGTAAAAGTAAGGATCTGGACTTTGAATATGGGTTCCGAGGCATATTATTGGGTATCTGGAGCTGGGAATGATGGATCACTAGAGGATTAATGGAGGGTAACTTGTGGAGGGGGTACAAAAATAGAAGCAGATGTTGGGCCGGGTACGAGGTTATTTTGGCTGGTGGAGCATGAAAAGTTTGGGCCAAAGTGTCGGGGTAGTTGTGGTAAGGGGTAAAACCCGGTACATACTGTGGGGAAAGATCAATGGTATTGAGCATCTGGGATTGAGAGAGTAGTGGAATGGAAGCAGTGTTTTCTGTGTAGTTGGTAGGGAATGAGGGTGGAGGGTGTCCCTTAATCCAGGCTTGGTACATTTCTGCGATCTAATGCTTAAACCTCCGGACCTCTTCTTGCAGTTCCGATTTCGACACAACAATCTCCCTTGGTGGGTCTACAACTCCAGTGTCTGTTTCTTTGCTAGCCATGGCAGTTTGACGCTTTGACCAGGTGTTGTATGGATGACTTGCCAGAATGCCAACAAACTGACCACCTTCTTGAGATTAAACAAAAATAACAGAGGACAACACAAAACCACCATGTTGCCATTAGGGCATTTATCAAATAATAATATCACATTACGTACAATGCACCTAGCAACAATTAGCAGTTCTAAAATGGATTTGAGCGTGGCAAGGTCATGTGGCATCATTCTAATTTGCTCATTTCAATGCTTGATTCTCTTTCTTTTCTTGCACATCATTTTCTTCCCACTCTTTTTTTCTTTCTTTTTTCTCTTAGTGTGAAAAAAAATAATTTGATCGAAGCCGATATAGGTTGCCTACGTATCATGTACTGATGAATTAGACCAAGCGTAATTCTGGAAAAGTGATGGAAAATAAACTAAAAACAAAATCTTTTTGGAATTTTTCATTTAAAAGCTTTTCGATATTAAAATACAATGGGAAGTATGATAATAAAAGAACTGATAGACTGAACTACAGTATGACAGACTCTGACACTACCTTTATATTCCAGTACTCCTAGAAAAGACACGAAAGTAAAAGACAACATAAGATAGTCTCAAAACACCTAAATAGAATGACTCCTCAAGCTGCTCCCGAATGCAACGGTCCTGGATGGGATGGTCTTGGGTTATCCGTCATGCTCAAACTTTGTAACATGCCTCGTAAAAAAACACCAATGCTGGGAATAAAGACCCTGGCGTATGCCCCCGCATCCTGAAAGCCGACCCTAAACAAATATTGGCTATGCTGCTCCATGTTTGCTGCCAATCCCACTAACTGAGACTTTATCAACTCAATCTTATCCCAAGGATCTTGGTCCTATGCCTCATCAAAATCATATGTCTGAAGTGCCTGACCCCTAAGCTGTGCTGGCAATGGGATGCTGGCCCCTGGTGAGATGGACTGTAACCAGATCAAGTACTCTTGAGTACACTAAGGCCTGCCAAGGTTCTCTACTAATGTATTTTTGTTCATCCTCTTTGCATTGTTCCAGTATTGCATGTACTTGATTTCTTTAACCACCTTTTTGCTAAAATTCATGATGTGCCTCCGAAGATTCAAAGTTGGAGGCTCCTCTTGTCTCCTGCCCAACTGTCGCATTACCCTAACAGAAGTGTACAGCCTGACACATTTAAGTCCTATCAGCATCAGGAAAGGCTGCACGCGGTGTCCTACCAAGATCTCATCTAACGGTAGCCAAAGATAAACCCACAAAACATTCCCATTTATCCTCAATCCAAGCTTTGGTGCCTACTGGGTATGAAACTTAGGAGATTTCATCCTACGCTCGATGCATACTATCTGATCCCTTAAATCACGGTTGATGGGACAAAGTAAGGAAGTGGTGTGTAAATACTCTATCATCCACAATTGTAGTAAAATGTTACTTCCCTAAAAATATCTGACACCTCCCCTAACCTCACTCAGGGTTCCATACAACTCTGCTAAGATCATCGACACAATGGTAACAATTTTACGTTGCTTCTCATAAAATAGTACCATTAGTAGTGACTATAGACGGGTGCTAATGTGCCTCCCATCTAATGGAAAAACAAATAATCCCAACAACGCAAGGATGAAAGCTCGAGGCGACGTCCTTGCCACTTTTCCTTGGTTGTGTAGAACTCATCCCAAAAGACGTCAAAACTATCCTATGGTCCAAATCTAGCAAACAAATAATCCAAGGATACCCAGGACTGCTCGAGGCACCTTAAATGCTTGTGTTCTTTCAAGCCCAAGTCACTGAGGAATCTTATCCTAGAGTGGCCTCAGGGAAGTATCATGTCCTTACCTATATATCTTGAACGAGTGAGACCAGACATTTCTGCCAAGGTAGGAGTCATCTCACACTCTCCAAATCTGAAAATCAAATTTTGCGGATCCCAATAAGTCTGCATCGCCTCCACTAATTCTGGGCAAGTGTTATATCAGGAAGGAAATTTAGGGTGCCCAATTTCCGCATTAACTCATGTTGCTCTAACAATGAAAACATTTTCCACCACTTGATCAATTTCCTAGGAATCTTTACTACCATCAGCACTTTGGATCGATCAGCGAGTCCATACCTAAATAAAGAGAATATGGTTAGTGACTCGGGACACTATGACACCACAATATTTCTTAGTGGTCAAATGCCACACACGATTTGGCTATATTTTGCAAAACGACCCAAGTGGCTGAAAGTGGCTATTAGTACAAACTTGACAAAGTTGACCCCTAATGCATGAAAAATACTCCATTTGAAGCTTACATGACTCTAACATCCTAACAATAATGACATTAAAAATTACTTTGCGAAAATGGTCCCTTTTGCAAAAATGGCAAATGTGGCCCGGAGTTTCTAGGGATGCAAACTCAAAAGGGAAGGACCATACAATAACATGACACCTAGTTGTTGGCTTAAAATCCTAAGATATTGGTAATTGAACCACTTTTGCGAAAATCGCCCCATTTTACAAGAATGGCCGATATGGCCGAAAGTGGTTAGACATGCAAGATTTGGCTAAGAACTTGCGAAGCCAAAAACCTAAGACTTACTAGGAAGATCAGACCCTATGTGAGTTTCCTATGTAACCCGCTCCGAAAGACGAGAATCAGGTACGCGTAGTTCGGGAAGATGCAACTAATTTGAAAAAAAAAACTATATTTTCGTCTTTCTGAAAAATAATGAAAAATATAAAATCTTTTTGAATTTTCTTTTCCTCTTTTTTGACTTTTTAAAAATGATGGAAAAGTGCAAAATCTTTTTGAATTTTTTCATTTTGATTTTTGTTTTTCTTGAAAAGGTTGTGAAAGAAAAATACACTGGGGCCCTACTTGCTTTATGTTTCAACCTTCTTTCCAAAACATCGATTCGTCAAATGGCCTTTCAACCATCAAGATACAACATTTAGCATATAGGATGATTAAATATCGTTTTGAGCCACGGGCCCATTTTTAACATAATTTGGATAGGCCTCCTACGATGGGACACGGTGCCTGGGACCGAGCCCTGCTAGGCTTAAATGACATGATGCAAATAAGAATGATCTATATGTTGACCTAAGTTTGGGGTTACTAACAAGACAATTCGGGGGAGCATATGGTTGATGGTGGCTGCTTATGCTTTCTACCCACTTCATACGTCCAATGGTTCCCCTCCTAAAATAAGGGTGACTCAATGAAGAGTTCGTGTACGCGACACGGACTCCGAGACTTGTTGCAGAAAAAATTTACCGGGTAATGCATATGATGACAGTTATAAAGCAGTAACACATAAAGAAAAATTGTAAACACATAAAATAACTAGCAAATAAAGCAAAATAAACAAAAACAAATCAAATAAAGAAAATATAAAAAAAACCTCACTCGATTCTAAAAAGCCAACAAAATCAAGTACTAGCTCGAACCCGCAACTCCCCACCAGAGTCGCAAGAGCTGTCACACCATTTTTTTTTTACAAATCTCACTAACCCTCTTAATATAAATAAAGAGATTTCGCGAAGCTCGAGAGGATTTTTCAATTTTGAGTCAAAGAATTGTGTTTAAAAGAATTAATTCAGAGTCGTCACCTGACGTTGGTTTTAGTGTGCCAAGTCACCATTTTAAAAAAATAATTTTCCGTTTAAAATACTTTGAATTCCAAACTATGTCTGCACCAGAGATTCAGGTAAGGAGGTTCACTTGACTCGGGGAGAAGGTGTTAGGAACTCCCGAAGTCTCGTGAAAGTCACAGTGGCATACTCGGTCTAATAGGCTTTTAAAATATTCAAGTTGAAGTAAAATCACATAAAAAGAAAAATAAATACACACGAGGCTCAACATCATCCCCACCTAATAAAAGAAAAATAAAATAAATTAAAATACTACGAGTTCGACTATCAATCTCCAAATACAAATACTTCGGGGCATTACCTCGGAGTAAAATGTATGCAAATCCTTCGGGATATTCGCCAAATAAATTTAACTAAAAGAACAACTTGGCACCTCGAAACGTACAAAATTCTAACGCTTGCCTACCCAAGTGTAGTTGCCTAAACATGCTCCTAATGAATAACAAAGTGAAATAGAAGGAAAAGTAAAACAAACAGAATTACTTTCTTTTAATTCTGTTTAAACCCAAATCCCTACACCAACAAACAATTTTCTTCATTTTCTTTTCCATTAGTATGGGAACTAACGTCAGACATCAACATATAAAGAAACTCAAAGCACAAACCGGAAGTCAAGCAACAGTATGACCAGAATTAATTAACTTAATTAGATACTCAGCTCAAATAATGAATCAACAGAAAATAATAGACAAAATGGTATTAAACTTGGATGAAGCTCAAAACAACTTAAAATAATTAAAACTCAAAATACCTAAATAAGAAAGAACTAGGACCAATAAGACTAGACAAATTTAATTAATGCTAAGGGTATTCACCAAAATGATATATGGGCTATGTTAGTATGATAACGTTACTCTAACTGATTAAGGGCCAAATCATTCCCTCTAATATATATCATTTTTATGAATAAACTATTAAACCTTTCCATAAATTAATATTTTTCACAGTCATTAGACTCCAGCAACTCTAGTGACCAAAACTCAAGAAATCACATCCTCAATTAGATACTACGACTTCATGAACATGCTGACCTTTTCGACTGAAAAATGACAGTGAACTCAAACATGTGGTAACAGTACTGACCAACAGGAAGCTAGTGAATTAACGAGAAGAAATAGTATTATAGTAAGATTATTGAAGTTCTGAAACAGTACTATAATCTTTTCATCCTCTATAACATTCCATAACATGAAGTTAAATTCAAATTGAAATAAAAAAGATACCAAAATTAGAGTAACGCCATTATAAGAAAGACTAGTGATATTCAATTATATTAAAAATATAAAAAAATATTTATATAACATGAGAAATATTATAAAAGTGAAACTATTTTTGTGTTTTTAAATTTATGTGCTTTAAAACTAGAATTTAATTAATAATAAAGTGAAAATACTATAGAAACAAACTCAAATAAATATTGTAAAAATACTAGGACTATTAAAGGGGATTCTAATGCGTGGTTCAAAAAATTACATGTTTACAAATGGCTGTTCGGTGGCACTAGTGGTCGACTAGTACTGGCATGCATTCAATGTTTTTGGGAAAGTGGACCAATGAGACGTTTCAGTCACTTCAAACGCATACGTCACAGGAATGAAACCATCACGAGATGTTTGAGAAAATCTGGGTTCAAATCATTTCTTATCATCTTATTCTAAGAAATGCGAGGACTATCTGTATACGGTTAAAATCAGAGAGCTCGATTTCGAAGATTTGATCATACCGAGCTCGAGTTCGGGAAGTTTGAAGTAAGAATCAAGCCTGGATTGGATTTATGCACCTCGAGATGCAAGTCGGAGTAATGTCGTGATCTACCTCAAGTGTAAATAGATGACACTCAAGAAAGAGCAGGAATGTTTCAAGGACACGTGAGTTAGGGCATAAATTATGAGAGTTGTACAAAATCGTACAAGTTCGTATTAGGTTTTTATACAGTTGTACCAATAGAATTCGTTACCGTAATTAGAAATGTACCATGTTAGGATTTTTCCCTCATATATAAACGAGACTCCAATCATTTATAAAGATCCTCATTCACTACAATAAAACATTCAACTTTGCTTTTCTTGTTTACCGTGCTCAACAATTGTTCTTCAGCTTTATTGTCTTTACTTTATTGTTCATACTTGATTGCTCTTAGCTCACCTCGAGGCCCTTGAGATAATCGAGCTCGAAGTCCTTATTGTTATAACAACACTAGTTTGGTTCACCAATTCCTCTTACTTAAACCTGACATTACTTGTATGTCCACTAGTATTGGAATAAATCGCATATCTTTAAAACCAGAAATTATATTTAATTGTTACTTTCTTTTTTCGAGGGAAACAATTATAATATACTCCCTTCAATTCACCATAAGTGACCAATTTATTTTTTTATTTTGGCTCAAAGTAAGTATCCAGTATGTAATCAAGAAACAATTCAATTTGTTTTTTACAAAATAACTCTTATATACATATTCCTAAAAAAGTTTTCTTACTCTTCACATTAAATGTTTAATTATAGATAGTTTACTCATAGTAGATATTTTTATATAGAATTTAAATTTTTTTTTAATAAACATACTAAAATAATCGGCTAATTATTATAAATCGAAGAGAATAGAATAATATGATGATATTTACATCGGTTTGAGATAAATTTAAGGACACATACATTTTTTTAACAAAGTTGAGAATTAGAAGGTGACGAAGTGCTTAAGGCCAACGCAATTTGGTAGAATCTTGAATTCTCCGAAGCATAAGCTTTTGAATTTAAACGAGTCTAAAGAAAATGAAAAGGAAAGTATTTGGCTAGAGAAAGCACAAAAGAAACAGAACTGGGACCCTCGGTTGGCGCGTCCTTTTTGCATAGGCGAAGAAACCGAGGAGGAGGACCTATAGATTGGGTCAGGACTCCATCTCCATCTCTTTCTCTCTCGTTTTTTTTTTTAAATTCCCCCGACGGATCTATAGTGTTTTTACATTTTTCTTCCCCGGTGACTTAAACCCAAATTCTTTTTACCTTTTCTCATCCTTCACAAATTGAATGCATTTTTGCATTTATTGTTGTATTAAATGTGTACATATCTGATTAACATTTTGAGGACTGCCCACACGAAAAAATTTATTTACATCAAATATTTATATCGAACTATATTAATTTATTATAATTAATAAATTTAATTAGATTAAACTATATATAATTTACAATGAATAAATAATTAGAATTTATATGCAAGATACATATATATATATATATATATATATATAAAAACATTTAATACGAATAAATCTTTTTGATGCCTGCCTGCTTCCTCAATTCCTCGGCGTGATACTTAAAATAATAGAGTGAAACATATGCGTACGAAAAATATAATTTGTATTTATTAGTTTGTTATAGATTTCGAATATGAATTATTTTACCTACCTGTCTTCTTACTCCTTTAACAATGCCAATGCATAATAACTTTTCCTCCTATCTTTTTATTCATTATTATTAAATAATTTTATGTTATTTTTTGCACTATTATTATATATAATAATTTTACCTCAAATTATAATTTTTCATTGTAACATTATAAGTTTATTCTTTGTATTGCTGATGTGTGACATTATAAAATGAAGGCAAACGAATTTAGATATTATATTCAACAAATAATAATGTATACAGGTAAAATCGAGCTCGACTTTAGATAAGATAAGCCAGGCTCGAGATGCGATGGCAAAGGACCAAGATCAAGCCGCAAGTCCCATCGAGCCTGAACCCGGGGACACGACACTTGCCCTCGGGAAGATTGAATTCATAGTTCCATAATAGGTTCTGGCCTCGAACAACTTCGAATAACATTGTCGACAATCAAGCATAACCAATGGAAGGCCAAAATATCTGTGACTGGCCGGATATCATGGCATGGATCTCAACATATATCAATAGGGAACTGGCAATCGGTTAATCAAAATATTTTTTACCTTTTATAAAGTTGTACCAGATGTAGAATCCCCCTACTATATAAAAAGGGTCTGATTACTCATAAAAATAAACTTTTACAGTTTTATTCAAAATTTTTTTTCACTTCTTCATCAGTGTTTACTATAGCAAGCCCAGATCGAGGGTGAACAAGTTCACTAAGGCTAAAACTGTTCTATTCGCATAGTTTGAATTCATTATCTTTACTTGTTCATTTTAATCCAATTTACAGCTTTGTGTCAAATTAATTCTCATATCCTTAAAACCACTTACGAATTCAATTGTTATCCGTTTTTGAGTGTAAACTGTTTGGCGCCCATCGTGTGGTTAAGGATAATAGTAGTTGTTTTATACAAACTTCTATAACACACCCCATTTTACACGTGTTCTTTAGAATGCTTTTTATTTTAGGTTAAAGTTTGAAATGTCGAACTCCCAATCTGACCCTCTGAACGTGAATGCTGAATATGGCCACTATGGCGAGAAGAACAACGTAGCAGCCAGCAACGAGGTGCCCCACGCCGATCTCAATGGAGTTCCAGTTGTGGACCTGATTGACTCTAGCTCACACGTGGCCATCAACACAAACTTGTCTACCAATCTTGAGAACAATATCCACAAAGAAGCCCGGTTGGTTGTATAAAATACGCACGACAACAAAGATGATAGGATTGACTTGCGGTTTATGAATTCTTACAGGCTCATCGGGCAGTGATACCCTTGTCACACCTCTTTTTTTCCTAGGGGATAAGGGAGTTTTTTCAATTAAAGTTGCATTAATTGAAATGGAATTATTTATTTACTTTAGAGTCGCCACTTGCTATAATTATTATGGTATTCCAAGTCACCGGTCTATTGTAGAATTTCAAATCGAGAAAATTGACTCTGTTTTAAAGTTCGCAAAACCAAAAGAACGGGTAAGGAATTATGTTAATTTGGAAGAATGTATCAGATATTCTCGAGTTTTGTGATTTTAGCATGATCACTTTTAATCATATCTTGCTTAATTAATTATTCAATTACACATTTTAGAACCTATGTATATTTTTAACTTTTACCGCTTTTTAATTATGATGTTTATGGATTTAATCTTTCAAACAGATTACATGTGTGTAAATCTGCTTTGTTTGAGGCGTTAAAATTATGTTATGAGTATGTGTATACAATTAATTCCACTTAAATATTAAGATTGTTTTGGCCAAATTCACGGGAATACATATTTTAATTTCTTTGTAAAAATTATAATTATATCATTCAGACGTATACATAATTGTGATAATAGATTTTAAGTATGGCTAAAGCATATTATGATATTTATATATTTTAGTTATCCTTAGAGTGGTAACATTATGGACAAACACTCAAATGCAAAGTGAAAGTTTGAATCTTAAACGAAAATCATTTGTAATTGATTGGAGTTAACTATTGATCAAACAACAATGTCATAATATAGACGAACACGATCTACAGTTTTAATGTTACTGACCTATTGAATTACTAATGATGATTCAAGTGATTACCGGATTTCTGCCTAACTTATTACTAGAAACGTGGGCTAATAAATAAAATAGCATTATGGCTTAGTTGTATTAAATAATGTAAAAATTGCACTGGGCGTTTTATTTGGGTTCCTTTTTAAGCTATAGTTGTTTTGTTTTTCTGTTTGTATCCGTATTCGTTTTTTTGTTAATAGCTATTCAAAAAGACTATTTTGTCCTACCTTATTAAAAAGACTACTTTCTCTATATGTATTCGCTAGTCCTCTACTTTTTCTGTCTCTCTCTCTCCTGTTATTTGCGTTTTTTGAAGTTCTTCTCTGAAATCAAACAGATTTCCTTGTTGTTTTTTATTTTTCAACAGCTAGTCGTCGTTGTTCCACATTACGATTTAATCACATATACATTGCATTAACTTTCTGGGTTTTATTTTACGATTTAATTTTTGATTTTGGTTTTGATAGTCATGTAATTATGATAAATATTTGCATAGGGTTTAGTTTGATAAATGCATTAGTTTTACTTTTACAATTGCGTTTTTAGGTTTTATGAACGAGTGTTTATGTTGTTAATGAAAATTCTATAATTTCTTCTGTGATTATAGTTCAATGACATCTTAGATATGAGCTGAAGTCTTTTTCATGTTTTGGCATTATTTTTGGATTTAAATTTGTATTTTGTTTTCTGTAAAAATTACAACATACTTTTTTGCTGAATGTTTTGTGCTTGTAACAAGTGAAGTTTAGCTTTAGGAGCTGAAGTTTTTGTACTTGTAACTGGTGAAGTTCTGCTTTAAGAGCTAAAGTTTTTGTGTTTGTAATTGGTAAAGTCCTGCTTTAGGAGCTGACGTTTTTGTTTTGTTACTGGTGAAGTCCATTTATACGGCGGAAGTTTTTGTGTATTGTTACCGTTGAAGTCCATCTTTAGAGCTGAAGTTTTTCTTATACCTATCGAACTTCAGCTATATAGCTGAAGTTTTTTTTTATACATGTTGAACTTCAGCTATATAGCTGAAGTCTTTTTTATACCTGTCGAATCTAGAGCTGAAGTTTTATTATGCCTATCGAACTTCAGCTATATAACTCAAGTTTGTTTTTATACATGTCGAACTTCAACTATATAGCTGAAGTTTTTGTTTTATACATGTCGATCTTCAGTTCTATAACTGAAGTGTTTATTTTATTCCTGTCAAACTTCAGCCTTCCTAGCTATTGAAGTTTTAAATGATCTTTTTGATAATGTCCTGATGTTATTTTTTGTATTTTGTACTTTTTTTTAACAGATGGCTCCTAAAGCACCTAAAGATCCTAATGCGGCTAAAAAAGGCAAAGCCCTAAAGCACCTAGATTATATTACTACCCTAAGCTCCTTATGTCCCTTCTACTCTACCTACAAAACCAGAACAAAGATATTATAAATAGGAGCAATAATAACAAAGCTTAACGAGAAAAAAACTCTGCTCAAAGAAAAAGAATAATGTTTTTTACCTGTGTTCACTTTTTTTTTTCAATGAATACAATCAGATAGTTTTATATATAGTCCAAAGGTAATGGACATTTGATGTAGAGAAAAGAAATCTTAAAATCCATTAAAGTTTCATTGCCATCAAACGTTTTAAAAATTAAAAATAAAAGAAATATTATTAGAAAAGTTAATGAAACATTATCAAAGTAGACGTTAAGGAATCAGTCATACGAGACCAATCTTTGGTCAAATTCAAAGTTGCAAAAACATAACAGATTTGATACTCATTCCATGTTAATAAAATATATATTCAAAGTTATTCTAGTTTTCAGTTATAGACATTTGAAAATATTTAATGTATTGGTATAATAAAGACCCATAATACAAAAGAATGAACGTATACATTAATTTGAATATTCTTTTTGAATTATTAAAAATTATTTTTCTATCAGAATACACAAACATTTCTGGTGTTTCCTTCTTTGCTTCAGCATCTATTGGTTAGCCAAATCGATTATCAATTGAAACCTGAATTAGAGCTATGTATGTATTCACCACGAAGGCTTTCCAGCTATCATGCAAAACCAATAGTCACTACTGATAAAATTTTACAGCTTAAACAAACATCTTATCACAGATTGGCTACTCAGAAAACCCCTAATTCTAACTGGTAACAACGTATAAACTTCATGGCTAAATATCAGATCATGTAAATGATTAACTTCATACGAATCCGTAGATAAATTCAACTAAATAGATTTCAATCATTGTTTAACATGATGCATGCAATAATTTAGCTCATAACTCAAAACTACATTCTAATAATAATCAAACAACACACAACTTGATAAACATCAAACAGAAGTCACAACACTGAAACTTGACAGGGCAACAAACACCTTTTTCAAGCAAAACTGAAGTTTACATTATTTGATCAAAAGTAATATCTCAGTAGTAGCAAGAAGTAAAAGAAGCAGAAAGTAAGTCTCTAAACTTGGGAGATAGCTAAACAATGATTCCAATAGAGCTTGGTGATAAAAATAATTAAAAAATAGGGATTAAAAATGGACTTGACTTTAGAAATCAGATTGTGAAACGCAATATCAAGTAAAAGAGCTAACTGGAGACTTTTTATTTAGTTTTTTGACGTTTTATATAATTAGAAGGCGGGAATTCTAGAATTTTTTTTTGTGAGAAACTGAGAGTAAAGATGAGCAGAGAGTTTTGGGAGAATTGATTTTCTCGGCTCACAAAAGTATATATAGAGTACAGAGAGGTATCAAATCCTACCAACTATTGGACTGTACAATAATGAAAGAAATCAAATCCTACCAACTATATGACTGTACAATAATGAAAAGAATATTCTACCAATAATAAAAAGATACACACAATATATTCTAATACGCCCCCTCAAGATGGAGGGCCGGAGGACACGCCAATCTTGGACATCAGCAGTAGAAGCCGAGGACGAGATAAATGCTTGGTGAGAGCATCAGCAAGCTGATCAGCAGAGGATACGTGAGCAACACGAAGAGGCCCATTCTGAACCAATTGACGAACAAAGTGATAATCAATGGATATGTGTTTCATGCGCGAATGAAACATAGGATTGGCACAGAGGTAAGTGGCACCAATGTTGTCGCTGTAAATGGCAGGAGCAGCCGGAAGAGGGACATGAAGCTCGCGCAGCAGTGAATGAAGTCAACGAACTTCAGCGGCAGCAGAAGCAATGGCACGATATTCAGCCTCAGTAGAAGATCGTGCAACGAAACGCTGCTTTTTAGAGCTCCAGGAAATAAGATTAGGCCCCAGAAAGACAACATAGGCACCAGTTGAGGAGCGGTCATCACAGTTTCCACCCCAATCAGCATCAGAGAAACAATGCAGAGGTATAGCAGATGAAGGACGCAGCCAGACTCCGAAGTCACGCGTCCCATTCAGATACCGGAAGAGGCGCTTAACTGCACCCCAATGAGTGACAGTAGGAGCATGCATGAACTGTGAGAGTTTATTCACAGCAAAGGAGATATCAGGACGAGTGAATGAGAGATACTGGAGGCCCCCAAGGGCCTGTCGATAGGCGGATGTGTCGGCAAGAGCCGAGCCGTCGGCCAGATGAAGGAGGTGGACGCCGCTGTTGGCGTCTGAATAGGGTTGGATTCCAACATATTATGACGAGTCAAAAGATCAACAACATACTTACGCTGAGAAAGAAAACACCCCTTGGAGCTGCGCAGAACCTTAACACCAAGAAAGTAGCTTAGAACACCCATGCCTTTAAGAGAAAATTTAGTCCCAAGAGAGTCAATCACACGGTTCAAGAAGGCAGAGTCATTACCAGTCAATATGAGATCATCAACATATACCAAAAAATAGGCTGTAATACCAGAATGATGAAAGACGAAGAGCGAAGTATCAGAGGTAGTGTTGACGAAACCCATGGCCAAAAGGCATTGGCGGAGCTCACTGTACCATGCCCGGGGTGCCTGTTTGAGACCATAAATAGCTTTCTGTAACTTACAGACATAAGATGGATAGGCTTTGTCAACAAAACCCGGTGGTTGTGCCATATAGACATCCTCTGTAAGCCTCCCGTGGAGAAAGGCGTTGTTCACATCCATTTGACGAAGAGGCCAGCCCTTGGATACAGCTAGACTGAGAACCAAACGCGCAGTTACCGGCTTAATAACCGGACTGAAAGTCTCATGGAAGTCGACACCTGGTCGCTGATGAAAACCTTTCGCAACAAGTCGGTCTTTGAACTTATCCACATTACCGTCAGGCTTTCGTTTGATACAATAAACCCACTTGCAGCCCACAACATTCTGTGAAGAATCAGGTGGAACAAGATCCCAGGTGCCATTCCATAGCAGAGCATCAAACTCCAATGACATAGCAGCGCGCCAGCGCTCATCAGACATAGCACTAGACAAAGTCTGAGGTTCTGTAACAGCTGGAGAGGATACAACAGACATACCAAACTTCTTGTTGGGCGTAAAGATGTTATTTTTTATGCGAGTTTGCATGTGATGACCACCCTGAGAGGATGAAGGTGGCGGCATCGTGGGTGTAGCGGCGAGGGCCACTGGCGATGCCGTAAGAGGCGCTGGTGGCTCGGGCGTTGGCACCGGCAGTGCATCCGGTGAAGGATCGCTAGTTGGAGCGGCAGCAGGTACTGGCGGAGGCAGCGGAAGGACTTCTAGGGTGACCGGAATGGGTACGGGTGGAGACTCGGGGCTATACAATTTGGAGAACGGGAAGATATCTTCATGGAAGGTGACATGACGCGAGACGAAGATTTTAGATGTTGAAAGATCAAAGCATAGATATGCGCTTTGAGTAGATGAGTAGCCGAAGAGGACACATGCACGAGATCTGGGTTCCATTTTGTGTGAGGTGTAGGGCAGAAGCCAAGGGAAGCATTGACAGCCGAAGACACGCAGTTTGGCAAGGTTGGGGCGCCTATGGAAGAGAGACTCAAAGGAGGAGAGCATCGAGAGATTTGTCTTAGGAAGACGATTAATGAGATAGACTGCTGTGGCAAAGGCATAGGGCCAGTAAATGAGAGGGACAGAGGCATAACGAAGTAGAGTAAGACCAGTATCGACAATATGACGGTGACTAAGGTTGTATCCGATTCCGGTTGGTCTATTTAGGTCTGCGGTTCCGGTTCTGGCGGTTCCGGTTCTGGCGGTTCTGAAGGTGGAACCGGCCCGTGATTGTTCCAGGTACCATGCGGTTCCGGTTCTGGCGGTTCTGGCGGTTTCGGCGGTTCTGAATTTTTTTTTTAAATCAATATCTTGTATAGTAGTCATTGGTATACTGTAAAATATATTTTATATGGTGTACTATGTTATTAGTATAGTATATATTGTGTTTGGTAATTAGTATATATTGTGTATAAATAGTGTATATTTTGTATATAAGTAGTATATATTGTATTTAAGTAGTATATATTGTATATAAGTAGTGTATATTGTGTTGTAGTTAGTAATTAGTATAAATTGTATATAAGTAGTATATATTGATAAAAGAATGTTGTCATTGGTATATTGTGTTGTATGTTATATATTGTATGTTATATAAATATTCAAGGATTGATATCGAAGTAAAGACAAAGAAATATTGAGACAAAAGATATTCAAGGATATGATAAAGAGCATATTTATTGACAAAAATGGCATATCTTTCTTAGTCTTCCTTCCCCCAATGGAATGAGCACAACATGGTACAAACACCACCATTAAAAGGAAAAAAACTAAAAGAAGACGTGCCAATGTACAAGTTACATCATAATTTATGCATTATTTCTAGCAAATCTCATAAAACCGTCAAGGTTGGGAGGTGGTTGTGTTGGCGGTGGTGGAAATGAAGCTTGTTCATCCGGGTGAAGTTGCATCCTGAGCAAGTTCTGCTATCATTTCTTCATACGCCTCATCTATTTCTGGTTGTGATTCTGCTAGGCCAAAGTTCCTTCTTTCTGCGCGGATCCAATCTCGAAAAGCACTGATTTTTCCAAGCTCTCCCGCATCGACACTCTGTGATCACCTATTTGTAGTCTTGCTTGACTAAAAGCGCTCTCTGATGCAACAGTTGACACTTGAATTGACTGAACATCCCGAGCCATTCTTGCAAGAACGGGAAAATGCTTTTCCCTTGTCTTCCACCATTCCAAAAGGTCGAAAGAGCCGTCTGGATTCTCCTTTTCTAGTCCATGTGACAAATAAACTTGAAGCTCATTTAGATGGGAAATTTCATCTAAATTATCACCTTGAGTACCCCTGAACTCCGTCCACGATATAAGAGGTGTTAAGCCAGCAGTTCTTTTAGACGATTGTGATGTAGACGAAGTAGGGGTTGGAATATTTGGCCTGGCCTGCACTAACGTCTGTTTGTAAGCATTATAAACAGTTTGAGCATTAACTTTAATTGATGCTTTCGCATCAGCTAGTGTAGCAATTTCTACTTCTGAAAGATCTAAAGATCGATAAATAGTAGAATACTAAAAGTGAGGACCTGTTAATTTCATAGTTGGATTTAACATAGCAGATACACCAAAAATAGGAGGGATTGGAAAAAAATATTTTTTAAACTTTTTTTTCATTTCATTTATTGCAAGTTCATAAATGTCCCCTCCCTCGCTAAAATCAACAAACAAATTAGCAAGTGCGGCAATATAAACTAAACAGTTAGAAATAGTCCGATAATATTGTCCAGAAAAAGCATTTGTAGCCACATGAAAATGTTCTAAAAAATCTAAAATAATTTTAACATTAGTCCAATCTTGGGTAGTTAGTATTTCATCATCATCCTCACCACAATCCCGAGAATTATACGTAGCGTTAATTGGGTTTCTATATTCATACGCTACTACTAAACTTTCGTAGATGTAATTCCACCGTAGGAACTTTTCTTTCTCTAAGGCCATATTCGTCACATTTTTTAAAATATTCTCTAAGTCTACTTCTACGGTTTGAATAAAATAGCCAATTAAGAGCCATTTTCACCTTTTCAATTTCTATGTTTAATATTCGCATACCATCACCAACAATTAAATGATAAATATGACAAATACATCTAACATGGAAAATATTAGTAAATGCAGGATTAAGTGTTTTTGCTAGCATGCCTATTGCACTAGTGTTGCTAGAAGCATTATCCACAGAAATTGACATTATTTTATCACTAAAGAAAAAATATCTGCATACATCTGAAACAGTGTTAGCTATAAACCTACCCGTGTGCCGTGAATTAATTATTCTATATGCAATTATGCGTTTTTGCATTCTCCAGTCTTCGTCTATCCAATGACTTATTACAGTTAGATAATCACAATCATTTTCACTTCTACCAATATCAGTTGTAATAGAAATACGATTACTTATATGAGTAAACAAATAGCGCAAATGTTGTTCATATTCATGCTTGTATTTATAAATATCGGCCTTAACTGTTGCGCGAGGCCAACCTTTATAAGTAGGATTAAATACTCTTCTAATATAATGAATCCATGCATGATTAGAAGCAAAAGAATAAGGCAAATACATAACAGTAATTATTTTAGCTAATTCTTCACGATCCTTATTTGGATCGTAATATAAAATACCTCCGGTGACTGTGTTTATTCCTGGTTGAACTAGATATGAACCAGTACTTGGGTTAACTGTAGAATCAACACTTGTCCTCCCCTCTTGTTGCGCTTTCAATTGCAAAATCTAGCCTTATCACTAGGATGTAATTTTATATGCTTAACTAAACTACTCGTGCCGCTACGATATCCAGTATACCTATGAACAAGTAATTTCCCACAAGATTTACACTTAGCCTTATCTTGTTCTCTTAGTTGAATAAAAAATTGCCAAACTAATGATGTTTCTGTACGTTTAGGAGGTTGCCTACTAAAAGTGGGAGTTTGTACAGGTGGGTGTGCCGGGTCATTATCTAAGTTATGAGCAGGACTAGTAGGTGTATCATCTAAATCTACTGGAGCTTGGGTTTCATCATCATCATCATCATCATCATCATCATCATCATCATCATTTCCCTCTAAGATAGGTGCATTAGGATAAAGAGCATTTATAATATCATCGTCTATTCTATCACCTACTGCTACATCATGTAGAAAATCAATATCGCTAAAGTGAAAACAAGGGTGATCACTATCAAGGATTCCGAAGGGTTCATTAGGACATCTAGGTTGGCTACTACTTTCAACTTGCTTATCTTTTCTAGGTCAGGGAGCCTGGGGAGGGGTAGTATTTTGGCCACTACTTTCACCGGTTTTAGCTTTTCCTTTACCGAACATTTTTTTCAACGAAAATGCCATAATAATTAGAATTAAGCAAACTAAAAACCCAAAAAATTACTATTAGCACGTAAGAGTTGAAACGAGTTTACCGGATTGACGAACAACTTCTTGAAAATTAAAAATCGTTGAACTTGAACACTTGAAAACTTCAATTGAACAACTTCACAATTTTTCACGAATTTGCAACAATAAATTAAGCACTTGCACTAGAAAGATTGAAAGAGAGCTTGAGAGAGATTGAGAGATATGATGAATTTGTGAATAAAAATGAAATAATGAGGGGGTATTTATAGTTTAGAATGGAAAATAGTGTAATTATATAAAGTTTGGGGTTAAATTAAAGTTTGGGGGCCAAATGGCTATTTTTTAAACTTCCAAACGGCTACTGTTTACAAAGAGCCATTGCTGAAATTATTTTAAAATTTTTTTTTTTTAAAAATGGCCGTTGGAACCGCCAGAACAGGTCCAGAACCGCGAGCCGGTTCCGGTTCTGGCGGGTCCGATTCTAGCGGTTCCAACGGGTAGAACCGCCCCGTCACGGTTCCCTGGAACCGGTAGAACCGGAACCGCCGGAACCGGCAAAACCGGCAGGGCCACGGTTCCTGTTCGGTTCCGGTTCGGAACCGTTACGCAGTACAGCCTTAACGGTGACGGCGTTCAGCATAGCCATTGTGTTGAGGTGTATGAGGAGGTGAAGTGAGATGTGAGATGCCATGGCAGGCAAGAAAAGAGCGTAAAGCTAGGAATTCACCCCCATTATCAGTATACAGAGTAATGATTTTAGTAGAGAAGTATTTTTCGACAATGGACTTAAAAGTGGGGAAGGTTTGTAAGACATCAGATTCACGGCGTAAAGGGAAAAACCAAACGTACTTAGAAAAATGATCAACAAAAATGACATAATATTTAAAAACTTCATTACAAATATTTGGAGAGGTCCATACATCAGAAAAAATAAGCTTCAGCGGAGCAGTAGAAGATAAACTTGACAATAGAAAGGTAACTTATGACACTTATGAAGCTTGCAAGAGACACAAGGAAAATCAGACACACTACTGGACGCTATACTGCTAGAAGACACTAAATGACGTAGGATTTTAGCTGACGGATGACCAAACCAAGAATGCCACAATGACGCAGGGAGCTTTTGTGCCGTAAGGGCGGACGGTAGACGGGAAGCCGCCGGCCAGTAGTAGGCGTCGTTCCTACGTGGGCCGCTGACGAGTGTTGCCCACGTGCGACGATCCTTCACCTGAAAATCAGTATCAGAAAAAACAACATTAACATTATTGTGACGACATAATTGAGCAACAGAGATCAAATTTTTACGAATATATGGAACACAGAGAGCCCCAGGAACTATTTTCGTACTACTAAACAAGGAAACCTTCGGTTCCCTTTGTTTGAATAAACGCCACTTATTTTAGTTTACATTCAAACCAAAGTAAACCAAGCCTAAGTGGTCACGACATCTTGTTGATATTGATTGAGGAGTTTGATGGAGTTTAGAATAACTGAAAAGTTGGCCAGTATGTGTAATTTTTAAACCTTCACCGTTACCAATAACCACATCATCGAAACCAGTGCAAGGACTGTGAAGAGACATGTCGGCAAGATCATTGGCTATGTGATGAGTGGCACCAGAGTCCAAGATCCAATCAGATAGAGAGTGATAGGCTGTGTGAGCAGCCGGATAAGATGACGCATCGTATGCTGGTCGCGGCAGTGGTCCACCGTAAGGAGTCTGATTTGCAGCGGAAATAGGATAGGACGGACAGCGGCGCGCAGAGTGGCCAAATTCACTGCAGAGCTGGCAATTCCCATTGTACCCTCGAGATTGGCCATTGTTGAAGTAACCACCGCGGCCGGAGGATAAACCACGGCTGCCATGGCCGCGCCCGCGGCCACCGAAGCGGTTATGGCCGGACTGCTGTCCAGCGACGAAGGCAGTCGACGGAGCCAAATCAGATGCGGCGGAGGTGGCCGGCGCACGAGCAGTAATCTGAGCCTCCATGCTTAATAGCTTGTCATGTAATTCAGCAAAAGAGATTGGAGATTCACGGGCTTGGATATCATGAGAGAGCTCCATATACGGATCATCAAGACCATTTAGAACCTTAATGACAAGGTCCTCAGAATCAACAGTAACACCCAGAAGAGATAATTCATCCACAATCACGCGAATACCGTGCATAAAATCAGTAACAGATTTAGAATCTTTTACCGGATTATGGAGCTGCTGTTTGAGAGCCATGATACGACCACGAGAAGCAGTGCCGTATGTACGCGCGAGGATGTCCCAGGCCTCTATTGAGGTTTCCGCAGCTGCAATAAAGGAGATGATTGTCGGTGTGATAGACGAGATGATGGCACAGAGAATAAGATTGTCCTGGCGAATCCAGTAAGGATATGCTGGATTGGGGGAAGTTACCTCCTTGTCGACGATAGTGGCTGGTGGGCACGGCTTCGATCTGTCCAAGAAGCCGAGGAGGTCGTTACCTGTAAGAAGGGTTCGGAATTGGAATTTCCACGCCTGGTAATTAGTGGAATCCAATTTAAGTGGGATCTGAGCCGATGCATTTATGGCAATCGGCTGGAGAAGATCGTTGGATGTCATAGCGGCCATGAAGCGCGAGGCAGAGGAGGCGCTGATCGACGTCGAGAGAGAGAGGGCTGCCGGTTAGTGCAGCGGTGAGGCGGCAAGACGCCGGAGAGAGGCGGTGGACTGAGAATGTCGGCGACGGCGACGGGCTGCCGATTAGTGCAGCGGCGGCAACGGGGGTGGGGAGGAATTAGGGTTTCTTTGGCGACAAGCCACTGGCGTGTGATACCATGTAGAGAGTTTTGGGAGAATTGATTTTCTCGTATTGCTCACAAAAGTATATATAGAGTACAGAGATGTATCAAATCCTACCAACTATAGGACTGTACAATAATGAAAGAAATCAAATCATACCAACTATAGAACTGTAAAATAATAAAAAGAATATTGTACCAATAATAAAAAGATACACACAATATATTCTTCTAATGCGTGCGAGTGAATAGGAAAAGGGTGAGGGAATAATCTGAAGAGTGGAGTCCCTAAAAATAGGGAGAAAATGCATCTTTTAAAACTGAATTGGACAGTTTTTGGACAGCTTTGCATTCAGATATTCCTTCATATTTTTTCAACCGTTTTATCTTCTGAATTTACCCCTTTTCACCCCAAAATCTAATCTAATTTTTATTTTAATTGCACTTTAGTCCCTTTTAGAAACTTCCGAAAAAGCTGAACAAGATTCTTAGTTTTTGGTTTCAATTACCCCCTTTAGGGTTTCTGTCATTATCTTTTTACCATCCTAAATTCTATTCGACATTCAATCATCAGAAATCAAACAATTAAGACTAAATCAAAGATTAAATAAAGCAGAAACAAATTACTAAATAAATCTAGCTAAACAACTAAATAGATGAAGCTTGATTTAATTAGCCTAAAGTAACTGATTAAACTAGTGCAATTAACTAATTAATCTAACTTTCATTGATTTTAATCAAATCAGTGACTAATCTAATCAAAAAAATTAACACCTAACTGATAATCAAAACAGGAAAGAACCAAAAGAAAGGGGAAGAGAAATACATTGATCTAGATCCTAAAGGAAACGACGATTGAGGCAAATCAAGGAACAAGATGGCGATGAAGCTTTGGCCGGTCAATGGTGAGTTGGTCGGAATCTGATGGGCATGAGATGAACCAAGACTAATATGAATTGATTTCTCTAACCAAAAGCAATCAATAACATTATCTGATTTACCTTGCAAATTTTCCTTGTACAAATATCTCATAACTAAATAGAATAGAAAATTACATGACATTCATGTTCACGATCAGACTTTTTAGGACTTGTTGCATTTTCGTTAATTGTTTTTTACACCTAAACAAACCAAAATTATGAAATTGATTGTAGATTTAGCATACATTAATCAAATTAGTGATGAAAGAATAGTTGAAAAAGGATGGCTCATACGCAGATATCTCACCACATACTTATCAATAGTTCACAAACCAAACAACATATTATGTAGTTCTGAATATTGTGTGAAAGACACATGTCATGCGCACATACGCTTATGTGATGCAGTTTGTACTATAAATTGGGTCACTAACTTTAATCCTGGGGACTCTTTTGACCATTATTGCTTAATCAGTTATGTACGAGTTCATATACTTAAGACCACATAGTACTGGGGAAGTGGCGACCAATCACCACTAATAAACAAAATAAGAACTCAGTAACACAGAATTAATCGTACGTAATGTGCGCCGAAACTCAAAATCATATCGAAATTACACTGATATCAATCTAATAGCTCGTTTGGTCAAGATATAAAAATTAATTTATTTTAAGAAGTATTTTTTTTTAAAAGTACTTTTAGTGATAAGTAATTTACATTTAGCTAATTAGTTTGAAAAGCACTTTTGAGCAGCAATTAGTATTTGGCCAAACTTTAAAAAATTGCTTTTAAGTGTATTGTTCTCAAATGTGCTTCTCAAAAAAATTTTTTTTAGGAGAAGCTATTTTTTTCTACTTTTCCAAAACTAAGTCTGGTTTTCTTTAAAATTATTATTTTTTTCCTTCCAGAAACTTAGCCAAACATCTCAATTTTTGACTAAAAATGCTTTTGGCCAAAAAAATAAATACTTTTAGCAAAAAAAATAAACTTAGTCAGAAAAACTATAAAGCTACAAGTTCGAAGAAGTCCTAATACATATTTGGTCCAAACATACCCCTAAAAAAAAGAAAAGAATAATTAAGGTCAATGAGGTGGTTCAGAAGAAATGATGTTACCTTGGCCTAACCAATGCCACATGTATAACTGCTGGGGTTAATCCTTGTTGGACCTTACTTTAGTGTTTGCGTGGCACAAGAGACCTATTTCTTGTTCCGCTCCTTTCACTTCACATAAGCCAAGACCAGAAGGATGTTCATGTCGGACCATCTGTGTATGTAATAATTAACCCTCTCATCCTCTTATCCTTATCCTCTAGACCTCTACACCATATAGATGTTAGTCATACTCTTCAAAAACAAATTTTATAAAAAATTTGTCACTTTTACAAATTTTAAATTAAGTTTGTTATTTATTTTCTACAAAATATTAAAAATATAGTAATTCTTTAAATATTGTTCAGTTCTTATGATGGATAACTTAATAAATTATATTTTATATATGTTATTTTCTTAATATGCGTGAAAAAAAAATTAGAACGACAGTTAAAATGAGATGAAGAGAGTATATGTTTATGCACAAACTGGTAGACAATCTATTGCTATTTAATTAGGCTCTTTCTTTTATTTTACCGGATATTATTTTGTTTTGAATAAGTTTCTTGAAATGATAGTATTATAATTAAAAAATAAATTCATTTTAATTTTTTTATTTTATTCTTAATAACATGACTTTATAATAGTCAAACAATTATTTTACCATGTTTAAGATCATAATTACGTTCCAAAATTATCTTTCTTTAAATTATAATTCCAATCAAACAATATCAGAAAACTATTTCCAATAAAACAATATCAAAAAACAAAATGAAGGTAGGAGTGAGATTATATAATCACAAAAATTACGAAATCTTTGGAAGGTCACTTCCTGTTGTTCCTCAGGTTTCTAATTTTTGCAACTGTATCCCAAGAGACAATGTTCTATACAAGACAATGATATTCCATGCGATATGTCGAAATAGACATATCTTAATCAGCAGAATCTTATAAAACTTGACACGTCCACTCGTTTCCAATCTAGCCTTAGCTATCCAAATTACGTTAGAATATTATCCTTTTGATCAGAAATTTCGTAGGTGATTCCCAAGGTTTTCTTATGGTTCTAGTCTCCGCTTCATTAATTAGAATAATACATATACACGATTTTCCAAATTTTCAAACGAAATAATTAAATGAAAATAACTTCAGTCATTACGTCCAACCATAAAAAGCAGGCTTAAGGTTAAAATGAAGAAGATATTCTTCTTTTCCAATTCGGTAAGCCGACGGAGTTAGGGGAGGAAGAAAACGAACCAAAGAGAAAAAACAAGTGGAGATCCTTATCGTTTCATTTTTTATAGTAATATAGGCCATGGTCACTGTCACCTATACTCAATTTTAACAAAGTAGAGAGTGGATGTGACTCGTCACCAACAATTCTTTATGTTCTATAGACTTTAAAAATACATGCATGGTTTCTAGAATGTGGTAGTTGAAATCTACTTTGTTTTAACATAGGAGAAGTGTGAAAATATGTCACTAATAATTAATATTATTCGTAAATAGTACATAGTTGAAATTTGAAAATATGACACTAGCTAGAACAAGGGTCTTTTCTCTGGGTTGTAATCATAAAAACTGATACACCACTGTTTTCTTCCCATTCTTACTTTCACTTAACAATCGGATACAGTGCGGAATCATACAGACAAAACATAGAAAAGAATTTATGTTAAAACTAAGTGAACACCTATTAGCAAAACCGCAGCTTAGGTTTAGCATAACCATATAATTGGAAAAGTTATTCATTCAATTCTTCCGAATTTGGGCATTTTGAGCTGTCCAGATGCTGATAGAACAAGAAAAGCAGATTATGCATGAAATGTAGAAATGGAGTAATATAAAGGAAAAGGTATAGAGACAGAAGTCAAGAGTAATATGGATTTATTTTAGTGAATACTCTAAATACTTTTATGCACAGTTGAAAATTAGAGCCAGCAAGAATAATATTGCTACTGTGTATAATGATATAGGAGTGAAGATTACTGAACCAAAAGCTGTGAAAAAGAATTCACAAACTTTTTCACTCAGCTAATGGGGCTACTGGTTTAAAGCCATGTCCAAATACTAAATTTATTAAAGTAGGAGATTGTCTAACACTACAGCATCAGCAGGAACTAATAAAGGAGCTAACACATAGTGAGGTGGATAAAGTTGTGAGAGATATGCTATAGAATTCTTTACTAAGCATTGGATGACAGTGAGGCAAGACATCTATTAGGCTATTTCATTCTTCTTCCATACTGGTAAAAGGAAGCCAGCATGGAATTGTACAGCCATCATTCTGATACCTAAAATCATATCACCTACAATAGTGAAAGATTATAGGCCTATTGCTTGTTGCACTACACTGTATAAAATTATTGCCAAGATCCTGATTAAAAGAATTAAAAGAGTAATTGGGTTGATTATTAAGAAGTTACAGTCTGAGTTTATAGAAGGAAGAAGCATTATTGATAATATCCTATTTAGTCATGAACTTTTCAAACGCTATAATAGGAAGAGTCTATCCCCTAGGTATGTTCTCAAGGTTGATATAAGAAAGGCTTATGACTCGTTGCACTGGCAATTTCTTAGATACATACTCACTGATCTTGGATTTCCACAAAAATTCACCCATTGGGTAATAGAGTATGTGTCAATAGTGTCCTACTCCTTATTACTCAATGGTGACCTTACCAAGCCTTTCACAGCCCAGAGAGGGATTTGGCAACATATCACCTTACCTATCTGTCATTGCAATGGAATACTTACAGAGAGAGATGAGCCAATTCTCCACCTTAAAACATTTGAAATATCATCCAAGATGCAAAAAACTGTGGGTGACACATATTTGTTTTACTGATAATTTGTTAATGTTTTATAGGGCGGACATAACTTCAGTAAAAGTAATGCAGGAAGCCTTTAACAGGTTTTTTGTTGCATCTGGATTGCAGGTCAATAAACATAAAAGCTCAATGTATATAGCTGGTGCTCCACAGCATATCAAGGAGTTGTTACTTGATCTTACGGGATTCACAAAGGCAACTATTCCCTTTAAGTAACTGGGGGTGCCACTATTTGTTAAGAAGTTGAATATACACCAATGTCTGCCACTGGTGGAAAGGATTACTGAAGAGTGAACTGCTGGTCACTTAGGATGTTATCCTATTCTGAAAGGCTGCAACTTATAAATTTGTGTTATTTGGTATTCGAACATACTGGGCTCAAATTTTCTTATTGCCTAAGAAGATTATGAAGATGATAGAGACCATATGCAGGACATTTTTTTGGACTAGATCAAATGTCATTTCAAGAAAAGCATCGTAGCATGGGATAAAACCTGTCAACCAAAAATTATTGGAGGACTAAATATTATGAATATGAGAGTATGGAACATAAGTGCAATTCTGAAACAACTATGGGCGTTGACTGATCGCTACCAACTCGACGCCACACCAAGATAGGAAGAGCGGGTCACAATAGCTTTTACCCAATATGAGGGTCGGGATCGAATTCCTGAAGGAGCTAGTAGTGGAGTTTGAATATCTATCTAGTTTAGAAATGTGCATTTGCTTCAAATATCACTTCCAACATATTTTGGGGTTTACAATTATAACTACTACTATCAAACTATTAATTGAAACTAAATTATGCTACGAGCTGACTGCTAAAGTTTTATTTAATAGGAAGAAGGTCACGAGGGTCGTGACATCACCTAGGTGGCTAGTTGGCGGGTAAATGTTATGAAGGTTCAATTGACATAATTGGGACTTTCACTATAACCATTGCACAATTTTACTCACTCTCCCACATCTCAGTAGAGAGAGTGATTTTGCCCAATTGACTCTCTCTAGACCAAATAGGTAGGAAAATTAGATCAAGCAACTAGGTTCAAGTATGCTGATTAATCTCTCGAGGTTTAACCCATTAATTGGGACTATAATTTCTCATGAGTCCATCGCAATTCTTTTTTGGATCAATTTTGAAGTCATAGAATCTCTTTCTCAAAAAGAGTCAAATCCACGAAGCTTAAGTATTTGCAACCACCAATTCAAAGATTAAATCATAAAATCAACCCAAATAGTAAGTACCCATAGTCAATCTAACCCTAGATGGCAACACCCCTCGATTACCCATATTAGGATTGAGCCACAACCTTAGTTAATGGGTTTAGCTACTTATGCTTGAGGGAGAATATGAAGAAATAGATGAAGAACAAGGCATATTAATTAATTGCTAAATGAAACTACAAGAATCTATCATTAATTTAAAGCTCAAATGCCAAAAATGGCTATCATATACGTTCTCACGAGCGCAACTCAAGTCTGAAAATAACAGCTGACTTAAAAATGGTAAATTATTCTATTTATACTAGGCTGCAAAAACTAAACAAAAATACCCCTGCGGAGTCAGTGCGGGCCTTACTAAATAGAGGAAATACACCATTCAATTGGCAGACTTTCTTGCCTTAGTTGAGAGAACATTGTAGATCTTCCTCTTTTCAGATACTTTCAGATTTTCGATTCTCTTTGGTTAGCCAGAAATTTTCATCTCTATCTCTTTTTTTTTTTTCTTAAAGCCTTTGTTTTATCAAATCGATATAAATGGATGGTAGTTCTTCCCGTGTTGATAATCCTGCCGCAATTCAGGCATCGGAAAGTGATGTTCTTGCTCCTAGGGGTGTAGAAATAGTAGAAGATAAGGGAGTTCCGATGGCAGCAAAAATATTTCCTCGCCCTGGAAGGCCGTGGAATGATTTCCACAATCCTACCAGAGAAGAGCCGGAACCTGCTCCCTCGCTTATGACTGAGGGGGGGGGGATTGCAGAGTTGAGGGAAAATGGGGCGTCCCTCACCATATCTAAATGTTGCCGGTGGTGGGAGATGACACATACATTTCGATAGCCTGGGATATTGTGTATTCTACGCCTATCCCTTTATCGCCGGGTGTAGGCTTCCCCTTCCCCTCTTATTGGTGGTTTTTTGTCATTTTTATGAGGAGTGTTCGGCTCAATTTTTGATGTACTTGTATAATATGTTCCTATGCTTCTCAGGTTTGCGGAGCTTGCTGGTTGGAAGGACACATTGAGGCGTATGCTCAATATATTTTCCATTTAACTCATCTGAGGCACGATGATCCACATGCGCCATCGAGGGACGAAGAGCCTTATGGTGAGAATTGACGATAGGGCCAACCGCTGATTTTATGTAAACTATTTATATGTGCGGACTGAGCACCTTGTGGTGTATCCTGTAGGATTCCTTAAGAAATTAAACTTCGCCTGTAAGTTTTTATGCCTTTAGACGAAATGGTAGTCGGCCGATTTCCTCAGGGTGACTATTTAATTTTTCTTTTGCTTTTGCAACGGCAAGATTACCTCCTACTCCCATTGATGATATCCGTGAATGGGTGAATGCCATTCTTCCTCATACAATAGAAGTTCGTGAATGGTCGTAGTTCTACGAGAAATATAGGCGTAAGCCCCTTACTATGTTTTCCATTTTGCAATTTGGCTTTGTTGCTTATACGACATCTATTGTTAGCAGGAATGGTGCGAAGAGCAAGGGCTCCTCCACTTGTATTTCGTCAGTCGATGTCCTCCGCTCAGCCAGTATCGAGGCCTGTTGCCCTACCTTCGGGAAGGGCTTCTCAAGTTGAATCTGTGGCCATAGCCATGTGCACGGAAGCTATTCCTCAACCTGGGGCTCCGACTTCTGTTATTTGACCAACGAGGGAGTCTTCTCATGTTGAGGATGCAAGGGATATCGTCAAAGAGGCAATGGGAGGAGTCTGAAATAGCTACGTCAACCGTGATATATTTAGAGGACTACATCCCCTTAATGGATTCAGAGACGGGGAACGATGCCAACCCGTGTGCAGAGGTGGAGCCAATCACCATGATCAACCAGTCGATAGAGATCCCGGTTGTTATGAATGACTAACAAACTACTGAAATGGGGACTCAGAGTCCCAAGGCCATGTTGTTACTTTGGGCGGGGTTCATCTTCTGGACCAGGTGCTTCTTCTTCGGCCGTAGAGAGGGGTAAAACATTATGGTCAATGGCTACGAATCTGAGTTTGACCTTGATCTTGGTGACATCAGGATGTTTGAAGAGGGCTTTACCCGTTCGGTGGTTCATGCGGGAGGCCCATCCTGTATACTTCAAATCTCATCAGATATCAACCTCATAGGGGATATAGAAGACCTGATGCCGCAATTTAACCTTTTGTGCTCTTCCTACGAGAGCGAGGCTCTCCGAGACGTTCGTGATATTGATTTGATGCATGAAGTGGTCGATATGTGCTTGAGGGTGAGTTTCCCTTTTAATTTATGTTCTTTTCATTTTTGGCGGCCTGGCCTTAACCTCTCTTTTCGTCTTTCAAACGTACATGGTGGAGATTGAGAGTGCTCCTAGGGCCGACACCTGGGCCAAGATTTTCCTGATGATGTTCGAGAAATATAGGCGCTAGCGCAACAGGTGCCGTGAGATGCATGATACGTTGAAGGCGAATGCTGGTGATTGATCCCTTATCAAGGAACTGGAGTAGAGGGGTCTTGAATTGGTGCAGGCCATTTGCTGTAGTACCGTGCTCGAGAAGCAACTTCGTGCAAAGGTCGAAGAACTTGAGTTGGGCAAAGGGGTTGTTGCAGAGTGGAGCATCTTCAGGCAAAGGTATGGTCGATGCAATCCGAGATGGATCAGAATGCCATCAGGGTCGAGGCGATGAGCGCGAAATGGGTGGGAAACTTAGCTGAACTGGAGATGAAAGTTTCCGGGTTAGAGAATATTGAGAGTGCTTGGGCGTCGGCTTCAGCGAGGCGACGACTTTAGAGAACACTATCCGCGTTCTTCAATCTAAGCAGGAATCTGAGAGGGCGACGATGACGCTTAGGGAGGCGAGGCTTGAAGAGCGTATTGGTGACATCAACCGGGAAGCGTCAACTTTGGGGAACCGAGTCACTGCTCTTAAAGCCGAGAAGGCGCAATTGTTGGCCCAAATCGAATCTGCCTCAGCCGTCGTTCCTCGTCATCTACATGAGCTCTAGGTACATGACGAGGCCCAGCGGGACATATATAAGAGTTTGTGGGAAGCGGGCAATGTTTCTGAGGTTGCATATGAAGGAGCACGAGCAAAGGCACGAGAGGCTCGTGTTAACTGTGGATATGATCCTGCGACGCTGGGGGCCGACGAGGATGCTGGTGCTAAAGAGATACTTCTTGGAGACGGTGGTGATGACGCCGAGTGAAAGAATCGTTTACCTTTGTGTTTTTTTGTCTTTGTGTTGTTCTTTTTCCTTTGGACTTGCCCGGCTTTTAGCCGTATGTAATTTGAGACTATTCATGCAACAATTTAAATAAAAATAAGTTTTCGGTGTATGGATTTTGCACTTTGCTTCCTTTTCTGTTGCATAAGTTTGGCGTGAAAATTTTGATTTCTTTGTGATCGATTCCTGATTTTCAAGGAACTAATCTCGGCTGGACTGAATAGGAATTCTTCGTGTGAGTCTGAATAGAGTCGTTGAACTGCCTATTTGGGCGAGGTCAACAGGTGACGTATTGCTTTGATCGGATTCTCTCTTGATTCGAAACTGAATTATATAACATATTCATTATTTCGGACGAAGCCTGTCATGCGTGGGTCGTCCGGCCTGAACCAAATTACCGTTGGTTCGGGCGAAGCCATTTTCCTTTCGGTGATGACCATTAAGGGTGTTGTTTCGAACTTTCATCGAAATATTAACCTATTATTGTTCGATCGAGGTTGAGCTTTTCTCTTTGGCGATGGCCTATGGCCTTAAGGGTATTATTTCAAACTTTCATTGAAATATTACCCCGTCATTGTTCGATCGAAATCGAACTCTTTTTTTTTGGTGATAGCCTCTAATCTTAAGGATATTATTTTGAACTTTCATCGAAATATTAACCCATCGTTGTTCGATCAAGATAAAATTCTTCTCTTTGATGCTGGCCCTTCAATAGATGTCTAAAAATATGGGGAAGCTCAGAAGAATCTGTCAGGTGAAAATTGAGATAAACATGTTTCTAATAAAGTATGTTTGATAATGAAGGGAGCACAGTTCCATAACCACGAATCTCCTTATTAGAAACATATAAGCAGAAGACGTTGATATAGCCAAGACAAACGGAGAAGTGGGAAAAGAGTATCGGCGAATCCCAAGGGTGTTTGAAAGATAACATGGCACAAAGACACAGCTCGCATTTGAACATAAATTATTTTTCAAAATTTTAACTTTTTGTGTTGTAAAATAAATATTCAAGCACAATTTTAAGTTGTAAAAACTATTTTTTACATATTTTTTAAAAAATTATTTTAAATTTCAATCAAATATATTCCAAGCCTAGTATAGTATGGGGGCTTCGACCGACATCTGTATTTGGTAAAGCAGTTGGTCCCCACAGCAGTCGGCACGTGTCCTCTTTCACTACAAATTGGAATTGCTCTCCCCTTCTAAAGCAACAACCACCAGTTTTTTGCCACTTCATGATTCGTGCCATTGCACATAAAACGATGTAACGGGATTTGTTTTTGTTTTGGGGATAGGTGGCTCCTTTCTGTTGGTCTACGTGTGACACATGTTTCATATTTTGTCTTCTGGCAACTGATTTTATTGGTTCACTGCTTTCAAATTTCAATTCTTTGAATTTTTTTTCTTCATTTGTATTTATCTTTATTAAATAATAGTCTTAGAATTAAGTATAGAGTAGCAAAGTGGACTACTGTAATTGTTTATTTAAATTTTAGAAAAAAGAATTTAAGAGGGGCACGTAGCTGTAGGTGTCGGCTCAGCTCGACTTGCTTTCTTCCCCGGCTTAGCCAAATCCTATTTCCTTTTTTGAATCCTTCACTGGTAAAATGCATATAACGTTAAATATACTTTTCCGCATAGGTTGGTTATTGGTTGCATTTCGCAGATGGTATAGCTTAAATCAAGCATATTTTATCAGGTTTTTACCCAGAAAATCAATTAATTTCGGTCAGAGTTCTCATATTAAAACTCATAAATTCATAATTTTTAATCGATTTCGCTCGATAATTTCAATAGCAATCAGTGGCGGATCCACAAGGAGTCATATGGGTGCTTGAGCACCAATTATCTTTGGCCAAACTTAATAGATTTATATATGTAATTATTAAAAAATTTAAATAAGTATTGAATAAGCACCTATCACTAAATTTATTTTTCCTCTTCTTTTGATATTTTTATGGGTGAGCACCCATGACTTTGAAATCTTGAACCCGCTACTGATATTAATATGCAAAAATTTGAAACTACAGACCAAAGCCGGTCGAAAATAACGTTATATATTTATTTTTTTAATTATTCCGACCGATTTCGGTTAATATGTTAAAATTTAAAAAGAAATGAAAAAATTATCAAATAATTATATTTCCCCGAAATCGGTTGCTATTTTAAAAAATAAATAAAAAATAATTACATATTGTCGATTGATTTCATACTGTGTATTTATTTTTCCAATAAAAATTGTTGCTTAAAGTGATCAATCAAAGGTTGAATTAACCGATTGGCTTCGGTCGCCACACCTTAGCGACAAGTATTGTTTGTTTGGACGATTTTTGACAATTTTTTAGGGACAAATTCCACATAAATCTTTTCTTTCACATATATATTATAATACAGGTGATGAAACAAAGACGCATAAAAGTAAGATAAATACAAAGAGCAAGAAGGTGTCAATTAATGAAAAAAAAATCTTGATAATTACTTAGAGAAAAAACGTGAATCACGTAGGTGGCACCCATACAATAACAATAACACAGTATAATTTCAATTACTGGAGTCTGATGAGGGTAGTATGTATGCAAATCTTACCCCTGTAGAGATGCTGTTTCCAAATAGACCCCCGGCATCTTTCCCTCCAAGAACTTCTCACCTTGCTTTTGGGGAAACTCGAACTCACAACCTCTCAAGATGACAAGTAAACACTACAACTTTTAACTCCACTAAAGCTTGATAAATCATAGAATATAGTATTAGGATTGGTAACAATCGGAGCTAGAAGCCAGCCAACCAACTACAAGCCCCATTGGACGCCTCCTGGTTATTGGGGAAAAAAGAAAACCAATCTCCTAATCAACCAAAAAAAGATACAGTGGAAAACAACAGACTAATCAGAGGTTCAAGGAATAAGCAATATAAACAACGATCATATGTTTACCAAAAGGAAGTAATATAAGATATAGCTAGGACCCACCCCTTCTTCAGTCCATATAAAAAGCATTGGGCACAAGTTGAGAAATCCCCCACCAGAACTCTTAACACCATAAATACACTATTTTATCTACTGTGTCAGAGCTACATGAACGTTCCAAATCCAATCCACCTATATATATCCCAACTCCAGCAATCTCAGAACAATTAATTTCCTTCTCCTTCCAATTGCATCACTTTTTGGTGTTAGCTTTGGCGCATGATTGAATCTTGAGAAGATGTTTGATGTAGGGGAATTTTCTTGTACTTCTTCAGCAGCTGCTCTTAATTCTGCAGAATGTTTCAGTAGTAGCAGCTTTAGCAGTTTACCATCCTCAAAGAAGAAGAAGGTTAATAATAAGAACACGAGGAGGTTCAGCGATGAGCAGATTAAATCATTAGAAACCATGTTCGAGAACGAGACTAAATTGGAACCAAGAAAGAAACTGCAGTTAGCACGAGAACTGGGGTTACAACCTCGTCAGGTTGCAATTTGGTTTCAGAACAAGAGAGCTCGATGGAAATCAAAGCAACTCGAGAAGGATTACAACATACTTAAGTCCAATTTTGACAATCTTGCTTCTCAGTACAACTCCTTAAAGAAAGAAAACCAATCCTTGTTGTTTCAGGTATAGTCAAATTTCTCTATTACAATCTTTATTTGCTCCGATATTTTTTTGCTTTTATAGTGAATTCTTATTATAGAAGAGTCAGTATAATATAAAATAATAGTGAATGGTTGTTATATAGAGGTTTAACTATACTTAATTGCACAAATTAATTTCCTTTTTAGCTCCAATTACGTACTCATACTCCCACCACCCTAATATGATATTTTCTGTGCAGTTGCAAAAGCTGAATGATCTGATGCAGAAATCCGAGAAAGAAGGTGGACAGTATTGTTCAATTGGGGTTGATCAGGAGTCGTATAACAGGCACGATAATACTATTAAGTCTAAGGAAATGGATGGGAAACCAAGTTTGTCTTTTGACTTATCAGAGCATGGAGTTAATGGTGTAATTTCAGATGATGACAGTAGTATAAAAGCTGATTATTTCGGCTTGGATGAAGAATCTGATCATCTACTGAAAATGGTAGAAGCAGGGGATAGTTCTTTAACTTCCCCTGAAAACTGGGGTACCCTTGAGGATGATGGTCTCTTGGATCAGCAGCCTAATAGTTGTAATTATGATCAGTGGTGGGATTTTTGGTCTTGATCCATAATTATTATTGCACCATAGACTAAATATACCCATCTAAATGTTGGCTTTGAGGGGAAAGTTTATAACATATGATCAGATGCCAGCGACTGTACATTTGAGCACCTCAACGTCCACCAATCTGTCCTTGATTTCACACCATAAGTGGCTGAGTGCCTCAGCTTAGGGTCATAGCACTGCTCAAAATTGAATGCTTTTACCATAATAGAGGCTTTGCTATCAGAAGCCCTTATCCACCGGAAATTTGTAGTCTCTCTCTCAGTCTTGTACTAGTATTAGCAGTGGATCTCAATAGTGGTTTTAGTAGATTGTTTGTCTTGAAATATGCTAGTAATAATAAATAATTATGGCACCCTAATAAATGAGAAGAAAGTCCAGCAGCTCGTATTCAAAGATAACAAAGAAAGTCAGCAAGCAATAAAAAGATTTTCAACTGAAATCTGCTATTATTAGTGATGTGTTATTGCAATTAGTCACCAACTCTTAATTTTTGTCAGTTCCAACCTGCATAATAAAGTTGGTACTGCAGCATACATGAAGCCTGGAGAAATCCTGCAGTATAATTTGTGAGGATGTTGCTAATTATTACCAGTATAGATTTGGGGGCTAAATAGCTAAGTGGCTTACGTTTCAATTAGTATTGTTTATGTAGCTAAGTTTGGGTTATCTCAGGACTCTTCTTCCATATAATACCGTACCAGTAGAAAGAGCAGTTTAAGGGTGTGTTTGGTACGATATTTTTTAATTTTTTCATGTTTGGTTGGCTTAAATATTTTGAAAAATATTTTTTTTATGAACTTATATTCCTTCAATTGGAGGAAAATATTTCCCTTATTAAGAGAAAGGAAAATATTTTTCAAAACTCTTTCTCAACCTTTTCCACCCTCACCAACCCACCCCATCTCAGTCGCGTAGGGCGACCGGGCCAGGCCGAGTCAGAAAGGCTTTGATGACTCAAGGTTCGCTATATGACCTTGAGGAGCCTGTCGGGCTGAAGTGAAGAACGGTCGAGGCAGAAAAGTACCCCTCTTGCCGCTCGGCATGAATGAAGTTGCTACTAAGGCAGGCGGTGGACTCTTTCATTAGGTAAGGGAAGAAGGGGCCTAAGCACGATTTCAGGAAGAAGAAGAAAGGCGAAGTTCTTCTATCCAGTTGAGGATGAATTACAGTTCCACATCCAGCAAGGAAGACAAGCGCATAAATTGGATTCCCGACTGACTTTATTATATCGGGGAATTTTTTCTCTTGGTCCGCTAACTCCATAAAGGGCTGGTGGGTGGGGGTAGAGCCTCTAGCGCCAATGTCGATGAATCAAAGGTGTCTGATAGTCAGTGTTTGGTTTTGGAATCAAAAGATGGTTGCTGAAACAGCTAACAGGGAATGGCCAGCCGCAGCAAGGGACTACTCTACATCGGCCGGGATTGGACACTAGTCCTTCAAGTCTTCAAAGATCGGATTCAATCGATTATTCGCATTCAACTTGAACAATGCAGGCTTTTTTATAGAGAGAGAGTAAGGGGGGGGGGGGGGCGGCACGGAAGATTGGTCCGCTCCGAAAAGCTGAGTTTTTCGGTTCGCCCCCCCTATGTGGTGCTGTCTTTGGTACTACTATTATTTTACACGATCCAGGAACTTCCATCACGTTGGCGTGATTCGGTAGGTTCGAAGACGCGAGACTAAAAAGAAAGACAGGAGCGACAGCAGCGACACCGATAGCAGCAGTCGAAGCTTGGTCTCGAATTGGCAGACATGTCTATTTCACCGAGCCTCTCTCCGAGACAGTGCCCAGATCGTTACGCCTCTCGTGCTCAGGAAGGTCAGAACAGAAAATCCTTCAAGTCCTTTCTTCAAAAGACTTATTTTTTTCAAATTTCTAACTTATCCGTTACCACCCACCTTATTACCCCTCCACCCCACTACTAGACCCATCCCCACCCCCTCACCGGCCCCTCCGCACAAAAAGAAATTAATTTTTTACCTTAATTTTTCTTTTTTTCTTTTTTGCAATTTCAAATTTCTGCTTTTTTGTTTTTCTACACCATCCACCACCCACCCCAAACCCCCCCCCCCCCCCCCCCCCCCGAAAATAAAATATTCTTTTTAATTTTTTTTAATTTAAATTTTTGTTTTTTTTCATTTTACTGTGCCACCTCCCCCCCCCCCCCCTCCCCGAAAAAGAAAAATTTTTAAAAAATAAATTTTTCAGTTTTTATTTTTTTATTAGGTTTAAAGGTTCAAAATTTTATAAGTTCAAAAATTATGAGTTAAGAGGTTTATGTATTTTGAAGTTTATGAGTTTAGAAATTATAAAGTTTACGGGTTCGAAATTACACGGTTTTGAAAGTTTAGCAGTTCGAAAGTTTATGAAATGTGTGGTTTAGAAGGTTATTAGTTTGAAAGTTTATCGCTTCATATTTATTATATCTAAATTATTTATGAATACTTTTGAGAAGTCATTTTCCTTAATTTGCGTATCAAACATCAAAAAATAAATAAGATTACTATTTATTTTCCAAAAAAATATTTTCTTAAAACACATTTTTTTACTAAAACATTTTCCCTTGTACCAAACACATCCTAAGTATTCATACCTTTTATCAACCCAATTACTAAAATAAATACTACTACTAGTTAGCTAAGTGAAATGTTAGTATTTTATAGAATTAAATCGATGTGTCTATGACAAAACTTTACGGCCAGGAAAAGATCCCTTCATGCCTAGAGGGAAAATTCACCGGAAGAATCCTATATCGTATATGGAGAGACAATTAAGCATTTATAATAATGAATAAGGTAAGGGTGTATGGTGGGCCAGACTCACTCCGAAATGGCCCTGGCTCGTGGGCCAAACGAGCCAAATGAGCATGTTTAAACGGGTCGGTCTCTAGTGATGTAAAAGTCCTTAGTAGGCCAGTCCTAATCAAAAAGCTCATGAGCTCGAGACCGTTTAATACGGGACCGACAGGGCACCTGGGCCGGTTCAATCGGGCCAAATAGGTCCCAACGGCTATTTTTTTGAAAAAAAATTTAAAAAGGGCCAACGGTCATATTTTTAAAATCTAGCTATTGGCCTTTAATTTTTAGCCGTTTGAAACTTTAAAAATAGTCATTTGACCCCCAAATTTTTTATAATTATACTTTTTCCCTATTCTTAACTATAAATACCTCCTCATTCTTTCATTTTTACTCACAAATTCATCATCTCTCTCAATCTCTCCCTAATTTTCTTCTATTATTGCTTACTTTATTATTGCAATTTCGTGAAAATTTATGAAGTTGGTGAGTTGAAGTATTCAAATCTTCAAGTCTTCAACAATATTCAATTTTCAAGAAGTTGTTCGTCAATTCGGTAAAACTCGTTCCAACTCTTAAGTTTAATATTATAATTTCATTTGTTTTAACTTGTATAATTATAACTAATGTGACATTTTCTTTGAAAAAAAAAATTTGGTGGTAAGGAAAATTTAGAATTGGTGAATCTAGTCGCCAAAATACTACTCTTTCCCCGACTTTCCGACCCAGACATGTTACCCGTCCTTATCCATTTGTTATTCTTGATAGTGATAACCCTTGTTTTTAATTTTCCGATAGTCAATTTTGCCATGATGTTGCACCAGGTCAACAATTAAATGAAGAAGTTATGAATGCTCTTTATCCTAATCAAACTATCTTTGAAAATGATGATTTAGATGAAACGCAACCGGATTTAGATGATACAGCTACTAGTCTTGTTGATAACATAGTTGGTGCTCCGCCTGACCCTCCTATAGTAACCCCTACTTTTAAGGGACAATGTTCTAAACGCCCCGAAACATCACTTGTTTGAAACTTTTTTACTAAATTAAGAGAACAAAAAAAGGCTAAGTGTAAAACTTGTGGGTCTTTGTTGGCTTATAAATTTACTAGAGACCATAGTGGTACAGGTAGTTGACTAGACATATAAAGAAACACCATATAGATAAAGCTATATATCTTCAAATAAAAGTTGCGCAAGAGGGGACAAGTGTAGATACTACGGTTAACTCTAATACATGGTCAAATCTAGTTCAACCGAGAATTAACACTGTTACCGGTGGCATTTTATATTACGATCCAAATAAAGATCGTGAAAAATTGGCAAAAATAGTTATTGTTATGTGCTTACCCTATAGTTTTCCTTCTAACCCTCATTTTGTGCAATATGTTAAAAGAGTTTTTAATCCTACTTATAAAGGAAGGCCTAACGCAACTGTAAAGAGCGATATTTATAAATATAAACATGAATATGAACAATATTTTCACTATTTATTTACTCATATAGATTGTCGCATTACTATTACTACTGATATTGGTAGAAGTAATAATGACTGTGATTATCTAACTGTTACCACTCATTGGATTGATGAAGAATGAAAAATGCAAAAACGTATTATTACATATAGATTAATTTATTTATGTCACACATGTAAGTTTATTGCTAATACAATTGCAAATATTTGTAGATATTTTTGCATTAGAGATAAAATAATGTCAATTTCTATGGATAATGCTTCTAATAACACTAATGCTATAGGCTTACTTACAACTACACTAAATCCTGCATTTAGTAATTGTTTCCATATTAGATGTATTTGTCATATTTTCCGTTTAATCTCAGTGATGGTATGAAAATTTTAAATTTAGAAATTGAAAAGGTTAAAATGGCTCTTAATTGGCTTTTTTATTCAAACCGTAGAAGTAGACTTAGAGAATATTTTAAAAAATGTGATGAATTTGGCCTTAGAGAAAGAAATGTTCCTAAAGCTTGTCCGACTAGATAGAATTATATGTACGAAAGTTTAGTTGTTACATATGAATCTCGAAACCCAATAAATACGTTTAATGCTCGTGGTGGTGGTGAGGATGATGATGAAATCCTTACAAATCAAGATTGGACTAATGTTAAAATTCTTATAGATTTTTTAGAACAATTTTATATTGCTACAAATGAATTGTCTGGCCAATATTATCCTACTATTTCAAACTGATTAGTTTATATTGGAGCACTATGTAATTTATTTGTTCAATTTTTAGAGGGTGGGGTAATTTATCAACTTGCTATAAATGCAATGAAAGAAAAGTTTAATTTTTTTTCCTATTCCCCCTATTTATAGTGTTGCTGCCATGTTAAATCCTACCATGAAATTATGAGGTCCTCACTTTTGGTATTTAAATATTTATAGGGCTTTAGATCTTTCAGATGAGGAATTAGCTACACTTTCAGATGCAAAAGCCTTAATTAAAATAAATGCTCAAACAATTTATAATGTTTATCAACAAGCCTTAGATCATGCTAGACCCAATATTCCAACTCCTAATTCGTCTAGTTCGCAATCATCTAAGAGAAATGCGGGCCTAAAAACACTTAGTTCTTGGACGGATTTCAGGGGTTCTCAAGGTGATAATATTGATGATACTTCACATCTAAAGGAGCTTCAAATTTATTTGTCGTACGGCCTTGAAAAGGAGAATCCAGACGACACCTTTGATCTTTTGGAATGGTGAAAGGCCAAAGAAAAATACTTTCTAGTTCTTTCAAGGATGGCTCAAGATATTTCATGTGTTCAAGCTTCAATAGTGGCATTCGAGAGCGCTTTCAGTCAAGAGAGACTTCAAATAGGTGATCATAGAGCGTCTATGAGGGAGAGCTTAGAAAAATCAGTACTTTTCAGAGATTGAATCTGTTCGGAAAGAAGAAATTTTGGACTTACTGAAACACAACCGGAGATAGACGAAGCTTATGTAGAAATGATCGTGGAACTTGTGGAGGATGCTGCTTCGCCCAGAAACGGTGATGAACAAGCTTCTTTTCTGCCACCACCAACGCAAATTCCTCCGAACCTTAAAGGATTTATGAAATTTTTTAGAGACAATACATAGACTAATATGTAACATGTATTTATACACATCTTCATTAGTTTTTTCCTTTTAATGGTGGTATTAGCACCTTGTTGTGATCATTCCATTGGGGGGAGGAAGACTAAAATAGATATTATCATTTTTTTAATGTCGTAATAATAAAAATTATAAGGCATTTCCTTGAATATCTCTTTGTAATATTTGTGTGTGTTTAAATTCGACCTTTTAGAAGATTTAACTTACAATTCTATAATATATTACAGTATATATATATATATATATATATATATATATATATATATATATATATATATATATAAATAGATATATAAGCAATTTATATTAGTACATAAATATATAGTTTACAAGAAATCGCCTTAGATAAAAAAAGTTATAAAAAAATAACCTCGAACGAAAAATTCTGTTTAGGCCCGTGGGCCAGCTCATTTAGCCTAGGACCATGTGGACTTAGGACCGTAGTTGGCCGGTTCCACTCATTTGGCCCGTTAGACTTGGAATCGTCAAAGCTTGGTCCGCTAAAGCCCAGACCTCTAAAGCCCAGGCTCGCTAAAACTCAGGCCCATTTGTCTCGGCCCATTTGACCCGGTTAGATCCGAGCAAAATAAAGCCTTAGAATAAGGCGATGCGCTTACAAATCAAACAACCTACTAATATAGGTTAGACAGAATATATATCAATTGTTCATGTATATCATGGTGAACGCATAAACATAATTCTTATATCCAAAACTAAAACGATTTGCTTAGTGCGCGACGATGAAACTAACATATGAACAATAAAATTTAAAAATAGGAAGCCCAATTATTCTCATGTGAAAATTTTCGTTTTATAAACTAAACACATGTTTCGCAATCAGTTATGACATAACTGAGTGGAAAACTTAGATCTACGACAGTTTGGCCGAGTGGTCTTAGGCGCCAGATTTTGGTCTTTTCTTTTTCTTTATATCTTGGCAGTACTTCTCAAGAAGTGGACACTGATTATTCTTTTGCGCTAGATTTTATCATTTGGACTGGAAAGAGTCTAGCTTTAAGAAGCCAAATCTTTGGGCGCAAAGCCAAATCCTCGAGTTTTTCCTATCCTCATTTCTTACTTTTTAAGTAAAGTGCCTTTTTTTGTGTATTACTCTTGAGAAAGCAAGGTAAGAAGCCAGAGTAGGTCTTTTTTTATGGCCGATGATTGATGACAGACGACAATTTAGTTAAAAAAAGAAACCAAAACCATTGGACTATTATATTATGTTAGTAGTCAATATTCATTCAATGGGAAGTTCCTTTCAGGAAAGTTTAGTTCGATTCAAGGTGATCACTGTTAAAAGATACGCTATTCCTCTTTATGCAACAACCACCAGCTTCTACATTCTCCTTTAAAAAAAAGTTATACACATGTAAAATCTGTTAGATTATCATCCTTCTAGCTTAATAAACGAAAGGTAAGAAAGAATGACGAAAAATTTAATTGCAAAATAATTAAATAATCCTTGGCATATACCGTTAGTAGTTATGAGTCGTGACTAGTGAGAGCATCAATAGACAATAATGATGACATTTGAACTTACAGGCTGTGTTTGGTAGGAAGAAAAATATTTTATATGGAAAATATTTTATAGAAATCTATGAAAAATGAGTGGTTTTATCATTTATTTTTCTTTATTTGGTTGGTGAATGAATTATTTTTTCTTATTTGGTTGGTGAGTGAATTTTTTTTTCTAGTATTTGGTTAGAGAGTAGAAAATATTTTTTTACGGTACTTTCCTTACCCCCTTCCTCAGGTCCCCATATTTCCTTGCCCCCCCCCCCCCCCCCCCCCCCCCCCCCCCCCAAAAAAAAAAAAAACCTAATGTTTTCATGACTCTATGTACTCTTTATACAACATGAAAATAAAGTAATTATTTTATTAAACTAGAAGAAAATAATTTTTCTACATCATGAAAAGAAAATACTCATATTATTGAAAACAATGCTACATCATGAAAAGATTTTTTTTTTCATATGAAAGAAAATATTTTTTCTACATCATGAAAATAAAATACTCCTTTTGTTGAAATGAAGGTAAATAATTTTCTAAATCATGAAAAGAAAGTACTTTTTATTGAAATTTAAAAAAACATTTTTATATCTAGAAAATAAAATACTCATTTGTTGAAATGACAAAAAAAATTTTTTTGTAACATGAAAATAAAATATTCTACAGGAACAAATGAGAGACTATAGACATGATGTAACGTTATTTGAAAATGAAAGAACTCTGGAAAAGAGTTGGAAAAGTGGTTATTGGTAGAAAAAAGCATTTACAAACAGAATCAAGAATATAATGACTGCAATTAGGAGACTCAAATACAACTTACATTTTCGTGATATTAAAAACACAGTTGCCCATAATTAGATTAAGAAACAGATGAACTCTTCTGGTCATTGGATTGAGAGTAAAGCTGAAATTAAAGAGGAGATCCAAGGATTCTACAAAAGATTACTTGGGACGGCTACTTCACAATTACCTGTTATTACTCCAAAATATGTAGAAAAGGAAGAATATTATTCAGAAGCCAACAGTTATCCTTGATTCAATCAGTGACACAGGAAGAAATTTACCAAGCTCTACAGGATATAGAAGATATGAAAGCACCAGAAAGTGATGACTTTAATGCTCTATTCTTCAAGAAAGCTAGGTCAGTGATAGGTGAAGATATTAATGGTGATGTATTACACTTTTTTTAGACCTCTACCTTGTATAAGCCAATTAGTTGTACTTTAGTAACCTTAATTCCTAATAGCAGGTAGTTTTGATGTAGCCGTCCCAAGTAAACTAACTATCATATTGAAGAATGTGATGGATGATCTCATTGATAATAGCCAATCGGCATTTGTTCCTGGAGGAGTGATAAGTGACAATATAATTTTAAGCTATGAACTGGTTAAAGGATATAGTTGGAAAAGAATATCCCCAAGATATATGATAAAAATGAATATGCAAAACGCATATGATTAACTAGAGTGGGCTTTTGTTGAACATACATACATACGTATATATATATATCCCTATCAAGATCATACAGTGGGTTATGGAATGCTTGCAGCTAGTGTTTTATTCAATCGACATTAATAGTTGTCCTACGGAACCCTTTGCAGCTAGAAGAGGGTTGAGGCAGGGGGAACTTATGTCCCTATTCCTGTTTATACTGGCTATGGATTACTTCTCTAGGATGCTTAAAAGATTGGATGAGCAACCTGACTTTAACTGCCACTCATTATGCATAAAATTTGTAATGACCCGACTGGTTGTTTTGCTTTTTAGAGTCCTATTCTCCTAGATAAGACTTTTCGTACTTTGCTTTTACTGATTTAACACTTACGGGATGGTTGGTTCGGGGTTTGAAAGAGTTTGAGTTAAAATTGAAACACCTGGTTCCTTAAGGTTGGCTAAAAAGGCAAGTTTGACTTCGGTCAACGTTTTGAGTAAACGACCTCAGAATCCGGATTTTAAGATTCCAACAGATTTTTATGATGATTTTGGACATGGGAGTACATCCAAATCGTGCTTTGGAAGACCCGGGAGCGTTTTGGTGCCTAATGTGAGCACGTGATTTTTGCCTCGCTTGAAACGTTCCTATAAATTCGTAAACTAGGATTTTCTTTTATTATTTGTATTTTTAGGAGTTAATTATGTGATTTGTGTTTATCTGCATTTTTAGGAATTAATTATGTGATTTGTGTTTATTTGCATTTTTAGGAATTAATTATGGAATTTGCGTTTATTTGCATTTTAGGAATTAATTGTGTGATATTGTGTTTATTTGCGTCTTTCCTTTATTATTTGAATTTTTGGGAATTTAATTGCGTTTGAGTGCATTTTAATTCATATAAAATACAAAAATAGTATTTTTACATTTAGGATACCAGTTTCAACATTTTTAGGTTCAGTGATTAATAGCATGGAAAAACAAATAATAACAAAATCGGTTCTTTTTGCATTTTTACTTTTGAAGTTTCATTGTTTTTAGTTTTTCTTCTTAGATTAGGATTTAGTTGATTTTAGAAAATTAATTAGTTTAGTTGAGGTATTAAATCAAGTCCTTATTTTGATTTTTTATTAATTGAAAATTAAAAAAAAAGATAAAAGGAATTTGGTGATAATAAAATTAAAAAAAACAAAAGAAAGAAAGAGAGATTTGAAATATGGTCTTGTTTTAAAAGACCAATTTGGGCCATTTTTGCAAGTTTGAACCCTGTTCAAAGCTTCCCAACCCAAGCCCAAACCCCATGCCTTTAAAGACTAATGAAACGACATAGTATAGGAGCAATACTATGCCGTTTGAGGCTGATAACTGGTAAGTTAATCATGGCCACTCATCCATCATGATCCGACGGCCACAAATCCATATTGGATTTAAATAAAAATGTCCAAAGCTGTGTGTTGGCTTTAGAGACTAAACGTATCTTCCTCGTACAGTTCAACCAACAATGTAACACCACCGCCAAACAGCCGTAACACCACCGTCCGCCGCCGGCCGAAAATCGCTGCCAGTGGCGGCGTAACTCCAATGGCTCCCAAGTTTACACCGTTGATTCCCCTTGACTTCCCCTACCTTATTCCGAGCCCCTCACCTCTCAAATATGGGCCCATCTTCTCCAATCTTTGGAAGTATGGACGTCGTCTCCGCCACCCACGGCGGCGCCAAACGACCTTAATTTTACACCCCACGAACCCCTCAACCCCCTCTTACCAAATCCCAAGCCTAAACTCTCTAAATCCCAGTAAAACCCCTTAAGTCTCAGATCTAGGGTTCGAAGTTCCAACTTGTTTTGGGAAGCTTCAAGGATATGAACTCAATTTCAAATTGATGGTGTATGTCTATGTCGGACAAAATAAACATACAACATCAATTGAAAATCAAGTTCGAAGGCAATCCAATCAAAAGATCAGAATCAATGAGTCCATTTCTCCTCGGTTGTTTTTTTTAATTTTTTTTTGCCTGCTTAGAAATTAGGCTTAAGTTTATTTCTAGTTAGTTTAAAAATTTAAATGACATATCACTAGACTCCAATTCTGCCACTCCTATCCTGATTGCATGGTCTCACTTGTGAAATTGGACGATAGGTTTTGTTTGATCCCAATAGTTTCTCTGATTCCAGCAATATCATTCTTGACCTCTGAATATGAACATTCGTTTAATTCACATGCAATTAGGAAAGGGTCTTGAATGTTCCGATTCCCATGGTTGTTCATTAGTGCCGGTAATCTCTTGATTATTTTAAGCTTAAGATGTCGATTAATGGCTCACATGTTCTGAAGTATCAATTAATGAGTTTGAATGATAACTTTCCATGTATTGGTCTTGTTTTCTAATTTGATTGATGAGGTTGGATTGTTATTTGTCCTTGAGTAGTGTTATTTGGACTGGTTATAGCTGTTAGGAATTGAAATTAGTCCTAGGAGTTAGCTTTGGCACCGAATAGTAACTTATGGATACAGTATTTTCCTACTTAAATTCTCATAAATTCAAGACAAATAAGGGTAATATGGGTATTATATAAAGGGTATAAAATGGTAGAAGTGTTTAGACCCTTCTAGAAGGGGTATTTAATACAAAATCAGTAGTACTATTGCAGTAACTTGGGAAACAAGTCAAGAAATGAGGGTCAAAATAGGTAAAGTCTGGAAAATTTAAGAGGGACTTGAGGGTAAAACAAAATAGAAGTGATGCCCTAGCCTTTGGCTATATAAAGGAGACTAAAAATCACTCAAAGGGGGTTGAACAATCTGAAGAGGTTCTATGCAAACTTCTTAGAATTTTAAAACTAAAAGTCTCTAAAAATCACTTCTGAAACCCCAACAACCCCATATTCACTGTTCCATTGAATCCATTGTAGCTAAATACCCTTAAATTCAACAGTCAAGCAAGGACCATAGGAAAGAAATTTGGTCTGATTACTCAGAGTATTTTTAGTGGACCTGAGTAATATTGTGTAGTATAAAGGTCATCTGAACCGCTGCTTGAATTTTCTGGGTTCATTAGATAGATCTGAACAAATATTGCTGCTTGATTTTTGAGTTTGAGACCTTCCTGTGATTTCCTGAAGTTTTTTGGGATATTAACTACCTTTGAGCTGTGTATTCATGTTGAGCACCCTGCTATTACGTATTTGCTGACTCTCAGTTCTATTTTGTGCACAAATTCCAGTTAAGCTCTCAACTGCTAATGATGTATCAGGCTTGGATTTAATGGATGTACAAGTTGAAGGAGTTTTGTTATATATTGCTTTACTAGTTTTGTTAGTGTGATTTATGCGTAAAATAATTGGTTTGTAATAATAGGATATTGCAGCTGGTGCTTGTCAGTGTTTCATAAGCTCAATTTCAAATGAACTTTGATGGTCTGTAATAGTAGAATATTAGACCTTAGTGCTAGCTGGGAATGATTTTCTATGTGTTGCTGTAAAAACGAGCCCCTCCCCAAGAATATGCATGCTAAATGGATTTTCAGTCATGCTATTGTTAGTCTGTAATTTTGTAGTTATCGTAGTTAGCCCAGGCAATCATCTGAGCTTAAACGATGGGTAACAAGTGGATTTAGAAAATGTGTTTTGCATCAATTTTAATTTTGTTGGAATGTACTGCGTCTGAATACTGAAGAATCGGGGAATTAGTGCTCAATCCGATTCGTTACTCGTTCAGCTTGGTCCAATATCCCCGAATACAGCCTTAATGAGGCCATTAGCCCAAATAAAAGGGCTGTCTCAGGTATCCAAAGACTGGACTGCCAAGCTGGGCTTCACTTGAGGTCCAGCTGCTACGTGAACCGAGTCCATTTAAATATAACATTAACAATGAACCCTTAAAGATAGTTGCTAGAGTCGTGATAAATATCAAATAGTTCTTTAATTATCTTGTCTTTTTTAAAACACTTTAGAATTTGAGATGAGCCGTTTAGCGAATTTCCACGGCCTCTCGTAAAGATAATAACGCGCAAGTCGCTTTAGGGTACGTCTTTAATAATTCTATCTCCTTAAATACGAGTGCGCATTTATATTGACCCAAATCCAAATCCCAACAAAGTTAGAATGTGTCAAAAACCATGGGTGCATTTATGTGACGTGGTTCGCTGCGTTTTGACGGCGTTGTAATTTTCCTTCAAAAAAAATATAATAAAAGTGGATAAAAAGATTCAAGAATGCACATAGGTTCATAATGGTATAAAAATTAGATAATTTAAGCCAGATATAACAGTTGAGTGACCATGCTAGAAACACGGAACTCGGGAATGCCTAACACCTTCTCCCGAGTTAACAGAATTGCTTACCCGGATTTCTGATTCGCAGACTATAACAACAGAGTCATTCGTTCCTTGATTCGGGATTTTAAACCGGTGACTTGGGACACCATAAATTATCCCAAGTGGCGACTCTGATTTTTAATAATTAATCCGGTTTCGATTGTCACTTAAATTGGATAAACTACCTTTATTATGCCCTTCCGGGGTGTAGTAATGGAAAGGTGCGACACCTAATAGTGAAAGTTGATTCCCTAAGGATTTCGAAGTTCTTAATTATTTGGTTTGTAGAGGGTTTTTGTGTTATCGATGTCTGAAGGTAGTTCCAAGACTGGGAATAGTTCCGTATTGCGATCTAAGACTTACATGCAAAATTTGGTATCAATCAGAATAGTGTAAGTGTGTTTCGTCGCATTGGAAGTAAACTGAAGAACTTGAAGTTCATAATTTAATTAAATTGATTTTAAGGGGTGATTCTTAGAGTTAGCATTGTTTCAAGCATTCCGAGGGTTTGAACGAGTCTGTTTTATGATTTCAAACTTATCAGTATGTTCGGGCGGGGCCCGAAGGCCCCGAGCGTCAATCGGATGAGGCTCGAGTGAAGTTGAAAAATTTGGATTTGAGTTGAAGCTATAATTATCTGTTACAACTGCACCTATAGCTGGTCAGCCACAGGTGCGAGACCTTAGGAGTTATCGACCCTCCGCATGTGTGGCAAAGAAGGAAGAGCACAGGGACCACAGATTTGGCTCCTTTTCCGCCAAAGCGGAACTGCAAGAGCGGCCCCCAGACCGTAGAAGTGGTCCCAACTAGCCCAACCCAGCTCTGTTGATTCGGACATCCCCTCATAGAAGTGAGGCCACATATGCGGTCCCCTAACCGCATGTGCTGAAATTGCTGAAGCCAATGCCTTCATTTAATACACGAATATGTCATTTTTGACACATTTCCTTCATTATTTAGGCGATTTGGGATCTTCTAAAGAGAGAATTTTCACCTAACATATTGAGGTAAGTTATTTCTACTTATTGTGAGTTTAATACTTGGGTTTTGGGTAGATTAACCCATAGAGATTAGTGAAATATTATGGGATGCAAAACATAGGGTTTTATAAAAACAAGATTTATCCACAAAACTTGTTGTGGAATAAAGTAAAAACCATTCTTGATCTTTAGGTTATAGATAATAACCTTGTTCAAAAATTTCTAGAATCCTGGCACGTGGACCCGGGGATGAATTTTAGGAAAACTTTGTGTTTAAAGTTAGGAAATTACTTGAATAGTTGGAATGCAACCTCTTGAGCTTGTATTAACTAGTTACTACCTCGTTTAATTAGTTTTGGATCATTTGGCTCCAAATTGAGGGTTTGAGCATGTTCTTTATCTGGAAGTACAGTTTGGAGCGAGGTGAGTCTCCTTTCTAACCTTGTAAAAAGGAATTGTCCCCATAGGTGAGTTAACTGATTATGTGCTCCTTATTTTGGGGGCTACGTATTAATGAGGTGATGAGAGTCCATGCATATTTACTATTATGTTAACTGCTCGGGTAGTTTAGGACATGTGTCATGCCATATTTGCAAATGTCTATATCCTTTCATGTTAATGAGATCACTTAGGACATGTTAGGGATTGAAAATAAATATATGTGACCATATGAACTTACTTGAGTACTTGTATGAATTTATTTGATTATGAATGCGCCTTATGTGCTTTCTTGATGATAATTTATATTTGTGGATCGGGCCGATCACCTCGGTAAAAATAGATGCATCTATGATTCCTGACATTCGACCCTCTAGAAGTGCACAGTTTCTTTATATTGGAACGGGCCATACGACATCAGATAATGTGCACGTGATATTTATGTGAAATCTTATTCATGACTTACTCTGTTAAATGACTTGAAGTAAAGTTATTATAAGACATGCTTGAAACTGATATACTGATCTATGTAAAATCTAATCTTGCTATTATGTCCATGTTATCCATGCTTGGCAAAATCTTTAATCATTATTGGTATTGACCTTAGTAAGTGTCAAGTCGACCCCTCGTCACTACTTCTTCGAGGTTAGACTGGATGCTTGCTGGATACATGTTGTTTATATACTGATACTACGCTTCTGTACTTAATTGTACAGGATCTGAGGAAGGTACATCTTTTTTTTTTGGGCAAACCACTAGCCAATCGCCTAGGGTTAGATTTCATTAATAAAGTTAAAAAGAAAATTACAACAAATAGGAAAAATAAAATGGGGGGGGGGGAGGTAACACCGGTATTGTTACCCATATAACAATAACCGGCGTAGAACTTACCTTATTAATCCTATTGAGGCAAAAAAAAAGCCTTATGAACTAGCAAGCATTTAAAAAGGAAGAAGTAGCAAGGTACATCTGGCTACCAGTCTGGTGTGCATTCTTGATAGTAGGTCGAGATTCCACAGTGAGCTGTTCCCGTAATATGCCATTAGTAGCGTGATGGAGTCTCTCTTTGCTTTTGATTGTCTATTCTAGTTCAGACAGTAGAATAGATTTATTCTTTTGTATATTATACTAGATGCCCATTTACGTATGACGCCAAGTCTTGGCACACATATTGGTAGACTATTCTTTTGGGTTGTATAACTATTAATGTACGTCACTAATTATACTTTTTTAAATTCAAATGAACTAATTGCTGTAACTGTTTTGCTAAAGTAAAACGAGAATTTACTAATATCTTAGAGTTGCCTTGCCTAACAACGGTGTTGGTCGCTATCACGACTTGTAATGAAATTGGGTCGTGATAACAAGGTATCAGAGCACTAGGTTCATGTAGGTACAAGTCATGGGAAAAACTAATAGAGTCTTGGGGATCCATACGAAGATATTTGTATTTATCTTCGAGAGGCTATAGGGTGTTAGGAAACTACTCTTTCTTTATTTCCTATCATGCAGTGGTTGATATACTAAATTTACCTCTTCTATTCTCTCATAGATGGTAAAGAAACACACAACAGATATTCCAAACTCGGGAGGAGCTAACCCCATCCCCTTATTGCTAGAGGTCGAGGAGAGGCCCGGGGAGGTCATCGGTCCGAGGTAGGGAACGAGGGCATCCCAGAGATTTTCCAGTAGAACCACCGGAAGATCCTACCAGAGATCCTATCATTGAGGAGCAGGGCGAGATGCCCGCAGCTGAGCCTACCCCTGCGGACTTCATGACAACATCGGGTTTTCAGGAGGTCATGGGCCATATGTTGTGGTTTATAGACACCATAACTTAGGCTGGTTTATTTCTAGCGAATCTAGCGAAATTCGCTGGTGGGAGGATGAGCATAGACCCATACTGCTTAGGCTCCTAGTCATGCAGCTGTAGTGTATCAGAATCCGGGTGCACTACCCATGGATGGGGATCAACCAGTTGCTGCAATGGTACCTGAGCCCAGACTATTTGCGGATGGTGATCCGCAAAAGTTAATGGATGGATGGACTAGGATACACCCTCCTATATTCTGGGGTGAGCATCATATGGATGCCCGGGGTTTCATTGATAAGTGCAGGGACAGACTGCACAATATGAGGATACTAGAGTCGCATGGGGTTGACTTCACTACTTTCCAGCTGGAGGGCAGGGCCCGTAGATGGTGGCAGTCATATTTCTTGGCAGGCCAACAAGTTCTCCTCCCATCACTTAGGGTCAGTTCACACAGTTATTCCTGGACAGGTATATCCCACCCTCTGAGAAGGAAGGGCCACGATATCAGCTTGAGCAGCTTGAGTGGGGTCAGATGTCTGTGATCGACTATGAAGCGAGGTTTTTTGAGTTATCCCTCCATACACTGATGATACTTCCTACTGATATAGAGAGTGTACGGTGGTTTATTGCAGGGTTGCATTCTAGAATTAGGGCCAATATGGCCCGAGGTATAGAGATAGGGACTTCTTATCAGCTAGTGGTAGAGATTTCTCGGAGGATCAAGGACTGCTGTCTGAGAGGTAGGGAGAAGATGCAACACGACTAGAGGGATAGGTTCTCCGGAGAGTTCAGAAAGTGCCCCAGCTAGGGGTAGAGGTCAGTTTGTGAGTGGTCGGCCTAGCAAGCCCCCATATTCAGCACTACCACCTGCTAGGGATGCTCAAGTGCGCCGCTATTTCAGCATATGCTACAGAGTTCTTATGGCCCTCAGCTATTCAGGGTTCCTCCAGTGGGTATTCTGGTCCTATGGTTTTTCTGGTTCCTATTTCAGTGCCATGCCGGAGGGTCCATTCCATCTACTGGCTATTCAGGCTTCTTCCAGTGGGTCTAGAAGTATCAGGGTCAGCCAAAAAGATAACAGGCTACCGCAGCGTGAGGTTTTTTTTGAGTGCGGAGAACTTGTTCATATGAGAAGATACTGTACCAGGCTTCCGAGCAAGGCAGTACATCAGGGTCTGCAACCCATAATTACATCACCGATTGTCCAGATGCCTAGAGGCGTGGGATAGACTAATAGAGGTCGTCCTAGAGGTGGAGTCCAGATAGGGAGATGTCAGCCAACTACTGCTTAGTCAGGTGGAGGCTAGCCAGTGGGCGCTCGAGCCAGATTATATGCCCTTCTGGCCAGACCAGATGCATTGGCCTCAGACCCCGTTATCATAGGTATTATTCTCGTCTGTGGTAGATATGTTATAGTCCTATTTGATCTAGGGTCTACCTATTCATATGTGTCATCTCTGTTTGCTCATTTCCTGGTTTTTCCTCGTGAGCTTTTGGGCACTTCTATTCATGTATCCACTCCTATGGACGATTCCGTGATTGTGGATTGAATCTTCCGGTTTTGTGTGGTCATATTTTGCTGTTTCGAGACTAAAGAAGATCTCATGTTGCTGGACATAACTGCCCTTGAGGTCATCATGTGATACATCTAGTCGAGTTATCAACAATTCCAGGGTTGCCAAGGTTGGAGTGGTAGGGTTTCTCATGTGATACATCTAGTCGAGTTATTTTCTTTTCTGAAGGCTTGACATATGGTCGAGAAGGGGTGTTTCGCTTATATAGCTTATGTTTAGGACACCACCACAGAGTCTACGATGATTGATTTAGTTCCAGTAGTTCAGAAGTTCATCGATATGTCTCCTTCTGACATTCCTGGCATGCCACCAGATCGTGATATTGATTTCTGTATCGATTTGGCTCCAAGTACCCAGACTATATCTAACCACCATGCTGTATGGATCCGAAAGAGTTGAAGGAGCTGCTTGAGGAGTTGTTAGCAAAGAGATTTGTTTGACCAAGTGTATCACCTTGGGGTGCACCGTTGTTGTTTGTAAAGAAGAAGAATGGGACCTTACAGATGTGCATTGATTACCGCTAGTTGAACAAGGCTACCATTAAAAACAAGTACCTGTTGCTGCGTATTAATGATTTATTCGACTAGTTGCAGGTTGTTATGCGTTGATACCCAATTTTTTCATGTATATTTTTACATACAAAATTCTTTCAAAATAGCATATGTATGCATATATGAGTATGTCCAAATGTTTTGTTATTTTCTTCTAATTTTTAAATCAATTTATTACCCTAGTTTATCAATAAAAAACCAATAATCGTTCCTCAAATTGTCATTTTTGGTAATTCACTTATTGCATTTTCATATTTATACCAAAATATTGTCAAGGAAATATTTTCACATTTTTTACAAATTTATTTAGTATTTTAACGCTAAATTACACATAATTGCAATGTTAGCTTATTTTAAGACCTGATTGTGTTTATAATTATAAAATTGATTCCAATTTTTTTCAATTTAATATTTATATATTATTAATTAATTAGTAACCTTAAGTTTTCTCCAGAAATCATTTTACAATGTTTATATAATAAAAAGGAAAAAATGGCTATTCAAATGCTAGCCATATATTATTTCAATTATAGACCCCAATAAACCCCAACTTCAATTTTAAAGACCGACCCAATTCCTAAACTACCCGCCCCTGATCCAATAAATACAACCCCGACCGGACCCCTTTCATCCTAGCCGTTGTCTCATAGATCAGCCGCTCCTATTCATTCCTACCTTTTTTAAACCCAAGCGACTACTCTAATCTCCTCATTTCTCACCTACCAGCTGCCTCTAAAACTCTCCCCTTCTCTCAAACACTCTCAAATATTCTCTAATCCTAGCCACCTTCGCCCTGAAATCCACCGCAATCTATGGCCATCAAAGCTATGAGAGTCATACACCTACCTCCTAGTGCTCTTACATGCCTAATATCTGAAGATTCGAGGCCTGACTATGAAGGGTTGAACCCATACCATGTTGATTCGAGGTCTCAGGGTCATCTCCGACCTTGCTTCGGCGTATCAAGGTTGTTTGAGCCTGGTTCTGACCTCTCCGACTCCGATAAGTGACCTTTCAAAGCCTTTCTCATTTCTAGAGTTCTTCTAAAATCCTAACCTTTGAGGTTTTTCTCCGATTTCTTTAGATCCTTTGTGTATCTATGCTTTCTCTGAGTTTTCAAATGATTTCCCTAAATTAGGGTTTTCTGAAAGTGTTTAAATATTTTATGATTTTCTTTGTCTTTCGTGTGTATTTGCCTCTACTGTGTTCTTGCATCATGCTCTTGTATGTTTCTTTGGCTGTGTTTTCATATAGTATGTTCGCGTATGTTTTTCTACTATTTTCTGGTATTTCCTCCTGCTATGTTCTTATGTGTTCTTCTACTGTGTTTTCTATACTAGTTCGTGTATGTTTTTCTACTATTTTATGGTATTTTCTTCTGTAGTATTTGGTATATTTCACTTACTATGTTTTTCTACTATGTTCTTAAGTATTTGCTATTTTTCTTCTAACGAACCTTGTTTAATTTTCTTCTAAAAATACCTTCTTAGACATGTTTCTTCTATTGTTCTTATTAGTCTCTCCTCACTATGCTTCGAATTATTTTCTTTCACTCTGTCTGCTTTGAACCCTTTTGTTGTGATTGTATTCTAGTTTGTTATCATGTTTTTCATAAGTCCTGAAACCTCCAAGCATGTTTCGATTCAATTGCCTTCCCTCTCATCCTTTGCTTTGTGATTTGTTTGAATTAGGATTTTTATTATAGGACCCCTGACTCTTTCAGACCAACTTCAAGTTTAAATATCCGTATTTGCATATGATTCTGGGTTTTTACTAAACTCTTATACACTGGACATGACAATTTTCTCTCATACTTAACATGTTTGTATGCTCCTTATATATGATGAACTTCCCTTCAAAGTTGTTTTAAAACTTGTGATTGTTTCAGAATCCCTTCTAATAGGTTTAATTGATTCCTTTTCCATGTTTGTTGATTCCCCTTAAAGTTAAAAAAAAACTTTCTCTTCTTTTTGAGGTTTATTCATACAAGTATCAGACCTTGTAATGTATTGGCTGTTAATTGAATTCCTTACCTTATTTGCACAAACCAGGTATTTCATAACCTCGCCCTTAAATAACCTTTTTGTGCATGTACCCTTAATTTCATGTTGTGCAAAAAGTGTTTATTCGATTTCTTTCCTTAATTGATTTTTAACTGTTTGAATCTTAATACCTTAATTAACGGGGGTCTTGTGTAATTTATTGACAATCATTTCTTCAATTATTTTCTTACCTTATTTCTACTTAATTTTTACAACTATAAATACACGACCCTTTTTTTCACAACGACTTGATTTAGCAATCCTTCACTTCACAATTCACAATCTCTTATAAATTCTTACTCTCACATAATAGAGTTTTCCCTTCTTGTCTGCATTCTAACTTTCACAAGACTACTGTTTTTCCCTATTTGTTTCTTTGAAATTGGAATGTCCAAATTTAACTTCAGCATAGCCATAATGTGTTTACGTACAACTTTCTGCATCTATGTCTACTTTACTATTTTTGCAGAGTTAAGTACTTAAAATAGCATGTTGATTTCCTTTTGCTTGTTTCTACTATAAACCCCTATGCCCTATTTCCTTTTATTTTTGAGTTACAGTTGATAATATGGCAATATGTAAGTTATTGTCAATGGATTGAATTTTATCTCTTAAAGGATACTAACCTCTAAATAATATGTTCTAAACAGACTTGTAAGTATGCCAACATCGTTGGTTATTCCCACTAGTCTGCTCTTTGCTTCTTGCAACTCCCCATTCCTTATATCCCTTTGTGTATATAGACTGCTTCCCTTTTCCTTTCCCCTTTTAGCATTTAATTTGTGCACTTGCACTCTCTCTTAATTTCTAAGTTCTGCCACCCCCTAGTGAGCCTTGCCTGGGGACCTTGAGTTCTCTCTGAACTGGGACACTTGAGGGTTAGCCCTTCCACATTGCACTATGTCTTAACCTAGTAATATATTTGGGTGTAAGCACTGCGCAAAGTTCATGTGAGACTCTTAAGGAACTTTGTGACACCCCAAATAGGAGAAAGGCTTTGAAATATGATCTCTTGGAATTGGTTTATGTCATGCTTCAGACAGGAAGTCTGAATCAGGCTTTCTTTGGTTGTACTTTTAGATTCTGATGTTTTTTCTGTACTTTACTTTATTTTCTAGGTTGTAATAACTATGCAATTAAACTCTCGGGGATGGCTAGTAAAAAGGGAAGGGCAATTATGCATGCTAAAGAGGGTAGATACCATGTCCATAGAAATTACAGTATTCTCATATATAGCTATCATGTTTATGGGAATTCTATATTCTCATCTAGCTAACGTGCCCATAGGATTTCTGATTTCTGCACTCTCATATAGCTACCATGTCGATAGGATTTCTGCATTCTCATCTATCTAACATACCTATAGGATTTCTGATTTCTAACCTCACATATAACTACCATGTCTATTGGATTTCTGCATTCTCATGTACATAACCTGCCTATAGGATTTTTGATTTCAGCATTCTCATATATTGATACCATGTCTATAAGATGCCATGCATGTAAAAATTATTCCTATAGGTCCTTTCTGATTCTTGCATATCCATTTCTCACTAGGAAAATGTGTTTATAGGTCTTAATAACCAAAATGCAATTAGATGTCTTGTTCATATAAAACCCAGCATGTAGATGTCATGCCTCTAGGATTTTCTGCATTTTTACTATATTTATGAATGTGTTCTGAAGACGACAAACGCATAGAAAGCATGCCTATAGGAGTTAATCAAATTTGGATAACCTCACTCGCTCATAAGTCTAAAACTAGTAGTAATATTGTATCACCATTGGCAGAATTCATGCTCTTCTAAAACTCACTTTTAGTTGGCAACCTTTTTCAAAGTAGTCTGTAATCAATTTATTCTTGGAATCAGTAGATATCATGCCTAGAGGTTTTTGTCCCACACTTAGGCAAGCAACATGATAACTTATAAATTGAAATCAAACTTTTATATGTTACAACCAACATGCATGCCTGGTTGATGCTTCTTATCTAAACTCTGTAATAAATCAGTTTGCCTCAAATATTTAGTTTTTAATTAGACCTTAAACAGTAAGTGCAAGACATTCTAGACTATGTGCTTTCTTGGTTTAAAGGATGTCTGTTTGAGCCTTTTATTTGTTCATATGCTCCCCCCAAACCTACTATACGTGTTTTGTTTGTCGCCTTAGCATTTTTACCTTTTGAAACCACAAATAAGCCCAAAACTTCCTCTCTTCAGGACTAGTAGTCCTAAGTACCTCCGGGACTGATAGGATTGGGGCAGGTAATAGCACGCAATAAGTAAATGAGACCATTCCGCGCTTTCATACCTTAAACGGGGTGGGAAAGGGTGGATATGGATATGATGACCGGTGCATTAATACCACGTGTAGCCCCCCATCTAAGGAGTAATTACCAGGTATTGCATTGGCGTGATCCATATTATTAATAAACCTAGGACCTCTCCCCTTTGTTCTTTCTTTCTTTTAAATCTTTCGAAACCATCTCTTCTAAGAAAGAAAAATCAATTCTCTTTAGTTCTTGCTGATTTTGTTTATTTGTGACCATTACATGAAAATCACCTCGTATATGGAACTCTTACTTGCCTATATGTTAATTGCATTTAAGTCACAACAATAGCTTGGCCGGGAACCATACTAGTGGATCCTAAGAGGTGCCTGACACCTTCTCCTTGGGATAATTTCAAGCCCTTACCCAATCTCTGGTTATCCAAATTGAACTCTTCTTAGTGTCCTAATGCACTATAATCATTAGGTGGCGACTCTTCAATTCAAAAAAGGGGCGCGAAAGCATCGCGACTTTGCTGGGAATATCTTTAAGTCTTTTACCATTTCAAGCTATTACTGTGACTTAACATTTCTTATATGTCTTTATTTGTCTAATCATTTTACGTATTTAATTCTCTCTTCTACTACGAAACTAATTTGTTTTTCTGTTTCTTTCCCTTATTTCTTTTACTACTTTTCTTTATTGCATTCCTTTATTACTACTTTAAATTATTATAATTATTATTCTTATGAACGTGTAAATACGTGTCAACTTGTTTTAATTATTGCATAAGCATGTTTTCAACATCATATTCCACTCGTGCCAAAAAAAATACCATAGCAACACTTATCATAAGTGGTTGTGCCCTTCTGATATTATCACCCCTTAATGCGGCAAAGGCATGTTTACGGTAAAACCAGTCGATCAACGGTGTAGTCAACGATTTTGCGTCTTTCCCTTTTAAGTTTTCCGCTCAAGGGTACCAGTCTAATATCCCATAGAAACCTATTTCGCTTTAATTGTGCATGCATCATGGTCAAACCTAGCCGGGTCAGTTATGTTGTCCCCATTGTGACTCTTTTAGATAGCCTAGTCCAAAGTCCACCGGGTTTCCCCAAAACCCAAACAGATGCTACCATATTTTGTGCACTTATTTGGAGTTCTAAATGCTTCTATGCCAATTATTGATATTTAATGGTCGAGTCTGGTGGGGGTTAAGGGCATAACCCTTTGTCTTGCAAAAACATGAGGCACAAAGTCCCCAGATTCGGCATAGTCACCAACATCCACCCCAAATTGCTAAGCTGGTGGAAGGATTTTCACTCCAGTGATCAGACTCTTATCCGGAAATATATGGGGTACCTACCATCTCTCTTGGAAATTGAACCCAACAATAAAATCATAGAAGCTGCTACTCTATTTTGGGGTTGTGATAGGTCTATGTTCCGCTTCAGAGACATTGAGATGACACCCCTGCTCGAGGGAATATGAGGACTGGATGGTATACTGTGGGAAAATACAGGTTTATTAATGCCGGAAAATCACAAAGGTAGAGGTTTTCTCAAAATGATGGTTCTAAAAAAGAATCAAGACTTGACATGTTTGAAAGAGTCGTACATTCCCTTTGACTAATTTTACGAGAGGTACAACCACAGCAAATCTTACCGTACTTATCCTGATGAGTTCGTCGTTATGTCATTGGGGCATATCCACTGAAGTTTATTTGTCTTCATGTTCTGTTTCTGGGGATGATAGTATTTCCAATGAAGAAAGCAAGGATCCATACCTGGCTAGCTATGGTCACCAAAACTCTAATGGGAGGAATTGACGGACAACCATTAAGCCTCGTACCAGGATCATTGTAGAGATATACCGAGCCCTAGAATGGTGTCAACAAGGAGCCAAACACTTCGAGGGTTGTAATCTGCTACTTCAACTTTGACTTGTGGAACATCTCAAAAAGGGTGAGTACCAGCAGGAAATCCATCAAAGGGACTGGGATGATCATATCGCTTTTCATCACCCAAAGCAAATGAATTACATGACCAACATGTTCGCCAGACCAGAGAATGCTAAAGAATGGGTTGAACTCTTCAAAAATTTGACTGAGAACTAAGTACAATCGATGTTCGAGGGGTTCCCAATCGAGGAGTTCATCATCCAATCCAGGGACGCACGTTTCTTAATACTGATCGACTTAAGAGGAACGTGTCCATATACACCTCTTCGGGTAATGAGACAAGAGGGTAGGAAGCAGGTTAGACCAAGGGTCGACAAGATGAGTCATTTTCGAGCTGACTTCTAGAATGACGATAGTCCTTACAGGTTCCAGGCTCTGCATATGTGGCATTGCAAAATTGTCATGGGAAGGGACACCATTGAACCAGACAGATACCATGCAGGTTGTGATCTCTATTATTCAGGTTGGTTGGAGGATAATCATAATGGTCTGGGTCAACCCAGGTTTGTTCGAGGAAACCGGATCATAGATGAAAAGGCCGAAGTACAGGTCAAGTACAACCATCTATGCAAGAGAATTCGAGAATGCAAAAACGAGCATCGTGAAATACAAAAAGCCTATCAATAAGTAATCGAAGAATAGAAGGATATGGCCTCAGCACCAACAAACGTTTGGTCTATTTTGAGCGAGGTATAGTAGATTGGAAAAGAAGTTTCTGAAGAGGGTCGAAGACTGCCGGAATGCTGAAGAAAATGAAGGCGGACATCTGGCTAGAGCTTACTTGCTACTAGGACTGTGCAAGTTAGGGAAGTAGTTGTACAGTATCATCCCAAAACCGAAAACTCACGGGAACACAAGATAACGAATAGTAATATATGGCTCTAACTCCAGAACTTCTAAATCAAAAGTACGGAAGAAGTCTAAATACTACAAATAGAGTAAAAAAGGAGACTCCTTGGTCTGCGGACCCTGCATAAATACCACAAAGTCTCCTTAGCTCTCCTGACCTCAAAGATAGTGTGGATCTGCACATGAAAAAAAATGCACAGAAGAGGCATGAGTACACCATAGGAGTACTCAGTAAGTGCCAAGCCTAACCTCGGTTGGGTAGTGACGAGGAAAGGTCTGGGCCCTACTGAGATACAACATAATAAATAATAAGGTGAGGAAATAATAGTACAGATAAAGTGTACATCAAGAATCTAATCAAGATAAATATAGAAACCGTAATAGAAAGCAGAAAAAACAAGACAATACTAGTAAATAATACTCACAACAAGAACCACTATCGGGGATCTCTTTATATCCTCAAATCTTACAATTTCATGTTCCAGGGATCTCTTGGTATCCCGAGGATCTCTTGGTATCCTAAAATATTACAATTTCATGTGTCAGGGAGCTCTTAGTATCCCGAGGATCTCTTGGTATCCTCAAATCTTACAACTTCATGTACTAGGGATCTCTTACTATCCCGAGGATCCCTTGGTATCCTCAAATCTTATTATTTCATGTGCCAAGGATCTCTTGGTGTCCAGTACCCTTAATCCAGAACATATCAAGTGCAGGGGGATCTCCCGGGAGGCCAATCCGTAGTCCCAATATAAAAAACACAATAGCAACCCAAACATTAGGAAAGATACAAACTCAGGACAATAAATAGAAAAATACTAGCCAAACATACTACACGGAGTACAACAAGAGGGTTTAAGCACTTAGGCAAGTAAGTCAATGAACATAGTTCTCTAAACTAGCACAAAATAAACTTACAATTTAAAAGGAGTAGGTAAGCAAGAAAACTCAATTTAAATACTTTAAGTAAAAATGAATTTCCAACAATTTGCTCAAGTATGCGCGCACGAGGTATTCAATTACTAAACATCATATCCTAAGGGGAAAGTCCCCCCCAAAAGGTTAGACAAACTACTTACCTCAAACCGGATATAAATTCAACTTCAAATCACGCTTTTTCCACGAGTATCAAACTCCAAATGGCCCGAATCTATTCGTTTCAATTACATATCGTAAGTAACACCTCAAACAACTGATTCCACTATTTAATTTAAAACTAAGACGCAAATTTAGGTAAAATGACCAAAATGCCCCTCAGGTCAACTGGTCAAAACCCGAGGTTCGAACCAAAATCTGGTTACCCATTACCTCATGAACCCTAATATATGAATCTTTTTGAAATCGAACCTCTAATTAATGTCCAAATCCCCAATTTTAGAAAAACCTAGGTTCTACCTCAAATCTGCAATTTCACCCAAGAAAATCATTGATTTTAAGTTGAAAACATGTTAAATGATGTTAAAGATTGAAAGAAATAAGTAAAAACCAACTTACAAATGATTTGGAAGAGGTCTTGTTCTTGGAAAATCGCCCAAAGGAGTTTTGTTTTGAAAATGGGGTTAAAAATGTCCAAAATTTGACTAAGTATAGAAATTGCAGGTTGCAGATGTCGAACCCCGACCTTGCTAACTTGGGAATTGCAAGATTCTTGTTCACATTTGCGAACTGTGAGGGAAACTGGGAGGTTCGCATTTGCAAACCATAAGGTCGCATTTGCGAAGACCTCACCTTCGCATTTGCGAAGGTATAGTTCGCATTTGCGAACTCTGCCAGAAATTAAGGGCTTCGCATTTGCGAGCCCAAAGTCGCATTTACGATAACTGCAGGTTTGAGACATTGTCGCATTTGTAAGCTGATCTTTCGCAATTGCGAGCTCGCATTTGCTAATTGCAAAGCCTGCAGGTTAGTTATAGCAGCAACTTTTTTCCAAGTTCAAATATGCACTCTAACACCTATTCAAAACTCACCCGAGCGCTCGGGGCTCCAAACCAAATATGCACATAATCTCAAAAACATCCTACGGACTTATGCGTGCGATTAAATCACCAAAATAACATCATATTTGGTAGTCCCAATATAAAAAACACAATAGCAACCCAAACATTAGGAAATATACTAACTCAGGACAAGAAATAGAAAAATACTAGCCAAACATACTACACAGAGTACAAACAAGAGGGTTTAAGCACTTAGGTAAGTAATTCAATGAACATACTTCTCTAAACTAGCACAAAATAAACTTACAATTTAAACTGAGTAGGTAAGCAAGAAAACTCAATTTAAATACTTTAAGTAAAAACGAATTTCCAACAATTTGCTCAAGTATGCGCGCACGAGGTATTCAATTACTAAACATCATATCATAAGGGGAAAGTCCCCCCAAAAGGTTAGACAAACCACTTACCTCAAACCGGATATAAATTCAACTTCAAATCACGCTTTTTCCACGAGTATCCAACTCCAAATGGCCCGAATCTATTCATTTCAATTATATATCGTAAATAACACCTCAAACAACTGATTCACTATTTAATTTAAATCTAAGACGCAAATTTAGGTAAAATGACCAAAATGCTCCTCAGGTCAACTAGTTAAAACCCGAGGTTCAAACCAAAATCTGGTTACCCATTACCTCACGAACCCAAATATATGAATTTTTTTGAAATCGAACCTCTAATTAATGTCCAAATCCCCAATTTTAGAAAAACCTAGGTTCTACCTCAAACCTGCAATTTCACCTAAGAAAAGCATTGGTTTTAAGTTGAAAACATGTTAAATGATGTTAAAGATTGAATGAAATAAGTAAAAACCAACTTGCAAATGATTTGGAAGAGGTCTTGTTCTTGGAAAATCGCCCAAAGGAGTTGTGTTTTGAAAATGGGGTTAAAAATGTCCAAAATTTGACTAAGTATAGAAATTGCAGGTTGCAGATGCCGAACCCCGACCTTGCTAACTTGGGAATTGCAAGATTCTTGTTCACATTTGCGAACTGTGAGGGAAACTGGGAGGTTCGCATTTGCGAAGACCTCACCTTCGCATTTGCGAAGGTATAGTTCGCATTTGCGAAGACCTCACCTTCGCATTTGCGAAGGTATAGTTCGCATTTGCGAACTCTGCCAGGAACTAAGGGCTTCGCATTTGCGAGCCTAAAGTCGCATTTACGATAACTGCAGGTTTGATACATTGTCGCATTTGTAAGCTGATCTTTCGCAATTCGAGCTCGCATTTGCGAATTGCAAAGCCTGCAGGTTCGTTATAGAAGCAACGTTTTACCAAGTTCAAAAATGCACTCTAACACCTATTCAAAACTCACCCGAGCCCTCGGGGCTTCAAACCAAATATGCACACAATATCAAAAACATCCTACGGACTTATGCGTGCGATTAAATCACCAAAATAACATCATATATATCGAATTAAGTCCGAAACACGTCAAATGACGTCCGTTTTCAACCAAACTTTACAGAAAGTGCTTAAATCGTATATAGAATTATACCAGCACCGGAACCAAAATACGGGCCCGATACCATAATCTTTTAATCAAGTTTCACTTCTAATTTCCTTAATTATTCAAGAAAACAATTTCATTCAAAAATTCATTTCTCGGGCTTGGGTCCTTGGAATTCGATTCCATAGTTTCTTACGACCATCCGGGACCGTCAAATCATAGGTCTGGGTATGTTTACCCAAAATGTTGACCGAAGTCTAATTTATTCAATTTAATATTAAAATTTAGCATTCTTCTCACATAATCCATATCTAAGCTTTCCGGATATGCGCCCGGCTTGTGTACGCAAATCGAGGCAACAACTGATGAGGTTTTCAAGGCCTCGAAAGTACAAAATAGGTAATAAAACAAGTGATGACCCCAAGGGGTCCACACATCCTCTACCACTAAAAAACCATTTGTCCTCGAACGGATAAAAGAAAGAAGTACGTGAGTCCGGAAAAAGATAAGGATAACGGCTCCATATATCAAACTCGGACTCCCATGTCCATGCCTCAAGAGGATGACCTCTCCAATGGACACGAAAAGAAGGAAATCTTTTGGACCTCAACTGACGAACCTGCCGGTCTAGGATAGCTACCGGCTCCTCCTCATAGGACAAGTCCTTGTCCAACTGGACACTGCTGGAATCTAACACGTGGGCTGGATCTCCGTGATACCTCCGAAGCATGGATACATGAAAAACTGGATGCACGGCTGATAAGCTAGGTGGCAATGTGAGTCTATAAGCCACCTCTCCTACTCGATCAAGAATCTCAAACGGACCAATGTACCTAGGGCTAAGCTTGTCCTTTTTCCCAAATCTCATCACGCTCTTCATAGGCGATACTCGTGGCAATACCCGCTCACCAATCATAAAATGCTACATCTCGAACCTTGCGATCTGCATAACTCTTTTGCCTAGATTGAGCTGAACAAAGCCTGTCCTGAATGATCTTGACCTTGTCCAAGGCCTCCTGAACCAAATATGTACCTAGCAACCGAGCCTCCCTTGGCTCAAACCATCCAATCAGAGATCTACACCTTCTACCATATAAAGCCTCATACGGCGCCATCTGAATGCTGGACTGATAACTGTTAATTGTAGGCAAAGTCCGCTAAGGGCAAGAACTGATCCCAAGACCCTCCGAAATCAATCACGCACGCACGGAGCATGACTTCAAGAATCTAAATAGTGCGCTCGGATTATCCGTCCGTCTAGGGGTGAAAAGATATGCTCAACTCCACCCGAGTACCTAACTCCTGCTGCACGGCTCTCCAAAACCGCGATGTAAACTAAGTTCCTCTGTGTGAAATAATGGAAACTGAAATACCATGCAGACAAATGATCTCCCAGATATAAATCTCTGCTAACCGCTCCGAAGAATAAGTGGTACACACAGGAACGAAATGAGCGGACTTGGTCAATCGATCCAAAATAACCCAAATAGCATCAAACTTTTTCAAGGTCAGTGGGAGACTAACTACAAAATCCATGGTGATCCTCTCCCATTTTCACTCTAGAATTTCTATCTGCTGGAGAAATCCACATGGTCTCTAGTGCTCATACTTCACCTGCTGGCAGTTGAGGCATCTAGTTACATATCCAACTATATCCTTCTTCATCCGCCTTTACCAATATTGTTGCCTCAAATCCTAATACATCTTCGCGGCACCTGGATAGATGGAATACCGCGAACTATAGGCCTCTACTAGAATCAACTCCCGTAGCCCATCAACATTGGGCACACAAAGACCTGCATCCTCAACATCGCGTCATCTCCAATTGTCACATCTATGGAATCACCACACTGAATCTTGTCCTGAAGGACAAGAAAATGGGGATCATCATACTGCCGCTCCCTAATACGATCAAATAAGGAAGACCGGGTAACCACATAAGCTAGAAGTCGACTGGTCTCCGAAAGATCCAATCTCACAAAGTGACCAACTAAGGCCCGAACATCCATCACCATAGGCCTCTCTGAAGCTAGTAAGTATGCCAAACTCCCCAAAATCCCCGCGCGACGACTTACAGTATCTGCCACCACATTGGCCTTGCCCGGGTGATACAGAATAGTGATATCATAATCTTTCAGCAACTCTAACCACCTCATCTGGCGCAAATTTAAATCCTTTTGCTTGAGCAAGTGCTATAAACTCCGATGGTCAGTATAAATATCACAAGGCACACCGTACAAATAGTGACGCCACATCTTCAAGGCATGAATAATAGCAAACTCAAGGTCGTGGACATGGTAGTTCTTCTCATGTATCTTCAATTGTCTTGACGCGTAGGCAATCAGCATAACGTCCTGCATCAAAACTGCTCCCAGGCCAACTCTCGAGGCATCACAGTAGACAGTATAAGACCGAAAACTGGTAGGCAATATCAAAATTGGGGCTGTAGTCAAAGTTGTCTTTAGCTTTTGAAAGCTCGCCTCACACTCCTCTGTCCATTGAAATGGGGCACCCTTCTGGGTCAATCTAGTCATAGGGGCCGCAATCGATGAAATCCCCTTCAGAATACGACGGTAGTATACCGCCAAGCCTAGGAAACTGCAAATCTCTATAGCTGAGGATGGCCTGGGCCAACTCTGTACGACCTCTATCTTCATCATATCTACCTGAATGCCCTCGCTCCAAATCACGTGGCCTATGAATGGCACTGAATCCAACAAATACTCACATTTCGAGAACTTCACATATAACTTCTCCTCTCTCAAGATCTGAAGCACGGTCCTCAGGTGCTACTCATGATCTTCCCGACTCCGAGAATACACCAAAATATCATCAATAAAAACAATCACAAACGAGTCGAGATATGGCCTGAGCACACTGTACATCAAATTCATAAAAGCTTCTAGGGGATTGGTCAACCCAAATGACATAACAAGGAACTCGTAATGACCATACCGAGTCCTGAAGGCAGTCTTCGGAATGTCTGGCTCCCAAAATCTTCAACTGATGGTAACCTGAGCGCAAGTCAATCTTATAAAACACATATGCGCACTGAAGATGGTCAAATAGATCATCAATACGAGGCAAAGGATAACGGTTCTTCATGGTAACCTTGTTCAACTGGTGATAACCAATGCACATATGCATAGAACCATCCTTCTTCCTCACAAACAAAACAGGAGCACCCTACTCTGAAACATTGGGTCGAATAAAATCCTTATTAAGCAATCACTGCAATTGATCCTTTAATTCCTTCAACTCAGGAGGAGCCATACGGTACATAGAAATGGAAATGGGCTGAGTGCTCAGCAATATGTCAATGCCAAAATCAATGTCTATATCGGGAAGCATGTTCGGAATGTCAGCTGGAAACACATCGGGATAATCTTGTATTACTGGAACTGAATCAATAGAAGGGGTATCAGCACTAACATCTCTCACATAAGCTAAATATGCGGTACAACTCTTCTCAACCATACACTGAGCTTTAAGAAAAGAGATAACTCTACTGGAATTGTGATCCAAAGTACTACTCCACTCAACACGCGAAATACCTGGTATAGCCAGCATCACGGTCTTGGTGTGACAATCAAGAATAGCAAAATGGGGCGACAACCAGTCCATGGCCAAAATAATATCAAAATCAACCATACCGAGTAACAATAAATCCACTATGGTCTCAAAACCACAAATATTAACTAAACATGACCGATAGACGCGATCCATTATAAGAGAATCTCCCACATGAGTAGAAACATTGGGGGGGGGGGGACACTCAAAGAATCTCGAGGCATACCCAAATGCGGAGCAAAGTAAGAAGACACATAAGAATAAGTAGAGCCCTAATTGAATAGAACCAATGCCTTTCTGTGACAAACCAGTATATTACCTATGATAATAGAATCAGAGGCAACAACCTCAGCACGAGCGGGAAGGGCATAATATCTGGCTTGGATCCACCTCGAGGGTACCTTCTACCTCCCCGATCCACCTCTAGGTGGCGGAGCGGGTAGGGCGGCAACTAGAGCTGTGATCTTGTCCAAAGAACTCTAGTGAGCACGTTGTGACTGAGAAGGCTGTGAGGGTTCACTCCTCCCAAGTCTAGGGCAATCCCTCACCACATGATGGGTGTCGCCATACTCAAAACAAGCTCTAGGAGGGCACGGTGGCTGTGACTGACTAGGACTAGGTCTGCTGGCCTGACCCCCCGCACAGGAGGCGCGCTACAAACTGTAGGTGCATAGTAAGGCTCCTGAGGTATAGGCGGAGCTGGAGCACTGCTGGCTGCTGGAAGAGTTGAATGAATGGGGCGACCCACAAAACCCCTACCATGTCGACCTGCTGCTGGGGTACAGGCACTAGAGTAGTGGCCCGACTCTCGAGACCTCTTGGCCTCTCTCTCCACTTGCTTCCTGGCGAGCATACTCTCGATCCTCCTAGCAATGCTCACTACCTTCTAATAAGGAATGTACATCTCCAACTCACGAGCCATGCTAGATCTGATGGGTGGGATAAGTCCCTCGATGAACCTGCGAACTCTCTCGCGGACTGTAGCAACCAAGGCCGGTGCATGCCTTGCCAATCTGGTATAACGGATAGCATACTTTGAAACGGTCATTGCACCCTAAGATTCTGGGGGATAAAATATCTCATTAACATATCCGAGAACTAGGGTCCAAGTTGGCGAAGCAGCCTCGTCTGGACTGTCTATCTCATAAGTGCACTATCAATCTTAAGCGGCTCCCTGAACCTGAAAAGTTGTAAAGGAAAACCCGCTGGACTCAATGCCCATAGTGTGAAGAATACAGTGGCACTCCTCTATTAATCCCAACTCCCAAGGCATCATTTAATGCTAATCCACTAAACACTGGGGGATCATACTTCTTCAACCTCTCAAGCCTCCACTGCTCGTCCTCTAAAGCAGTTGACCTGCGCTCGGGCTGAACTTGCACTGCAGGCAGTACATGAATAATCTCAGAAGCCTGCTCAACCTGCACTCCCTGTTAAATAGTGCGGACGGCGGGAGTCTGTGCTCCTCCCCCGGCCTGGGATGTGGCTGCAGCAAGGGGAAACAACCCTGCTTGAGCCAAGGTGGTATACATACTCATGAACTAAGCCAAAGTCTCTTGAAGGGCTAGAGTGGTGGTGGCAGTAGTAGGCGTGCCACGTGCTATGGCTCCGGCTTGATATGCTGGTGGTGCCTCGGCAGCAGCTCGCGTAAGTGATCTGGATGCACCACGTGCGCGTCCTCGACCTCTTTCCCGGCCTCGGCCTCTGAGAGCTGTAGTAGGGTGCGCGGGTGACTGGTCATCCCGAGTAGTGTGTGTCCTTACCTTCTGTGAGAAAATAGAAGGCAGAAGTTTAGAATTTTTGTGATGTTAAAATATCACACGAGAAGGAAATCAAATAAAGTGGAAATTTTCGTAACAGTTAGATAGCCTCTCGTAGATAAGTACAGACGTCTCTGTACTGATCAGTGAGACTCTAATAGACCGGCTTGTGTCCTGTGACTCCTATGAACCTAGAGCTCTAATACCAACTTGTCACGATGCATCCCTTCATGCACATGTCGTGATGGCACCTAGTTCCTATGACTAGGTAAGCCTAACAATGTGGAAAAACAACATAGCTTGCGAAATAATTAATTAGAAAAAAAATTGTGCAACTAAAAGAAACTGTATATAAAGACCGCTCGGCATATACAACTCAAAATGTGAAAGTCTACAATATCATCCCAAAACCCGAAAACTCAGGGGAACACAAGCTAACGAATAGTAATACATGGCTCTAACTCCAGAACATCTAAAGCAAAAGTATGTAAGAAGTCTAAATACTAAAAATAGAGTAAATAAGGAGACTCCTTAGTCTACGGACGTTGCAGAAGTACCTCAAAATCTCCGTATCTCTCCTGACCTCAAGGATAGTGTGCCTGAGATGTAGTACCTGGATCTGCACATAAAAAAAACATACTCAAAAGAGGCATGAGTACACCACAACGGTACTCAGTAAGTGACAAGCCTAACCTCGGTTGTGTAGTGACGAGGTAAGGTCTGGGCCCTACTAAGATACAACATATTAAATAATAAGATGAGGAAATAATAGTATGGATAAAGTGTACAATGAGAATCTTAACAAGATAAATGCAGAAACCGTAATGGAAAGCAAAAAAAAAACAGGATAATTATAGTAAATACTACTCACAACAGGAACCACAGCCGGGGATCTCTTGGTATCCCGAGGATCTCCTAGTATCCTCAAATATTACAATTTCATGTGCCATGGATCTCTTGGTATCACGAGGATCTCTTGGTATCTTCAAATCTTACAATTTCATGTTCCAGGGATCTCTTAGTATCCCGAGGATCTCTTGGTATCCTCAAATCTTACAATTTCATGTACCAGGTATCTCTTGGTATCCCTCACCCTCTATCCAGAACATATCAAGTGCAGGGAGGATCTCCCGGGAGGCCAATCCTTAGTCCCAATTTAAAAACACACAATAGCAACCCAAACAGTAGGAAAGATACTAACTCAAGACAAGAAATAGAAAAATACTAGCCAAGAATACTACACGGCGCACAAACAAGACGGTTTAAGCACTTAGGAAAGTAAGTTAATGAATATGCTTCTCTAAACTAGCATAGAATAAACTTACAATTTAAAATGAACAGGTAAGTAAGAAAACTCAATTTAAATACTTTAAGTAAAAATGGATGTCCAAAATTTGCTTAATTACGTGCTCGTCACCTCACCTACGAGGCATTTAGTTACCAAATATCATATCTTAAGGGGAAAGTCCCCACCACAAGATTAGAAAAGTCACTTACCTCAAACCGACTCCAAATTCAACTTCAAATCACACTTTTGCCACGAGTATCCGACTCCAAATGGTCCAAATCTATTCATTTCAATTACATCTCGTAAATAACAGCTCAAACAATAATTCCACTATTTAATTCAAAGCTAAGATGCAAATTTAGGTAAAATGACCAAAATACCCCTCAGGTCAACATGGTCAAAACTCGAGGTTCAAACCAAAATCCGGTTACCCGTTCCCCCACGAACCCATACATGATTTGTTTTGAAATCGGACCTCAAATTGAGGTCCAAATCCCCAGTTTTAGAAAACCCTAGGTTCTACCCGAAACCTCCATTTTCACCCACGAAAATGATTGATTTTAAGTTGAAAACACGTTAAATGATTTTAAAGATTGAAAGAAATAAGTAAAAGTCAAATTACAAACAATTTGGAAGAGGTCTTGTTCTTGGAAAATCGCTCAAATGAGTTGTATTTTGAAAATGGGGTGAAAAATGTCAAAAATTCGACGAAGTATAGAAATTGCAGGTTGCAGATGTCGTAATTGCGTACAGGGGTTCGAAATTGCAAACCCGAACCTGCTAACTTGGGAATTGTGAGATTCTTGTTCGCATTTGCGAACCATAAGGTCTCATTTGCGAAGACCTCACCCTCGCATTTGCGAAGGTATAGTTTGCATTTGCGAACTCTGCCAGGAATTAAGGGCTTCGCATTTGCGATAACTGCAGGTCTGGGACATTCTCGCGTTTGTGATCTGACCTTTCGCTATAGCGTGCTCGCATTTGTGAGCCAGACTTCACAATTGTGAAGCATGCAGGTCAGTTATAGCAAAAAAATTTCCAAGTTCAAAAATGCACTCCGATACCTATCATAAACTCACCCGAGCCCTCGGGGTTCCAAACCAAATATGCACACAATCTCAAAAACATCGTATGGACTTATCCATGCGATCAAATCGCCAAAGTAACATCACATCGAATTAAGCCTCAAAACTCATAATTTTTTCCAAGTTTTTATATGAAATCAAACTTTCATTTTTAAGTTAGAAACACGTCAAACGGCGTCCGTTTTCAACCAAACTTTGCGGAAAGTGCTTAAACTATATATAAGACTTGTACTGGGTGCCGAAACCAAAATACAGGCCCGATACCATAATATTTTAATCAAATTGCACTTCTAATTTCCTTTATTATTTCCAAAAAATAATTTCACGCAAAAATTTATTTCTCGGGCTTGGGACCTCGGAATTCAATTCCGAGCATACGTCCAAGTCCCATATTTTCCTACGGAGCCTCCAGGACCGTCAAATTACAGGTCCGGATCCGTCTACCCAAAATATTGACCGAAGTCCAATTTATTCAATTTAATATCAAATTTTAGCATTTTTCTCACAAAATCCATATCCAAGATTTCCGGCTACGCGGCCGGCTATGCAGGCAAATCAAGGCAGCCCCAGATGAGGTTTTCAAGGCCTTGTAAGTACAGAATAGGTAATAAAACAAGTAATGACCCATTTGGGTCGTCACAATTTGTGATTTTTAATTTCTTGCTATTTTAGTGTCGATTTGGGGTTCATCTACTTTTCATCAATAAAATGAAGCATTTAGCATCCTAAGTTCTCCAAATAAATTTGTCGTTAGGCCTACCTCGGGCACAATGAGGCCTCAAAGTTAGGACACACTTTATATTTCAGCACTACATGTTTAAATATTGCAACATTTTCTAATGATCCTTACTAACTTGTTACCTTTTTTGTTTTTATTTTTTGTTTATTCCCCTCCCCTAAAGGTTAGTTCGTGAATTCTGGCAACATCATTATATTTTCCTCGGGGTAGCAAGGCTGAACAAGTATCATGCACTATTTTTATTTTTACTAGTTGACATTCCTTTTGCATTTTAATTTTCACAAGAAAGAGCTCCAATGTTCAAAAGGAGTTATGGAATTTATCAAAGCATTTTGAATTTCCTTATAAATCTTACTCTTACTATTTTTTCTCATTATTTTACTTATACGACATACTATACCTATCTTGATGAACCAATGACCTTGACATGCAATGAGACAACACAACAAACAGACATAGATTCAGGGGAAGATGATATACCGGAAGACGGTGTTAAGGAACTTGAGACTTTTGAAAACAGGCCAAAGTCCAACCAGGATGAGACAGAGATTGTTAACTTGGGGGATAAATAAAATGTCAAGAAACACGAGTCAACGTTCATTTGTCACCATCAGAAAAGGAAGAATACACAGATTTTCTAAGAGAATATGAGGACATATTCGCCTGGTCGTACGATGACATGACTGGTCTGAGTACATCTATTATGGTTCACAAACTACCGACCAATCCGGCAAATCCACCAGTAAAGCAGAAGCTCAGAAAATTCAAGCTAGATATAAGTTTGAAAATCAAGGAAGAAGTCACTAAGCAGGTCAAAGTTAAGGTTCTCGGGGTAGTATAGTATCCAACATGGTTAGGCAACATTGTACCAGTACCAAAGAAAGACGAGAAGGTTAGAGTCAGTGTCGACTACTGAGATCTCAATGGGGCTAGTCCTAAAGATGACTTCCCTTTGCCAAACATACACATATTGATTAACAATTGTGCCAAAGATGAATTGCAACCATTTGTAGATTATTTCACTGGGTATCATCAGATTTGGATGGATGAAGAAGATGCTGAGAAAACGGCTTTCATTATGCCGTGGGGAATGTACTGCTAAACATACACATTAAAAGTTGCACCAAACATGAATTGCAATCATTTGTAGATTGTTTCACTGGGTATCATCAGATCTGGATGGATGAAGAAGATGCTGAGAAAACAGCTTTCATTACGCCGTGGGGAATGTACTGCTACAAGATAATGTCGTTTGGGTTAAAGAATGCGGGGGCCACCTACATGAGAGACATGACTACCATTTTTCATGATATGATACACAAGTAGATCAAAGTATATGTAGATGGCATCATCATCAAGTCCAAGAAATCCCATGATCACATGGAAGATCTGAAGAAGTTCTTCAATAGACTGAGAAGGTACAACCTGAAACTGAAGCCCGCAAAATGTGCATTCGAGGTTCCAGCTGGAAAATTGCTTGGGTTTATTGTGAGTCACCGGGGAATAGAACTGTATCCATTGAAGATCAAAGACATTCAAGAATTTTCACCGCCAAGGAACAAAAAGGACGTATTGAGGTTTTTGGGGAGACCCAACTACATCAGCCGGTTCATAGCGCAATCTACAGTTATCTGTGAGCTGATCTTCAAGATGTTGAAGAAGGATGTTGCCACTGAATGGACCGATAAATGCCAGAAATCTTTTGACATGATCAAGGAATATTTGTCAACACCACCAATCTTAGTCCCGCCTGAACTAGGGAGACCTCTGTTACTCTACATCACAGTGTTAGATGGTGCCTTCTGTTGCGTCCTAGGGCAACATGATGAGACATGAAGGAAAGAACATGCAATTTACTACCTCAACAAAAAGTTCACTCCATACGAGGCCCGGTATCCTCCCTTAGAACGCATCTATTGTGCTCTAACTTAGCTCATAAGCTGAGGCACTACTTCTGTGGCTACACTACCTATCTCATATTAAGGATGGATCCTTTGAAATACATCTTTTAGAAGTCCATGTCCACTGGCAAGCTCGCCAAGTGGAAAATCCTATTGAGTGAATTCGACATTGTCTATGTGACTCAGAAAGCAATCAAAGGACAGGCATTGGCAGATCACTTTGGTGAAAACCCTATGGATGGAGAATATGAACCCCTAAAGACGTATTTTCTAGATGAAAAGGGATCATTCGTAGCAGAAGATATTGTAGAATCCTATGATAAACAGCGAATTTCAAAGGAGTTGGCATATGAGCGGTCCTAGTATCAAAACCGATCGACATTATCTGGCGTCTACCAAACTTAGGTTCCCGTGCACCAACAATATGGCCGAATACGAGGCCTGTATCTTAGGGCTCAAGATGGCCATTGACATGAACATCCAAGAGTTGCTGATAATTGGGATTCATACTTGCTTATACATCAGGTTTGAGAAGAATGGGTGACCAAGAACTCCAAGATACTCTCGTATCTGCACCATGTGTAGGAATTAAGAAAGAGGTTCATAAATACAGAGTTCGAGGATGTTCCTAGAGTTCAAGATGAGTTTTTCGATGCATTGGCTACCCTATCATCCATGATACAACATCCAGATACAAAATTCATCGATCCTATTCTGGTGAAAATCCATAATCAACCAGCTTACTATGCTCATGTCGAGAGGTTATCCAACCCAGAGCTTGCAAAACTCAAAAGCGCATGATTCAGAGGTTATCCAACAATTTCTTTCACAATGGAGGAATCCTGTATAGAAGGACTCCGGATCTAGGATTATTAAGGTGTGTCGACGCAAAGGAAGCATCTAAACTGCTAGAGGAAATTTATGCTGAGACTTGCGGTCTGCAATTGAACAGTTCTGTCTTAACCAAGAAGATACTCCGGGCTGGTTATGTTTGGATGACTACAGAAGCAGACTGCATCTAGTAAGTCCACAAATGCCACCGCTATTAGGTACATGCATACATGATCAAGGTACCCCTAAACGAGCTTAATGAAACAAGCTTACCATGTCCATTCGCCGCTTAGTGAATGGATGTTATTGTACCAATCGAACCCGCTGCTTCCAACGGATATAGATTCATCCTAGTGGCAATTGACTATTTTACCAAATGGGTCGAAGCAGCATCTCATAAAGAAGTAACTAAGAAAGTCAAGGAGAGCTTTGTCCACGATCGTATCATTTGTAAATTCGGGATTTCAGAATCAATTACCACCAACGACGGTTCCAACCTCAATAGTGACCCGATGAAGGCCGTGTATGAATGTTTCAAGATCAAACACAAGAATTCCACAACCTACAGACCTCAGATGAGCGGAGCTGTAGGAGCCTCCAACAAAAATATTAAGAAGATACTAACGAATATAATATAGAGACATAAGTAGTGGCACGAGAAGCTATCATTTGCTCCACTGGGGTACCACACCACAGTCAGCACATCAACTGGGGAAACTCCTTGTATGCTGGTTTATGGTACAGAGGCAGTCATTCCCACCGAAGTAGAAATTCCTTCCTTAAGGATCATACAAGAAGGTGACCTCGACGACGTAGAATGGGTAAGAAGTCGTTACGAGGAGCTGGCTCTCCTAGATGGAAAGAGAATAATACAGTTTGCACGGTCAACTTTATCATAACAGAATGTCCAAAGCCTTTAACAAGAGAGTCAAACCAAAACGGTTCACACCGGGGCATCTGGTGTCAAAGAAAGTTTTCCCGCATCAAAATGAAATCAAAGGGAAATTCTCTCCCAATTGGCAGGGTCCATACATGGTTCATCGGGTTTTGACAGGAGGAGCCCTTATACTAGCGAAAATGGACGGAGAGTTTGGCCAACACCAATCAATTTAGATGCAGTCAAGCGTTACTATGTCTGATGTTCATTCTTTTTCTATGTGATGTAATTTGAACTACGTCTGACCTAATTCGCGTTTAAGAAGGGATACGTAGACAGCCTTATGGGTTCAGTCTCAATTCAATAAAATTTCCATTTCCCCAGCCATTGGAAACTGTGTAGAATTTTGAGGAGGACCCTCAAAATTCCGAAGTGATTTCAGTCGATCATCGCAAGTAACCGTCAAAGGCAGCAGTCTAGTAAACCGGGGAAGAATTTTTAGGAGGGCCCTAAAAGATTTCAGAGCCAGAGAGTTGCAATGTTTGGAACCATGTCGCAATCGTTGTTTTATCTGAAGACACTATTCTCGATTATGTATTTATGTTATATTTTATTAAATCATGCATTATTTTTACCAAAATTGCTTCATTTAACAACGCTACCCCAATGACATGCACGGTATCACCCAAGCAGAGCCAAGCAGGTCAAGCAAAGTCATCTGAAATACGAACTAACCTTTCCCCTTTACAAAACTCACGAATTTTCTTTAGATGCAGGTGCCTAAGCTGCAAAATCGTCGAATATATTATACATTCGTACTGTTCCAGAATAAAAATCTCATAACCGTCCTACTTATTCACAAATGCTATCCGCACATATTATCCCCTGTGGCCACAATATCGCAATCAGCTATCGTCCATCAGCTAAGGAAATTTTATTACTATTCGCCTTTTATATCTTGCATAAGGTTAACATTCTACCTTTTGAGGCTAAGATCGGCCTCCATCTACATTTCTACATTGCAAAGGGCTACCATTGTGCCTTCTGAGACTAAGCTCTATCTCCATCTGCATTTCTGCATTACATAAGGCTACTAGTCTACCTTTCGAGGTTAAGCTCTACCTCCACATGTATTTTGCATTGCATAAGGCTATCATTCTGCCTTTCGAGGTTACTCTCTACCTTTACCTACATTTTACAATGCATAAGGCTACCATTCTGCCTTCCAAGGTTAAGCTCTACCTCTACTTGCATTTTTCTGCATTACATAAGGCTACAATTCTGCCCTTCTAGACTAAACACTGTCTCCATCTGCACATTGCATGGCTGAAAGATCGCCACTTCTTTTATTACATTTCATCAGCTAGAAGATCGCCACTTCATTTGCTGCAATTCATCGGCTAAAATATCGCTACTTTACATCGGCTAAAATATCAACACTTCATTTTACATCTTACATTAGCTGAAATATCGCCAATTCATTTTACATCTTGCTTCGACTGAAAGATCACCACCTTCTTCATTACATGGGCTGAAACATTCCCAAATACTGCACTTTCATGGCTGAAAGATTTCCACCCTATCGACATTTGCATCGGCTGAAAGATCGCCACCTTATCCATACCTTGCATGTATGAAAAAGTGCCACTTTATTTACTTATCGCGTGGCTGAAATATCGCCATTTTATTTATATTTTTGCATTGGCTAAAGGGTCGCCACCTCATTTACATTTTCCATTGGCTAAAGATCGCCACCTTCTGCATCGCATGGACTGAAAGATCGCCAAACTGTCCAAAGATTTCATTGTTTGGAGGCACCATTTTCATAGCCCGAGAACGCTATGCCATGGCTTGAGGACCCCTCTTATCTTTTGCACATCATTATTTAAAGGCATCATGGTTCTGAGGCATCATTCTCATAGCTCGAGAGCATCAATTCATAGCTTGCAAATCCTTTATTATATGCTTCATGGCCCAGGACATCATAGTCTAAGGGCGTCATCCTAACCGTCTAATGACAATATTCATGGTCCAACGGAAAATTGCATTACCTTTAATATTTTGCACAATATATTGTCACACCTCCTTTTTACCGCTTACACGAGGTTACCCCGAAAGGTGACACGTGTATAGGAGTTTTTCCAATTAAAGTGACATTATTCGATATGGGATTAATTATTCATTTCAAGAGTCCCACTTGGGATATGTTTGGATTTTGGTGTCCCAAATCACCGGTTTTATTCAAAATCCCAAATAGAGGAAGTTTCGACTACCCAATTGGAGTCTGCGAACCAGAAATTATTGAGTAAGGAATTCTGTTGACCCAAGGGAAGGTGTTAGGCACCCTCGGATTCCGTGGTTCTAGCACGGTCTCATAAACTCATTATAAGTGGCTAAAATATGATTTGATGTACCTGTTAACCCGTAATTTTAGATTATCAATTGCTTGTAATGTCTTTTTTAGGAAAATTTGCAATGTTGTTAAAACATGTCGCGAATCGCGTCACATAAATGCACCTGCAATTTTAGACGTATTTTAATTCCATTGAGAGTAGGATTTGGGTCACATAAATGCGCACCCGAATTTAGGAAGGTATTTTTTATTAAACAAGCGCGCCTATAGCAACTATGTCTTTGACATTTATGGGAAGGCCGTGAAATTTGTTGAAAGGCACCTCCTATTTTTCTATGTGTTTTAATGAATTAAGGAGCCCTCGCATAATATTTGCTTGAACTATGTGGCTCACTTTTATAAGGATATTCTAACATATGCTAAATTCTCTACCCTAGCAGGTGCATAAATGCACTAATTGTTTTATGTATAAACTGGGTATTTGAGCAATATTATGTTCGTCCTAGCCTCACTCATGGCCAATTGCATATGATAAGTCAAGTTTGAAGTAACCCAGGAGCATATATTGCTCAGGCTATGACTGATAGCTATTGTGACTGGCTTGGGCCTTTAATCACTTATCTCGTCAAGCATGTTGACTTACAATATTTGGGTACTTACTAGGCCTTGCGAATGAGCCCAATGTTGGTTTGGACAAAGGGTTCAAGTCCTCAGTAACCATTTCGATTCAAAACATATACAAAGTTTAATATATGCACATTCCTAAAGAAAATACTAACATTCATTTTTTATCAAACTTTAACATTGTATCTGAACTCAATGATTCATATACTCGTCAGTCAGAGTATATGAATCTAGTTCTTCAAAATTCAATTATGACTTTGATTTACAGCTTATAGATCTAAAACACAACACTACTAAAACATTGAAATTTGAGTGCACTTCATCATACATAATGAATGCATTTTGATAATTGTTGAGCCAATATTTCACGATTTCCTTAGTTCTAAACAACATGAAATAATCATCTAGGATAGTTACACATTCACTACCAGCACTACTGATGATTCATATTTTCTTAAAAATCGAATGTCAAATTATTACAAATAGATCAGTCTCTAGAGTCCAATTATTACAAGAAATGAATCAGTCTAACGTTAATTACAACATAAGGACTATCTTATCAATACAGTTATAACCAAAACTGGATAGGAGAAAACAGGAGAGGGTTTAGAATGACATAAGGAACTCAAATATGCACATTCATGATTATTTTATACTTGAACTTCAATGTATCAGATGAACACGGAAATGTACATGTAATTTAAGCAAAACAGGAGCCTATGAGTAAATATAAGAGACCAGCTAAACTAATCAGCAGCCGATCAAACAGTGTATCCAGACTCCAGCAGAGTTTTTAGAGAACCGAACTTTCAGAAAAAAATTGAATCCAACAGCACTAATGGTATATTTTGTAGATATAGGAGAAACTAGTATGCATTTTAGCTCTAGAACTCAAAGAGAAGGTTTTCAGATCCTTTTACAGTGCCTAGATGGTTCATTTTATAATAGAGCCTTTAGGACATCAGATTTTGCCCTGTTTTCTTTTTAGTCCTTAACTCAAAATTGCATTTTGTCTAAATGATCCTTCAATTTCTAAATTGTGCCTCAAGTTTGAAGAAGAAATTGTGCATAGTCCTTGCTAAAAGGTTCTATCAGTTTTTTTAAGAGTTTAAATCCCTCTTATACCCTCACTTCCTTTCCTAAATTACCCTACCCCTGAAATTTGGCCTTAGTCAATTCCTTGACCCTAGTTTAGTTACAATTGACCCTGGTCAATCAAACTTGTGTGACCCTTTAGACTAACAAGCTCATGAAAATAAAAAGTAGCCAGAATTAACAAGGTTCAACACATATGCCTTAATATAGACTTCCACATCCAAACATTACACAAGATTATCAAAACAAGGACCGTAAGAAAGAATACATTTATCAACACTCAGTTTTCAGAAATGCTTCAATCAAAATGCTTTAGGAGTACCTAACAACGAGAAACACACAGAAATGGGTGAATATTTAGTTCAGGAATAATCTTAGGAAGCATGTACAAGCTATTTGAAAAATTAAAGGTCCCAAACCAACGGATCAACTTAAACCACTATCAATACAAAAAATCAAAATTATTATGGCAATCAGATACCTAGGGGAAAACCAGAAATCATAGAATGGAACGACTGAAGAATTAGAAGATGGGTGTCAATTAAACCACAAAAATAACAATATTGAAGAACTAAGTAAGCTTTCAAGATCAAGGAGCTGATATTAAAAAGATATTCAATTATTCAAAAGATGAAGAGATTTCCAGACCAGTGTCAAACAAAGCATATGAATATTGAAACCTATTTTAGATGAACTTGTGGACAAACAGACAAACAACTAAAGAAAATCAAACAAAAGAACTTTAAACTATTAGGCATGCAACTACTGAACCTAATCAATTATTAAAAGAAATCAAGAATTTAAAAGATAAAGAAATGAAAATATGCAGGAAACTTAGCTTCTTATTCTTGTTCCCATTTAATCCATTTCAAACTGGCTCTTGACCCTTTCCACAGGGTTTCGAACACTTCTAGGACGATGATAACCAGTTTAAGAGCTCATGGGAGGGCTTTCAAGGTTCTGAGACCTCAGTAAGGTCTCAGATTTGGATTTTTCAGTGGTTGGGGTTGTTTTGGGACTCATGGGTAGTACGGTTGGGGTTAGGAAGGAACCGTGACTGCCTTGGAGGAGCTTGAACCATTTTCAGCGTGTTTTCTGTTTTAGGGTTAAGCTTTGAGTTGAAATTCGAGGAGTTTCAGGAAGATTTGAGAGGTGTGGCCTATACGGTTGGAACTAGGAGTTTGAGGTGCCTTAGGGGTGTAAATTTGGAGGTCTTTGGAATAGGGTCCCCGGAGATAGGGTTTCCGACGACTTTTCAGAGAATATTTGAGATGATGTGGGGGATTCGAGGGGAGTGGGTTACAGGACGGGGAAGGGGGTGTCCTAGTGGTTTTAGGGTGTAAAGGTGGAAGGGTTTGGAACAGGGTCGCCGGAGACGCTGGTTCCGATGGCCCTGTTATTGAAGATTCGAGACGTAGGGGGCATGTTTGAGGGGAACTGATCATAGGACGAGGTAGGGGAGGTTGTGGTGCTTTGGTGGTGTTAATTTGGGAAGGTTTGGTTGCCGAATGCCGCCGTGAGGAAAGTGTTGGCGGTGGCAGTAGGGTGGTAGGCCGGTGGTCAATGAATGGTCAGTGGTGGTCAAGGGAGGTGTTATATTCGGAGAAGATTGTACGAGGAGGGGAGTGTTCTGTCTCTGATGTGTATTAGAGATGTTTGGACATATGTATACAAAATTGGGGGAAGTTCTGTGGCCGTTGGAAGAGATGGGATTGACGGCTGTGATGATTCCTATCTATTTGAAACGGTGTCGTTTGGTTGGGTGTGGACTGGACCCAAGCTGGTCATTTGGGCTGGGTTGTGTATTGTTTAAGGAGAGGTAGGTTTGGGCGACTCAGGTCTGGCCCAATTGTGGCCAATATGAGTGGCTATATATATATATATATATATATATATATATATATATATATATATATATATATATATATATATATATATATATATATATATATTCTTTTAATTTAAATTAATTACTGATTTTATTTAAAAAAACCACCAATCACAAATAAAACTAGACCAAGTCAAAATTAAACAAACATAATTGCAAATGCCGGAAATACATCTATACTCTTTTTTTGTATTGTAATTTATAAAACAAGTTTATTTAACAATTAAATCCTAATTAATCCTAAACATGCAATTAAATCCTAAAAATTAAAATCCTATTATGAAAAAGAAAAATCCTAAATTTTTTGAGTCCCGTAGGAGCTTGTTTCTACCGGGCAAAAAGCATATGCGCACATATATGCTTGTATTGCTTATTGCTTATTTGCTTATTTGATTCGTCACTCTTGTCTCCTTTTTAATGAGTCAACACCAACCAGTTTCTTTATTAGAATATTCATCGCTGGCCGGAATCAGACTCGTAATTTTGACTGAGTTATGTTTTAGATCTGGTCATCGTAATTCATAGTTTTGATTTGTTCTTTTTGTTATTTTTCATGTTGTAGAAGCAGCATATTTCACATGACGTCTCTTTATTAAAAAAGGTCAAACTAAATTCATTCTCACTCAGTACATACAATTGATCACCCAAAAGTCTAGTTTTGACTCATTTAGTTTCATGTAAGATTCATTGTTCCAGTGTTTGCTCGCGTGACTGTTCTCGTAGTCACCTCTTCGAGTTGTTTTTAGCCCTCGGGTTCGTAGGTTGTAGTCCTTCGTCCCCATTATTAGTTCTTAGTGGTAGTGTGTAACTAATACATTTTGCTTATAATGACGGTAGTGGGCGGTGTGAGAGTAAGGTCATGTCCTCGGGTGGGGCTGGAGGTGGGGTCCAGAGGAGTGGGAAGAGGGGGTAAGAAAGCCTCTAGGTTGAGAATTGGGTCTTGGAACATTGGGACGTTGAAGAGGAAGTCAATAGAGTTAGGTAAGATTCTTCAAAAGAGGAAGATTAACATAGCGTGTGCTCAGGAGACTAGATGGAAAGTTACTAGGGCACGAGATGTAGACGGATATAAACTATGGTACTCAGGGAGCGCTAGGTGTAAAAATGGGGTAGGTATTTTAGTAGACAGGGACCTTAGAGAGTTTGTGGTTGAGGTTAGGAGGGTAAATGATAGGTTGATGAGTATTAAGCTGGTAGTTTGTGGGTTTAATGTAAATGTGATTAGTTCTTACGCTCCTCATGTAGGTTTGGACCATAAGGTCAAGAAGTAATTCTGGGAGGATTTGGACGAGATGGTGCATAGTATCCCGCAGACAGAGAAGTTGTTCATTGGCGGAGATTTAATGGTCATAGTGGGGCTAGTTCTAGGGGTCATGATGATGTGCATGGCGGGTATGGTTTTGGGGTTAGGAATGAGGGAGGTAATTTACTATTGGATTTTGCTAGAGTTTTTGATTTGCTTATAGCTAACTCGAGTTTTTCGAAGAGGGAAGAGCACCTCGTCACTTTCCGGAATTCAATGGGTAAGACTCAAATTGATTATCTTCTTTGGAGGAAGTGTGATAAAGGTCTGTGCATTGACTGCACGGTTCCCAAGTGAGCACCTCATGACTCTACAGAGGCTCCTAGTTATGGACTTGGAGATCAAGAGGAGTAGGAGGAAGAGGGCAGGGTGTAGGAAACCTATGATCAAGTTGGGTAACCTGACCAAGGCAAAGCTCAAGAGTTAGGGGAAAAGTTGTTGTCTACGAGGGCCTGGATAAGTAGGGGGGACGCGCCTAGTATGTGGTGCACTACCGCAGGTTGTATTAGGGTAGCTGCTAGAGAGGTCTTAGGGGTCATGAAAGGCTCTCCTGGGTGTCATAACGGGGATTGGTGGTGGAATGGAGAGGTTCAAGGTAAAGTGGAAGCTAAGAAAGCTCCTTATTTAAAGCTAGTGGAGAGTACAAACGAGGAGGAAAAAAGGACTTACCTGGAGTGCTACAGAAAGGCAAAGAAAGAGGCGAAGATAGAAGCTACGATGGCTAAGTATGCAACATTTGCTCGTTTGTACGAGGAGCTTGACGGCAAAGGCGGGGACAAGAGTTTGTAACGGTTGGCCAAGGTGAGGAAGAGGAAAGCTCTTGATTTAGACCAAGTCAAGTGCATCAAGGACGAGGATTAAGATGTGTTGTTGGACGAGGCACTTATTAGGAGAAGATATAAGACATACTTCTATAAACTGTTGAATGAGGAGTGGATAGACGCATTGTGCTGGTTGAGTTGGAGCACTCCGAGTGTCGGCGGGATTTTGGGTACTGTAGGCGGATTACGATAGAGGAGGTAGAAGGGGCGATGCGTAAGATGTGCAGGGGCAGAGCGACGGGGCCAGACAAAATCCCGGTGGAATTTCGGAAGAGCACGGGGCGGGCAGGTTTGGAGTGGCTCACAAGGCTGTTTAGTATTATTTTTAAGACAAAGAAGATGCCCGAAGAATGGAGGTGGAGTACGGTGGTTCCGCTTTTCAAGAACAAGGGTGATATCCAAAATTGCAATAATTATAGGGGTATCAAGTTGTTGAGTCACACTATGAAGGTTTGGGAGAGGGTGGTGGAGGCTACAGTGAGGAGGTGCATGTCTATTTCCAAGAATTAGTTTGGATTCATGCTGGGGCGTTCGACTACGGAAGCGATTCATCTGATAAGGAGACTAGTGGAGCAGTACAGGGAGAGGAAGGAGGATTTGCATATGGTGTTTATTGACTTTGAGAAAGCATATGATAAAGTTCCGAGGGAGATCCTGTGGAGGTGTTTGGAGGTTAGAAGTGTGCCGGTAGCAAACAATAATTTGATTAAGGATATATATGATAATGCTAAGACTCGGGTGAGGACTTGGGGTGGTGACTCGGAGCATTTCCCTGTGGTGATGGGGTTTCACCAGGGTTCGGCTCTTAGTCCATTTTTATTTTCCTTGGTGATGGATGTATTGTCGCATCACATCCAAGGGGAAGTGCCTCAGTTCATGCTATTTGCCGATGATATAGCGTTGATTGACGAGACGCGTAGTGGAGCTAACGCGAGGTTGGAGGTTTGGAGAGAGACCTTCGAGTCTAAAGGTTTCAAACTGAGTAGAACCAAGACCGAATACTTGGAGTGCAAGTTCAGTGATGGGACCCATAATACAGACGTAGAGGTTAAGCTTGATGCTCAAATTATCCCCAAGAGAGCGAGTTTTATGTATCTCGGGTCTATTATCCAGGGTAACGGGGAGATTGACAAAGATGTCACGCATCGTATTGGAGTAGTATGGATGAAATTGAGGCTCGCTTCCGTTTTTTGTGTGATAGGAATATACCGCTAAGACTTAAGGTAAGTTTTACGGAGTGGTGGTTTGACCGGCTATGTTGTATGGGGCTGAGTGTTGGCCAGTCAAGAACTCCTAAGTGTAGAAGATGAGAGTAGCCGAGATGAGGATGTTGAGGTGGATGTGTGGGTGTACCAGGAGAGATATGATTAGGAATAAAGATACCCTGGACAGAGTGGGAGTAGCCTCCATGGAGGATAAGATGCGGGAGTTGAGAATGAGATGGTTTGGACTTGTTAAGAGAAGAAGCATTGATGCTCCAGTTAAGAGGTGTGAGAATTTGGCCATGGAGAGTTTGAGAAGAGGTCGAGGTAGGCCTAAGAAATATTAGGGAGAGGTGATTAGGCAGGACATGACGTTGCTTCAGCTCACCGAGGACATGTCCCTTAATAGGAGAGTGTGGAGGTAGATGAGTAAAGTAGAAGGCTAGTTGATAGTTTATAGTTGTTCATTGATAGTCTTGGTAGTATGTTCATATTCTTAGATTTTTATTATGTTATGTGGTTTTGTTCGCCTCAGATATGATATTCCCAGTTGCTATTATTTGGTGCCACTTATCCTTTATCTTTCCCTTTTTTTCTTTATCTTCCATCTTTTTCCCTGCGTTGCTTTCCTCTTCTTCTTATTGCCCTTCTTGTGCCGAGTTTCTATTGGAAATAGCCTCTATACCTGAATTAAGTAGGGGTACGGTCTGCGCATAGACTATCCTCCCAAGACCCCACTTCTCGGGATCAAACTGGGTTTGTTGTTGTTGTTGTAACGCTATATTGCACATAATTGTAATGTTAGCCTATATTAAGATTTGATTGCTTATATAATTATAAAATTAATTCAAGTATTTTAAATTTAATATTTATATATTATTAATTAATTTAGTACCCTTAATTTGTCTCCAGAAATTATTCTACCATTTTTATAAAATAAAAAGGAAAAAATGGCTATTCAAATGCTAGCCAGATTTTATTTCAATTATAGCCCCCAGTCAAACCCAATTTTAATTTCAAAGCCCTTGATCGAATTAAATACAATCAGACCTAGACCCTTTCATCGTGGTCGTTGATCTCGTAGATCAATGGCCCTTATTCATTCCTACCTTTTTAAACCCAAACGACTACTCTAATCTCCTCCTTTGTCACCTGCCAGCCGCCTCTAAAACCCGCCCCTTCTCTTAAACACTCTCAAACCTTCTCTAACCCTAGCCACCTCCACCCTGAAATCCACCCAAATCTACGACCATCAAAGATATAGGAGTCTTACACCTACCTCATGGTGCTCTTACGTGTCTGATATCTGAAGATTTGAGGGCTTGACTATGAAGGGTTGAACCTATACCACGTCGATTCGAGGTCTCAGGGTCATCTCCGGCCTTGCTCCGGTGTATCAAGGTTGTTTGAGCCTGGTTCTGACCTCTCCGACTCCGATCGGTAACCTTTCAAAGCCTATATCATTTCTAGGGTTCTTCTTAAACCCTAAACATCGAGTTATTTCTCCGATTTCTTTAGATACTTCGTGTATCTACGCTTTCTCTGAGTTTTCAAACCTTTCTTTCCAATATAGGGTTTTCTGAAAGTGTTTAAGTGTTTTATGATTTTCTTTGTATTTCGTGTGTATTTGCCTCTTCTGTGTTCTTGTATCATGCTCTTGTATGTTTCTTTGGCTGTGTTTTCCTACACTTTATTCGTGTATGGTTTTATACTATTTTCTGGTATTTCCTTCTACCTGTTCTTGTGTGTTCTTCTATTGTATTTTCTATACTATGTTCGTGTATGTTTTTCTACTATTTTCTTGTATTTTCTTCCACCATGTTCTAGTATATTTCACTTACTATGTTTTTCCACTGTGTTCTTAAGTATTTGCTATTTTTCTTCTACTGAACCTTGTTTGAGTTTCTTCTATAAAGACCATCTTAAGCATGTTTCTTCTACTGTTCTTATTAGTCTCTCCTCACAATGCTTCGAAGTATTTTCTTTCACTCTGTCTGCTTTGAATCCTTTTGTTGTGAGTGTGTTCTACTTTGCTATCATGTTTCTCATAAGTTCTGAAAATCTCCAAACATGTTTCGATTCAATTGTTTGCCCCCTCATCCTTTGCTTTGTGATTTGTTTGAATTAGGGTTTTTATTATAGGACCCCTGACTCTTTCAAACCAGCTTCGAGTTTAAACATCCGTATTTGCATATGATTCTACATTTTTACTAAATTCTTCTACATTGGACATGTTGTTGGAAACACGTTTTCAATGCAATATACTAAAACGTGTGTTCTTTTGTATAGGTTTTGATGAATGACAAACGAAGCGAAAATTGATATATGACGAAGTTCAAGAAACAAGCGCACAATTGATATACAACGAGATTCAAGCTCAAGATAAAGTTTTATAGTTTAATTGAGTCATTCTTAATTGTGATCTTGATCCTACAACTTGACTCGTAACATGGCTTCTCTCATAAAACTATTTTCCAAAATCATGCATATTTAATTTAATGTCAAATGATTTTAAATCATGCATATTTACAGTAGTCAAAATAATTTTTAGACATGCCTTAAAAATCTGGACTAAGATAATCGATTATGTACTTATGATAATCGATTGTTTTAAGCCAAGACTGCATGACAATCGATTGTGAACTAATGACAATCGATTGTGAGTAAGACAGTGAGCATCAGGTTTTTCAAACCTGCATGACAATCGATTGTGAACTAATGACAATCGATTGTAACTGAGGCAGTGTCTATCGAAGTTTTTCAAAACTCAGAATAATCGATTATGAACTAATGGTAATCGATTATGTTGAGACAGTATCTTCCAGTGATTTTCAAATTTATTAAATAATCGATTGTTACATTGGACAATCGATTGTCAAAGAGACAGTGTCTAAAATGTTTTTCAAAAACCGATAAGTAATCGATTATTGACTTTGTGCAATCGATTGTGAAGCTGACCGTTGTCATAAAGTTTTCAAATACCGTCAGGTAATCGATTATTGATTCTGTATAATCGATTGTTTTGATTAAAATCCGGAAAAGATTTTTTGAACGTTATTGGGTAATCGATTATTGATTTTGTATAATCGATTGTTTTGATTAAAATCCGGAAAAGATTTTTTGAACGTTGCTGAGTAATCGATTGTTGATTCTGGACAATCGATTGTTTGTGGTAAAATCTGGAAAGTATTTTTTGAACGTTGCCAGTAATCGATCATGGATTGTAAGTAATCGATTATCAAGCGTAAAATCTGGGATTGAATTTTGATCTGACTGGCAGATAATCGATTGTTGGGGTTTGACAATCGATTGTCAGTGAGTAAAATCAGCAACTCTTAATTGGCAATTAGGCAACGGTAATGCCAAGTTTTTCAACTATAAATACAGCTTCATTTCAGTGTTTTGAACACAACAACATACTACAACTGATCATTACATTGCTATAAGCTTGCATACTTTTGTTTATCATTTTATATTCAATTTCATAAAGCTTTTGAGAGCCATATTCTTGTCCAAAGTTGTTGTGATCTAGAGCTTACTTCTTTTACTCATATCTACTCATTAAGGAGTATTTTGTTTGAGTGTTTAGTGTTTTATACACTTGTAAGAGAATTATAATTCTCTTGTTGTAAGGAACTTGTGTTTCCTTGGTTGAAGTCTTGGAGTGTTGGATCTCCGAGCAAAGGTGTTAAGGCTTGTGTCCTTACGTTGTAAAGGTTTGTTGAGCACCCGTAAGCTTAACAAGTTAGTGGAAAATCTCGAGAGAGTCTCTCGGGGACTGGACTAGCCACGTGTTGTGGTGAACCAGAATATATCGGTGCGTTCTTTCCTTTTTGTTTATTTAACGCACTTATTTATTTCCTGCAAATTTTAATTTCCGCAAGCTTACGCTAAATTTTATTATAACGCTATTCACCCCCCCTCTAGGTTAAGCGCTTTATCTAATAATTGGTATCAGAGCCCAACTCTCTGAAAACTTAACAGTTTGAGAGAACCATCCATGGCTTCTACTCGTGATTCTTTTGCAGGAATTGATAAAGGACAGTGCTCCACACGACCACCTCTATTCAACGGTACAAATTACACGTACTGGAAGGAGAGGATGAAGATCTTCGTTCAGTCCAACAGCTTTCACCTTTGGAAGGTGATAATGAAGGGAAACCAAATTCCAACAAAGAAGGTGGAAAGCGAATGGGTTCCCAAGTCCGAGGATGAGTATGACGCGGATGACATCCGAAAGGTTCAAAATAATGCTAAAGTAATTAATTTATTATATTGTGCTGTTAATGCTGACGATTACAGGAAAATATCGTGTTGCACAACGGCAAAGGAGATGTGGGACAAGCTAGAAGTTACGTACGAAGGTACGGACCAGGTAAGGGAAGCAAAAATTGATTTCCTAACCCATTCTTATGAATTATTCACATGAAGGAAGGTGAAAAGGTGGACGAAATGTTTGAGCGATTTTCAATAATCGTAAATGACCTACATGCTCTCAAGAAAACATTCACGGATAGAGAGCTCGTGCGAAAAATTCTTAGAAGTCTCACACCGGCATGGATATCAAAGGCCGATGCAATTCAAGAATCCATTGGCGTTTCAAACGTCACCATCGACGCACTAAGAGGTAACCTTAAGATCTATGAATCTACTGTTCTTTACCCTTTTGTTGATGATCAAAGGAGGCAAAGAATAGCTCTAAAGGCGAGCACAAGCCAACCGCAAATTGATGAGGAAGGAGACAACGAGTTTGGACTCGTTATCAAAAGATTTCAAAAGTTCATGCGCAAGGAGTATGAACGCAAGGGCAAAAAGCAAGGCGAACAAATCAAGTGCTATGAATGTGGTGAAACCGGGCACATCAAATCAAATTGCCCAAACATCAAAAAGGAGAAGAAACCTTTTAAAAAGCAACGTGCATGCATTTCTTGGGGAGGCGACTCCGGAGATGAGTCAATCGAAGGAGAAGAAGACGAAGCAGCAAATCTTTGCCTTATGGCACAAGAAGACAACAAAGATGAGGTATGTCAAATTTCGTCTAAAAACTTCTTTACTCTTGAAGAAATGCGAACTGCTTTTGATGAATTATATGCTGAGTTTATTAAGGCTTCAAAAACTGTTAAGGGCGTAAAAGAAAATGCTTCTCTAAAAGAAAAAGATTTTCAAAAACAGCTTTCTTTAAAAGAAAAGGATTTAGAAAAACTGGTTTTAGAAAATGAGAAGCTGAAAGAGGAAAACAAGTTTTTTGGAAAAAGAAGTTCCGATAAGCTCGAAAGCTCTACTAGAAATTGCACTTCTTGTTTGCATATTAAGAATGAAGTAAGTAGGCTTAAAGGCACATTAGATAAGTTTAATTCTTCGCACAAAAACTTGAATGATGTTCTTGTTAACTTGAAATCAACCAAGCATGGAATAGGCTTTAAGAATGAAGAAAAGGTTGAAGCTAAACCCCAACAACCTAAAGCTCAACCTAGGATTAACAATAGAAATGCTTATCCTAGAAACAACAACTCTAGAGCCAATATGCATGCTAGACAAAATGCTGAACTTTTTAGAAGACCTAGGAATGACTTACCACCTAGAAATAGTCACCCTAGAAATGATGCATACTTTAGGCCAAATTTTGAACCCCCTAGAAGACCTAGCAATGGCCCTCAACCGAGAAACAATCACTCTAGAAATGCTGCACATCCTAGAGCTCATAGTAGGAGAAATAATTCTCATGAAATGCGAAATAGTCATAGTGTTCAAAATAGAGTAAGAAATTTTCATCCGTCTAGTTACTATGAACCTAGAAGGATGCATAACCCAAATGTGACTTGTCATTATTGTAGACGTATTGGTCATATTGCTCCTGCATGCTTTACACGTCATAGACATATTACTCAATCGCATCATTATAATATGCCTAACCCCCAAGGACCCAAGATGGCATGGGTACCTAAAGAACATTAATTTGTTTTGTAGGTGTGCTTGAAGGGATCAAGTGTACTATGGTACCTTGATAGTGGATGCTCCAAGCATATGACGGGAGATGAATCCAAATTCCTTCAATTAGAGCACAAAGAAGGAGGAAGTGTTATGTTCAGTGATAACAATAAAGGAAAGATCATCGGCATCGGCTCGATCGGTAAGGATGAAAAATCCTCTATTAAGCATATATTACTTGTTAAAGGATTAAAGCATAATCTCTTGAGCATAAGCCAATTGTGTGACAAGGGAAATCTTGCTTTATTTGATTCGGATGAATGCTTAGTGTTCAGACGTAGTGATTTCAAAATTATCCTCCGTGGTTTTAGAGTGGATAATATTTATATGGTTGATCTTGCTAATTCCTCACCCGATTATGTTGATTGTCTAATGAGTAAAGAGGATGATACTTGGCTATGGCATCGTAGAGTAGCACATATCAATATGCATCTTTTGAACAAATTGATTTCTCAAAACTTAGTTGTTGGTCTTCCCATTTTAAAATTTGAAAATGACTCTATTTGTGACTCGTGTCAAAAGGGAAAGCAAACAAAAGCATCTTTCAAATCTAAAAACATTGTTTCAACTTCTAGACCATTGCAATTGCTTCATATGGATTTATTTGGTCCTTCTCGCATTGAAAGTCTAGGAAGAAATAGATATGCTTTTGTGATTGTTGATGATTACTCGAGATTTACTTGGACTTTATTTCTTGCCAATGAAAGTGATGCTTTTCAAAATTTTAAATAATTTCTTAAGCGTGTTCAAAATGAGAAAGAAACAACCGTCACTTCAATTAGAAGTGATCATGGGGGAGAGTTTGATCACAATCTCTTTGCGGACTTTTGTGACGAACTCGGAATCGAGCATACCTTTTCCGCTCCACGTACACCACAACAAAATGGGGTGGTGGAAAGGAAAAATAGGTGTCTCGAAGAGATGGCTAGAACCATGCTCGACGAAGCTAAGATACCCAAACATTTTTGGGCAGACGCTGTGAGTACCGCTTGCTATGTTCTAAATAGAGTAGTAATTCGGCCGATACTCATGAAAACCCCCTATGAACTTTATAAGGGTAGAAAACCAAATATTTCCCATTTTAGAGTTTTTGGTTGCAAATGTTTTGTTCATAACAATGGCAAAGACCAATTGGGTAAATTTGATGCTAAGTCGGATGAAGGTATTTTTATTGGATATTCCTCACGTAGTAAAGCATATAGGGTCTTTAATAAAAGAACCCAAATTGTGGAGGAATCCCGTCATGTTGTATTTTTCGAAAATAATGCTCGCTTGGCGAGAAAGGATTCCGGTTTTGATCTTGCAGGTATCTTAGATAGCTTGAAAGACAAAATACAAGAGGAACCACCCAAGGAAAATAAAGATGAAACTGAGGAACAACCAACGGAAGAAGTGCCACAATTGGAAAAAGAAATGAATATGCCTAACGAGTGGAGGACAATCAAAGATCACCCTTTTGAACAGGTAATTGGAGACATCGGAGGAAAGGTAAGTACCCGAAACTCTCTTAAGAACACTTTAGGACACACTTCTTAAGAGCTCACGTTCTCACTTGGCAACACTAGTTTAAGTTATTACTTCTTTACAAATTACTGACTTGAGCGTCGAAGACGTTTAATTCTATTTTGCATGTATCGCCCCAAAGGAAAGGGGAATTATAAAGCTTGACGTTTAACAATCGGTTTCCGTCATCTAAAAATCGATTATTTCATATCAATAATCGATTATGTTGCTATTATTCGGGTTGATGTTGCCGTAATTTCTTTTAATAAATAAACAAGGTTTATTTCATCTTTGGCATCTTATTATTATGTTATTTTTGCTAATGGCAAAAGGGGGAAGATAACGGGTATGATGCACTCTCAAATTATAAGCTTAAATTGAGGGGGAATTCTCAAATTGAGGGGGAACAAATTGCATACTTGTTGCATGTATATACTTGTCTTGAATCGTCATTATAAATTGCTTGTCTTGCATATCACGCTTAATGTTTGCCATTATCAAAAAGGGGAAAATTGTTGGAAACACGTTCTCAATGCAATATACTAAAACGTGTGTTCTTTTGTATAGGTTTTGATGAATGACAAACGAAGCGAAAATTGATATATGACGAAGTTCAAGAAACAAGCGCACAATTGATATACAACGAGATTCAAGCTCAAGACAAAGTTTTATAGTTTAATTGAGTCATTCTTAATTGTGATCTTGATCCTACAACTTGACTCGTAACATGGCTTCTCTCATAAAACTATTTTCCAAAATCATGCATATTTAATTTAATGTCAAATGATTTTAAATCATGCATATTTACAGTAGTCAAAATAATTTTTAGACATGCCTTAAAAATCTGGACTAAGATAATCGATTATGTACTTATGATAATCGATTGTTTTAAGCCAAGACTGCATGACAATCGATTGTGAACTAATGACAATCGATTGTGAGTAAGACAGTGAGCATCAGGTTTTTCAAACCTGCATGACAATCGATTGTGAACTAATGACAATCGATTGTAACTGAGGCAGTGTCTATCGAAGTTTTTCAAAACTCAGAATAATCGATTATGAACTAATGGTAATCGATTATGTTACATAATCGATTATGTTGAGACAGTATCTTCCAGTGATTTTCAAATTTATTAAATAATCGATTGTTACATTGGACAATCGATTGTCAAAGAGACAGTGTCTAAAATGTTTTTCAAAAACCGATAAGTAATCGATTATTGACTTTGTGCAATCGATTGTGAAGCTGACCGTTGTCATAAAGTTTTCAAATACCGTCAGGTAATCGATTATTGATTCTGTATAATCGATTGTTTTGATTAAAATCCGGAAAAGATTTTTTGAACGTTATTGGGTAATCGATTATTGATTTTGTATAATCGATTGTTTTGATTAAAATCCGGAAAAGATTTTTTGAACGTTGCTGAGTAATCGATTGTTGCTTCTGGACAATCGATTGTTTGTGGTAAAATCTGGAAAGTATTTTTTGAACGTTGCCAGTAATCGATCATGGATTGTAAGTAATCGATTATCAAGCGTAAAATCTGGGATTGAATTTTGATCTGACTGGCAGACAATCGATTGTTGGGGTTTGACAATCGATTGTCAGTGAGTAAAATCAGCAACTCTTAATTGGCAATTAGGCAACGGTAATGCCAAGTTTTTCAACTATAAATACAGCTTCATTTCAGTGTTTTGAACACAACAACATACTACAACTGATCATTACATTGCTATAAGCTTGCATACTTTTGTTTATCATTTTATATTCAATTTCATAAAGCTTTTGAGAGCCATATTCTTGTCCAAAGTTGTTGTGATCTAGAGCTTACTTCTTTTACTCATATCTACTCATTAAGGAGTATTTTGTTTGAGTGTTTAGTGTTTTATACACTTGTAAGAGAATTATAATTCTCTTGTTGTAAGGAACTTGTGTTTCCTTGGTTGAAGTCTTGGAGTGTTGTATCTCCGAGCAAAGGTGTTAAGGCTTGTGTCCTTACGTTGTAAAGGTTTGTTGAGCACCCGTAAGCTTAACAAGTTAGTGGAAAATCTCGAGAGAGTCTCTCGGGGACTGGACTAGCCACGTGTTGTGGTGAACCAGAATATATCGGCGTGTTCTTTCCTTTTTGTTTATTTAACGCACTTATTTATTTCCTGCATATTTTAATTTCCGCAAGTTTACGCTAAATTTTATTATAACGCTATTCACCCCCCTCTAGCGTTAAGCGCTTTATCTAACACATGTCACTTTTCTCTCATACTTAACATGTTCATATGCTTCTTATATATGATGAACTTCCATTCAAAGTGGTTTTCAAACTTGTGATTAGTTCAGAATCCCTTCTAAAAGTTTAATTTGATTCCCTTTCCATTGTGTGTTGATTTCGCTTAAAGTTAAAAAAAACTTTTCTCATTTTTTTGACTCGGTTTATTCATACTAATCTCAGACCTTGTAATGTATTGGCTATTAATTGATTTCCATACCTTATTTGTACAAACCAGGTACTTCAGAACCTCGTCCTTAAATAACATTTTTGTGTATGTACCATTAATTGCATATTGTGCATAAAGTGTATATTCCATTTCTTTCCTTAATTGGTTTTTACCAATTTGAATCTGTATCCCTTAATTAACGGGAGTCTTGTGTAATTGATTGAAAATCAGTACTTCAATTATTTTCTTACCTTATTTCTCATTAATTTTTACAACTATAAATAGACGACCTTTTTATCAAAAGGACATGATTTAACAATCATTCACTTCACAATTCACAATCTCTTATGAATTCTGACTCTCACATAATAGAATTCTCCCTTCTTGTCTCCATTCTAACTTTCACAAGACTATTGTTTTTCCATATTTGTTTCTTTGAAACTGGAATGTCCAAATTTTTTAACTTCAGCATAACCACAATGTGTTTACTTACTACTTTCTGCATCTATGTCTACTTTACTATTTCTGCAGAGTTTAGTAATTAAAATAGAAGGTTGATTTCCTTTTGCTTGTTTCTACTATGAACCCCTATGCCCTATTTCCTTTTTGTTTTTGAGTTACAGTTCAAAATATGACAATACATAAGTTATTGTCTTTGGATTGAATTTGATATCTTAAAGGATACTAACCTCTAAATAATGTGTTCTAAGCATACTTATAAGTATGCCAACATCTCTTATTGTTGGTTATGCCCACTAGTCTGCTCTTTGCTTCTTGCAACTCCCCATTCCCTATCTCTCTATGTGTATATCGACTGCTTCCCTCTTCCCTATTCCCCTTTCAGAATTTCATTTATGTACTTGCACTCTCTCTTAGTTTCTAAGTTCTACCCCCCTGTGAGCCTTGCCTTGGGACCTTGAGTTCCCTATGAACTTGGACACTTGAGGGTTGGCCCTCTCACACTACACTATGTTTTAACCTGGTAATGCATTTAGGTGTAAGCACTATTCGGAGTTCATGTGAGACTCTTAGAGAACTTTGACACACCCCGAATGGGAGAAAGGATTGGAAATCTAATCTCTTAGAGCTGGTTCATGTCATGCTTTAGACGGGAAATCTGAATCAGGCTTTCCTTGGTTGCACTTTTAGATTCTGATGTTTTTTTCTGTACTTTACGTTCTTTTCTAGTTTGTAATAGATATGTAATAAAACTCCCGGGGAAAGCTAGTAAAAAGGGAAGGAAATTATGTATGCTAAAGAGGGTATACACCATGTCCATAGGAATTTCAGTATTCTCATATATAGTTATCTTATTTATGGGAATTCTGTATACTCATGTAGCTAAAGTGCCCATAAGAATTCTTATTTCTGCATTTTCATATAGCTACCATGTCTATAGGATATCTATATTCTCATCTAGCTAACATGCCCATAGGATTTCTTATTTCTGCACTCTCATATAGCTACCATGTTTATAGGATTTCTGCATTCTCATGTAGATAATCTGCCTATCGGATTTATGATTTCAGCATTCTTATATATAGATACCATGTCTATAGGATGCACATGCATGTAGAAAATATGCCTATAAGTCCTTTTTGATTCTTGCATATCCATTTCTCACTAGGTAAACGTGTTTATAGGTCTTAATAAGTATAATGCAATCAGATGTCATGCTCATATAAAATCCAGCATGTAGATGTCATGCCTATTGGATTTTCTGCTTTTTTACTATGTTTATGAATGTGTTCTAAAGTCGACAAACGCATAGAAAGCATGCCTATAGGAGTTAATTAAATATGGATCACCTCACTCCCCCATAAGTCTAAAACTAGCAGTAATAATATATCACAAATGGCAGAACCTGTGCTCTTCTAAAACTCTATTTTAATTGGCAACTTTTCTTAAAGTAGTCTGTAATCAATTTACTTATGGAATTAATAGATATCATGCCTATAGGTTTTCATCCCACACTTAGGCAAGCCACATGATAACTTATAAATTGAAATCAGATTTTTATATGTTATAACAGTAGGCAAGCCTGATTGAGGCTTCTTATCTAAACTATTTAATAAATCAGTCTGAGCATGTTATTTTTTCATATGCTCCCCCCAAACTTGCTATATGTGTTTTTTTTGTCGCATTAGCATTTTTACCTTTTGAAACCACAAATAAAACCAAAACGTCCTCCTTTTAGAACTAGTAGTCCCAAGTACCTCCGGGAATGATAGGATTGGGGGGCGGGTAATAGTATGCAATAAGTAAACGAGACCATTCTACGTGTTCATACCTTAAATGGGGTGGGAAAGGATAGATATGGATAAGATGACTGTTGCATTAATACCACATGTAGCCCCTCTCTGAGGAGTGATTACCAGGTATTGCATTGACATGATCCATATTATTTATAAACCTAGGACCTCTCCCATTTGTTCATTATTTCTTTTAAATCTTTCGAAACCATCTCTTCTAAGAAAGAAAAATCAATTCTCTTTAGTTCTTGCTGATTTTGTTTATTTGTGACCATTACATGAAAATCCCCTCTTATATGGAACTCTTACTTGGCTATATGTTATTTTCATTTAAGTCACATTAATAGCCTGGTCAGGGACCACACTTGTGGATTCTGAAGGGTGCCCAAAACCTTCACCTTGGGATAATTTCAAGCCCTTACCCAATTTCTGGTTATCCAAATTGAACTCTTCTTAGTGTCCTAATGCACTATAATCATTAGGTGGCGGCTACTCAATTCCAAAAAACCCAATTCCCAAACGGGAACAAGTTGTCTTACCAAATGTCAAAAACCCGATTTCTGCGAGGAAAAGGGGGAGCGACACCAGGGTGTTCTCTAAGATCGACTTAAGATCAAGGTACCATCAGTTGAAGATTCGAGACTCAGATGTTCCGAAAGAGTGCTTTCTACTAGATATGGTCATTATGAGTTTCTAGTGATGTCATTTGGCTTGACTACTACCCCAGTAGCATTTATGGACTTGATGAGCAAGGTGTTCAGACCTTGTATTGATTCCTTCGTCATCTTCTTCATTGCTGACATCTTGATATACCCACGTAGCCTAGGGAACATGATCAACATTTGAGGGTAATGCTTCCGACCTTGTGGGAGCAGAAGCTATATATTAAGTTCTCCAATTGTGAATTTTGGATAGAGTCATGGCATTGTTGGGGAATATTGTGTCAGAAGAGGGTATTAAGGTGGATCCGAAGAAGATTAAGGTAGTTCAGAGTTGGCCACGTCCTACTTCAGTTACCGAGGTCAGGGATGTTTTTGGGTTCGTAGGTTATTACCAGCGATTTGTGCAGGGTTTTTCATCTATCGCATCATCTCTGACTAGATTGACCCAGAAGGGTGTTTTTTTTCGTGGGTCCGATGATTGAGAGACGAGCTTTCAGAAGCTCAAGGTGGCTTTGACTACAAAACCAGTTCTTGTGTTGCCTTCCGGTTCAGGGATGTATATGGCATATTGCAACGCTTTATGCGTTGGCTTGGATTGTGTATTGATGTAGGAGGGGCAAGTTATCGCATATGGTTCGCATCAGCTGAAGATTCATGAGAAGAATTATCTTGTGCACGATCTAGAGTTGGTTGCAATTGTTCATGCTCTTAAGACATGGAAGCATTATCTATATGATGTGTCATATGAGGTTTACACTAATCATCGCAGCTTACAACACTTGTTCAAGCAGAGGGATTACAATTTGAGGCCGCGTAGATGGCTTGAGTTACTGAAGGATTATGACATCACCATTCTCTATTATTCGGGCAAGGAAAATATGGACACGGATGCCTTAAGCAGGAAAGCAGAGAGTATGGGTAGCTTGGCAGTCATTCCAGCATAGGAGAGGCCACTAGCCTTGGACATTCTATCCTTGGCTAACATACTTGTGAGTTTGGATATTTCAGATCTCTATTGAGTCCTTGCATGTGTTGTTTCTCAGTCTTCATTATTGGGGCAGATCAAGGCCCGTCAGTTCGATAATCCACATTTGACAGTTTTTAGAGAGAGGGTGCTATAGGGTAGTGCCAAGGAGGTTTCTATTAGCGAGGATGGTGTTCTGTGACTCTACGGTCTCCTATGTGTTCCTGATATTGATGGTCTGAAGGAGGGGATTATAGAGGAGGCCCACACAGTATTCCATTCATCTGGGTGCTACGAAGATGTACTATGACTTGAGGAAACATTATTGGTTGCGATGAATGAAGAAAGTCATACTGGATTATGTGGCTAGGTGTTTGAATTGCCAGTAGGTTCAGTAAGAATACTGGAGGCCAGGTGGCCTACTTCAGCAAATGCCTATCCCGGAGTGGAAGTGGGAGCACATTAGTATGGATTTTGGAGTTGGGTTGCCCCGGACCTTGCAGAAGTTTGATGCAGTGTAGGTCATCCTTGACAGGTTGACCAAGTCGGCACACTTTATTTCGGTTGTGACTACTCATACTTCCGAGACATTAGCTCTGATTTACATTCGGGAGATAGTCCGGTTGCACGGTGTACCTGTTTCCACCATATCAGATAGAGGACCTCATTTAACTTCCCATTTTTGGAGAGTCGTTTAGAGTGAGTTGGGGACCCATGTGGAGCTCAACACATCATTTCATCCTCGACCAGCGGACCAGCGGACCATCGGAGCGAACAGTTCATATTTTTGAGGACATGCTTAGAGCATATGCGATTGAATTTAGAGGGCAGTGGGATCAGTTCTTGCCCTTGGCAGAGTTTGCTTACAACAACAGCTATCAGTCCAGCATCGAGATGGCTCTATTTGAGGCTTTATATTGTTGGTGATATCATTCTCCTTTCGGGTGGTTTGAGCCTGGTGAGGCTAAGTTGTACGATACAGACTTGGTCAAATATTCCTTGGAAAAGGTAAAGTTGATTCAGGAAAGTCTTCGCAGAACATAATCCAGACAGAAGAGTTATGCGGATCAGAAGGTGCATGATGTATCATACATGATCAGCAAAAAGGTTCTCTTGAAAGTCTCGCAAATGAAGGGTGCTATGAGATTCGGGAAGAAGGACAAGTTGAGCCCATGGTTTATTGGCCCATTTGAGGTGTTTAGGCGAGTTGGGGAGGTTGTTTATGAGCTTGCTCCACCCCCCAGCTTATCGGGAGTTCATCCAGTTTTTCACGTGTCTATGCTTCCGAGGTATCACACCGAATTGTCCTGCGCGCTGGACTTTATCACTAATCATCTCGACGAGAGATTGGGCTACGAGGAGGAGCCAGTTGCCATTGTTGATAGGCAAGAGCACCAGTTGAGATCCAAGAGGATTTTTGCAGTAAAGGTCCAGTGGAGGGGCCAAACAGTCGAGAAGGTGACTTGGGTGTCCGAGAAGGACATGCGGAGTAGATATCTACGCTTATTCGGCACTTCAGGTATGAATACAAACTCATTTGAGGATGAACATTTATTTAAGAGGTGGATAATGTAACAACCCGACTAGACATTTTGATCTTTAAAACCTCGTTCCCCTAGATAAGACTTCCCATACTTGTTTTTACTGATTTATGACTTGCAGGAATGGTTGGTTCAGGATTTGGAAAAGTTTGGATTGAAATCGGAACACTTGATTCCTTAAGGTTGGATTAAAAGGACAAGTTTGAATTCAGTCAATGTTTTAAGTAAACGCCCCTAGAATCCGAATTTGAAGATTGCAACAAGTTCTTATGATTATTTGGACATGGGCTAATGTCCGGATCGAGTTTTGGATAACCTGGGAGAGCTTTGGTGCCTAGTGGTGAAAGTTGATTCCCTAAGGATTTAGAAGTTCTTAAATATTTTGTTTGGAGCATGTTTATGTGTTCTTATGGTCCGAGCGGAGTTCCGAGACCGTCAATAGTTTTGTATTTTCATTTAAGACTTACATGAAAAATTTGGTTTCAATCCGAGTAGTGTAAGTGTGTTTCGTCACATTGGAAGTAAATTGAAGAACCTGAAGTTCATAAGTTTGAGTCAATTGGTTTTAGGAGGTGATTCTTAGATTTAGCATTGTATCGGCGTTCAGAGAGTTCGAGCAAGTCTATTTTATAATTTCAAACTTGTTAGTATTTTCGGGCGGGGGTCTAGGAGCCCCGAGCGTCAATTGGACGAGGCTCGAGTGAAGTTGGAAAATATGGAAAGGAACTGAAGCTCCGGTTACCTGTCATAACCGCACCTGCGGTTGGTCAGCTGCAGGCGCGAGACCACAGGAGTGGTCGACCCTTCGCTGGTGCGGCCAAGAAAGAGGAGTACAGGAACCGCAGATGCGGCTCCTTTCTGCAGAAGCAGAACTGCAAGAGCGTCCCCCAAACTGCAGAAACGGTCCTAGCCAGCCCAGCCCAACTTATTAGATGCAAATGTCTCCTCGTAGAAGCAAGATCGCAGATGTGGTCCCCTAACCGTAGGTGCGAAAATCACTGAAGGCAGTGCCTTCAATTAATACGGGAATATGTCATTTTTGACATATTTCCTCCATTATTTAGGTGATTTGGGAGCTTTCAAAGAGAGAATTTCCACCTAGCATCTTGAGGTAAGTTATTTCTACTTATTGTGAGTTTAATACTTGTGTTTTGGGAATATTAACAAACAAAGATTAGTGAAAAATCATAGGATTGGAGTAAAACCTAGGGTTTTGATAAAAAAATATTTAACCACGAAATTTGTTATGGAATAAGGTAGAAATCACATATTCTTGATCATTAGGTATAGAGAAAAACTTTCTTCAAAACTTTCCGGAATCCGGACACGTGGGCTCGGGGATGGAATTTAGAAAAACTTGTGTTTAGGTTTGGAAATTACTTTAATAGCTGGAGTGCGAACTCTTGAGACTCTATTTACTAGTTCCTACCTCGTTTAATTAGTTTTGGATCGTTCGGCTCCAAATTGAGGGTTTGAGCACGTTCCTGATAATGGAAGTATACTTTAGAGCAAGGTGAGTCTCCTTTCTAACCTTGTAAGAGAGAATTGTCCCCATAAATGAGTTAACTGATTATGTGATCCTAATAGTGGGGGCTACGTATGCACGAGGTGACAAGAGTCCGTGCGTAGCTACTATTATGTTAATTGTCCGGGTAGTTTAGAACTCATATCATGCCATATTTGCAAATGTCTAATATCCTTTCATGTTAATGAGATCACTTCGGACATGTTAGGGATTGAAAATAAATATATGTGAACATATGCACTTACTTGAGAACTTGTATAAATTTATTTGACTATGAATGCGCCTTATGTGCTTTCTTGATGATAATTGATATTTGTGGATCAGTTCGTACGGCCTCGACAAAACATGCGCATGATATTTATGTGAAATCTTATGCATGACTTACTCTGTTAAATGGATTGAAGTGAAATTATTATAGGACATGACTGAAACTGATATACTAATCTCTATAAACTCTTAGCTTGATATTATGTCCATGTTATCCATGCTTAGCGAAATCTTTTATCATTATTAGTATTGACCTTAGTAAGTGTCAAGTCGACCCTTCGTTACTACTTCTTTGAGGTTAGACTGGATACTTGCTGGGTACACATTATTTATGTACTTATATTACGCTTCTGTACTTAATTGTACATGAGTTGAGGCAGGTACATCTGGCTACCAGTCTAGTGCGCATTCTTGATAGTAGGCCGAGGTTCAACGGTGAGCTGTTCCCTTCCTATGTTGTTTAGCAACATGATGGAGCATCTCTTTGCTTTTGACTGTCTATTTTAGTTCAGACAATAGGATATATTTATTTGTTTTATATTCTACTAGATGCCCATATACTTGTGATACAATATGTTCACACACACATTGGTAGATTATTTTTTTGGGTTGCATAACTGTTATTGTATGTTGCTAACTATCACTTGTTTTAAATTTGAATAAATTGTTGTAGCTGTTTTGGTAAAGTAAAACGAGAATTCACTAATATCTTAGAGTTGACTTGCCTGATAACGGTGTTAGGTGTCATCACGACCTTTAATGAATTTGGGTCGTGACAAAATTGAAACTGATTTATCTAGGTTTTGAAGATGATTTACTACTCTTTGGTAGGGGTGACTTAATGTACAAATTCTTTACAATTTCTTTCAAGAATTCTCTCAGGTTTCAAGTCTGGGAACAAACAAGGAGAAGAGTTCTATCTATTTTGGAGGGGTGAGAGAAGAAGAACATATGAATATACTTGAGATAGTTGGTTTTACTAAAGGAGAAATGCCATTCAAATACTTGGGAGTTCCACTTAGTACAAAAAGACTTCCAATAAGCCATCTCAACAATTAATTGAAAGAATATTGGGAAGAATTAAAGGTTGGAAAACTAAGTTTCTCTCTTATGCAGGCAGAGTTTGTGAGCATATAATTTTTGCCCTACGAAAATACTCCTACAAAATCCACAAAAAAGTTTTTTCTAATTGTTTTTTATTTTTATAGAATGTCTAGGAATTTCTTTTTAATTGTTCGCATTTAGTTGCATTTATGTGCATATTTAATATCTTAAAATTATAGAAAAACCCATAAAAATTTTCAAATCTTCATTCTATATCATTGTAGGTTTTAATTGCATTTTTAAGAATTGATTACTTATTAATTGTAGAATTAATGCGTGAAAATCACAACAAAATACGTTTGTAATTTTATATGCATTTGGTAGTTGAATAAATTAGTTAGTTGTTAGAAAATAGATTATAAGGTTAATTTGCAAAATAGTGGGATTAGGAGGGCTCAATAAAAGGGTTATTTTTGAAATTGATAGAAGGAAAAGAAAGAGTTTGGTTTGGTTCTATTTTGAATTGTGCCAGAGTAAGTTCCATCGCCCCATAAATCCACCCCAATCCAATTACACTACCCGGTCCAGTCTTTAAGCACCCAAAACGACCCTATTTTAGTCTTATTTGATCTCAACCGTTGATTTCTTACAGATCCAACAGACCAGAACTCCTTACCTCTTCCCTTAAAATTAACTTTCTCAAACGCCCCAAACCATATAGACCAGATCTCATTGTCTCATCGATTTTTCCATGGGTCCTTACCATCTGAATCAATTCTGAACAAATAGTATCTCTCTTTAGCTTTGCTATTATTACAGTGTTATTTGCACCCAACATCTTTATCTCTCCCATTTCCTACTCAAATCCTAGCCGCCTAAGAATCCTCCATCGGCGGCTCACCTATAAACACCTTCAAACCTGCACCAGATAATCTTCACTTTTCCCTCTCCTCAAACCCGTAGTCATTCCCTTCAAATCGCTGTATATTTATCCGATTTTCAAATATCAAAAAGAAGCCAGAAAACCCTTAGTCTGTCTGTTTCTTAATCTTTCATTTTGTCTCCAACTTACGTGAATCGATTGCTCTTAACGTGACTTCATGTTAGTTTTGGTTCATTCCGAAACTTACTGGACCTTTGTCACACAGTCACTGACTGGCCAAATCTTGTCTAAAATCATTTTGATCATATTTCTTTCAATGGGTATTCCCTTGCCTCACTTTATCATGTTTTTTATGTCGTTGTTTAAAAAATAGTTTGTAGTCATTATGGAACTTAATTGACAGTATTTCTGTTGGTTTGATTTAATTTTAACCATAATGGTGTAGTTCATAACTAATTGCAACCTTTGCATTCATAGTTTGTTAATTATTTAGTTATATGTTTATGTTAAATTATTAATAGCGTGATTTAGCATTTCAATTACAGATAATTAGTATAATTGCATAATTTTAAAATAATTGGTCCATATTTGATTGGGAATTGAAGCAGGTTAATATTGATTGAGTCTGTTTGAGTATGATTGCTTTTTTTGAGGGGGTTAATTTATAATTAACAGAAGTTGCAACGGGTCAAAAGAAAATAGAAAATAGAGAATCTTTCTATCATTTTATAGGAAGCTCTAGAAGGGGTCAAAATGCAATAAGACAAGTGAAATTAGGGCTAAAAGGGTGAATTTTCGGAAGCTAAAGGTTTGAAAAATAAAAAGAAATATCTGAAAAAAGGATAGCTGTCAAATTCAGTTGCAAAAGATGCTAATTCCGTGATTTTTAGGAACATGGCAGAATATTCCCACAAGAATTGTTGATTCTTGTTGATTGGCTGACTTATTGGATATGCTTAGCTGAACTTCCCCTTAAATATCTTCAACCCTTTATTTGGTCAAGGCTTTACGATTTTTCTGCAAATAGGTACACACCATAAGTCTATGCATGAGCTTTGTTTGGTTTATATGAATATACTATTGATTTTTCCTGCCCCAAAATAAGCTGATTTTATATGTTTCTTCTGCATGTCTATGCATTAGTTGTGTTTGAAACCTTTTCATCTTGTTGAAATCTCTGCTATATGTATTGATTCTGATCAGAAATGCGTAAATTTTGTCTCAGAAGGTTGAAAACTATCTCATAGTCTATTATCAATGTGAAGTTAAATTGCTAGATTGAAGTGATTACAGGGATGCAATGGAGCATGCTTTGGAATTTTTCTGGGATTATTCTATTTTTGGTTATGTAAGCATTAGAATGGATAGTCATACATGCGGTAAAGAAGATTCATGTTTGATCATTGTCGCAACAGTCAGTGTATGAGCACGAGGAAATGGATTTGAATTTGATTTTAAATGTGAAAGTTAGAAAGGACTTGAAGTGAGCAAATCATGATTCACTAGATGTCAAATAGTTGGGATCGATGAGATTTTTGTGTGTGTTCTCATAGAATTTATCTATTAACGATGTTGGTTATCTTAAGTTTAAAATGTGACCTTTGATGCAGTGATTTATTAGTGTAACTCTGCAAGTCTAATATCAGACTATTTTGTGTAGGTTTGTTGAACGATATAGAAATCTCTTTTGCTTACATATTGTATGTTAAGCTACGTGGTGGTTCGAACTTGGGCCTGTAATTTGTTTAAGCTCGATTTCAGTCATGGACTCTATCTTGGATTAGGCTCAATTCAGTCTCATTTGGAGGCCTAGCTATGTACGTCTGCCTTTTTTCTGAGAATTCTGTAGAGAGTTTTGGGAGAAGTGATTTTCTCGTATTGCTCACAAAAGTATATAAGAGTACAGGGGTATCAAATCCTACCAACTATAGGACTGTACAATAATGAAGGAAATCAAATCCTACCAACTATAGGACTGTACAATAATGAAAGAACATTCTACAAATAATACAAAGATACACAAAAGATATTCACAATATTTCCTAATACGCCCCCTCAAGATGGAGGGCCGGAGGACACACCAATCTTGGACATTACAGAAGAAGCCGAGGACGAGATAAGTGCTTGGTGAGAGCATCAGCAAGCTGATCAGCAGAGGATACGTGAGCAACACGAAGGGACCCATTCTGAACCAATTGACGAACAAAGTGATAATCAATGGAGATGTATTTCATGCGAGAATGAAACACAGGGTTGGCACAGAGGTAAGTGGCGCCAATGTTGTCGTTGTATATGACAGGAGCAGCCAGAAGAGGGCCATGAAGCTCGCGCATCAGGGAATGAAGCCAACGTACTTCAGCGGCAGCAGAAGCAATGGCACGATACTCAGCCTCAGTAGATGATCGTGCAACGGAACGCTGCTTTTTGGAGCTCCAGGAAATAGGATTAGGCCCTAGAAAGACAATATAGGCACTAGTTGAGGAGCGGTCATCACAGTTTCCACCCCAATCAGCATCAGAGAAACAATGCAGAGGTATAGCAGATGAAGGACGCAGCCAGACGCCAAAGTCACGCGTCCCATTCAGATACCGGAAGAGGCGCTTAACTTCACCCCCAATGAGTGACAGTAGGAGCGTGCATGAACTGTGAGAGTTTATTCACAGCAAAGGAGATATCAGGACGAGTGAAGGAGAGATACTGGTGGCCCCCAAGGGCCTGTCGATAGGTGGATGCGTCGGCAGGGGCCGAGCCGTCGTCCAGATGAAGGCGGGTTAACGCCGCTGTTGGCGTCTGAACAGGATTTGACCCAGCATATTATGACGAGTCAAAAGATCAACAACATATTTACGCTGAGAAAGAAAACACCCCTTGGAGCTGCGCAAAACTTCAACACCAAAGAGTAGCTTAGATCACCCATATCTTTATGAGAAAACTGAGTCTCAAGAGAGTCAGTCACACGGTTCAAGAAAGCAGAATCATTTCCAGTCAATATGAGATCATCAACATACACAAAAAAATAGGCCGTAATACCAGAATGCTGAATGACGAAGAGCGAAGTGTACCATGCCCAGGGTGCCTGTTTGAGACCATAAATAGCTTTCTGTAACTTACAGATAAAAGATGGATAGGCTTTGTCAACAAAGCCCGGTGGTTGTGCCATATAAACATCCTCTGTAAGACTCCTGTGGAGAAAGGAATTTTTCACATCCATTTGACGAAGAGGCCAGCCCTTGGATACAACTATACTGAGAACCAAACGCACAGTTGCCGGCTTAACAACCGGACTGAAAGTCTCCTGGAAGTCTACACCTGGACGCTGATGAAAGCCCTTTGCAACAAGTCGGGCTTTGAACTTATCCACAGTACCGTCAGGCTTTCGTTTGATGCAATAAACCCATTTGCAACCCACAACATTCTGCGAAGAATCAGGCGGAACAAGATCCCAGGTGCCATTCCGTAGCAGAGCATCAAACTCTGATGACATAGCAGCGCACCAGCGCTCATCAGACATAGCACTAGACAAGGTCTGAGGTTAAGTAATAGCAGGAGAGGTGACAGCAGACATACCAAACTTCTTATTGGGAGTAAAGATGTTATTTTTGCTGCGAGTTTGCATATGATGACCACCCTGAGAGGATGCATGTGGCGGCATAATGGGTGTAGCAGCGGCAGGGGCTGTTGGCGGTGCCGAAAGGGGCGCTAGTGGCGCGGACGTTGGCGCCGGAAGTGGTGGCGGCAGCGGAAGGACTTCTAGGGAGACCGGAATAGGTACTGAGGGAGACTCGGGGTTAGACATTTTGGAGAACGGGAAGACATCTTCATGGAAGGTGACATGACGCGAGACAAAGATTTTAGACGTTTTGGGATCAAAGCAGAGATAGGCTCTTTGAGTAGTAGAGTAGCCGAAGAGGACACAAGCACGAGATCTGGGTTCCATTTTGTGTGAGGTGTAGGGCCGAAGCCAAGGGAAGCATTGACAGGCGAAGACACGTAGTTTGGCAAGGTTGGGGCGCTTATGGAAGAGAGACTCAAAGGAGGAGAACATCGAAAGATTTGTCTTGGGAAGACGATTAATGAGATAGACTGCTGTAGCAAAGGCATAAGGCCAGTTAATGAGAGGTACAGAGGCATGATGAAGGAGAGTGAGACCAGTATCGACAATATGACGGTGACGGCGTTCAACATAGCCATTGTGCTGAGGAGTATGAGGAGTTGAAATGAGATGTGAGATGCCATTGGAGGCAAGAAAAGAGCGTAAAGCGAGGAATTCACCCCCATTATCAGTATACAGAGTAATAATTTTAGCAGAGAAATATTTTTCTACAATGGATTTAAAAATGGGTAAGGCTTGTATGACATCAGATTTACAGCGTAAAGGAAAAAACCAAACATACTTAGAAAAATGATCAACAAAGATGACATAATATTTAAAACCCTTCATTAGAAATAATCGGAGAGGTCCATACATCAGAGAAAATAAGCTCCAGCGGAGTAGTAGAAGATAAACTTGACTCAGAAAAAGGTAACTTATGACACTTATGAAGCTTGCAAGAGACACAAGCAAGATCAGACACATTACTGGACGCTATATTGCTAGAAGACACTAAATGACGCAGGATTTTAGCTGACGGGTGACCAAACCGAGAATGCCACAATGACGCCGAGAGCTTTTGTGCCGTGAGGGCGGACATGAGACTGGGAGCCGCCGGCCAGTAGTAGGTGTTGCCCTTAAGCGGGCCGCGAACGAGCGTTGCCCACGTGCGACGATCCTTCACCTGAAAATCAGTATCAGAAAGAACAACGTTAACATTATTGTGACGATATAATTGGGCAACAGAGATCAAATTTTTACGCATATGTGGAACACAGAGAGCCCCAGGTAATAAAAGAGAGGAATGACTGTTAAGTTGTCCAGTATGTGTAATTGTCAAACCTTCACCGTTACCAATAACCACATTGTCGAAACCAGTGTAAGGACTGTGAAGAGACATGTTGGCAAGATCAGAGGTTATGTGATGGGAGGTACCAGAGTCATGGATCCAATCGGATGCATAGGGAATCGTCGGAGAGTGATGGGTTGTGTGAGCAGTCGGATAAGGCGGCGAAGCATAAGCTGGTTGCGGCAGTGGTCCACCGTAAGGGGGCTGATTGGCGCCGGAGATGGGATAGGACGGGCAGCGGCGCGCGGAGTGGCCAAATTCACTGTAGAGCAGGCACTTCCCATTGTACCCGCGAGATTGGCCATTGCTGGAGTAACCACCGCGACCGGATACTGAAACGCGGCTGCTACGACCGCGCCCGCGGCTACCGAAGCAGTGACGGACTGGCTGCTGTCCGGCGACGAAGGCAGACGACGGAGCCAAATCACATGCGGCGGAAGGCCAGCACACGAGCACTAATCTGAGTCTCCATGCTTAACAGCTTGTCATGTAATTCAGCAAAAGAGATGGGAGATTCGCGGGCTTGGATGGCATGAGTGAGTTCCATATACGGATCATCAAGACCATTTAGAACCTTAATGAAAAGATCCTCAGAATCAACAGTAACACCCAGGAGAGATAATTCATCCACAATCACGCGAATACCGTGCATAAAATCAGTAACAGATTTAGAACCTTTTACCGGATTATGGAGCTGTAGTTTGAGAGCCATGATACGACCACGAGAAGCAGTGCCATAGGTGCACGCGAGGATGTCCCAGGCCTCTTTAGAGGTTTCCGCAGCGGCAATGAAGGATATGATCGTCAGTGTGATCGACGAGATGATGGCACTGAGAATAAGATTGTCCTGGCGAATCCAGTAAGGATATGCTGGATTGAGGGAAGTCACGTCCGTGTCGACGATAGTGGCCGGTGGGCACGGCTTCGATCCGTCCAAGAAGCCGAGGAGATTGTAACCCGTAAGAAGGGTTCGAAATTTGAATTTCCACATCAGGTAATTAGTGGAATCCAATTTGAGTGGGATTTGAGTCGATGCATTGATGGTAATCGGCTGGAGAGGCTCGGTTGACGTCGTAGCGGCCATGAAGCGCGAGGCAAAGGAGAGGAGGCGCTGAACGACGTCGAGAAAGAGAGGGCTGCCGATTAGTGCAGCGGCGGCGGCGGCGGCGACGGGCTCCGATAAGAGCAGCAGTGACGGCGGCGCGGGTAGTATAGAATTAGGGTTTGTTTCGCGATAAGCCACTGGCGTATGATACCATGTAGAGAGTTTTGGGAGAAGTGATTTTCTCGTATTGCTCACAAAAGTATATATAGAGTACAGGGGTATCAAATCCTACCAACTATAGGACTGTACAATAATGAAGGAAATCAAATCCTACCAACTATAGGACTGAACAATAATGAGAGAGTATTCTACCAATAATAAAAAGATAGACAAAAGATATTCACAATATTTCTTAATAAATTCAACATTTTAGAGAAAATTACCATGTATAACCCTTAAAAATTTTAATAGCCCAAGTTTTTTCCTTTGAACCCGAAATGTTCCTCCGGCCCAAACTTATTACATCTACTAGCCCATAATCCATAAAACACCCACGCCTTCGTTCAGTTAATACGGCTCGAGCAAACACCTTTTTTCTCAAATATACCTTATGTATTTTTAATCTTGGTTTCAATGTAAGTCAAATTTTAGTTGGTTTTTCGATTTTTGTTCATAGTTAACTCTAGGTTTTTCAATTTTTATCATTTTCCTCTCTATAATGGAGGAAAAGAAGTCTTTGATGAAGAAGAAAAAAAGGAAGATGAAGGCATCTCCAAATTCTCTGAAATTAGCCGGCCAATTAGTGCAATATGACCCTCATTTCATTAGGAATGATGATGACGATTTTGAAGATTTACCAGAATTTGGGTGCGATTTGGGGCATGCAACCCATAAATCTGTTGAATCAATGTAAAATACCTCTAGTGAAGGTATGCAAAATACCCCTAGTGAAGGTAAGCAAAATACTCATGTTGATAGAAGGACTCGTTCTCATAGCTGGATTCCCAGCGATAGCGTAATAAGGTCACACACTGAATAAATGCAAAACACCCATGGTGAAGGAAAGCAAAATAACCCTATTGATAGAAGGACTCATTCTTATAGAGGGACTCCCAGCGATAGAGTAACGAGGTCATACAATGATCAGCATGTAGTTGTTGAAGAAGGTACAAGTTCAAAAAGAAAGATTAAAATTATGGGAAAGGATATTGTGAAGGATAATGGTAAAGGTTCTAAAAGGAAGGCTAAAAGTGATGGGGATGATGTTCCATTAAAAAAAGAAAAGTTCATGCTGATCAAAAATATTCTAGTTCATCTGATTTGAAGATATTTTCTATTGATAATACTTTGACTTATGTGCGGTTAGTTTAGTTTAATATGTAGAAATTTGAGATAACCAATATCTCAGTTATGTTCCAAAATTGTATATAAAATGTATCAATCTTTTTCATAGTGTATATAATGTGTATCAAGTCAATAAGTAACGTGTAACTTTTATATAAAGTGTATCATCTATCCACATATTGTATAAGTAATATTTAAAGTACGTAATTGTGATTGTTATGAAGCTTATATATATACATATATATATATATACATATATATATATATATACATATATATATATATATATATATATATATATATATATATACATATATATATATATACTTTTGTGAGCTTTGGGATTACTATGTTCCTTTGGGTGATCATAATAGTACCCGTATCAATGTGCATACAAACAACAGTATAGTGAAATATTTGAAAGATAATTTGGATGATCGACAGATTGAGATGTTTAGAAGAATATGTTTTGGTTAGTTTGTGGACTTGCCCGAATTTTTTATACTGAACCAACTTATCCATTCACTATTGCTTAGGGAAGTAGTGTCATCTAAAGATAATGAGTTATGAATTAAAGTGAATAGCACCTAGTTGCGCTTTAGACTTGCAGAGTTTTGTATTATCACAGGTTTAAAGTGGAATGGTGATTCCAATAAGGATTTTGAATCTGTGCAGTTGAGTCGATTAATGGAATTGTACTTTTCAAGCATGTCGAAAGTGCCTAAGAAATTGTAAATTGACTGTTTCTTAAACAAGTGTGGAAATCTGATGAGGACGCACTAAAGATTGCAGTATTGTATTTTATTCACAGTTTCCTATTTTCTATTATGAATGATGATTTGATAACAAAGAATGATTTCTGTTGGTTGAAAATGATGTTTTGAGATTTTCCCTTGGAAAAAAGTGGTATTTAATGCTATGTTGGAGTTAATGAAGGATAAGGTTCGTAGCAGAAGAGAGATGTACCAATATGGTGGTTTTCCATTGGCATTCCAGTGTTGGTTTTATGAATGTTGCCCCTACATTCACAAAAATCTCGCTTACCAGATTGGAGATCTTGTGCCACGCATACTTAACTGGCATGTAAAGAAGAAGGTATTGTTTAAGAGGTTGAGGAAAGATTTTTTTTTGTTTTAAGTCAAGATCAGGTAAAATATATACATTTATGATACATAAATTATACATTTATGGTAGATATGATGTATTTCTGATATATGAATTATGCATTCTGATACATTTTTGATACATTTTAGTTATGTTAATTATACATTTTTAACACATAAGTTGTCTTTTTAAAAAAAAATTGTGATTGCTAACTTTTATTTATTTATTTATTTATTTATAGTCGGTGTTTGGTAATATTTTCCCAACAAATGATGAACAAACAAGGCTTTAATTGCATGACTTTGTCCCAATTTATGAAGATAAAAATGATATTCATCGTGAATCTGGAGTGTATCTGAAGTTAAAAGAAATGCTAAGCACTCCAAAAATAAGCCTAAATCACAATCTATCAACAATGAGAATTCGGATCTACAACCTAGTAACTTGAATTCAAGCGAGACAGAGTTGAAACTTCTGAGAAGTGAAATCAAGAATGTAAAATTTTATTTTGTCTAATTTATGCCTAATTTATTTGCAAAATCTGGTGGTCTCTTTCCCTTCTCTTTGTTATTGTCTATTATGTCCACCTCTTTGTTGTTCTCTTTTTTGTTGTTGTTCTCACATTTGTGTGTCCGAGTAAACTTGTACACACATTAATATTGTCTTGATATTCGATTTCACTTTTCCTTTTATAGCTAAACGACAATGTTTCATCTTTGGAGAACTTAATAATTTCCTCATTCGAAAAGATTTTTAAAGCTCTAGGTGAATGCGGTGCTTCAAAGGTATTCTCATGACTATGCTTATTTCTTATTTACACCTTTTACTATAATTTTATAACTTTTTGTATATTTTTTCTAAACAGGGTAATCGAAAAGATGACGACCATCATGATAAGAAAATTTCAAAGAATAACTTTGGTAGTGAAGAAGTTATGGAGAAAAATATTGGCATTAAAGAAGCTGTAAAGACAAATGTTGACAATGAGGTAAGTCTAGAGCAAACTGTTGATGTTATGGAGGGCGTGGTGAATGATTCTATACAAGATGGTAAAAGTAGTGAAGGAGTTGGTGATGACAAAGCCTGGATCGAGGATGCCGAGCCTGAAATTACTGCAATCACCCAGTAGTTTTGTGACAAAAATACTGCTAATATAGGGAGTTTGGTGGATGATTCTGTATAACATGGTAAAAATAGTTGTGAGGAAGTGGTGAGGATAATACCTGGAGTAGTGATGCTGAGGCTCAAATAACTGCAATCACCCAAAAGTATTTCAATTAAGAACATAGTGATTGTTTAGGAGTGGAAAAAATGTTGCTATTATGCAGGAATATCGTATAGTTGTTACTCATGACACACCAGAAATAAACCCTAGAGAAGGAAACCATCAGGGGTTATGAAGTCACAATTTATTAATACATTTGACTATGGTGGCATCATCGACGTTGTTGAAAATAAGTCAACTAAGTCAAATAAGCTCATCTTGGCTATTAAGTATCCTTTTAAGGGAAATATTGACAATTCTGTTGATTTCAAAATATTGAGTAAGTGGAACATTCTCATCAATAGGGGCTTAAGGACTAATGTGTCGTAAGTTTTGTGTTTCAAATTTTTTTCTTTTTTTTTCTTGTTTATTTTTGTGTTATGAACCATATCTTTTTATTATGATTCATCAGGGACGGTGTTTATACAGAGGCTAGTAATAAGCTAAAGAAAATTTTTGAATTTTCAGTTGATGATATTGGAGAAAAAATGGTTCTTCACATTTGCATAGGCCGGCCTACTCTTGTGTAATTTAGTAAGTCAACACTTTAACTGTAAAATATAACTAGTGATATACATTTTTAGTTTTCTCATACTGTAATTTTCTAACTATGTGTGTATATTCTTCATATTTCATCATATTGATGTAACTTTTTACTATTTGAGAAATAAAGGCAAGTACGGTGTTGATGTTCCAGTAAGATTCACAACTACTGACTGCTAGTTTAACTGCTTGATTTCGAATTTGTACAAGGAGTTTTTGGAGAAAAACAAAGACATGAATTTGATTATTGAAGAAGATCAATTTGTTGAGTATATACTTGGGTATTTTTTAAGATGTAATGTTCCTTGGTCTACTGTTGATGAAGTCCTTTTCCCTATAAATCTATCTGATAAGTGGCAGTGGATATTGGGGAGACTGTCTTTCAAAGATCTGGGCATGTATATGATTCCATGAGTGGCACGCGACAGAATAGTGCAGTTCGGAGATCAGTTGATTCATACTCAATGTTGCTCCCATATTTCCTTCATCGTATTGGTTTTTGGGACATGAAGGAGAATCTTATAGGAATCTCCGCCAATGATCCTTTTGAGATTCATGTTGTTGATGGGTTTCCAATGCAAGATAACACATAAATTATTATTGAATATCTTTTTATTCTTATTCATTTTTTGTACATGAATTCCTATTTTGATATTGTCCTAACTTTTATTCAATGTTTATATGCTACCTTGTATACACTGATTGTGGTTTTTATGTTGCTGCATTTGCTGAGTACATCATTCAAGGAAGTAGTATTCCTAAAGCTATTGATATTGATGGGGTACAAAACCGATATGGTATATTTCTATGAGATTATGGAGTGAGGAAACAAAGAGGACATGCAGCTAGTAATGATGAGTCTACTAGTAGATTGAAGGACCAGACAAAAAAGGATAACAAGAAAAAGAGCAAGTCGCATTCTATTGTTGATGACAAGTCTTTGAAGGATAACAAGAAAAAAGGCAAGACGCATTCCGTTTGTGATGACAAGAATTTGAAGGATATCAAGAAAAATTGCAAGTTGAATAATGTTTGTAATGATGAGACTTTGGAGGATATCAAGAAAAAGGGCAAGATGTAGTAGTTTGGGATAGTTTAGTAGAAAATTCACATGTAATAATAAGATGGAAGTAGTTTGGTTATGATATTGTCTATAATTGGATACAGTTGCATACTTATAACATGTTTTATGCTTTTTGTTTGGGGTGCCTTTGAACAATATGTTTGAAAGGCTAATGTTGAATAATACTTTTAACTGCGACTTCTTGTGTAGTTCTACAGTTAATAGTGAAATAATGAACATTTCAGATTTTGTGTAGTTTTGACTTTTCTACGAGTTTAGATTTGTGATTTGTACAGTTTAATCTATTTCGACAGCTTTTGTATTTTAGACAGATTTTGCAAATTTAGTTGATGTCGCTAAGTTGCTACATGAAGTTTTGTGAATGATATTTTGGGGTCCGCTAACTGTATAGTGACAGTCTATTATGTATAGTGATATCTATCTGTATATTTTTGGATAGTCACAGTCTATTGTATGTAAATTGTTGTTACACCCCATTTTTTCGTACGTGAGAGTACGTCGTAAGTCAATTAATGTAAGATAAGAAATAAAATTCTATTGGGAGCAAATATAGTAAGTTAATCATGTTACCTTAGAGGTTATAAATATCTAAGGTCATGAATAACAAGTACCAAGATTGTTGGAAAGGCTTAGAAACTAAGCAAATTGAAGGAAATAAGTTTCGCGGAAAGTCGATAAGTTTGAAATGTTATAACATGTACTTTGTGGTGAGACTAGGGTTTTTAACATGATAAGGAGGTTATTCTAGGAGTTATTTTAATCGTATGATATTCATTTTCTACATTTTGAAGGCAAGCAAGTTGTGGAACAAGAGTTAGCAAAGGTCATCACAAGTTACATTCATAAATTTGCTGAAATTTAGGTCAAATGTAGATGCATTTTTCTCCCAATACTTGGAATCAAGGGATGATCTACATACCAAGTTGAAGATATACGAGTCTCGTTTCCAACGCATTAAACCGTTCATCCATAGGATATTGGAGTAGAGAGATATTTACATTTTCGCGAGACTGCAGCTAGTAGGTGACAAGTAGGTGGATCACCTACTTGCCAAAAGGAAAGGCCTCAATTTAAGGGATTTTAAACTCTTTTATTTCATTATCTTTCAGGCCAAAGAAAAATAATTGAATCCTTGCAACTCCTCCCTAAAAGTCACACATAAACCCTAGGTTATTTCGGATGCTACGACGCGATTCTAGTGCTGGAAAGTCCGGATAGCTTGCTAGTTTCTCTTTCTACTTCTTGTAGCCGTGTTTAGGAACTTATTTTTAATTAAAAAGGACCAGGTTTCACGAGTTCTACTCATTCCAAGGTAAGTTTATGCTTCTCCTTTCATTATCTATGCGTTTGCGAGTTGTAACTCGATCGTAAAGAATAGACCTAGCTAATTTCGAAAGAATGATATGTTGTTTGTTCTTGTGTACTAGTTGGATTGTTATGAACTTATTGCTAGGTTTAATTCATGTCTGGTTTATCGGATAAGAGGTATATTGATGTGTTTTTGGTTGTGTTTCTCAATTTGAAAGAAAAGACAAGTCGAAACATGTTTAAATAAACCGAAAACTTATTTTTGAGTTGATGAACTTGTGGTACTGTTTTGTAGGCTGTTTCGTGATGGTATTGGGTTGTCTATTTTGCTACTAATTTAATTGAGTTGAGAGTATGAAGGGTGTGGAGAAACACCACATAATGGCAAGATTGTTTGTTGGTCGTTCGTCATAACATTTTCAAATTGTTTGACACTATTATGGTTGCCGTATTGTGTATGAAGTTACAAGGGTATGTTGGGCAGTTTGTGATTGTTTTGACTAGTGTGAAGTCATACATATAGGAAAAGTTCTGTCCGTTTTATTGTAAAATAGGTTGTGGTCAATACATAATAGGTACGACGCTTAAATGATAACGAGAGTGTCATTTTTCTTATTGTACACTAAGGAGCCGTGAAATTGCATAGCCTGAGGTTGGGAAGAATATACAAGGTATGTTAAGGATTTTACCTCTTTCGTTTGGCTTGATCTAAAGTGACATGAACATAAACGGTACGCAAATTCATAACAGATCTACTCCTAGAAACTAAGGTTGTCCATGTTGTTCTTTTCTTATTAAATTATTCTAAGAAAATGTGTATGATCCTCGAATCCTACTAAGGTTCATATTGAGGGTATAGATGTCCATAAGGTTCTTAGGACACTCCAAAAGGGTTAGAATGTGATTCCTTGAGTTGAGTATGCATCATATATATGTATCTATTTTAATCTACCGAGCCGCGCTATAGTCGGCCGGGTATGGCACCTATTGTGCAACCACTGATCAGTTGGGTTTCACCGAGTTCCACATGACCGGGTACGATTCTACCGAGCCTTATGATGGCTGGGTATGTTTTACCGAGTCCTCTATGAGGTCGGGTACAATATAATGATGATGATGCCCACAGAGGCAAATGTTTTTAAAAGTTTATGTATATATATGTATTATGCATTTCATGTCAGTAGCCCCCAGAGGCACTCAGATGTTACAGGTTGTATTTCCTCTATCTTTCTTTACATTTCAGTCCTTATTTATGCTTTTCTGTCTTACATACTCGGTACTTTATTCGTACTGACGTCTCTTTTTCCTGGTGACGCTGTGTTTCATGCCCGCAGGTCCGGATAGACAGGTTGACATTCCTCCTAGTATGCTATCAGCTCAGCGAAGGTGTTGGTGCACTCAACTTGCTCTGGAGTTACCTATTTGGTTAGTATTCTTTGGATATGTATTGATTGGTAGGTCGGGGCCTTGTCTCGATCTTTATGATTTTATGTACTCTTAGAGGCTTTTAGACAGATGTCAGGTGTATAGATATTTGTTTGGCCCTGTCGGCCTATGTTTTGAGTTACAAAAAGCCCGTATGTCACATATATATTTTATATCATGTTGGGTCTTCATATGTTGAGTACTCCCTTATGTTTTATTCTTGTTATCTCATGAATATATTTCTAGCTCATTTACTCATGATAGTATGGTAAGAATGTTATGTTATGTTGGTACTTAGTTGAGTAAGGCACCGGGTGCCCATCGCGGCCCTTTGGTTTGAGTCGTGACAAAAGTGGTATCAGAGCAGTTCTGTCCTAGGGAGTCTACAAGCCGTGTCTAGTAACATCTTGTTTATGGGTGTGTAGTGCACCACACTTCTAAGTAGGAGGCTACAAGGCATTTAGGACTGTAACTCTTTCTTCTTACTCTAGATCATGCGGTAGGGATCAGTTATAAGAACTCAATTTCCAAAACTCTATCTTATTCATGATATGATGATGCTTATATCCATGAAGACAGTTGGTAAGATATTGACTGTGGATGTGGAAAAGATTATCGGAGGAGCTCAATTTTGCGTCATGCTTATAATGCGTAAATGTTAGGTATTCAGCAAATCATGTGTATACTAAGATATGTGAGACTCTTGATAAGGAGCCCCAAGGCATGAATATCTATTCACCCATATGGTAAAGAGCAACGAGAGAATTAGGAGGTGGATATAAGTTTCAATCAGTGAAAGAAATAACATGAAAAAAAAAGAAGAAGTACGAGGTACCTAGACAATGAAGATTATCAGTATTTACAATTGAGGTAGAGAAATATAAGCATTCTGAATTACTTTCAACAGTAACAAAGTTTTATACAACTGACCACATCCACCTCAATTATTTCCTATGGGAACTGACAAATATAGTTTAAGAGAATGATGTAATATCAGGATCAAGCTGGGGTTAGAGTAACAAAAATTTGTGGATAGGTTGTTATCATTAGCTAACACTTTTGAAAGGTAGTGCAAATGTGGTAATAGATCTCCTTGTAAGGCACCTATATGGTGATCTCTAGAATAGTGCAAGCAGATATGAATACTAGAATATTCAGAAATTTCAGAAGATAGGCGGCGGAATCCTAAAAGGGATAAAATATTTACCTTAGTATGACTCTTGCCCTAGATAGATAGATAGAGAGAGAGAGAGAGAGAGAGAGAGAGAATTTTATGCATCTTGAAGGCCAGTGAGATAAAGCAAGAGGAGCTAAAAGTGAAAGAACGATTTTTTGAAGTTTTCGGAGTAAAGTGATAGATAGAAGTATTAGTCAGAGAATAAGAAGAGAGTAACTAAAATATTATGAGTAAGGTGTGATAAATGGTATGACAGGATGATAAAGTCTACAGTCAACTGAAGGGAAAGACAAAAGGTGACATGCCATGATGAAATAAAAGTGTATAAGCCATAAAGCAATATCCCTATTTTGAGAAATGAGTTGGTGACTCCGACGTGATTACTAGAAGGAAAAGGTAGACCCTAGAGTAATAGAAAGAAGTATGGGTTGGGAACAAGATAAACTGAACATGAGTTGAGAATCGAATGATTTGATAATAGTCGCCATCATCAGAATATTAGAGATTGCATTCCGGCGATGATAGAATGGACAACAGAAGAACAACCTTTAAAAGGTCATTTAGTAAGATGTTTTCCTAAGGCAAGCACTGTGAGCAGAGTTAATCATAAGGGACTAAGTCTGCCAGTTACACTAGGTGTCGCCTTTATGCATAAGAAATTTAGTTATCCCTGGTACATAAGATTACCATAAGGCGATTAAGGTTCATTGATGATGTGAGAAGACGAAAAAGATGAATAGACAAAACATCTATAAATAGATCGTCATAGTACTAAATCTTGGTAATCCCCTAAAGGGGGGGATATGGTGTGATATGGTATTAAGTCAGAGTTAAGCATTTCAAGTAATTATAGAATGGTAAAGGAGGAATATGGTAAAAAGGAGAGAGGGATGATGTTGCATTTATTTAATTCTACAGATATGTTGCGATTCCAGAACATTATACTAGCATGACACTGCGGAGAGGCAGTAAAAGTTTCTGGCTAGGATGTTATTGATAAATAAGTGTTAATGGACATTTGACACATCAGGAGATAATGGCTAGAGGTAAGTTAAGATAAAGGATATATCCTATGAGAAATTATACAATATATATATATATATATATATATATTAGAGTAGATCAACAAGTAATTAGTATATGATCAGGATGAGCCCGATTATGGCTAGACAAGAGTACATAGATAAATGAACATGTCATGCAAGATAAATGTAGTGAACCGCAGCACACTGAGTTCAGTCTCGCAGATACGAGTCGCAATCATTTGAAAAATTTAAATAGGATTTGAGGTATTTAAAGGTATCATTTAAGTATTATGAAAATAAGAGAGAGTTCCACAAAGGAGACAATCAAAATTTGAGCCTAGAAGTAACCCTATGAGTACAAGGGCACAAAGTTATGTAACTAAGTACTATTATAGGCGAGTAAGAACAACAAAAATTTCCTTCGGGTGCATGATATAACAAGCTCACAACTTTACAAGACATAGAAGGTCTCCCGAAATACTACAACAACAGACTAGCTGAGAAAACAAGGGAGAAGGTTTCCACCTAAGCATAGCGAGCTAAAGAGTAAATGATATTGTAACAACAGTATCGTTACAATATCACATACACTCCATAAGAAAGTGGCACCTATCATGGCTAATGAAGGGAAAAAAAGTCATAAAATGTGATATTTGAGATTATATGAGATACAGGAAATTACAGTATTCGTGGGCAATAAGACAAGCCAAGTATTTATGCAACAAGTGTTAGAACGACCAGGAAAAGTAATTACTTACATTTAAGGACAACTGAGAAGCCACGAAAGGAAATTTATGGTGCTAGCAAGTTAAAGGAAGGTTGCAAGTAGTATGAAAAGATAGGTATAGGTTGTAAGGTAAAGTATTGTAGAGCAACAAGGATTTAGGTAGATAGGAGCAAGGATATGAAAAAGTGAGTGGGAAAGTGACGAAAATATGTATGTCCTCGGGATTAAACACATCAAAACAAAGGAGGTGATGACTTCCATATGTAATAAAAAGCTCGGTACAGCCTGAATCAACACAGAGGGTCTAAGACTAGGAGAAATTAAAAGAAATGAAATGCTTCCCCTGTTGTAGAATAAGGGTGCAATTGTGATAAATAAGAGGATGACATTTAGGCCTTTGATTGAGAAATAATTTAAAGAAAAGGGATTTTATGAATTACACGGGATTGGAATACCCCCATAAGATGAATCATGTTAGGATGCAATGAAATACAGTTATGAAAATATAGTATCATCGCTAGGTGGATCGCACAAATTACTTCAGATATTCCCCGATGAGACGTGAGCCCTAGTGGCAATGTATCACGTAATAGGTCTCAAGTTATGAGTGGTAGATTAAGATCAACATTAGGACTGGATCAACTATTGATGGATACAAGTTAAAAAGTATGAGAGGAGTTTAGGTTGCGATTCTTAAGATGAACAGTAAAGATGGAGCATAAAAGGATTAGATTTATACATATAGGACAAGCAACGAAAGATTATCCCCAAGCTTGGTGTTAGACTTTGGTAATAATAAAACGAAGTAAGGTAGAAACAGTTACGAGATTGGAAGAAAATTGACTACAAGTCATGATGTGAGAAACATGCCTAAAGGGGGGGAATGCCCTAGCCTTGGGATTTATTCGCTGAATAGCTCCTTAGATGAAAACGACAATAATAAAGTATTCGTAAGAGCTTTTGCTTGCAAAACGGATTAGTGCATCAGTCAACATTCGAGGACGAATGTTCCAAAGGGGGGAATGATGTTATACCCCATTTTTTCTTACGTGAGAGTATGTTGTATGCCATTGATGTAAGATCAGAAATAAGATTCTATTGGGAGCAAGTATAGTAAGTTAATAATGTTACCTTAGAGGTAATAAATATTTAAGGTCATGAATAACAAGTACCAAGATGGTTGGAAAGGCTTAAAAGCTAAGCAAATTGAAGGAAATAAGTTTCGTCGAAAGTCGATAAGTTTGGAATGTTATAACATGTACTTTGTGGTGAGATAAGGGTTCTTAACATGATAAGGATGTTATTCTATGAGTTATTTTAGTCGTATGATATTCATTTTCTACATTTTGAAGGCAAGCAAGTTGTGGAACAAGATTTGGCAAAGGTCATCACAAGTTACATTCATAAATTTGCTGAAATTTAGGTCAAATGTAGATGCACTTTTCTCCCAATGCTTGGAATCAAGGGATGATATACATACCAAGTTGAGGATATACGAGTCTAGTTTCCAACTCATTAAACTGTTCATCCATACCATATTGGAGTAGAGAGATATTCACATTTTCGCGAGACTGCACAGCTAGTAGGTGACAAGTAGGTGGATCACCTACTTGCCAAAAGGAAAGGCCTCAATTAAAAGCCCTAAAGTCGGCCAAGAGGGTACTTTTAAGGGATTTTAAACTCTTTTATTTCATTATCTTTCAGGCCAAAGAAAAATAATTGAATCCTTGCAACTCCTCCCTAAAAGTCACACACAAACCCTAGGTTATTTCGGATGCTACGACGCGATTCTAGTGCTGGAAAGTCCGGACAGCTTGCTAGTTTCTCTTTCTACTTCTTGTAGCCGTTTTTAGGAACTTATTTTTGGTCAAAAAGGACCAGGTTTCATGACTTCTACTCATTGCAAGGTAATTTTATGCTTCTCCTTCCATTATCTATGCGTTTGTGAGTTGTAACTCGATCGTAAAGAATAGACCTAGCTAATATCGAAAGAATGATATGTTGTTTGTTCTTGTGTACTAGTTGGATTGTTGTGAAATTATTGCTAGGTTTAATTCATGTCTGTTTTATCAGATAAGAGGTTTATTGATGTGTTTTTGGTTGTGTTTCTCAATTTGAAAGAAAAGACAAGTCGAAACATGTTTAAGTAAATCGAAAACTTATTTTTGAGTTGATGAACTTGTGGTACTGTTTTGTAGGATGTTTCGTGATGGTATTGGGTTGTCTATTTTGCTACTAATTTAATTGAGTTGAGAGTATGAAGGGTGTGGAGAAACACCACATAATGGCAAGGTTGTTTGTTGGTCGTTCGTCATAATATTTTCGAATTGTTTGACACTATTATGGTTGTCGTATTGTGCATGAAGTTATAAGGGTATGTTGGGCAGTTTGTGATTGTTTTGACTAGTGTGAAGTCATACATATAGGAAAAGTTCTGTCCGTTTTATTGTAAAATAGGTTGTGGTCAATACATAATAGGTACGACGCTTAAATGATAACGAGAGTGTCATTTTTCTTATTGTACACTAAGGAGCCGTGAAATTGCATAGCCTGAGGTTGGGAAGAATATACAAGGTATGTTAAGGATTTTACCTTTTTCGTTTGGCATGATCTAAAGTGACATGAACATAAACGGTACGCAAATTCATAACAGATCTACTCCTAGAAACTAAGGTTGTCCATGTTGTTCTTTTCATATAAAATTATTCTAAGAAAATGTGTATGATCCTTGAATCATACTAAGGTTCATATTGAGGGTATAGATGTCCATAAGGTTCTTAGGACACTCCAAAAGAGTTAGAATGTGATTCCTTGAGTTGAGCATGCATAATACATATATATATATATATATATATATATATATATATATATATATATATATATATATATATATATATATGTATGTATGTATATATATATATATATATATATGTATATATATATATATATGTATGTATCTATTTTATTCTACCGAGTCGCTCTATAGTCAGTCGGGTACGGCACCTATTGTGCAGCCACTGATTAGTTGGGTTTTACTGAGCTCTACGTGGCCGGGTACGATTCTACCGAGCCTTATGATGGCCGGGTATGTTTTAACCGAGTCCTTTGTGAGGACGGGTACGATATAATGATGATGATGTCCACAGAGGCAAATGTTTTTAAAAGTTTATGTATATATATGTATTATGCATTTTATGTAAGTGGCCCCCAGAGGCACTTAGATGTTACAGGTTGTATTTCCTCTATCTCTCTTTACATTATAGTTCTTATTTATGCTTTCCTGTCTTACATACTCGGTGCTTTAATTGTACTGACGTCCCTTTTGCCTGGGAATACTGTGTTTCATGCCCTCAGGTCCCGATGGATAGGTTGACATTCCTTCTAGTATACTATCAGCTCAGCGAAGGTGTTGGTGCACTCCACTTCCTCCGGAGTTGCCTATTTTGTCAGTAATCTTTGGATATGTATTGATTGGTAGGGCGGGGCCTTGTCCCGACCTTTATGGTTTTATGTACTCTTAGACGCTTGTAGACAAATATCAGGTGTATAGATACTTGTATGGCCTTGTCGGACTATCTTTTGAGTTACAAAAGGCTCGTATGTCATATATATAGGTTTTTATATCATGTTGGGTCTCATATGTTGAGTATTCCCTTATGTTTTATTCTTGTTATCTCATGAAGAGTTTTCCAGCTCATTTACTCATTATAATATGGTAAGAATGTTATGTTACGTTGGCACTCGGTTGAGTAAGGCACTGGGTGCCCATCGCGGCCCTTTGGTTTTGGTCGTGACAATTGTATAAATATACAATTTCTATTTTGCATATTTAATTGGTAATCCCTCTTTTTGTATAGTTTTTATATAGTAACATCTATTATGTATATTTTTTGTATAGCTATAGTTTAGTTTGTATTTTTTTTTGTATAGGACCAAAATATTACATATCAATTATATAATGACAGTCTATTTTTTATATTTTTGTATAGTAACAATCTTTTTTGTAAATTATCATCTTTTTTATATAGTGACATCCATAATAGTATTTGAATAAAACTTCCACCAACACTTTCATTATGACAAATAGAAGCATCTTAATTCATACATCATAGAGAATCTGATTGTAAATCTCATCATTTTTTCAATTGTAATATTCAGAAGAAAAACTGTTAGAAAATACTAAATCACTGTAGCAGCATCTACTAGTTGTCTTGAGGATTCTTGCATGTTCTTCTGTTATGTCCTTATTTTCCACACATTCCATATGTAACAGATTCAGTATATAGATATTTATGAAAATCCCTAGCGTCGCGACTTCGTCGGTCTTCTTGGTTTGACCTTTACTATCGGCGGTAGGACCACATTATCTAACACCTTGTTGGAAGGTCCTATGAAGTTTCATCTCGAAGTGGATTAACTGGAACTTCATATTCTTAAAGTATTCCTTGGTGTAATAAGCAGAACAATATTTGGGTACTTCCATGTATGTGTAGTCTAATACTGGCATAACATATGGACAAGGAATCTCATCCACTTAAAACCGTTTGCACGGGCATTCTCTTTTTTGCATGCAGACTATGTTCCGCCTTTGTTCAGCATCCATTACTACATATACATAATTGGTTGAAGGCCTTACCTAAATTTAAATAGATATCATTAGTAAAACCAAAACAAGGATAAGACAAGAATTAATGCATTTTTGTCAAAGTATGTTACTCTGGCGTATGAAGTAAGACATGATAAAAGAATATTTACCATCATCTTTTGCGACAAATAGCTATTTTCCTTCAGTACTTCATGATATTGTTTTCCTACGCCAATAAATGTTCTCATTGCAATCATTCTATTTGTATTATTCCATTCCATAACCAAATTCATCATGTAATCTAGCAAACTCATGATTGGTAGCTCTCTTGCCTCCCTGTTCCTTGTATTGAGTGACTCGGCAATATTTAAAGTCATCACCATGGATCTATTAACAGCGAAATACACTATAGACCACTTTTCATAACCAACTTCAAATAGGTAACCCCTTACCCTCTTATCAATGTTGTCCATATCTTGCATGAAGCGATTAAAATCTTCAATTTTGTATGCTCTGGCCATTGCAAAAAATACTTCCCTCCGCCGGTCATAGTTCTTCTTGAACTGCTTCTTTGTGTTATTCAAAAGATGAAAGATGCATACACAGTGATATACCTCTGGATACACAATCGAAGCACCCCTCAATATGATTGCATGACGATCCGATACGATGCACATCCTTTCCCTTTTCTCAAAAGCTTATCTAAACATTTCAAAAAACCATTCCCAGGAAGCATCATTTTCAGAATCTACGACAACATATGCAAGTGGAAAATTCTGGTTAAGCAAATAAGAAAGCATCCACATGTTATTTTTGTTATACACAAATAAGAACTATCTATACCATATATAGCTATTATACGAGACTGCAACATATTCACCTGTTGCATCTTGTATGCTTGCTGTTAATATTGGTCCTCTGCGTGATGATTAAGGAATGTCCCATCAACCACTATAATAGGGTAACAATATTTCTATCCTATTATCGATGCATTTAGTGTAACAAAAACATAATGAAGCCCTCGTCCTCTGATTTATGTAACATTGTGAAAGAACCACGATTTGTCATATTTATCATATACAAGTGACCCGACAATTTTCTATAAGATTCGCGTGGTATCCCTAGTAGTAGTTCAAGCGCCTTTTCTTTTGTTCTATAGGCTTTTATGTAACCAATATTAATCCCATACTGTTATTTCATGTCGCTCATGATGTTTGCTGGAGTGTATATTATTTTTGGATTGGCATATTTGTTGTAAATCATTTTTGGAATTGGCAGACGAAGTAGCATGACATTGTGAAAATAGTCTATTCATCTCTAGGCAAGTATGAACATCATTGAACTGTCTAACCTTGAAGACATTTGATTTCTGTAGACATGAAGATCTAAGATCCGTTTGTAACTTTCATCCACGCATGTAAGACAATACCTATTTAAAATATAGTGATATGATAATGTATTTCTTCAGATTTTTGCACTCGTGTCTCAAATAAATAACCAGTATACATATGCAATATCACTATATCATAATTATACATTTTATATACAGATCTGTATATAAAATTACACTATACAATAATTATACATTTTTATACAGATGTGTATACAAGAGAAGTGCAATCTCACTACAAAATAATTATACAGTTTTTATATAGATCTGTATATATAAATTGTAGAGAAGTGCAACCTCATAAGTAGAAATCATAACTTGTTGTGGATGATCTATCGACTATAAATTGACATTTTCTCGTATTGCGTAGTGCTTCATTACACTAATGAGTGTATCTTTGTCCCAATACAACTGACCTTCTACAATTTTTTCATGTTGTGGATTATTTATTATATAATTTCCCTTAAATATGTTAATTTTTTCTTCCTTTACATGATTATTCATCATCTCAACAATATTACTTCCGTGTACTTCTTTTACCTTCTGACATTCTAAACCAACTGATGTTGTTGCAAGTAAGTTTCCAGCTGATTTTGTTGCGAGTAAGATACCACCCAAGTATAAATTTGAATATGAGCATTCCGCACTTGAATACACAATTTTCAATGTTATGCATAATGGATATTCAGTGATATTCAAGTTTTTATTTTTCATCTCCATGTACAAGCGCACACTCATATCATTGTATATTGGAATTGTTATATAGCCATCCTTCAATATTTATTTTATGTCCATTACACTTTTAATTGAATCTTTACCCAATTGCTTGTATATCTCGTTAACAAAGTAATCATAGCTACAGTCCGAATTGAGCAACATGCCATTAACAAGGAAATTAATAATTTACTCTCACTTACCCATTCACCACTGTGTTGAAGTAAAATCATAATCAAAGTGGGAATGGTAGTTATAACATTCACAATCTCCATTGATTTTCTCAATTTTTATCAATTTCACAATTTAAGAACGAAATCTCGTCTCTTTTAAGCTGATTGTAGGCAATAATTGTGCAAAAATTTTGAATTTCAGTATGAAATATTTAGATCTCTTCTCTGGATTTAATCTTCGGAAACCCTAGATTTTTTTTCACAATATGAATAATCGGGAGACTTTTATAGTGTTTGGAGGTTTAATATCTCATTAGGATACAAAATCGATTATGACTGCTTTCCTTTTCGTTTGTGTTGAACGTATAGCTTCACCTTTTTTAGTTGCTAGCCTTTATTATTATTTTGAGGCTATTATTTGTAAGGGATTATTTTGTGGCTTTTAGGTGATATAATTTTTTCATAGTAACTACAAATAAAGTTTGCTCAACATTTTATGCAACTCATTTGGCCCATGTGACCTCTTAAAGGTCATTTGCTCCACTTGAGCTTTATTCATTTTGATAGTAAATCCCTCCAGCAATCTAATTAGTCCGTTATTATGATTTATCAAATCCTCTTTTAATACTTCCAATGGTCACAGACAATTAAGCTTAGGGCCTTTAAAATTCCTGTACGTTTGCTTTGCAGATTGCCATAATTCCCTCAAAAATATTTCATAACTCGTGGGCAGCTACATGCAAATCTAAAATTTGCGGAGAATTAATTAACTCCCAAACATTTAAGCTTGTTTTAGGCGTGCTTAAATAAATCATCGTGATTATGATATGGTTCCATTGGCACATTCATGATATATAATCCCCAATTTGAATTATTTGGTTTTTGGGAACTATTATAATTTTCGTATTGTTTGCATCGTTTGTGTGCATGTATAATGGATTTTAATTCATAAAAAATATAAAAAAATATATGGCATTTACACTTAGGATCAACTTTATATTTTTAGGATAATTAGTTAATTAATATTATAAAGATCACAAAAATAGTTTATATTTGTATTTTTAACTCTTTAATTTTGAATTTGTTGTAGTTTTCTTTTTCGTTTAGGACTTATTTAATTTTTGAGTAGCAATTAGTCTATTAATTTAGTTTAGAATTTAAATCAGATTTTATTTTTTAATTTTAATTAACAAAATTTGAAAATGAAAAAAAAAAAGAAAAGTGAAAAAAAAGGTTTTAAATAAAAAGACCCAACTTTGGGCCAAATCCTTCAGTACCCGTCCGAAACCACCCAAAACCCTGCCCAAAATTACCCTTGAACCAGTCTAGAACCCCCTAACCAAACGACCCCATTTTAAATAGGTTCAATCTCAACCGTTGGATCATTAAGATCCAAAGGTCCATAATGCAGGGTCTCTTAAATATTTAAGTGTCTAAACGCCCCCCACCCCCCAACCCAGACTATCTCTCTCAACCATCAAACAGTCAGACGTAATGCCACCTTGGACCACCGTCCGCCACCTGCTGGAAATCGCCAACGGCGGTAGCCGACGACCAATCGTGCCCATATTTACACCAATTCATCTCCTCACTCCCTTATTTCCAAATCCCCGTCCACTTTCCCTCAAATTCACCCTGAGCTCCTCAAATATCCAATCAAAGGTAAAAACCCTAGAGCCGCCACAGTTTCTCCGACGGTTGCGCCACCCCTAAATGCACCCAAAATAACACTCCATGAGCTCCTTTCCTCTTTTATTCCAAATCCTCACTTAGAATCATTCGAATACCTTGAATCTTCTCGAATATCGGATCAAAGGTGAAGCCTAAAATCCAAAGTTGTCCAATTCGAGTTTTTCTTTGAAACTTCAGATTCACCCTGATGTTAGTCGAGTGTTGAGATAAAAATAACACATATTCAGTCTCTGATTGAGCCGAAAGTTTGAAGATTTGAATTTCTTCTACGTTTCTTATAGTCTAGGTTTTTTAGGTATGTTATCTTTAATTTCTGAATATGAATTTTCATGTGAGTTGCTTTATTATCTTTTTCTGTTTCTTGTGTGTGTTTTGATTTTTCTTTTCTTCTTTGATTTTATGATACTTTGAACCTTTTACATGTTTCCCATTTTAAGTTAATTGATGTTTCTGGGCTTGAATTTTAGTTTAAATTGCTTTGCCTTTGATATTTGGGCTTTTGAAGCTTTTTTTGGTCGAAAAGATTCTTGATTATGTTCATTCCTTTTCTCCTCATCTTTTTTTAATCTAACAAACAAAGCCCTTTTGATTGGATGATTAGGATCTTAGCAATTCCTGTTAGTTTTAGATTTCTTCTCTTTCGTGTTAGTTCTGGATCATGTAGTTCTGTTTTTTCATTCTGATCAAGATCGTTAAGCTTTGTAGTCGAAATTGGTTCTTTTAAAAATAAAAGCCCGGAAAGGAAGGTCAAGCCGAATTTGGTTGACCCTGTTTTTAGGATAATTAATAGGACCTTAAAAGATATTTTAGGTAACTGGTTTAGAGGAATCTATGAGTAACAACCTTAGGAAGCTTCCTAGAGCTAAAATAGCCTTACTTGGCCTACAAGTCAAAAGTTAGTGACCAAGTAGCAAAAAATGAAAATTAGAAAGGACTAAAGGGCAAAACTTAGCCCATTTCAGCTTGCCTATAAAAACACTTCTAAGGAAGGCTCATTTCAGATTTTGACATATAGAAAAATCCAAAAAAAAAAGAAGATCAAAGACGGATAAAATTTTGAGTGAAAATTAATGTTAGATCGGATTTTCTCTGTGATTTCTTAAGTTTCCAACTCCTAAAAGTAAGTCCAGATCAAAATAGTGCTGAAATGATTTTGGTTTAGTGGTTCGGAAAGTTCGGTCTAAAGTTCTAGTTGTTTTTGGTTGATTGTTGCACATCGTTTTAACTTAAAACTGGTTCACTAGTTGTTTCTTGCTGCTGACCTCTGCAATTGCTATTGCTAATCCCTTAATTTTTGTTTCTTACTATCTCTGGATACATATCCTTAATCTTAAACATGTAAGGAATGGTTTATTAGGTGTTTTTGTTTAAGAAAAATGAAGATTATGTTCTCCTTTATCTGATGTTCTCTCTTTTAGTTTATTTCTCAGTTGGCTTGTCGATTTTTATCTCAGCATATTTAGAATGAGTTTATGCTTTGAACCTTTAGTTTTATATTGAAATTGTAATGGGACTATTATGTAGTATTTATTTATTTTGGTCTGTTTAATTCCTAGGCTATGTTGTTGTTAGAAGTGTCCGTCAATTTTAAGATCCATGAATATATTTTTAAGTTTAGATTACTTGAGTGTTTTGTTAATCACAAAGTTACTGTAGTTAAGATTGAGCATGCGTTTAAAAGCTGAATCCATTAAGTTTTGGTTTCTTTGTTGGTTTATTCTTTTTTGAGAATGGTTGTAAATGAAAGAGGCGTTCTCACTTTCGAATGGCATTGATTTTGGGTCTATTTGAATGGTTGTTATATGATTAAGTTTGTCCTCGTATTAGTGGATTTGACAGCCTCCTAAAGGGTTTACCTGGGGTTAAAGTCCATTATGTTTAATTATGGTTTGGTAGGAGAATTTCAATAAGATTTGAATTTTTAGCCTATTATGTTTGAGTAATGGTTAGATGTTTGTGTTTATTCAACAGGCATCGGAATTGCCTCTCGACAATTAAGGGTTTGGATATGAGATGTTTTGAATTTTTATGCCTCTTGTGTTTCTATAAGATTAAGCAATTCCTGCTTGTGTCAATGATTGCCATATAAATGGATCTTATGGAGTTTTGTATTAAAAACCCCGGGGTTTGGATTTGGTTCCTCAAAGACTCGATTCCTGGGCACGATAATTTTGTACCTGTTGTTGCCCTTTGTTACGTTAGAATGTGTGATCAATTTAGGAAAAAAGTTTTGAAAGCAATTTGAAAAAATAGAAAGGGGGTGTTCTTCGCGACAAGTGCTTAGTTTGTTGCAAAATGGTGCTTTCACACTAATGGCCATGGATGGCCCTACCTTCCAGCTTTGCCAATTGGTAAATTAGGCCTTGTGATTTTCTTATGCCCATTAATCAAATATCCAAACCCTTTATTAATGGAGATGAGCCTTTTTAAATGGTAGAAATAGTTTATGGCCCTCCAAAATTTAGTTTGAATTCCCTTTTAAAGTTAGAATTGAGGTGCGCCGCGTCAAATAAAATATCAAATATGTGGCCCTAATTTAATTTTTTCTTTTAAAATTTTTAGAACTCGAGGCATGCCATTTAGCAAATTTTCCACGGCACTCACAAAGTTAAAACACGTAGTTGCTTTAGGCGCATTATTTTAATAGTATTACCTTCCTAAACTCAGGTGCGCATTTCATGTGACCCAACTCCAAATCTCACAACATTAAATAAGATATGTTTCAAACCGCGGGTGCATTTCATGTGGCATGGTCTAAACACGTGTTTTAGATGACGTTAAAATCTTCTAAAAGATAATTAAAAGAGTGTTAATAAGTTTAAAATTGCATCATAGGCTAAAACATGTACTCAAATTAGATAATAGGCCAATTGTAACAGTTTAAGTCATTGTGCTAGAACCACGGAATCTCGGGGTACCTAACACCTTCCCTCGGGTTAATAGAATTCCTTATTCAGAATTTCTGGTTCGCAGAATTCATATGGAAAGTCGAATTTTCCTCGATTTGAGATTTAAAATAAACCGATAATTTGGGACACCAGAAAACAAACCTTCCCCTAGTGGCGACTCTAAACAAAAAAAAAATAATCTCATTTCGAATAATATCACTTAATTGGAAAAACTCCCTCATATACTACCCTTTGGGGTAGTGTGTAAAAAAGGAGACGTGACGGCTCTGGCGACTTTGCTGGGGACATAACCCAGAATCTCTGATTTAGGGTTTAAGAATTAGAGCATAGAATAACTATTATGATTGGTTTTATTTATAATCAGATTTTCCTACATGTTTGAGCCTAATGTGCTAAATGCTTTTACCGCTTTGATATTGTATAAATTGTATCTAAACTGCTATGAAACCCTTCTTCTCTCTGAGTTTTCTAAATCATCTGGGAAGTGTGCACTTTGTGTAACTTCTTTTCTGTTAGAGTCTTATCCAAAATCTTAGAATGAGGTTCGGACAAGTTGCAAACCCGGCGAAGCTTCTATATTTGCGGTACGCTGTCCTACCCTTGGCTCGTGTTGTTCACTCGGGTAAGCCAGGTCTAGAACAATAAACCCCGGTTAAACCTAGTATAACGAAACCTCATGCCGGATACCTAGTAGGAACATTTGTTTGCATCAGGTGCATTTGACTTAGGAGACTCGACACAAAGGTTGGGTCTATCTAGGACATGTGTACCTGGAATGCAAAGTCAATTCGGATGCATCCTACTTGCTATTTGTTCATTTATTTGCTTTGAATTTGCATGTTTACCGTCTTATAAATATTAGAAGAAACTTAGAAAAAGTAAATAACAGTGTGAGCATTAAGAGATATAATTATCCATTTTTTAGAAAAATCAATGTCCAAAAGGTATTGAAACTTTGCTGAATTTTTTTAAAAAGGTGAAAAGGAAGAAAAGTTTTCCAAAATAGTTGCTTTGTTTAAAAATATTCCCGAACTACACCAGTTTGATTCCCACCGGATGTGGGATACATAGGCAACCCCCATCCGGTCCAACTTTCTTTTTGTAAAAATAACCCAAAAACAATAAAATTTTTATTTTTCATCACAAATAAACAAGGTGATGCCATTCTTGTCTAAAATAAGCCGAATGTCCCAAAAGGGCGTCAGAAGGCCATTTTTGTAAGAATGGCCACCTTGGTCATTTCTTTGATTTTTGGCCACTTAGCAGGCACAACCTTAAAATCTTCTTCCTCGAAGTGCTGAAAGGCTGTATTTTCAAAACTAGGTTTTATTTTGAAATAAAATTTTTGAAAAAATGGTGTTACTCTTTTTGGGTAATAATGAGTTATTAAATCACCTTAACAAATGTGCAGGATGAGCACAGATGAAATTGAACCCTTCACAGCCCTTAAGGAGATCCCCTTACAGCTCCACATGTGGTGGAACGATTTAGGAAAAGGCATTATATAAACTGTAGTAAAGGTTTTGGGAGGTCTTGTCGGACTGTTGAACTTCAAGCCAAGGTTGGACGTAATTGAAGCTTAAATACCTTTTTAGAATCCAACTCGCAATGTGTTCCGCTTTTCTGACTTTGAACTTACACCAACCCTAGAAGAAGTTGCAGGTTATGCTTACCTTAATGGAAACCTTAGAAGTCGATATCCTGTGCCGCTAAGACCAGTATCTCCCCATAAATTTTTGGACTTGCTGAGTATTAGTCTGGATATTCAGAATGGAAACTTATCTAGGGGGTATTGCACTTTCCAGTTTTTGTATCAATGCTTCGGAAAACCCTCAAGGTTTTGAAGCACCAAATACTGGTTTGACCCACGCCGGAAATAAAGACAAATGGGAGGCAAGGCGGGGTTTGGCCTTTGTAGCAACATTCTAGGGTATTGTAGTCTGTCCGTGAGATGATGGTAATATAGAAATGGATCTCATTGGAATGGTCGATGTCACAATCAAGAAAGCCAACAACAATGTGGTTCCATTGATCCTATCTAAAATCTACCTAGCCTTGACTATCTGTCGAGAATGGGGAAAGTTTTCCAAAGTTGCAATCTGTTACTGCAGTTGTTGATCAAGGCGCATCTCTGCCGCCGGGTTGGGTATATGAATTATGGTATGACCGGCTTAAGTTGCATTAAAGAATTTAAAGTCGAGTCGTGGGTATTGAACTCCTCGAGGGTACTGAAGCTTTGCTTGCAAATTTGAGCTCTTTGACGGCTGATAAAATTGAGTGGGCATTAGGATGGCTTCCTATCACCGAAGTATTATACACGTCAGCTGAAGTATGTTATCTCCTCCTGATGGGCATCCAGAGCATTCAGTCGTATGCTCACCATAGAGTTTTGCGCCAATTGGGTCGACTTCAAACCGTCCCCTATGAGGAGGATTTAATTAAATATGTCATTTAATTCGGCCCAAAAGCCGTATTTTTAGAGGGAAGAATTTTCCAGATGTGGAATGAATGTAAATTTCTTGAACCTAAGACCATGGTGCGAGATCTAGCAAGAGGCGAAGTGGACCCCAAGTACACTATTTGGTTTGGTAAAAGATTCTATATTCTTGAAAGACCTGCTAAGAGAGCCCATGTGCAACAATTCACTGACGACTCACAAGAGCAATGGGGCTAGTTGGCAAAAGAAGAAAGCTGCAAGGCTAGAATTGGTAAATTAGAAAGACAAATTAGGGACCTCGAATTTGCCAAGAGTATCCAAGCTGCCGTAGATGAAGGGGAAAAGAAAAATCTAACCCAGGAAAATGAAGCCCTCAAGGCTCAAATCCAAAAATTGATAATAGTAGCCAGAAACCCAGATAGAAGCCGAGCCGATGAAAGGCTTATAAGTTGTCTAAGAAAGAAAGTACTCGAGAGTCACGATGATCTAGAAAAGTCTGAAACCAGTCTAGCAGAAGTCCGGACGCAATTGGCAAAGAATGCAGAGGGGAGAACACAGTTTGAGCAACAAATGAAAAGAAAGTATGAAGGTACAATCACCAACCTAAGAAGAAGATTAACCACCATTGAGAATGAGGTGGCTAAGCAAGCCAGGGACTTTAGAGCCGATAGGGAACATTGTTATGCTCTAATGGCTCAGATGGAGGAGGAAATGCAATAGCTGCAAAAACAAAACAATCACAACGCTCAGGTGTTAGAAGCCAGAAATTAGCAAATCGTTCGTCTACTTCAGGAAAAAGGTATGATTCGAGAAAGGATTAGAGCTATTGCTGACTACATTGTCGCAAAATGCCAAGCATGTGAGGATATGACCCGAACCACCTTCTTCGCTTCAGTGATAACATTCATCCTCCAGATAATGAGTGACTTGGAGCGGCTACAAGGGGATCTCGCACATAGGCCTGCGGCGAGGCTAAATGATGCCCCCAGTCCCCAGGAGTTGAAGCTTTAATGTATTCCTGATTTTTCATGTATTGAGTCTGTATTTTGGTTTTTTGATTTTGTTTGTACTTTTTCATTCCAAGAAAATGAGTAGTTTGAAATCTTTTGTAATAGAAGTTTTTATTAATGAAAAATTGAAAATTCCAAATTTTTTTTTACTTTTTGCACTTATTTTCTTGAACTACGTAACGATCTTATTCACGCAGCATCGTGATACGTAGGCAATCCTTATCGGATCCGGTCATAATTTTGTGAATAATTCCAATGAGAAAAAGGAATGAGAGAAGAAAAACGAAAAAAATGAGAGAAGAAAAGCAAGAAAAGAAAAGAAAAATGAAAATAAAAAGAGAGATGAAAGGGAAAGAGTGGCCGTTTGAAAGTAGAAATGAAAAGGAAAGAATAAGTAAGGTCGGGACGGAGCATGCAACCTTTGCAAAACATGCAGAAACATATTTAACTGTATAGGTGCATCACACCCTCCAACATGCAATTACCTATGTGTTATTTGTTTCAAACTAACTGTTTGTTGTTGTTACATCCGGTCCTAGGTTTTTATAGAACGGTGGTTGGTTTTTGTGGTAATCTGGATTCACACCCATACTTTACGAGATCGAAAGGGAGCGTCGAAATGTCTTCAGAAATAACTCTGCCAACAATTTCCATCATGGATGATAGTCCCATCTCAGGCAACTCGACTTCAGAATCGGCAACTGCCAAAGAAAACAGAATCCTGCGTCTCCAGGTTATGGAAATGTAGCATGCTTGGTCAAATGGAAGCCGCCAACCGTATTCCCGGGGTTCCTTGAAATTTTTCCTAGAGCAAGCGGTTCCTCCACTATTTCCATTAGTCACCCAAATGCACCACTAGGTCACCCAACTATCTAAGCTCATTTTGTGGGAATACTTTCTAAGGTTTGCCCCATGGTGTTAATGTCCAGTGCAGCCTTAAATATCTTCACTGCTCCCTTTTGCTCGGCCATGACATAGCCTACGCTACCCAGGCCCAGTTTTGATCCACCAACTTTCACCTTCCAAATGTCCTCCTTCCGAATGGAACCTCCTCAATATCCCACTTATACTTACTCTCAACCACCTCGATATGAGTTCACTACAGGGAAAGAAAAGACCACCAAAACTCTTGAGCAAGAAGAGATCGCGAGAAAGATAAGGAGTATAGAATAGAGTCTCAAAAGCATACAAGGCTTGAGTGGACATAAAAGTATATCTTATGCCAACTTATGCATGTTCCCTCATGTGCATCTACCATTGGGATTCAAAAGAACAAAATTTGAGAAGTATGATGGACACGGTGATCTTATTGCTCATCTCAAGAGATATTGCAACCAGCTGCTGGGAGCCGATCAAAAGGAAAAACTCCTCATGGAATACGTCGGAGAAAGTCTGGTTGGCATCACATCCGAATGGTACATGGACCAAGATATATCCCACTTGCACATCTGGGATGATCTTGCTGGAGATTTTGTCAGATAGTTCCAGTATAACATTGATATTGCTCCAGATAGGAACTCATTAACCAACTTGAAAAAGAAATCCTCAGAAAGCTTCCGAGAGTACGCAGATAAATGGCGTGAGCAGGCCTCCAGGGTAAAGCCTCTGATGGATGAGGTTGAAATGGTCATAGTTTTCCTCCAAGCCCAAGAGGCCGACTACTTCCAGAATATGATGCTCGCAATGGGTAAACCGTTTACTGAAGCCATCAAGATTGGCAAAATGGTTGAAAATGGGTTGAAGACAAGTCAAATTCTGAGCCAATCTGCTATCAAATCTACCTCCCAAGCCATCCAGGGTGGGTCTGGAGGTGTAGCAAAGGTCAAGAAAAAGGAAGAAACACTAATGGTAGCGTCGGGTGCAAGAAAACACTATACTCCCAGATCCATTTTCTAAAAAAGAACCCCGTAACACTATTGCCCTCACCAAGACATGGCCTATGCTCCTTAACCATACCCGATCATGAATGCTCAACCTTATGTCCGGCCACAACAACAAGGCAACCAGAACCAAGCTCCATTTCCTAGAAACCAGCCTCCTTACCAAACTCACTACAACCCCCAGCCTCTACAAAATAATTTCCAGGCTCGTGAACAACCCAAGAGGCCATATTTCACACTAATCGGTGAATCCTAATCCAGCCAGTTCCCAATGCTTGTTCAAATGAGTATGCTACAGCCTGTTCCTCAAACTAGGCAAAACCCGACATCGCCCACTTACAAAGCTGGTGCCCGATACGCCAATCGTTCAGGGGAAAAATGGCATGACATAGATGATTGCTAGACTCTAAAGAGATCCGTGGAGAACTTGATAAAACAAAGAAAGATAATTCTAAGGGATGAAGATATTCCCAATGTGACCAACAACCCATTGCCCGCCCAGAGCAACAGGCTGGTAATCAAAATGATTTGTGAGGATAAGGAATTCAACCCAATGTTGAAGGCCATCATTGCCATCGCTCACATAAAAAAGAAAACAAAAGTTATCCCGAAGTAGGACAAGAGAGAGAAAATGAACCAAACTACCCTCCGAAGTCGGAGAAGAAAATTGAAGTTGAAACGGAGCAATGCCCCCCCAAAGATGTTGTTCTGTATGTCCCTCGAGGCCGCAAAGAAAAGTAGATGATATTGAAACCTCCCAGGAAATTTGAGCTGAACAAGAAAACCCAGATATATGTGCCCAATGGAGCTTATGTGATGCGGGGGCCAATTAATCCACCAACGCTGAGTAAGCCCGTGGTTATTGGCCGCGCCCCACATAAGCCCATGACTGATTCTGCCGCTTTGCCCTGGAACTACAACAAATTAGTGGTGGCATATAAAGGTATAGAAATCTTAGGAGAAGTGCCAGAAAATAACCCGACAAAAAAATATTTCAATTTGGAAAAGGTAAACAATGCCACTAGAAAGATCTTCCCATATAAGAATCCGGTGAGAACCAAAAAAGTAGAGGCTTTCTTTCAAAAGATGAAAATGGCAGATTATGAGGTGATCGACCAGCTTCAAAAGTCTCCCACTAAAGTCTCCCTATTATCTCTATTGATGAACTCCAGTGAACATCAAAAGGTATTAATCAAGACCCTTAACGAAGCATATGTGCCTGTCTAGACCTCTGTAGAGTAGTTGGAAAGAATGGCAGAAAGATTTTTTGCATTCAACCGGGTCTCCTTCAGCAAAAATGACTTACCCCCAAAAGGGGCCGCACATAACAAAGCCTTGCACCTGACAGTCAAATACGAAAGGTACTACGTGGAAAGGGTTATGTTAGATGAAGGCTTTGGTGTAGATATCTGCCCATTATCGGCTCTGCAATGCATGCAAATTGGTACTAAGAGAATTCGACCCAACAATGTTTGCTTACTTTCTTTCAATGGTATCAAAAGGGACACAATTGGAGATATTGATATGATTCTGACCATTGGCCCAGTAGACCTCGAAGTAACCTTTCATGTTTTGGATATGGACACCTTTACAACTTTCTTTTGGGGAGGTCGTAGATTCATGCAGCATGAGTTTTACCCTTTACTCTTCACCAAATGGTGAAGTTCGAGCATGAGGATCAAGATACTGTAGTCTATTGGGAATATGAGCAATCAATTTATCGGGACTCATCAGTCCCATGTCTTGAAGCAAGAGAAGGGAGTGAACACATAGTCTATCAGGCCTTTGAAATCGTGGTCGCAGATTAGTGTGAAGAAGGAAAACCTTGCCTCAACCCTTCCTTTCAAATGCATCAATCATGGTCACTAAGGGAATAACTAGGCGCGGCATAAAACCTAAAAAGGGACTTGGGAAATCATTGCAAGGAATAATTGAACCTATCATCCCGCCTGCCAGTGAAAAGTTTTTTGGGGTCAGCTTCAGACCCATACTAGCTGATATAAAATGGGTGGATGATAGAAAGAATAACGGATGGGTCTTGTGGCAGCCAGCGCCGTATCTGTACAAAACATTTGTCAAGTCCGAATACAATAAAGAAGAAGAAGAAGAGGCCTTTATGGCCGAAGAGATTGAAGAGATATGCGGGGCGATGCGGAAGATATTATATGAAACCCAAAGATCTGTAGGGCGATGTGAAAGATATTATATGAAACCCACATGGTCCAGCCAGGGTAAGGACCAAGCATCGTTGAGGTGCTGTACATAGGACCTGAGGCGAAACTGCAAAATTGGAAGGCTACGACATTCTCAATCAGGCGGGAGTCCTAGTAGACTTGTCTTTCCACCTTTTCTGCATCACGAGTTATTCCAGGGTGTAACTCGGGGTTTTCTTTAGTTTCATTTATTTTAGTTTCCAATGTAAACCTTGTTCAATGAAATGAAATCAAAATTTCATCGTCTATCTTTCTTTATTCCTTCTGATTTTTGTTATTTTATTTCTCTTCTTCTTTCAGTACTAATAATGCGGCTTTAAATAACATGACAAGCTTGCAGACTTCATGCCCAAATCCAAACACGTTGTCTAACTGTGAAATAATGAACCAAGAGCCAGAATACGCTGAAGAAGAGGCTTTTAGGGAAATAAATCGAGAATTGGAACATTTTGAGAATAAACCTAAGCCGAACTTAGATGACACTGAGCCAGTTAACTTGGATAGTTCCGAAGAAATTAGGGAAACAAAAATAAGCATTCACACGGATGAAAACAATTGGGATGCATTAATCCAACTCATGTTTGAGTTCAAAGATGTGTCTGCTTGGTCATATGATGACATGCCAGGACTGGGTGTCGATTTGATGGTTCATAAGTTGCTAAATTACCCAGATCGGCCCTTATCTAGCAAAAGCAAAGGAAATTTAAAATTGATGTCAGTGATAATATCAGAGAAGAAGTCAAGAAACAAATGAAGGAAGGGGTGATCCGAGTGGTCCGATACACCACATGGCTAGTCAATGTAGTCCCAGTGCCGAAGAAAGATGGGAAAACCCGAGTGTGTGTGGATTATAGAGATATAAATAAGGCAAGTCACAAATATAACTTCCCGCTACCCAACATCCACATCCTTGTTGATAACTGCACCAAACATGAGATACATTCCTTCGTGGATTGTTATGCAGGATATCTCCAGGTGTTGATGGATGAAGAAGATGCAGATAAAATAGATTTTACCATACCTTGGGGTACATACTGTTATAGATTCATGCCATTTGGTTTGAAGAATGCCGCGACAATCTATGTGAGGTCCATGACCACCATTTTCCATTATATGATGCACCAAGAAATAGAGGTGTATGTGGACGACATAATCATCAAGCCCAAAATCCAAGATGACCACGTTCGAGATCTGAGGAAATTCTTCGAATGGTTGTGCAAATATGATTTGAAGTTGAACCCGACCAAGTGTGCATTTGGGGTACCATTAGGAAAACTTTTAGGCTTGATAGTCAGGCAGATAGGTATCGAGTTAGATCCAACAAAGATAAAATCTATTTGGGATTTTCGTCCTCTGACAACCAAGAAAGATGTGATGAGCTTGCTAGGCAGATTAAACTATATCAGCCGATTCATTGCTCAGTTGACATCTACGTGTGAACCCATATTCAAATTGCTGAAGAAAGATGCGGCAATCAAGTGGACAGATGAATGTCAATAGGCTTTTGATAAAATCAAAGAGTATCTATCTAACCCACCACTACTGGTCCAACCTAAATCGGGAAGGCCTCTGTTCTTGTATATGACGGTCTTGGAGAATTCTTTTTGATGTGTCCTCGGGCAACATGATGTGACTAGGAAGAAAGATTAGGCGGTCTACTATCTGAGTAAAAAGTTTATCAGTTATGAAGCTAAGTATACTTTGCTGGAGAGAACCTGTTGTTATTAACTTGGGTCGCACAAAAGAAGAGACATTATCTGCAAGCCTACACCACTTACATCCTAACCACGTTGGATCCTCTGAAATACATATTCCAGAAACCAATGCCCATGGGGAGATTAGCAAAATGACAAATCTTGCTCACTGAATTTGACATAGTATATATCACTCGTGCGGCAATAAATGCCCAGGTATTGGTAGATCATTTGGCTGAAAACCCGATAGATGATGAATACCAACCTTTGAACACTTACTTCCCAGATGAAGAGGTAAACTCATTCAAAGCAATATCCGAAGATACTACTACTTGAAAGATGTTCTTTGATGGAGCATTAAACGCGAAAGGTATGGGAATTGGGGAAATCTTGATCTCACCTACTGGTCAGCATTACCCAGCAACAGCCCGGCTTTGGTTTTTCTTCACAAACAATAATGCCGAGTACGATGCCTGAATCATGGGTATGAACATGGAAATCGACTAGGACGTTGAAGAGTTGTTGATCATGGGAGACTCAGACCTGATTATCCGGAAAGCCCAGGGAGAATGCGAAACCAGAGATGTCAAACTCATCCCTTACAGACGACATGTGGAAGACCTTAGCAAGCAATTCAAGTCAATAGAGTTCAGGTACATCCCTCATTGTCACAATCAATTGGCCGACACACTTGCTACTTTGGCCTCAATATTGCCATATCCAGGCAATGCTTACATAGATCCCTTGGAAATCCAAATCTGGGAAAGGCATGGTTATTGTAATACAGTTGAAGCAGAACCAAGTACCCAGCCATGGTATCATGACATCAATAGATTTCTGAAAATGCAAGAATACCCCAAGCAAGCTAGTGGGGACCAAAAGAGAACCATTGGACGACACGCAAGTGGTTTCTTTTTAAGTGGTAATGTATTGTACAAAAGAACTCTGGACCTCAACTTGTTATGATGTGTTGACGTAGAAAGGCAGGAAGAATCATGCATGAAGTGCACATGGGAGTGCGCGGACCGCACATGAACGGGTATGTCTTAGCAAAGAAAATCCTTCGAGCGGGCTACTACTGGATAACCATGGAAAGGGATTGTTCTAGCTTTGTCCGGAAGTGTCATCAATGTCAGGTGCATGGTGATTTGATTCATGCACCGCCCACAGAACTTCATCTCATTCAGCGCCTTGGCCGTTTGTTGCTTGGGGCATGGATGTCATTGGGCCAATAGAGCCAAAAGCCTCAAATGGAAACAGATTCGTACTAGTTTCCATTGACTACTTCAAAAAATGGGTTGAAGCCATCAATCTCAAATCTGTCACCAACAAGGTTATGGTAGATTTTATGCATTCCAATCTCCTCTATCGATTTGGTATTCCTGCAAGTATCATCACAGATAATGTTTCAAACTTGAATAGCCGTTTGATGGAGGAGATATGTGAACAATTCAAAATAACACATAGGAACTCTACTCCCCATCGGCCCAAAGCCAGTGGTGCTGTCGAAGCAACAAACAAGAACATCAAGAAGATTTTGAGAAAGATGAATCGGAGCTCCAAGAAGTGGCATAAAAAGTTGCCTTTTACATTACTGGGATATCATACTATGATGCGCATATCGGTATGAGCATCCCCATACCTCTTGGTCTATGGCATTGAGGCTGTGATACCCGCGGAGGTTGAAATCCCTTCTTTGCGGATCATGGTTGAAGCCAAAATTGAAGATAATGAGTGGGTCAAGACCCGTCTAGAGCCGTTGGCCTAGATCAATGAAAAACAAATGGTTGTAGTCTGCCACGTGCAACTGTACTAACAAAAAATGGCCCATGCTTACAACAACAAAGTATGGCCCATGAATTTTGAAGTAGGCAACTCGTGCTAAGGCGCATTCTTCCTCATCATCAGGAGGCGAAATGAAAATTCGCTCCTAATTGGAAAGGCCCATATCTCATTAGAAAGATATTGCCAAGAGGAGCATTATACTTGGGAGATGTCGAAGGAAATAATCCCGAAGCAGCTGTGAATGCTGACGCAGTAAAAAGGTACTAAGGTTAGGCTTTCTGCAACAATGATATTATCTGATCGGGATGACGAATGCTTTCATTCTCGCTACCCAAACACTATCAACCTTTTGCAAACCCTTTGAGCCGGTTACTCTTCTTTGACTACCCTCTTTGGAACCCGAAAGTGTTATTGAAAAAGAAAGAAAGAAAAAAATGAAAAAATGAATGAAAAAAAGCATCAAAACAAATGAAAGAAAAAGATAAAACAAAGCAAAGAAAAAAAACACAAAAGAAAAAAATAAAATTTTTCCTGAACTACGTTTGACTTGATTCCGAACGGATACGTAGGCAGCCTCTCTCTGAGATTCAGTCACATCAAAATAAAAATCCAGTTTTCCCCAAACAGTGAAACTGGGGCAGATGTTATAATGATTCGGCGATGATCTCGCCTGAATGGTTCAAAAGCTATAATGCGATCCAATTCTCTTTTTTACCCAAACCTCGTACAAATCCTTCTAATCAATCGCCAAAAGGTTTCAAAATCAAAGAACACAGTTGCTTGGATCTAGCACAATCAAGATGAGAGAAATAAAATGAGAGAGTCTTATCGGTGAAAACCTACAGGAACCATAAGGTGACGGTAAGCAGAGAAATTGAATATGAGAGAGCTTTGCTAGTGAAAACTCGTAAAGAGCACTATCAGTCAACGATGAGAAGAGAAATGAGAGAGGTAAATTGTCAAAAACCCGTGAAGGGTGCCGTTGACCAAAAAGAAGACACCCCTCACAACCATTGGAGTTTTGGGAATGTTTCTCAATTTGGATGTAGCTCACAATGAGTTTATGAGAAGTTGGAAAGTTGGGCGAGTCGGGCATCCAGTGTAAGAAGCATGTCATGTCTATTGAAGCTTGCATGCACCCCAGATAAGTCCTTCTTTCTTCCCCGAAAGGGACACTTCTCCAAATTCATTTTCCTACCTCATGTTTTCTTTTCCTTGAATCCCTTTCGGTCTAACTCCATTGCCGAAGCTAATACAAATAAAAGGTGACAAGATTGGTTTTATAGGGTTCTTCCTGACAAAAGTCAAAGAAGATACCCAGCCTTAGCGGGTGCATCAAGTCGATCCTGACTAACCATGATGGCTGATGCTCTGGAATCAAAGTTATTGAAAAAGAAAAGAAAGCCAAAGAAAAAAGCCCTAAAAGTGGCATAAAGTGAAAGGAGAAAAACCCCACGCGGGTGAGACGTCATGAAATATTGAAGAGTTGAGTTCCTCGATTTGAAAGAAAGATCAAGCTTTAGAAAAACCAGCAAGCAGCAAAGTTTCTCAACAAAGGGTTGGGCCGAGATCAAACAATCGATACAATCAAGGCAACAAAAACAACCACTATTTCAAACTAACAATTGTTCTTTGTTTTAAATTGAAATAGGTTCAGCCAAAGCAACCGTGCAAAAGTAGTTGCAATCAAAAGGAAAAGATGCGCAAAAGCTAAAAACAGCTTTGCAGCAATGAGCAACCCAAAAGGGAAGTCCTCCTCCAAAATTCCTTCCTGCATTTTATTGAAATAAAATAAATTAAAAAAGAAAAATGAAAAAAGAAGAGAGAAAGAAAAATAAAAATCCAAAACAAAAATGATAGCTTAGGATCCCTAAACCCCAATCTTTTACATTTTCACCAACATTAAGGCTCCAATCCCTTAGTTGAGTTTTTAGACATAGGGCCTCCATTCCCTAGTCGCCCTTTTACCAATATTAGGGCTCCAATCCCTAAATTGAGAAGTAACCGTTTTACCAATATTAGGGCTCCAATCCCTAAGTTGAGAGTTTTTAGACATAGGGCCTCCATTCCCTAGTCGCCGTTTTTGCCAACATTAGGGCTCAAATCCCTGAGATAAGAGTTTTTAGACATATGGCCTCCATTTCCTAGTCACCTTTTTCACTAAAATTAGAGCTCCAATCACTGAGTTGAGGTCTTAGACATAGGGCCTCCATTTCCTAGTCACCTTTCACCAACAATAGGGCTCCAATCCCTGAGTTGAGTTTTTAGACATAGGGCATCCATTCTTTAGTCGCCGTTTTCGCCAACATTAAGGCTCCAATTCCTGAATTGAGCTTTAAGACATAGGGCCTCCATTCCCTAGTAGCCTTTTACCAACATTAGGACTCCGATACCTGAGTTGAGTTTTTAGATATATGGTCTCCTTTCCCTAGTCGCCTTTTACCAACTTTAGGGCTCCAATCCCTGAGTTGAGTTTTAGACACAGGGCCTCCATTCCCTAGTCGCTTTTTACCAACATTAGGGCTCCAATCCCCGAGTAGAGTTTTTTTAGACATAGAGTCTCTGTTCCTTAGTCGCCTTTAACCAACATTAGGGCTCCAATCCATAAGTTGAGTTTTTAGACATAGGGCCTCCATTCCCTAACGCCTTTTTTACGAACATTAGGGCTCCAATCCCTGAGTTGAGTTTTGTTTTTAGACATGGGACTGCCATTCTCTAGTCGCCTTTTATCAAAATTAGGGCTCCAATCCCTGGGTTGACATTCTAGATATAGAGCTCCATCCCCTGATAAGATAGACGCAATCCTTATTTTATCTGGTTTCGAAAAAGAAAAAGAAAAAAATAGAGACAAAAGAAAGAAACAAATTTCATATTTTTGTTATAAATAACTTACAAAATTTTCCTAGTGAAAACTGGGGCATAAACTTTTCATTCGTTTGTTTGTTTTGGCACCTGAACAGGGTTGACTTAGAGGCACAAGATCCAAAGTGGCCGAAAGAATGAGCCTCAGTCCAGAATAAAGAAAAGAAGAAAAAGAACAAAAAGAAGTGAATTCAAAATGTTGAAGCAGACAAAGATAAATAATTCAAACAAAGACAACTAATTCAGAAGGAATACTAATTATAAGCAATCTTTCCAATTAAACTAAAAACAAATATTTCAAAAATAGCTCAAAACACAATCGTCAAAAAGAAAATAAAAACAAACGAAGAAAATAGAAACTCCCTGGTCTGGTCTTCAAAGAAAACTTGGCTGGATTCGACTTGAATCCCCAAACAGAGTTAGATGTTTGTTTTTGGTCAAAATGAACATGCAACTTCATTTGGGAACTCAAGTATGGTTTTGACAGTCCATCTCGAAATTAGTCGATTTTTAGATTTAAAATTCGAGACATTTTAGAGTTATTTGAAAGGAGTGGGATTCAATTTTGGGTAGAGGAGGCAAAGGGGAGTATGGGGTGTGTTTTTGGTAGCCATTAGAGCCGGCACCGCCTTGCACGGCGGAGAAGCCTCTCCTTTGATCGGATATTCAAAGCGCTTGGCAGGGGTTCGAGGGTTGATATTTGGGGGGTTGGAAAGAGCAGAATACGGGGCGTATGGGGTGTTAATTTAGGCGGATTTAGAGTTACGCCGCCGCCGGCGACGATTTCTGACCAGGCGACGGATGGTGGAGAGACGGTGGGGAGACGGTGGTGTTACACCGGTGAGATTAGGGTTAATGAGGGACAAGGTACCATGTTTGTTTGGCCAGGGGGTGATATAAAACACCTACATAGTGTAACTCCCCCCACATCTCGACCGTTTGATCAAGATCAATCCACGGCTCAGATTTCTTTTAAAGAAAACTTTACCGTTTTGGACATTGGAATTTCTGGATCGGGTAGGGGATCTTGAGTTTGGGTTTAATTGATGGGTCTGGTGGTTTGGGCTCCGAATTTGTGGCCCAAATCATGTGTCTTTAATTAAGAGATCCAATTTATGTATTTTTCTCTTTTTATATTTTTTATATATTTTTTTTCAGATTTTCATAATAAAAATAATAAACCAAAACATATTTAACATCTACAAAATGAACTAATTAACCTTTAAAATAATCTAAATTCCAAGTTTAAAAATAAAATTAAACAAAAGTAAGAATAACCAATTTTTTTTTGTTATTTTCAATATTAATTAATTAATAACCCAAAAGAAAAATGTAAAAATTAGGTCCTAAATGCAAATATGCTATTTTTGTATTTTGTTTATGAATTACATTAAGTAAAAATTCACAACATGCAAATAAACACAAAATCATGCAATTAATTCCTAAAAATTCAAATAATAAAAGGAAAAATGCAAATAAACACAAAATCACGCAATTAATTCCTAATAATTTAAATAAAAATCCTAATTTTGATGGATTCGATAGGAATACTTCAAGCGAGGCAAAAATCACGTGCTCACAGCTGCCCCTCTTTGCTCGGAGACACGAAGGGTTTTCGCACAAAGATAAATGAGAAATTGAGAGATTTTTACCTGCTTTGCATTCTATGAGAAGCATTTTGAAAACTATCTGACCGAACCCTACTTCAAAGGTTTCCTACATATCCTTGGCTAAAAGGAATCAGGTTAGTGTAGCTCTTGAGTGTTTGGTAGCTAGGACTACCATGGGCTGTGATTCCACTGTTGTTGCTGCTGCTACCACTTGTTGACCTCCTTATTACACCAAAAAGGAAATCAATGCTAAGCTAGCTATGCCTATCAATTATGAGTTACAAGATTCCTATCTATGAATTTCTAGGAGCTTGGTCTTGAGTCTTAGCTGGATTCGCCATGTACCCCGATAAGTATCTTGATGCTCATAAGCTGTTGGTTCCGGTTCTTTCTTCAGCATTGAAACCAAGCAGGACATGCGCAACTTGTAACTTTGAATCAAATTTGGCCAATCCGCATCTTTCTTTTCCACCATTCTGGATTTGTTTTCTTTTGTTCTTTTCTTCTTTTCCTTTATCATGGATTGAGATTCACTCTTTCGCTCATCTCAAACCCTGCCCGCTGAGGTAAAACCTGTTCGGACACCAAAACAAACACACAAATGAAATTTCCTGCCCCACTTTTCACTAGGAAATTTCGTGAGTTATTTATAACACAAATCTAAACTATTTTTATTGAAAGCAATAAAAGTCAAGATTGTTTATTTATTTGTTTTTTGGAAGCATTACCAGGTTATGCTGGCAGATAGTCAGGTTATGCCGGAAGAGAAAACAGGTCCCTGCTGGGATAAGAGGACAATCCACGGGTTATGCCGGGATAGGAACAAAGAGTCCCTGCTGGGGATGAAGAAGAAAAATCCACGGGTTATGCCAGGATGGTATCGCAAAAATTCCTGGGTTATGCCAGGGATATTTGCGGGTTATGCCTGGATTTATAAAAAGAAAAGACTCCTGTGTTATTCCGTGGAGATCCACGGGTTATGCTGGGATTTGGAAAAAGACTCTTAGGTTATGCTAGGGGGATCCGCAAGTTATGCCGGGATTGAAAAAGACTCCTAGGTTATGCAAGGGGAATCTGCGGGATATGTCGGGATTGAAAGAAAAGATTCCTGGACTATGCCAGGGGAATCCGCGGGTTATGGCGGGATTGGAAAGAAAAATATTCTTGGGTTATGCCAGGGGAATTCACGGGTTATGCCGGGATTGAAAGAAAAGATTCCTGGGTTATGTTGGAAACACGTTTCAAATGCAATATACTAAACGTGTGTTCTTTTGTAGGTTTTGATGAATGTCAAACAAAGCAATAAGCGATATATAGCAGTGCTCAAGGACAAGCACATAATGGATGCATTACAAGAAGCTCAAGACAATGCTTGGAAATGTTATAATTGAGTCAATATTAATTGTGATCTTGATTCCTCAATCTTGGCTCATAACATGGCTTCTCTACTAAAATTATTTTTCCAAAATCATGCATATCTAACTTAAGTGTCAAATGATTTTAAACTATGCATATTTATATTTGTTAAAATGTTTTTTCAAACATGCCTCAAAAATCTGGGCTAAGATAATCGATTATGTACTTATGATAATCGAGTATCTCTAAGTCAAGACTGCATGACAATCGATTGTGAATTAATGATAATCGATTGTGAGTAAGTCAGTTAACATCAGGTTTTTGCAAACTGCATAACAATCGATTGTGTACTTTTGATAATCGATTGTTAACTGAGGCAAAGTTTTCAAAACTCAGAAAAATCGATTATGAACTAATGGTAATCGATTAGAATGAGAAAAATGTCTCCCAGTAAGTTTTGAAATTAATTAATAATCGATTGTGGCTTTTGATAATCGATTATATATGAGACAGTAAGTTTTGAAATTAACTAATAATCGATTGTTCTATTTGATAATCGATTGTTGAAGCTGACCGTTGTCATACTTTTTTTTAAATTACCTTCAGGTAATCGATTGTGATATTTAACAATCGATGTTTTAGCGTAAAATCTGGAAAAGATTTTCTGAACGTTGTTAAAATAATCGATTATTGATTTCCTGATAATCGATGTTTTATGCCAAAAATTGGAAAGGATTTTTTAACGTTATAATTAATCGATTATTGATTTGAAGTAATCGATTGTTAACGTAAAATCTGGGATTGATTTTTTGATCTGATAGGCAAACAATCGATTGTTTAGTCCTGACAATCGATTGTCACTGAGTAATTTCAGCAATCCTTAATTGGCAATTAGACAACGGTAAGACTGAGTTTTTCACCTATAAATACAGGTTTAACTCAGTGTTTTCACAACAACAACACATACAATTTAAGTATTTTCATTGCTAAAAGCTTTCTTACATTGATCATCATTTTCATTCATCTATAAAGCTTTTTGAAGAGCCATTCTATTGAGCTAAGTTGTTGTGATCTTGAGCGTACTATTTCTACTCATATCTACTCATTGAGGAGTACTTTGTAAAGTGAGTGTGTCTTTGTGTTTGTAAGAGAATTGCGATTCTCGTTTGTTGAGGAACTTGTGTTTCCTCGGTTGAAGTCTTTGGGATTGTTATCCCCGAGCAATTGAAGTCTTTGGGATTGTTATCCCCGAGCAATTGAAGTCTTTGGGATTGTTATCCCCGAGCAATTGAAGTCTTTGGGATTGTTATCCCCGAGCAATTGAAGTCTTTGGGATTGTTATCCCCGAGCAATTGAAGTCTTTGGGATTGGTATCCCCGAGCAATTGAAGTCTTTGGGATTGTGATCCCCGAGCACCTAGGTGAGGCTTGTGTCCTCAGCTGTAACGGTTTGTTAAGCACCCGTAAGCTTGACAAGTTTAGTGGAAATCTCGAGAGAGTCTCTCGGGGACTGGACTAACCACGTTTGTGGCCAACCAGGATACATCTTTGTGTAAGTTTATTTTACTGCACTTGTCTTAATTTCTGCAAAGTTTTTAAATTCCGCACTAAAACGCTTAATAATTTTAAAACACTATTCACCCCCCCCCCTCTAGCGTAAAGCGTTATTTCCAACAATTGGTATCAGAGCCATACTCTCTGAAAGACTTAACCGTTTGAGAGAATCTTTCCATGGCTTCTACTCTAGACTCTTTTGCAGGTATTGATGAAGGACAGTGCCCCACAAGACCTCCTTTGTTCAACGGGACAAATTATTCATATTGGAAAGAAAGGATGCAGATATTCGTCAGATCAAACAGCCCTTACTTGTGGAAGGTATACACCAAAGGAAATGAGGTTCCTGTCAAACAGGTGGAAGGAGTATGGGTGCCAAAATCAGAAGAGGAATTCAACGCCGAGGATAATCGAATAGTCCAAAATAATTTTAAAGCTATTAACTTATTACTTTGTGCTGTTAATGCTAATGATTACAGGAAAATCTCCTGCTGCAAAACAGCGAAAGAAATGTGGGACAAGCTTGAGGTCACTTACGAAGGGACTGACCAGGTAAGAGAAGCTAAAATTGACTTTTTAACTCATGCTTACGAATTGTTCCATATGAATGAAGGCGAAAAGGTAGACGAGATGTTTGAGCGGTTCTCATCAATAGTGAATGATCTCCACGCGCTCAAGAAGACGTTCACAGACAAAGAACTAGTTCGAAAAATCCTTAGGAGCCTAACACCGGCATGGCGATCAAAGGCTGATGCGATTCAAGAGTCAATTGGAATCACGAACGTCACCATAGACGCTCTTAGAGGTAATCTTAAGACTTATGAATCCACTATTCTTAACCCTGTTATTGATGAACAAAGAAGGCAAAAGATTGCTCTAAAGGCGAGCACAAGTCAATCACCGATTGAAGAGGATGGAGATAGCGAATTTGGACTCATCATCAAAAAGTTCCAAAAATTCATGCGAAAAGAATATGACCGCAAAGAAAAAAAGCAAGGTGAGCAAGTTAAATGTTATGAATGTGGTGAAACAGGGCATATCAAAACAAACTGCCCAAATCTTAAAAAGGAGAAGAAACCCTTCAAGAAGCAACGAGCATACATATCTTGGGGAGGAGATTCCGGAGACGAATCCAGTGAAGAAGAAAATGAAGAAGCGGCAAATCTCTGCCTCATGGCACAGGAAGAAAATCAAAGTGAGGTAAGTCAAATCTCTTCTCAAAATTTTTATACTCTTGATGACATGAGAAATGCCTTTGATGAATTGTATGCTGAATTTCTCAAAGTTACAAAAACCGTCACTAGTTTAAGAGAAAGTGCTTCTCTAAAAGAACAAGATTTTCAAAAACAGTTTTCATTAAAAGAAAAAGAATTAGAAAAATTGGTTTTGGAAAATGAGAAGCTACTAGAACAAAACAAGTTTTATGGGAAAAGAAGTTCTGACAAGCCCGAGAGTTCTACAAAAAATTGTGCTTCTTGTGTAGTCCTTAAGAATGAAGTAGGTAGATTAAAAGGCACACTAGACAAATTCAACTCCTCTCATAAAAACTTGAATGTGGTGCTTGATAACTTGAAATCAACCAAGCATGGAATAGGCTTCATAAATGAAGAAGAGGTTGATGCAAAAACCCAACCACCTAGAGCTCAACCTAGGATTAATAACAAAAATGTCTTTCCTAAAACTAACATGCATGCTAGACAAAATATTAGGAGACCTAGACATGACTTTCCACCTAGCAATCGTCACCATAGACATGATGCATATTTTAGGCACAACAGTGATCATGCTAGAAGATCCCGAAATGTTCAACCTAGAAATGATTATGGTGCTCAAATTAGGAGAAATGAAAATAGAGAAAACAATGTGCATTATTCCAGCTACTATGAGCCTAGACGCATGCATAATCCAAATGTGACATGTCTTTATTGTAGACGAATTGGTCATATTGCTCCCGCATACTTTACTAGACATAGACATGCTACTCAAACATATCATTATAGTATGCATAACCCTCAAGGACCCAAAATGGCATGGGTACCAAAAGAGCATTGATTTGTTTTGCAGGTGTGCTTGAAGGAATCAAGTGTAGTGGATGCTCCAAACACTTGACGGGAGACGAATTCAAAATTCCTTCAATTAAAGCACAAAGAAGGAGGAAGAGACGAAAAGTCGGTTTAGAGACTTCTTTAAATCGGAAGTATTTTCGAATATTTTTTAAAAAGACAAAATACAAGGAAGACAAAGGCAAAATTGCGAAAGAAGCTTCTCAAATTGAAGAATGAGCCAAAGGACCAAAATGAACGGAGGATGCTCAAAATCAGGTAATTGGCAAAGTCGAAGGGAAGGTAAGTACCCTAAACCCTCTTAAGAACATCCTAGGACAAAATTCTTAAGAGTTCACGTTCTTCACCCAACTACACAAGTTTCAAAGTTATCATTTCATTTATAGATTATTGACTTGAGCGTCGGAGATGTTTAATTCTATTTTGCAGGCATCCCCCCAAAAAGGTAAGAGGAAAGTATGAATTATCTTGATACAAGAAAAATCGATCATAATCGATTATTTATGCTTACAATCGATCATAATCGATTAATTTTCCCAATCATGTTTTCAAACTCAAAAAGGCCCTTTATGGTTTAAAACAAGCTCCTCGAGCTTGGTATGAAAGGTTGAGTAAATTTCTTTTAGAAAATAATTTTATTCATGGAAAAGTTGACACAACTTTATTTGTCAAGCATGAAAACAATGATATCTTGCTAGTTCAAATATATGTAGATGATATCATTTTTGGTGCTACTAACAATGCTCTATGCAAGGAATTTTCAAACTTAATGACTAGCGAATTTGAGATGTCCATGATGGGTGAGTTACAATTCTTTTTGGGATTACAAGTAAAACAAATGAAGGAAGGTACATTCATTTTTCAAAGCAAGTATTGCAAAGACCTGCTTAAACGTTTTGACATGAACAATGCAAAGGAAATAGCAACTCCCATAAGCACATCCGATCATCTCGACAAAGATGAAAAAGGTAAGGAAGTCGACATCAAAAAAAGTACCGAGGTATGATTGGCTCTCTTCTTTATCTTACTGCTAGTCGTCCGGACATCATGTTTAACGTGTGCGTCTGTGCCCGTTATCAATCATGTCCAAAAGAGTCTCACCTTACTGCGGTAAAGCGGATTCTAAGGTATCTTGTCGGTACTACCAATGTGGGTCTATGGTACCCCAAAGGTTCTTCATGCCAACTTATTGGCTATTCCGACTCCGATTTTGCTGGATGCAAATTGGACCGCAAGAGCACTAGCGGCACTTGCCACTTGCTCGGTAGCGCTTTAGTTTCTTGGTTTAGTAAGAAGCAAGTTAGTGTTGCGTTGTCCACAACCGAGGCTGAATATGTAGCCGCGGGGAGTTGTTGCGCTCAAATCCTATGGATGAAACAACAACTCTTGGACTATGGCCTACGTCTTGATCACATTCCTCTTAGATGTGACAACACTAGTGCCATATGCTTGACGAAGAACCCCATTCTTCACTCGCGAACAAAACACATTGAAATTAGACATCATTTTATTAGAGATCACGTTCCAAAAGGCGATGTCGAAATTGAATTTGTTGAAACAAAAAGCCAATTGGCAGACATCTTTACAAAGCCCTTAGATAAAGAGTCCTTCTTCCGAATTCGTAGTGAACTCGGGATCCTTGACTCCACGTTGATCTAAGTCATGCATTGCATTTTATTTCTTACATAATTTCTAACTTGAGCGTCGGAGGCGTCTAACATTTTGTTGCAGGTATCACCCTAAAGAAAAGGGGATCATAAAAAGCATGACGCAAGATACTCAAGTATTCTACAGGAAAATCGCCGTCAAACAATCGATTACTGTATCAATAATCGATTACTTCCGTTATTTTTTTCCAATAAATAAACTTGTGTTTATTTCATATTTGTTATTCTTCCCTTGTGTACATTTTTCTGCTAATGGCAAAAGGGGGAAGAAACGGGATATCAAGAAGTATGCTATATTATGCTATATGCTCTCAACTTCATTCATGCTTAAAGTGAGGGGGAACATGAATTGAGGGGGAACATGACACTTGTCTTGGTTTATCAAAATAATTATTGCATATATCCCGCCTATGTTTGCCATTATCAAAAAGGGGGAAATTGTTGGAAACACGTTTCAAATGCAATATACTAAACGTGTGTTCTTTTGTAGGTTTTGATGAATGTCAAACAAAGCAATAAGCGATATATAGCAGTGCTCAAGGACAAGCACATAATGGATGCATTACAAGAAGCTCAAGACAATGCTTGGAAATGTTATAATTGAGTCAATATTAATTGTGATCTTGATTCCTCAATCTTGGCTCATAACATGGCTTCTCTACTAAAATTATTTTTCCAAAATCATGCATATCTAACTTAAGTGTCAAATGATTTTAAACTATGCATATTTATATTTGTTAAAATGTTTTTTCAAACATGCCTCAAAAATCTGGGCTAAGATAATCGATTATGTACTTATGATAATCGAGTATCTCTAAGTCAAGACTGCATGACAATCGATTGTGAATTAATGATAATCGATTGTGAGTAAGTCAGTTAACATCAGGTTTTTGCAAACTGCATAACAATCGATTGTGTACTTTTGATAATCGATTGTTAACTGAGGAAAAGTTTTCAAAACTCAGAAAAATCGATTATGAACTAATGGTAATCGATTAGAATGAGAAAAATGTCTCCCAGTAAGTTTTGAAATTAATTAATAATCGATTGTGGCTTTTGATAATCGATTATATATGAGACAGTAAGTTTTGAAATTAACTAATAATCGATTGTTCTATTTGATAATCGATTGTTGAAGCTGACCGTTGTCATACTTTTTTTTAAATTACCTTCAGGTAATCGATTGTGATATTTAACAATCGATGTTTTAGCGTAAAATCTGGAAAAGATTTTCTGAACGTTGTTAAAATAATCGATTATTGATTTCCTGATAATCGATGTTTTATGCCAAAAATTGGAAAGGATTTTTTAACGTTATAATTAATCGATTATTGATTTGAAGTAATCGATTGTTAACGTAAAATCTGGGATTGATTTTTTGATCTGATAGGCAAACAATCGATTGTTTAGTCCTGACAATCGATTGTCACTGAGTAATTTCAGCAATCCTTAATTGGCAATTAGACAACGGTAAGACTGAGTTTTTCACCTATAAATACAGGTTTAACTCAGTGTTTTCACAACAACAACACATACAATTTAAGTATTTTCATTGCTAAAAGCTTTCTTACATTGATCATCATTTTCATTCATCTATAAAGCTTTTTGAAGAGCCATTCTATTGAGCTAAGTTGTTGTGATCTTGAGCGTACTATTTCTACTCATATCTACTCATTGAGGAGTACTTTGTAAAGTGAGTGTGTCTTTGTGTTTGTAAGAGAATTGCGATTCTCGTTTGTTGAGGAACTTGTGTTTCCTCGGTTGAAGTCTTTGGGATTGTTATCCCCGAGCAATTGAAGTCTTTGGGATTGTTATCCCCGAGCAATTGAAGTCTTTGGGATTGTTATCCCCGAGCAATTGAAGTCTTTGGGATTGTTATCCCCGAGCAATTGAAGTCTTTGGGATTGTTATCCCCGAGCAATTGAAGTCTTTGGGATTGGTATCCCCGAGCAATTGAAGTCTTTGGGATTGTGATCCCCGAGCACCTAGGTGAGGCTTGTGTCCTCAGCTATAACGGTTTGTTAAGCACCCGTAAGCTTGACAAGTTTAGTGGAAATCTCGAGAGAGTCTCTCGGGGACTGGACTAACCACGTTTGTGGCCAACCAGGATACATCTTTGTGTAAGTTTATTTTACTGCACTTGTCTTAATTTCTGCAAAGTTTTTAAATTCCGCACTAAAACGCTTAATAATTTTAAAACGCTATTCACCCCCCCCCCTCTAGCGTAAAGCGTTATTTCCAACAATTGGTATCAGAGCCATACTCTCTGAAAGACTTAACCGTTTGAGAGAATCTTTCCATGGCTTCTACTCTAGACTCTTTTGCAGGTATTGATGAAGGACAGTGCCCCACAAGACCTCCTTTGTTCAACGGGACAAATTATTCATATTGGAAAGAAAGGATGCAGATATTCATCAGATCAAACAGCCCTTACTTGTGGAAGGTATACACCAAAGGAAATGAGGTTCCTGTCAAACAGGTGGAAGGAGTATGGGTGCCAAAATCAGAAGAGGAATTCAACGCCGAGGATAATCGAATAGTCCAAAATAATTTTAAAGCTATTAACTTATTACTTTGTGCTGTTAATGCTAATGATTACAGGAAAATCTCCTGCTGCAAAACAGCGAAAGAAATGTGGGACAAGCTTGAGGTCACTTACGAAGGGACTGACCAGGTAAGAGAAGCTAAAATTGACTTTTTAACTCATGCTTACGAATTGTTCCATATGAATGAAGGCGAAAAGGTAGACGAGATGTTTGAGCGGTTCTCATCAATAGTGAATGATCTCCACGCGCTCAAGAAGACGTTCACAGACAAAGAACTAGTTCGAAAAATCCTTAGGAGCCTAACACCGGCATGGCGATCAAAGGCTGATGCGATTCAAGAGTCAATTGGAATCACGAACGTCACCATAGACGCTCTTAGAGGTAATCTTAAGACTTATGAATCCACTATTCTTAACCCTGTTATTGATGAACAAAGAAGGCAAAAGATTGCTCTAAAGGCGAGCACAAGTCAATCACCGATTGAAGAGGATGGAGATAGCGAATTTGGACTCATCATCAAAAAGTTCCAAAAATTCATGCGAAAAGAATATGACCGCAAAGAAAAAAAGCAAGGTGAGCAAGTTAAATGTTATGAATGTGGTGAAACAGGGCATATCAAAACAAACTGCCCAAATCTTAAAAAGGAGAAGAAACCCTTCAAGAAGCAACGAGCATACATATCTTGGGGAGGAGATTCCGGAGACGAATCCAGTGAAGAAGAAAATGAAGAAGCGGCAAATCTCTGCCTCATGGCACAGGAAGAAAATCAAAGTGAGGTAAGTCAAATCTCTTCTCAAAATTTTTATACTCTTGATGACATGAGAAATGCCTTTGATGAATTGTATGCTGAATTTCTCAAAGTTACAAAAACCGTCACTAGTTTAAGAGAAAGTGCTTCTCTAAAAGAACAAGATTTTCAAAAACAGTTTTCATTAAAAGAAAAAGAATTAGAAAAATTGGTTTTGGAAAATGAGAAGCTACTAGAACAAAACAAGTTTTATGGGAAAAGAAGTTCTGACAAGCCCGAGAGTTCTACAAAAAATTGTGCTTCTTGTGTAGTCCTTAAGAATGAAGTAGGTAGATTAAAAGGCACACTAGACAAATTCAACTCCTCTCATAAAAACTTGAATGTGGTGCTTGATAACTTGAAATCAACCAAGCATGGAATAATTTTAAAACGCTATTCACCCCCCCCCCCTCTAGCGTAAAGCGTTATTTCCAACAGGTTATGCTAGGGGAATCTGCGGGTTATGCCAGGATTGGAAAGAAAAATATTCCTGGTTTATGCCATGGGAATTCGCGGGTTATGGCGGGATTGGAAACAAAAAGATTTCTGGGTTATGCCAGGGGAATCCGCGGGTTATGCCGGGATTGAAAGAAGGAACTCCTGGATTATGCCAGGGGAATTCGTGGGTTATGCTGGGATTGAAAGAAAAGAATCCTGGGTTATGCCAAGGGAATCCGCGGGTTATGCCGGGATAGGAAAAAAAGGGCTCCTGGGTTATGCCAGGGGGATCCGCGGGTTATGCCGGGATTGAAAGAAAGAACTCCTGTGTTATGCCAGGGGAATCTGCAGGTTATGTCTGGATTGGAAAGGAAAAGACTTGTGTTGGGGAAGAAAAGAGAAAGACCCTCAGGTTATGCTGGGGACTGAAAGAAAAAGAAATCCCTCAGGTTATGTTGGGGATAGAGAGAAAGGAAACACCCTTAAGTTGCACTAGGGATAGAAGGAAATTGGTCCTCAGGTTATGCTGGGGAATGACAGAAAGAAAGGTCCCTCAGGTTATGCTGGGGATGGACAGAAAGAAAGGTCCCTCAGGTTATGCTGGGGATATAGGGAGGAACCCTCGGGTTATTCTGGGGAATGAAGGAAAGGAATCCTCAGGTTATGCTGGGGAGAACAGAGTATGATCCTCGGGTTATGCCGGGGAGGTCCGTAGGTTATGCTGGAAAAGCGAAGTACGATCCTCGCGTTATGTCGGGGAGGTCCACCGGTTATGCTGGGGAGAGCTAGGGGATGTGGTCCTAGATTTGGGGGGATGGATTCGAGGATCGGAGTCCTATGTTACCATGTTTGTAATTCTCCTTTTCTTCTTTTCTTTTATAAAACTGAGGGAAAAGATGTAAAGAGAACTTCCCTTTTGGTTGATCATCGCCTACAAGGATATTCTTAGCTCCTGTGCATTTTGTTTGGTTGCATTTGCTATTTATCCCATTGCTTTGGATTACACATGTTTCAAAAAAATCATGACTTGTTAGTTCGACACGGTGGTTGGTTTTGTGCCCTTGACTTGCTTGATCTCGACCTCACTTCTGTTGAGAAGACCTTTGGCTTTCTAGACTTTTCCTAGTTGGTTGGTCGGGAGATCTCATCTTTCAGATTTATTTCTCCTTCGTAGGCCTTTTGGTTACGATTTCTTCGCCCCGATTTCCATTTCAGAACATTTGGGTATCTTTCCTTTTGAAACTATGTCGAGACAATTAGCCCACTCGGGCTTAACCTTTCTAATATTTTTTTCCTTCGTGGGCATTTGACTTTGATTTTCTTTCTTTCCATCTTTCCACTTCTGAAGCATAAGCCATCATGGCCATCTGGGATCGGCTAGATGCATCCGCTGAGACTGGGTATTTCCTTTAGTCCTTGCAAGGCGAGCCCTGTGAAACCGGTCTTACCACCTTTTCTTGCGGAATAGTCGTGAATTCAAAGTTAAGATGAAAGGGATTCAAGGAAGCAGCAAAAGCAATCATATGGCTTTAGAGAGAAGTGTCCCTTTCATGGAAAAAAAGAAAGACTTATCTGGGGGTGCATGTCGACTTCAAATGGACATGACATGCTTGTCGAACTAGACTCCCGACCCATTCCACATTTCCAGCTTTTTGTGAGCTGTATTTCAACCTTTCAAAACCAGGGAAACTTATCCGGACTATTGATGATGGTATATTTTCTTTTCGGCCGACAGTGCCCTTTGGGGGATTTCGCTAATGGACCTCTCTCATTTCTCTTCTCCCGTCGCCCGATAGTGCTCTTTACGAGTTTTCACTAAACGGACTCTCTCATTTTTAGTTTCTCTACTCACCATCGCCTTAAGGTGCCCAAAGGTTTTCACCGATAAGACTCACTCATTTTATTTCTCTCAATTTGAATTGTGCCAAATCCCAACAATGGTGTCTGCCACTCCTCTGCCATTGCCAATCGACCGGAAAGACTTGGGCCAGGTTTTGGGTGAAAGGAGTTTGGATAGAACTACAACTTTGGAACCGTTTTGGCGGGTTCATGGCCGAACTATTACATCATCTGCCCCAGTTTCAATTTTGGGGAATTGGGGTTTTTATTTTGATATGATTGAACCTCAGGGAGAGGCTGCCTATGTATCCTTTCGGAATCAAGTCAGATGTAGTTCAGGAAGTGTTTCCTAAACTAATTTTGTTTTGTTGTTTCTTTTTTTTTCTTTTTTTCTTCTCTATTTTTTTCATCATTTTTCATTTTTATTTTGTTTTCTTCTTTTTTCTTTTTCTTTTCTTTTCTTCTTTTTTTTGAATAGCACTTCCGGGTTCGAAAGAGGGTGATCAACGAAATGTAACAGGCTTAAAGGGTTCTCGAAGTATTGATACTGTTTAGAGTAGCGAAAAAGAAAAACCTTTGTCATTTCGACCCGACTGAATCATTGTTGCAGGGAGTTCAATCTTAATACATTTTTACTATATCTGCATTCACCGCTATTTCGAGATCGTCTCCTTCGACGTCACCCAGGTATAATGCTCTTTTGGGCATTATCTTTCTGATAATGTATGGACCTTTCTAATTAAGCAAATTTTCCTTTAGCTTCCTGATGATGAGGGAGAATATGCCTCAATACAAGCTGTCCGACTTCGAAATTTTTGGGGCGCACTTTCTTGTTGTTAGCGCGGGCCATTCTTTGTTGGTACAACTTCCCGTCACAAACTACGGCCATTCATTTTTCGTCAATTAGCAACAATAGCTCCAACCGAGTCTTAACCCACTTACTATCCTCAATTTCTACTTGGACAATTATCCAGAGCAAAGGGATTTCTACTTCTATGGGCATAAAAACTTTAGTTCTATATACCAATAAGTATGGAGATGCCCCTATCGATGTGCGCACCATGGTACGATATCCAAGCAATGCAAAAGGCAGCTTTTCATGCCATTGTCTTGAGCTTTGAATAATTTTTCTCAAAGTCTTCTTGATGTTCTTGTTAGCTGCTTCGACGGCACCATTGGCTTTGGGCCCGGTAAGGAGTGGAGTTTCTATATGTTATCTTGAATTGTTCACATCTTTCTCCCATCAGGCGGCTATTCAGGTGGGCAGCATTTTCTGTAATGATGGTTGCAGGAATACTAAAGCGGCAAATAAGGTTGGAATGCACAAAGACTACCACGGCTTTCTTGGTGACTGACTTAAGTGTGATGGCTTCGACCCACTTCGTAAAGTAGCCAATAACAACCAATATGAATCTATATCCATTTGTGGCTTTCGGTTCGATTGGCCCAATGACGTCCATAACCCAGGCAGCGAATGGCCAAGGTGCTGACATAGGATGCAATTCAGTTGGTGGTGCATGAATCAAATCACCGTGCACCTAACATTGATGACATTTCCGAACGAAGCTGAAGTAGAATTTCTCCATGGTCATCCAGTAGTACCCTGCGCGAAGTATTTTCTTTGCCAACACGTACCCGTTCATATGAGGCCCACACACTCCCACATGTACTTTGTGCATAATCCTTTCGGCTTACTTGGCATCAACACATCTTAGCAAGTTGAGATCTGGGGTCCTCTTATATAAGATATCACCACTCAAGAAGAAGCCATTCGTGTGTCGTCGGATGGTTCTCTTTTGATCCCCAATGGCCTGTTCGGGATACTCTTGCGTTTCCTGAAATTTCTTGAATCATAATACCACGGCCGAGTGCTGGATTCTGCAACGGTCACATTACAATACCCATGTCTTTCCTTGATTTGGATTTCCAAGGGATCGATGTAGGCATTTCCGGGGTAAGGGAACATGGAGGCCAGAGTTGCGAGTGCATCTGCTAACTCATTGTGACAACGAGGAATACCTGAACTGTACTGACTTGAACCGTTTGCTGAGATCCTCCACATATTGTCGATATGGGATGAGTTTGACATCTCTTGTTTCCCACTCCCCTTAGGCTTGTCGAATAATCATATCTGAATCCCCCATGATCAATAGCTCCTTGACGTCTTGCTCAACAGCCATATTCATGCCCATGATGCAGGCCTCGTATTCAATTGTATTGTTGGTGCAGAAAAACAGAAGCCATGCTGTGGCTGGGTAATGTTGACCAATGGGTGAGATTAAGATTGCCCCAACTCCTACACCTTTTGCGTTTACTGCTCCATCGAAGAACATTTTCCAAGTAGCGATGTCTACAGATGTTACCTCCAATTAATTCATCTCTTCATCCGGGAAATAGGTATTCAAGGGTTGATATTCATCGTCAACCGAGTTCTCGGCTAGATGATCTGCTAACGCTTGGGCCTTCATCGCGGTGCGAGTGACATGGACTATGTCGAAATCGGTGAGCAGGATTTGCCATTTCGCCAATCTCCCTGTGGGCATTGGTTTTTGGAATATGTACTTCAAAGGATCCAACCTTGTTATGAGGTAGGTGGTGTGGACTTGCAAGTAATGCCTTTCTAGAAAGTTAAGGCACAACAGGTTCTTTCTAGCAATGTGTATTTAGCCTCGTAACTGCTAAAATTCTTGCTCAGGTAATAGATGGCCTGCTCCTTCTTTCCAGTGACATCATGTTGCCCGAGAATGCAACCAAAAAAGTTCTCCAGGACTGTCAGATAAAGAAACAGTGGCCTTCCGGGTTCCGGCAGGACCAAGACTGGCAGATTAGACAGGTAATCTTTAATTTTTGTCAAAAGCATCTTGACATTCATCAGTCCATTTAATTGCTGCATCCTTTTTTAACAACCTGAATATGGGCTCACACGTAAAAGTCACTGGGCAATGAATCGGCTAATGTAATTAGTCTTCCCAACAGGCTCATTACATCTTTCTTAGTTTTCGGAGGTATTAGCTCTCGAATGGATTTTATCTTTGTTGGATCCAGCTCAATACCTCTCCGACTAACGATGAACCCCAGGAGCTTTCACGACGGGACCCCTAATACAAACTTGGCTGGATTTAATTTCAAATCATACTTGTGAAGCCTTTCAAAGAACTTTCTTAAGTCATGTACATGATCACCTTGAGTCTTGGACTTGATAATCGCGTCGTCCACATACACTTCAATCTCATGATGCATCATGTCGTGGAAGATAATGGTCATAGCCCTCATATATATTGCCCCAGCATTATTTTAACCAATAGGCATAACCCTGTAGCAATAAGTACCCCAAGGTATGGTGAAGGCAATTTTCTCAGCATCTTCCTCATCCATCAACACCTAGTGATATCCTGCGTAGCAGTCCATGAAAGACTGTATCTCGTGTTTGGCGTAGTTGTCAACAAGGATGTGGATATTTGGCAAAGGAAAATTGTCTTTGGGACTGGCCTAGTTTAGATCTTTATAGTCTACACACTCGGGTTTTCCCGTCTTTATTTAGTACCGGGACTCCGTTGGCCAGCCATGTGGTGTACCGAACAACTCGAATTACTCCCACCCCAACTGTTTTGTGATCTCCTCTTTGATTTTATCGGTGACATCAGGTTTGAAGTTTCTCTGCTTTAGTTTGACTGGAGGGCATTCAGGGTATGTAGGCTACTTATGAACCACCAAATCAACACTCAACCCTGGCATATCTTCATAGGACCAAACAAACACGTCTTTGAATTCAAAAAGAAGTTGAATCAGTGAGCCCCAGATTTCGTCATTCACATGGATGCTTATTTTGGTTTCCCTGGTTTCGACGGGATCACCCAAGTTAATCAGTTTGGTATCATTTAGAATTGGCTTAGGTTTACTTTCAAAATGTTCCAATTCTAGGTTGATTTCCTTACAAGCCTCTTCTTCGTCATACTCCGGTTCTTTGTTCATTATTTCACAATTGGGGGCATGCTTGGATCAGGGCATGAAGTCCGCGAGCATGTCATATTATTTAAAGCCACATTATTGGAACTGAAAGTAATGATAAAGAAAGGAAAATAGAAAAATCAGAAAGAATAAAAGAATATAGATGATGAAATATTGATTTCATTTCTTTGAAATTGTAATATAAAAGGGATTACATTTGGATGTTAAAGGACAAAACACTAAAAGAAACACCGGAGTTACACCCTAAGATAACTCGTGATGCAAGAAAAGATGGAAAGACAGGACTACCAGGCCTCCCACCTGACTGGGATAGGCGTAGCCTACCAATTTTGCAATTTAGCGTCCGGTCCCATATAGAGGACCTCAGTGGCGCTCGAGCCATCTCCAAGCTGGACCATGTTAGCTTCATACAATAGTTTCCTCATGGCCCTACATATGTCTTCGATTTTTTCCGCTGTGAAGGTCTCATCTTTTTCTTCCTCACTATACTTTGGCTTCACAAATTCTTTGTACAAGTGGGGTAAAGGTTGAGGCAAATCCCATCCATTACTCTTTCTGCGATTCGCCCATGTTATATCTTCTGATGTTGGGTGGAAGCCTAACCTGAAAAACTTGTCTGCAGTAGGCAAAGCAATCTGCTAAACTATCCTTTGTAATGAACTTTCGAGCCCCTTTTCCGGTTTGAATCCTTATGTATCAACTCTTTATCCACCATGATTGAGGCATTAAGGAAAGGTTAGGTTCATGGTCTGCCTTCTTCGTGTTTATCAGCTACCACGATTTCGAAAGCTTGATAGACTATATGCTCACTTCCTTCTTTAGCTTCAAGGTAGGGGACGGAGGTATCCCGGTAAATTGACAGTTCATCTTCACCATGGACCATGATTTCCTGGTTCTCAGGTTCAAATTTCAGCATTTAGTGCCGAGTAGAAGGCACAGCTCCCGCTGCGTGAATCCATGGCCTTCCCTGCAGGTAATTGTAGGAGATGTCCATATCCTCACTTGAAATGTTACCTCAAAATAAACCGGGCCAATGGTCAACCCCAGATCAATCTTTCCAAACGTGTCTCTTTTAATTCCATCGAAAGTGCGGATGCACACATTATTGTGGCGAATCCTCTCTGTCCCGATTTCCATTCTCCATAATGTTGACAGTGGGCATATGTCCACCCCAGAGCCTCCATCTACCATTACTCTTTTGACGTAATAGCCTTCGCATTTGACGGTGAAATGCAGGGCTTTTTTGTGGGCGGCTCCCTCTGGAGGCAAATCATTCTTACTAAATACGATCTGATTAACAGCGAAGAATCTCTCTGCCATTCTCTCCAATTGTTCCACGGAGGTTTAAACCGGCATGTAAGCTTCATTGAGAGTTTTGGCTAACACCTTCTGGTGCTCCAGAGAATCCATCAGCAAGGCTAATAAAGGGACTTGTTCAGGGGACTTCCGGAGGTGGTCATAGTCCGGCATTTTCATCTTTCGAAAAAAGGCCTCCGCCTCTTCGGCGCTTACTGGATTCTTGGTTGGGAATCACCTTTTGGTAGCAGTGTTCACTTCTTCCAAATAAAAATATTTCTTCACAGGGTGGCTTTCTTGAGTTTCCCCAGGGCTTTCTTTGCCTTTGTATGTCACCACTATTTCTTGATAGTTCCAAGGGACTGCAGAAGGGTCTGTCATAGGCCTCTGAGGTGCGCGACCAACTACCACGGGCTCATTCACCCTCCGTGGTGTAGGTTGTCCTCGCACCACATAGGTTACTTTGGGTACATACATAGCCCTATTTGACTCAAATCTCTTTGGCGGACTCAGAGTTGGCTGCTTTTCCTGACGACCTCGTGGAACATAAAGGACAATTTTTTTGACAGCTGCCCCCTCAATTTTAGCCTCAACCTTCTTTCAGCTTCTTGGTGCATGGTTTTATTCTTCTTCTCCTCCTAATCTTTCTTAGGGGTAGCCTTTGGCTTTTTATCTACGTCAGCAATAGTTATAATGGCTTTCAAAGCAGGGTCAAATTCTTTGTCTTCGCAGATCATCCCGATTACTGGTCCGATGTTGTGGGCCGGCAAGGGGTTGTTTATCATATTCGGGACATATTCATCCATCAACACTATTTTCCTTTGTTCTATTAGATCTTCCACAGCTCATTTTACAGTCCAACAATTTTCTGTGTCGTGCCTTTCATCCCCTGAATGATAAGCACACCGGATACCCCGCTGGTAAGAAGGTGACTTAGGATTCTCTCTGTTCGGAGGCACAGGCTGTAAGAGACCCATCTGGACCAACTTTGGGAACTGGATAGAATAAGACTCCCCAATTGGATTAAACTTTTGCCTTCTTGGTGGCTCCCTGGGACGGAAATTATTTTGCAAATGGCATGGATTATAGTGGTTTTGGGGAGGCTGGTTTCTCGTGTCCTGGTTCCTATTGTCCTGCTGCTGCGGTTGTACAAATAATTGAGAGTTCATAACTGCATAAGGTTAGGGAGCATAATGCATGTCTTGATTGGTATAATAGCATTGAGAGGTTCTTTCTTAGAACATGGGCCTGTGAGCATGATGTCTTCACATGCCGAAGGCTGCCATCGAAGCTTCTTCTTTCTTTCTGTTCCTTGCAACTCCTCCTGCCCCATCTTGGATGGCCTGGGAAGTTGCTCTGATGGATGACTGACTTAAAATTCTTCTAGTTTTCAAACCATTTTCTACCATCTCGCCAATCTTGATTGTTTCCGCAAAAGGCTTGTCATGGCCGACATCATGTTTTGAAAATAATCTGCTTCCTGGGCCTGGAGAAAAACAGTGACCATCTCTATCTCATCCATGGGTGGTCTCACCCTCGACGCCTATTCGCGCCACTTAATAGCATATTCTCTTAAACGCTCTGAAGGCTTCTTCTTCAAATTAGCCAAAGAATTCCTGTCTTGCATAATGTCAATGTTGTACTGAAATTGCCTTACAAAATCTCTGGCGAGAGAATCCCAACTATGTCATCGTGAGACGTCTTGGTCCATATAGCATTCTGATGCAATGCCTACCAGACTCTCTCCAAAGAATACCATCAACAGTTCTTCTTTTCCTCACGCCCCACGCAGTTGGTTGCAATAAATTTTCAGGTGAGCAACGGGGTCGCCATGACCATCATACTTTTCGAACTTTGGCGTTTTAAATCCCATGGGAAGATGTACATGTGGGAACATGCAGTGGTCTGTGTAGGAAACACTCTTTTGCCCACTCAAACCCTACATGTTCTTCAAACTCTGCTCAAGGCTCTTCATTCCTCTTGCTATGTCATCTTGTTGAGGAATTTTAGCAGTTTTATCCTTCTCTGGTGTAAGCTCATATGGTGGTTGAGGATATGTTTATGTGGGGTATGGAGGAGGCTCGGTTTGGTAATTCGGAGTTCGAAATGTAAAAGCTATCGGATCAAACATGGGTCTTGGCACTACGGGCTGTGTGGTGGCTGCACATGGGGGAGTTTTAAAAATGTTGGGGACTGTGCTAGAGGAGAACACCTGAGGGCGGATGTCAAAAGGTGCTCCAACAAAATTGGTCAGTATGGTAGGCTGTCTCAAGAGGATGTTTGGATGGCTAATGGGAACCGTGGAAGTAACCCCCCCCCCCCCCCCGACCTTGGGAAGAGCTTAAGAAATCCAATTGGATGGCACTCAGAGTCTCTTTTCCATTCGTCCATGCACCCTACGTCTCCATGACCCTAAGTCGTAGGATCCTGTTTTCTTCTGCCGCCGCAGACTCTGAGGCTGGGATGCCTGTAAGCGGGCTATCTTCTGAGATGGAAATTGCCTGCAATGTCATTTCAAAAGACATTTCTATACTTCCTTTCGATCTGGTGAAATATTTATGTGATGCTAGTGTACCACAAACCAACCACCGTTTCTAAAACCGGAGACTGGAATTCGTAGCAGCAACAAACGGTTAGTTTGAGACAGATAACAGATAAGGAATCGCACATTGGGGTGTGATGTACCTATACAGTTAACAGATGTCTACATGTTTGCAATGGTTGCATGTGTCATCCCGGCTTTTATTCCAATTTTTCTCCCTTTTGATTTCCGCTCTTTATTTTTCTTGCTTTCCCCTTTTTTTTTAATATTTTTCTACCTCTCAGGTTTTTCTTTTGTTTCGGGTTTTCTCTCTTTCTTTCTTTTCATTCCTCTCTCTTACCTTTCGTGGCTTTTTATTTTTGTTTGTAAGAATACGGTCGAATTTTATGAAGATTGCCTGTGTATCATGCCATGCATGAATCAGACCTAGCGTAGTTCATGAAAAAATAAAAGTGAAACAGTGAAATATTTTGGAATTTTTTATTTTCATACTAAAAAACTTTGATTACAAAGATTGACGGATTTAAATAAGCAACTAGCAGACTCTGACATTGGAAGAACTACAGACTTGAAGAACAACTAACCATGCGTAAAGGAAAATACAGACTCCAAGACAAACTATTGAACTGTAAAGAAAAATAATGTTTTCAGAAATCACAAATACGCCAGGGGCTTCAACTACTCCTGGAGCCGCGAGGCATCATTCGTCCTAGCCGCAGGGCGACTAGCTAAATCCCCTTGGAGGTGATGAAGATCTTCCATTACGCGGCGAACAAAAAGCATCACGATGGAAAAGAACATAGATCTAGACATTTCCTTACAGCTGTGATGTAGTGAGCGATTCCTTTGATTCTTTCTCGTATGACACCTTTCTCCTACAATAACTGCCCAATCTTCTTAGTTTTGGCTCCCAAAATCTATTCGGCTACTTGATTCTGCTTTTGAAGCTGCTACAAATCCAATTCTTATTGTGCCAATGCTGTATAACAATGTTCTCTTTCAATCGAACTCTTCTTTTAATTGCCTGATCATACGTGTTCGTTCTGCCGCATTTTTAGCCAATTGTTTCCGAGCCCTGGCTAGTTCCTTTTCTGCTTTGTTCAAATCAAAATTTTAAACATCCCCCTTCTGTCTCAAAGAATCTATAAGTTTTTCATCCTTGGAACTCGGGACGGGGTTTTCCGCTACTACTTTCATCTTCTGAATTTTGGCCCGAAGGGCTTCAATTTCCTTGATCAGTTTCTTCTTTTCTCCCTCATCTGCGGCGGCCTGCGAATCTTTCTCGAATTGCAAATTCATGACCTGCTTCTCCAGTTTGCTTATCGTAGCCCTGTACTCATGTTCTTTAGCCAACCAGTCCCACAGCTTTTATGATGTTTCAACGAATTCCTTGAGATGGGGCCTTTTGGCCGGCCTTTTGAACTCAATTTCTCTCTAATACCAAGAAAGGTATCCTGGCTACACTTCGCCTTTGGACTAATCCCGCACACAAGTGTTTATCGTTAGATATTGGCATTTATTCCAAATTTTGCGTACTCGTGCTTCGGGGAACTGACCATCAGGTCTAAGCTCGACTACCCGGATACTAAGATCTTCGTCTTTTAGAACTATTTGGCACTTCCAAGTAGTCTCAAGACTCGGTGCGGGGCATAAGGCTGGATACTCCTAAGACCCATCAGAAGGAAATGAGGCCATGTTGCCGACATGCATATGATCTCGTCCACAAAGAACCATCCCAGTGTCCACTCTATTTGACCGGTAGTGAGAGACTAGAAGTAAGATATCCATCTTGTTACTCTTTCGGGAAAATTGAACCCTTCCATTCTTGTGTAAAATTCCTCTATACAAGTTTTCTCTTCGAACCCATAGCTCATAAATTGGGGACGGTGGAATAGATGCTCGGTCATACACATATCCAATAATAGATTGCACCCCTCGAAGAAATCTTTCCCGGCCTTGCAAGCTGTGAGAGTGCGAAAGATCTCAGCTACTATCATAGGTGCAAGCGTGCATTGGACTCAGGTACGCAAAGTGCTGAAAACCGTTGCTAATTTTATGTTGATGTTCCCGTATTTCCTTGAAAACACCAGAAGCCCTAGGAAAGCCACCATAAAACCAAAACGTCTGTGTTCTTTCAATTTGGCGCGATTTCCTTTGCTGCAAATTTTGTTCTCTGGAATGTTTAACCCCCCCTATGTGACTATATCTGGTATACAGGAATATAAAGGTGCAAAACCCTGCCACCAGGTTCGAGTCGTGTACCACTCTTCTTATTTTCAGGGTATCGAAGAATTTATGCACAGCTACAACTCTTGGAATAACCAAATACTTGTGTCTCAAAGGAAGTTAAGCATCTTCGATGTACAAATTGACCTATTGACCTGCTGCTGCGGTTGTACAAATAATTGAACGTTCATAATTGCATAAGGTTAGGAAGCATAATGCATGTCTTGATTGGTATAATAGTGTTGAGAGGTTATTTCTGAGAACATGGGCCTGTGAGCATGATGTCTTCACATGCCGAAGGCTGCCATCGAAGCTTCTTCTTTCTTTTTGTTCCTTGCAACTCCTCCTGCCCCACCTTGGATATCCTGGGAAGGTTCTCTGATGACTAACTGACTTAAAATCCTTCATGTTTTCAAAATATTTTCTACCATCTCGCCAATCCTGATTGCTTCCGCAAAAGGCTTGTCATGGACGACATCATGTTTTGAAAATAATCCGCTTCCTGGGCCTGGAGAATTACAGTAACCATCTCTATCTCATCCATGGGCGGCTTCACCCTCGACGCCTACTCGTGCCACTTAATAGCTCTGAAACGCTCTAAAGGCTTCTTCTTCAAATTAGCCAAGGAATTCCTGTCTGGCGTAATGTCAATGTTGTACTGAAACTCCCTTACAAAACCTCTGGCGAGATCATCCCAAATATATCATCATGAGACGTCTTGGTCCATATAGCATTCTGAAGAAATTCCTACCAGACTCTCTCCGAAGTATACCATCAACAGTTCTTCTTTTCCGCCCACCCCACGCAGTTGGTTGCAATACATTTTCAGGTGAGCAATGGGGTCGCCATGGCCATCATAATTTTCAAACTTTGGAGTTTTACATCCAATGGGAAAATGTACATGCAGGAACATGCACAGGTATGTGTTGGAAACACTCTTTTGCCCACTCAAGCCTTGCATGTTCTTCATACTCTGCTCAAGGCTCTTCATTCTTCTTGCTATCTCATCTAGTTCAGGCATTTTAGGAGTTTTATCTTGCTCTGGTGTAAGCTCATATGGTGGTTGAGGATAAGTGTATGTGGGGTATGGAGGAGGCTTGGTTTTGTAATTGGGAGTTTGAAATGTAAAAGCTATCAGATCAAACATGGGTCTTAACACTACGGGCTGTGTGGTGGATGCACATGGGGGAAGTTGTAAAAATGTTGGGGACTGTTCCAGAGGTGAACACCTGAGAGCGGACTTCAGAAGGTGCTCCAACGAAATTGGCCGGTTTGGTAGGCTGTCTCATGAGGATGTTTCGATGGCTAATGGGAACAGTGGAAGTACTCCCCGACCTTGGGAAGAGCTCAAGAAATCCAGGGATGTCACTCGGAGTCTCTTTTCCATTTGTCCATTCACCCTACATCTCCATGACCCTAAGTCGTAGGATCCTGTTTTCTTCGGCCGCCGCAGACTTTGGGGCTGGGATGCCCATAACCGGGCTATCTTCTGAGATGGCAATTACTGGCAATGTCATTTCAGATGATATTTCTATGCTTCCTTTCGATTTGGTGAAATATCGATGTGATGCCAGTTTACCACAAACCAACCACCGTTTCTAAAACCTGAGACTGGAATTCATAGCAGCAACAAACGAATAGTTTGAGACAGATAATAGATAAGGAATCACACAATGGGGTGTGATGTACCAATACAGTTAACAGATGTCTACATATTTGCAATGGTGCATGTGTCATCCCGGCTTTTATTCCAACTTTTCTCCCTTTTGATTTCCGCTCTTTATTTTTCTTGCTTTCCCCCCCTTTTTTTATATTGTTCTACCTCTCTAGTTTTTCTTTTTTTCAGGTTTTATCTCTTTCTTTCTTTTCATTCCTCTCTCTTTCCTTTTGTGGATTTTTATTTTTGTTTTTAAGAATACGTTCGAATCTTATGAAGATTGCCTACGTATCATGCCATGCATGAATCATACTGAGCGTAGTTCATGGAAAAACAAAAGTGAAGCAGTGAAATATTTTAGAATTTTTTATTTTCATACTAACAAACTTTGAATACAAAGACTGACGGATTTAAATAAGCAACTAGCAGACTCTAACATAGGAAGAACTACAGACTCGAAGAACAACTAACCATGCGTAAAGGAAAATACAGACTCCAAGACAAACAATTGAACTTTAAAGAAAAATAAAGTTTTTAGAAATCACAAATACGTTAGGGGCTTCAACTACTCTTGGAGCCCGAGGCATCATTCGTCTTTGCCGCAGGGCGACTAGCTAAATCCCCTTTGAGGTGATGAAGATCTTCCATTACGCGGCGAACAAAAAGCATCACGATGGCAAAGAACATAGATCTAGAAATGTCCTTACAGCTGTTACATCTCATTGTGATATAGTGAGCGATTCCTTTGGTTCTTTCTCGTATGACACCTTTCTCCTACAATAACCGCCCAATCTTCTTAGTTTTGGCTCCCAAAATATGTTCGGCTACTTGATTCTGCTTTTGAAGCTGTTACAAATCCAATTCTTATTGTGCCAATGCTGTATAACAATGTTCCCTTTAAATTTCGAACTCTTTTACTTGTTTGAGCATTTTGTTTTCCGCGATGACGACCCTTTTCTTTGACCCTGACACCTTTCCATCGAACTCTTCTTATAATTGCTTGATCATACGTGTTCGTTCTGCCGCATTTTCAGCCAATAGTTTCCGAGCCCTGGCTAGTTCCTACTTGCTTTGTTCAAATAAAAAGTGTAAACTTCTTTCTCAAGCATCTATAAGTTTTGCATCCTTGGAACTCCGGACGGGGTTTTCCGCTGCTACTTTCGTCTTCTGAATTTTGGCCCGAAGGGCTTCAATTTCCTTGACCAGTTTCTTCTTTTCTCCCTCATCTGCGGCGGCCTGCGAATCTTTTTCGAATTGCAAATTCATGACCTGCATCTCACATTTGCTTATCATAGCCCTGTAATCATGTTCTTTAGCCAACCAGTCCCACTGCTCTTGTGATGCTTTAACGAATTCCTGGAGATGGGGCCTTTTGTCCGGCCTTTTGAACTCAATTTCTCTCTTATACCAAGCAAGGTATCCTGGCTACACTTCACCTTTGGACCGATCCCGCACACAAGTGTTTGTCTTTAGATATTAGCATTCATTCCTAATCTTTCGGACTCGTGCTTCGGGGAACTGACCATCAGGTCCAAGCTCGACTACCCGGGTACTAAGATCTTCGTCTTTTGGCAGTATCTGGCACCTTCTAAGTCGTCTCAAGACTCGGTGCGGGGCATATGGCTCGATACTCCTAAGACCCATTAGAAGGAAATGAGGCCCTGTTGCCGGCATGTATATGATCTCGTCCACAGACAACCATCACAGTGTCCATGCTATTTGACCGGCAGTGAGGGACTAGAAGTAAGATATCCATCTTTTTACTCCTTCGGGAAAATTGAACCCTTCCATTCTTGTGTAAAATTCCTCTATACAAGTTTTCTCTTCGGACCCATAGCTCATAAATTGGGGATGGTGGAATAGATGCTCGGTCATCCACATTTCTAATAACATATTGCACCCCTTGAAGAAATCTTTCCCGGCCTTGCAAGCTGTGAGAGTGTGAAAGATCTCAGCTACTATCATAGGTGCGAATGTGCACTAGGCTCGGGTATGTAAAGTGCTGAAAACCCTTGCTATTTTTATGTCAATGTTCCCGTATTTCCTTGAAAACACCAGAAGCCCTAGGAAAGCCACCATAAAAGCGAAACGTCTGTGTTCTTTGCATTTGGCGCGGTTTCCTTTGCTGCAAATTTTGTTCTCTGGATTGTTGAACCCCCCTATGTGACCATATCTGGTATACAGGAATGAAAAGGTGCAAAACCCTGCCACTAGGTTCGAGTCGTGTACCACTCTGCTTATTTTCAGGGTATCTAAGAATTTATGCACAGCTACAACTCTTGGAGCAACCAAATACTTGTGTCGCAAAGGAAATTCAGCATCTTCGATGTACATAGCTATTTCTTCTAAAGTCGAGATAAGAGCAAAATCTGACAAGTGGAACACATTGTGCGCCTGGTCCCAGCACGTGATCAACGCTCTCATGATGTCTCCTCGGGGTACAATTTCAAACAAGCCCGGAAGGCCACCCAAATATTTCTTCACCTCATCCTTCCCTTCTATACCTAGATCATTCCACCACAGTCGCAACTCCAAAGGTATTATGCTTACGAAAGAAAAAGGTTCGTTTTGGATTGTGCTCATCCTGCACATTTATTAAGGCGAATTACTGACTTATGACTTTTTTCCTTTTAACTTCAAAAATCAAAAATTGACCACTTTCTTTTATGAAATTTATTTTCTAAAACCAAAAGCCCAACTCTGTGAATACAGCCTTTCAGCATTTCCGGATGAAGTTTTTAAAGTTGTGCCCGCTAGCCCGCCAAAATAAAATAAAGACCCAAAGGTGGCCATTTGAACAAAATCAGCGTTCCAGCGTCCCTTTTAGGAACATTCGTCTATTCTCGACAACAACGACATCACCCGATTTATTTAGGAAACCAAATAAAAGGTTGACATTTGCTTTTTCTTTTTTTTATAGCTATTTTTGCAAATGGGAGGTTGGACCCGATGGGGGTTGCCTACGTATCTCACGCCTGGTTAGAATCAAACCAACGTAGTTCGGCCAAAACATTTCAAAACCAAAAATTTGTTGAAAAGCCACTTTTTTTCTTTCTTTCTTTTGTTTTTTCCATTTTTCTTTTTTTTTTTTGTTTCCAAAAATCCGGCAGCATTTCGGCACTATTTAAGCTTTGGTTTTACAAAAGAAATGGTTACCCTCATTTCCCCTAATACCGCTATTTTCTCAATTTTCTCTCCTTATTCACAAGCTGGTCAACATGCAAATCCAAAGCAAGTAAATGCATAAGTACCACGTAATATGCATCAGGGTGGTCTTCTCATTTCGGGTCACCTGTCCTAGATGGACCCAACCCCTGTGTTGAGTCCCCTAATTCAAATACATGTGATTAAAAAAACATTCCTACTAGGGATCCGGCATGAGGCTATGTTATGCTAAGTTTAGAACTTGAGTATTTGTTCTAGACTGTGTACCTGAGCGGACAACTCGAGTCGAGGAGGGGGCTACGTACCGGGGGCCCGCAGGATCATCCGTCTTAGTAACTTGTCCGAGCCACTTGTCTTATTTCAAGGTATGGTACTAACAGAATAGGGAGTCTCGACCAGCGATCACATCCCCGAAGGTAAGAAGAGAAGGGTTTCGTAACAGTTTATATACAATTCATTCAATATCAAAGAGGTAAAACATTTAGCACTTATAGCATGAAACATGTAATGAAATCAGAAAAGCCAAATAAAACAGTTATTCTAAGCTCGAATTCTTGAACCCTAAACCACATACTCTGGGTTCAATCCCAACAGAGTCACCAGAGCTGTCACACCTCCTTTTTACAAGGTTACCCCGAAGGATAAAAACGTATAAGGGAGTTCTTCCAATTAAAGTGACATTATTCGAAATGGGATTATTTATTTATTTAGAGTCGCCACTTGGGATAGGTTTGGCTTTTGGTGTCCCAAGTCACCGGTTTGTATAGAATCCCAAATCGAGGAAATTTTGGACTGCCCAAATGGAGTCGGCAAACCAGAAATTCTAAGTAAGGAATTTTGTTGACCCGAGGGAAGGTGTTAGGCACCCTCAGATCCCGTGGTTCTAGCACGGTCACTTAACTTTTAAACTTGGCTAAAAGAAAATAATGATTTTTATACATGTTCATCCTATAGTGCAATTTTAAGTTATGTTTAACCGCTTTTAACATTTTTTAAAGAAATTTGCAATGTCGTTAAAACATGCCGCGAACCACATCACATAAATGCACCTGCGATTTTTGACATATTCCAACTCCATTGAGATTTGGATTATGGTCACATAAGTACGCACCCATACTTAGGAAGATAAAATTATTAAATATGAGCCTAAAAGAGACTAATACGTTATTATCTTTGCGGGAAGCCGTGAAATTCGCTAAACGGCATGTCCCGAATGTCTATGTATTTTAATATGAACATTTAAATAGGGTCACGCAATTCTATGGCTTCCGTTTGGAGCGGCGCACCTCATTTCATTATTTTAAAGGCAAATCTTAGAACAAACCATTATTTTCTATGGGATGCATCTCTAAATAAGACTTAATTAATTCTCATTTGGCCTTGCCACCCTACTAAAGCTCAAACACAAATTGTAAAATTAAATTAGCATGAGGAAGGTGTACTCATCCAATCTAAACGAAGGCCATTCAGCATATTGTATTGGCCTGGGTGGGCTATCGAATAAAGCCCTAACACGCTGGGCTCCCAAATGAGCCCAAAATGTATTTTCGTAGCATTCAATAGCACCAGTTGTAAACACACTGAACAACTGATTTGTTTTGTAATAAAAAGGACAACTAGAAGTATTCAGATCACAAACGAGACTCCATTTGACTTAAAACTTCATCATTTTATTCAACTTATGGGAATAACAATGTGCTTAATCAAAAACTTGATGACAATGACAATAATCAAAGAGACCTTAAACTAATACAATGTAAGAAAACTGTTGAATACGATTGACTCATGGAGTTCATATTATAAGCAGGCATGAAGTGTATCAATTCTAAATGAATAGGCTAAAACATGTAATAGTCTACATAGTCAAGAACAGTCCCAAATTTATTTACATTGAATATTTAATCAAATCAAGAGGCTACTCGAAACATATCTAAAGATAATTATTGCGCAGCAAACGTCATTTCATGTCTCAATTAGTTTTCGACATGATCAGGCTTAATAAGTGTACCTGGAATTTGAGTAAAACAAAAGCTGAGGGTCAGCAAACTCAAGCAGGAATATAATCACTGGAATCAACAGCTCATGAGAAGTTAATGAACCCAAGAATGATACCAAATGACCAGGAAGATTTAAACCCAAATCAAACCAGCAAAAACACTCAAATAACACGAATAAACCCCAACCAGCTGAAAATAGAACCCAGGACAAGTACTGAAATCTTAAAATTTCCAAAAGGCATGTTTAAGGTCATTTTTCATCCAATAGATCTAAAACTTCTACTATACAGCTAAAATTAGGATTATTCTAAGGAAAGGGGATCTAATGGACCAATAAACCACTAAATTTCAAAGAATTTCAGAACTTTAATAAACTTTGGATTTCTGGAAGCTTTTTCAGGAAATTTTTAGATTTTTTAGGCTTCAGAATTTCTGGTCTCAGACTATGTAGAAAAACCTCTTTTTGAATGAGCTAGGGTGCCCCTTTTACAGCCAAAGCCTAGGTAAACCCCTTTATTTTATTTTAACCACTAGTCCCTCTTTCTATTTTCAGATTTTACTTAATTGGTTTTTCATTTCTTAGCTTGTTGGCCAAGTCATTTCATTATAGCCTTAGAGTTACCACTTCAATCCTATTCTAGAAGGATCTAGGGTGTTCTTGCATTGTTTTTCTATTTATGGAATACCTATACTATCCTTACCCTTATCTTGAAATTATCATACCTACATCAACTAAACCAAACCTTATACTACCCTTATAGTCTACTAAAATTACCATTCTTGCTAAACTAAATGTTCAAAACTAATTCTTGTTAGCTAAACAGCTATAACTAAACCACAATGAAATTTGAACTTAATAACCTAAATAATCAAAAGTTCAACTCGTAATTCTAACACTACTAGACCACAAATTCAAGCGAAAGGCTGAAATTAACATAATCAAAAGAAACATGCAAAGTTACGGCTAAACATGCAACCCTATTATTGAAAACCAATCAAGACTAAAAAAACTAATTCTGGTTCATACCACTATAAATTATCAATAAAACTAAATTAATGTCAACTAAGCTAATGCAAAAGAATAGAAATCAGAAATTGACTTGGTTAAGCTAACTAAAAAAATGAATAATTCCAAAAATATGGTCGGACACTAAAAATCAAAATCATGCCAAATAGAACCATCAAGAAAAGAAAATAATAAGAGATTACCAGAAACCAAACCAAATCTAATTGAATTAAGTGAGGAATACTAGTTATAAGCAATCTTTCCAATTAAACTAAATACAAATAATTCAGAAATAGTGCAAAACACAATCGTCAAAAAGAAAAAAAAACAAACTTAGAAAAATAGAAACTCACTGGTTTGGTCATCAAAACCAAAACAAACTTAGAAAAATAGAAACTCCCAAAACGAATTTACATGTTTGCTTTTGGTCAAAACGAACATACAACTTCATTTGAGAACTCAAGTATGGTTTTGTGAACTGTATTTCAACCTTTCAAAACCAGGGAAACTTACCCGGACTTTTGATGATGGTATTTCTTCTTTTAGAACGACAGCGCCCTTTGCGGGTTTTCGCCAATTGACCTCTCTCATTTCTCTTCTCTTGTCGTCCGATAGTGCTCTTAACGAGTTTTCACTAATCGGACTGTCTCATTTTTTTTCTCTACTCACCATCGTCTTATGGTGCCCGAAGGTTTTCACCGATAAGACTCTCTCATTTTATTTTTCTCAATTTGGATTGTGCCAAATCCCAACAATGGTGTCTGTCACTCCTCTACCTTTGCCAATCGATTGAAAGGACTTGGGCCAGGTTTTAGGTGAGAGGATTTTGGATAGAACTACAACTTTGGAACCGTTTCGGTGGGTTCATGGCCGAACCATTACATCATCTGCCCCAGTTTCAATTTTGGGGAATTGGGGTTTATATTTTGATATGACTGAACCTCAGGGATAGACTGCCTATGTATCCTTTCGGAATCAAGTCAAACGTAGTTCAGAAAGTGTTTCCTAAACTAATTTTATTTTGTTGTTTCTTTTTTTTCTTTTTTTTCTCTGTTTTTCATCATTGTTCATTTTTATTTTGTTTTCTTCTTTTTTTTCCTTTTTTTCCTTTTGTTTTCTTTTTCTTTTCTTTTCTTCTTTTTTTAATAGCACTTTCGGGTTCCAAAGAGGGTGGTCAATGGACATAACCGGCTCAAAGGGTTTGCGAAGGATTGATTGTCTTTAGGGTAGCGGAAAAGAAAATCCTTTGTCATTTCGACACGACTGAATCATTGTTGCAGGGAGTTCAAACATAATGACTTTTACAGCATCTGTATTCACTGCTATTTCGGGATCGTCTCCTTCGACGTCACCTAGATACAATGCTTCTTTGGGAAATATCTTGATGATAATGTATGGACCTTTCCAGTAAGGAGCAAATTTTCCTTTAGCTTCCTGATGATGAGGGAGAATATGACTTAATACAAGCTGTCCAACTTCAAAATTTTTGGTGCACACTTTCTTGTTGTAAGCGCAGGCCATTCGTTGTTAGTACAACTGCCCCGTCACATTTTTTCGGCGATTATCGACAACTGCTCCAACGGAGTCTTAACCCACTCACTATCCTCAATTTCTACTTCGACAATTATTCGGAGCGAAGGGATTTCTACTTCAGCGGGCATAAAAACTTCAGTTCCATAGACCAATAAGTATGGAGTTGCCCCTACCGATGTGCACACGGTAGTGCGATATCCAAGCAATGCAAAAGTCAGCTTTTCATGCCATTGTCTTGAGCTTTGAATCATTTTTCTCAAAATTTTCTTGATGTTCTTATTAGGTGCTTTGACGGCACCAGGCTTTGGGCCGGTAAGGAGTGGATTTTCTATGTGTTATCTTGAATTGTTCACATATTTCTCCCATCAGGCGGCTATTTAGGTTGGCAGCATTATCTGTAATGATGGTTGTAGGAATACCGAAACGGCAAATGAGGTTGGAATGCACAAAGTCTACCACAGTTTTCTTGGTGATTGACTTAAGTTTGATGGCTTCGACCCACTTTGTAAAGTAGTTAATAGCAACCAATATGAATCTATGTCCATTTGACGCTTTCAGTTCGATTGGCCCAATGACGTCCATGCCCCATACAGCGAATGGCCAAGGTGCTGACATAGGATGCAATTCAGTTGGCGGTGCATGAGTCAAATCACTGTGCACCTGACATTGATGACATTTTTGAACGAAGCATAAGCAGTCTTTCTCCATGGTCATCCAGTAATACCCTGCCCGAAGTATTTTATTTACCAACACGTACCCGTTCATATGAGGCCCACACACTTCCGCGTGTACTTTGTGCATAATCCTTCCGGCTTCCTCGGCATCAACGCATCATATCAAGTTGAGGTATGGAGTCCTCTTATATAAGATATCACCACTCAAGAAGAAGCCATTCGCATGTTGTCGGATGGTTCTCTTTTGATCCCCAATGGCCTACTCGGGATACTCTTACGTTTTCAAAAATTTCTTGAATCATAATACCATGGCTCAGTGCCGGATTCTTCCTCGATCACATAATAATACCCACGTCTTTCCTTGTTTTGGATGTCCAAGTGATCGATGTAGGCGTTTCCAAGGTAAGGCAACATGGAGGCAAAAGTTGTGAGTGCATCTACTAACTCAATGTGATAGCGAGGAATGTACCTGAACTATACCGACTTGAACCGTTTGTTGAGATCCTCCACATGTTGTCGATAAGGGATGAGTTGGACATCTTTCCTTTCCCACTCCCCTTAGGCTTTCTAGATAATCAGATCTGAATCCCTCATGATCAATAGTACCTTGACATCTTGGTCAATAGCTATATTCATGCCTATGATGCAGGCCTCATATACAGCTGTGTTTTTGGTGCAGAAAAACCGAAGTCGTGTTGTGGCCAGTTAGTGTTGACCAGTGGGTGAGATTAAGATTGCCCCAGTTCCTACGCCTTTTGTGTTTACTGCTCCATCGAAGAACATTATCCAAGCAGCGATGTCTTCAGATGTTACCTCTAATGAATTCACCTCATCATCCGAGAAATATGTATTCAAGGGTTAATATTCATCGTCAACTTGGTTCTCGACTAGATGATCTGCTAACGCTTGGGCCTTCATTCGCGGTGCGAATGACATAGACTATGTCGAACTCGGTGAGCAGGATTTTCCATTTCACCAATCTCCATGTGGGAATTGGTTTTTGGAATATGTACTTCAAAGGATCCAACCTGGTTATAAGGTAGGTGGTGTCGGCTTGCAAGTAATGCCTTAGCTTCGGAGCCACCCAAGTTAAGGCACAGCACGTTCTTTCTAGCAAGGTGTTTTTGCCTCTAAACTGGTAAACTTCTTGCTCAGGTAATAGATGGCCTTATCCTTCTTTCCAGTGACATCATGCTGCCCAAGAATGCAACCAAAAGAGTTCTCCAGGACCGTCAGATACAGAAACAGTGGCTTTTAGGGTTCCGGCAGGACCAAGACTGGCGGATTAGACATGTAATCTTTAATTTTTTCAAAAGCCCCTTGAAATTCATCAGTCCATTTAATTGATGAATCCTTTTTAACAACCTGAATGTGGGCTCACATGTAGAAGTCAACTAGGCAATGAATCAGCTAATGTAATTCAATCTTCCCAACAGGCTCATTACATCTTTCTTAGTTTTCGGAGGTGGTAGCTCTCGAATTCATTTTATCTTTATTGGATCCAGCTCAATACCTCTCCGACTAACAATGAACCCCAGGAGCTTTCCTGACGGGACCCCAAATGCACACTTGGCTGGATTTAATTTCAAATCATACTTGTGAAGCCTTTCAAAGAACTTTCTTAGGTCCCATATGTGATCACCTTGAGTCTTGGACTTGATAATCATGTCGTCCACATACACTTCTACTCCTGATGCATCATGTCGTGGAAGACAGTGGTCATAGACCTCATATATGTTGCCCCAACATTCTTTTAACCAAAAGGCATAACCCTGTAGCAATAAGTACCCCAAGGTGTGGTGAAGGCAGTTTTCTCAGCATCTTACTTATCCATCAACACCTAGTGATATCCTGCGTAGCAATCCATGAAAGACTACATACTCGTGTTTGGCGCAAATGTCAACAAGCATGTGGATATTTAGCAAAGGAAAATTGTCTTTGCGACTAGCCTTGTTTAGATCTCTGTAGTTAACACACACTCGGATTTTCCCGTCTTTCTTTGGTATAGGGACTACATTGGCCAACCATGTTGTGTACCAAACCACTCGAATTACTCCAGCCCCCAACTGCTTTGTGATCTCCTCTTTGATTTTATCAATGACGTCAGGTTTGAACTTTCTTTTCTTTTGTTGGACTAGAGAGCATTCGGGGTATGTAGGCGACTTATGAACCACCAAATCAACACTCAACCCTAGCATATCGCCATAGGACCAAACAAACACGTCTTTGAATTCAAAAAGAAGTTGAATCAATGTGTCCCGGATTTCTTCATTCAGATGGATGCTTATTTTGGTTTCCCTGGTTTCACCGGGACCACCCAAGTTAATTAGTTCGGTATCATTTAGATTTTGCTTAGGTTTATTTTCAAAAATTTTCAGTTCTCGGTTGATTTTCCTAAAAGCCTCTTGTTTGTCATACTCCGCTTCTTGGTTAATTATTTCACAATTAGGCGGCATGTTTGGATCGGGGCATGAAGTCCACGAGCATGTCATATTATTTAAAGCCGCATTATTGAAACTGAAAGAAATGACAAAAAAAGGAAAATAGAAAAATCAGAAAGAATAAAAATATAGACGATGAAATATTGATTTCATTTCTTTGAAATTGTAAGATAACAAGGTTTACATTTGGAAATTAAATGACAAAACACCAAAGGAAAACACCTGAGTTACGCCTTTAAATAACTCGTGATGCATGAAAAGATGGCAAGATAGGACTACCGGGCCTCCCGCCTGACTAGGAAAGGCGTAGCCTTCCAATATTGCAATGTGGCATCCGGTCCCATGTAGAGCACCTCAGCGGTGCTTGAGCCTTCTCCAAGATGGACCGTGTTAGCTTCATACAATTGTTTCCTCATGGCCCTACATATGTCTTCGATTTCTTCCGCTGTGAAGGTCTTATCTTCTTCTTCCTTACTGTACTTTGGCTTCACAAATGTTTCGTACAAGTAAGGTAAAGGTTGAGGCAAAGCCCATCTATTACGCTTTCTGTGATTCGCCCATGTTATATCTTCTGGTGTTGGGTGGAAGCCTAACCCGAAAAACTTGTCTGCAATAGGCAAAGAAATTGGCTCAACTATCCCTTGTAACGAACTTCCGAGCCCCTTTCCTGGTTTGAATCCTTGACGTATCATCTCATTAGCCACCATGATTGAGGCATTGAGGAAAGGTTGGGGACATGGTCTTCCCTCTTCGTGTTGATCAGCTACCATGATTTCAAAAGCCTGATAGACTATATGCTCACTTCCTTCATTAGCTTCAAGGCAGGGGTCGGAGGGATCGCGGTAAATTGATAGTTCATCTTCACCATGGACAACGATTTCCTGGTTCTCATGTTCAAATTTCAGCATTTGGTGTCGAGTAGAAGGCACAGCTCCCGCTACGTGAATCCATGGCCTTCCCAGCAGGTAATTGTAGGATTTATCCATATCCTCACTTGAAATGTTACCTCAAAATCAACCAGGTCAATGGTCAACACCAGATCAATCTCTCCTGTCGTGTCTCTTTTAATTCCATTGAAAGCACAGACGCACACATTATTGGGGCGAATCCTCTCCATCTTGATTTACATTCTCTCTAATGTTGACAGTGGGCATATGTCTACCCCCTAGCCTCTATCTACCATTACTCTTTTGACGTAATAGCCTTCCCATTTGACGGTGATTTGCAGGGCTTTGTTGTGGGTGGATCCCTATGGAGGAAAATCATTCTTACTGAATTCAATCTAATAAACAGCGAAGAATCCCTCCGCCATTCTCTCCAATTGTTCAATGGACGTTTGAACCGGCACATAAGCCTCAATTAAAGTTTTGGCTAACACTTTCTGGTGCCTCGGAGAATCCATCAGCAAGTCTAATAAAGGGACTTGTTCAGGCGACTTCCGGAGCTTTGTCCACTACTTCATAGTCCGGCATTTTCATCTTTCGAAAGAAGGCCTCCGCCTCTTCGGTGCTTACTGGCTTCTTGGTTCGGAATCGCTTTTTGGTAGTACTGTTCACTTCCTCCAAATCAGAATATTTCTTTACATGATGGCTTTCTTGAGTTTATTAGTGATATCTTTGCCTTTGTATGTCACCACTATTTCTTGATAGTTCTAAGGGACTGCATAAGGGTCTGTCATAGGCCTCTGAGGTGCACGACCAACTACCACGGTCTCATTCACCCTCGGTGGTTTAGTTGGTCCCGGCACCACATAAGTTCCTTTGGGCACGTACATAGCCATAATTAACTCAAATCTCTTTGGGGGACTCAGAGTCGGCTGCTTTTCCCAATGACCCCGTGAAACATAAAGGACAGTTTCTTTGAAGGTGCCGCCTCAATTTTAGCCTCAACCTTCTTTTCAGCTTCTGGGTGCGTGGTTTTATTCTTCTTCTCCTCCTCACTTTCTTAGTGGTAGCCTTTGGCTTTTTATCCGCATCATCATTAGCTATTATGGCTTTCAAAACAGGGTCGAATTCTTTGTCTTCGCATATCATCCCGATTACTGGTCCGTTATTGTGGGCCGGGAAGGGGTTGTTAATCACATTCGGTACATATTCATCCCTCAACACTATTTTCCTTTGTTCTTTTAGATCTTCCACAGCTCATTTTAGAGTCCAACAATTTTCTGTGTCGTGCCCTTCAGCCCCTGAATGATAAGCACACCGAACACCCCGCTAGTAAAAAGTTGACTCAGGGTTTTGTCTGTTCAGAGGCACAGGCTGCAAGAGACCCATCTGGCCCATCTTTGGGAATAGGCTAGAATAAGACTCCCCAATTGGCATAAAGTATTGCCTTCTGGGTGGCTCCCTGGGATAGAAATTGTTTTATGGAGGGCGAGGATTATAGTGGTTGTAGGGACGCTGGTTTCTCGGGGCCTGGTTCCTGTTGACCTGCTACTGCGGTAGTGCAAATGATTAAGAATTCATAATTGCATAAGGTTGGGGAGCATAATGCATGTCTTGATGGGGATAATAGTGTTGAGAGGTACTTTCCGAGAAGATGGTCCTGTGAGCATTATGTATTCTCATGCCGGAGGCTTCCATCGAAGCTTCTTCTTTCTTTTTGTTCCTTGCAACTCATTCTGCCCCGCCTTGGATGGCCTGGGAAGTTGCTCTGATGGCTGACTGACTTAAAATTCTTCCTGTTTGCAAACCATTTTCTACCATCTCGCCAATCTTGATTGCTTCCGCAAAAGGCTTGCCCATGGCCGATATCATGTTTTGAAAATAATCCGCTTCCTGGGCCTAGAGAAAAATAGTGATCAACTCTATCTCATCCATGGGCAGCTTCACCTTTGATGCCTGTTCGCGCCACTTAATAGCATATTCTCTAAAACTCTCGAAAGGCTTCTTCTTCAAATTAGCCAAGGAATTCCTGTCAGGCGCAATGTCAATGTTATACTGAAATTGGCTTACAAAATCTCAGGCAAGATCGTCCCAAATATGCCATCGTAAGACGTCTTGGTCCATATACCATTCTGAAGCAATGCCTACCAGACTCTCTCCGAAGTATACTATCAACAGTTCTTCATTTTCTGCCCGCCCCACACAGTTGGTTGCAATACTTTTTTAGGTGAGGAATGGGGTCGCCATGACCATCATACTTTTCAAACATTGGCTTTTTAAATCCCATGGGAAGATGTACATGCGGGAACATGCACAGGTCTGTGTAGGAAACATTCTTTTGTCCACTCAAGCCCTACATGTTCTTCAGACTCTGCATAAGGCTCTTCAATCTTCTTGCTATCTCATCTTGTTCAGGCATTTTAGGAGTTATCTTGCACTGGTGTAAGCTCGTATGGTGGATGAGGATAAGTGTATGTGGGGTATGTAGGAGGCTCAATTTGGTAATGGGGAGTTTGAAATGTAAAATTCATCGGATCAAACATGGGTCCACTGCGGGCTGTGTGGTGGTTGCACATGGGGGAGCCGTAAAAATGTAAGGGACTGTGCCAAAGTTGAACACCTGAGGGCGGACTTCAAAAGTTGCTCCAACAAAATCGGCCGGTATGGTAGGCTGTCCCAAGAGGATTTTGGATTGCTAATGGGAACAGTGGAAGTGCCCCCGACCTTGGGAAGAGCTCAGGAAATCCAGGGATGGCACTTAGAGGCTCTTTTCCATTCGTCCATACTTCCTACATCTCCATGACCCTAAGTCGTAGGATCTTGTTTTCTTCGGACGCCGCAAACTCTGAGGCCGGGATGCATGTAACCGGTCTATCTTCTGAGATGGTAATTTCCATCAAAGTCATTTCAGATGACATTTCTACGCTTCCTTTCGATCTGGTGAAATATTGATGTGATGCCAGTTTACCACAAACCAACCATCGTTTCTAAAACCTGAGACTTGAATTCATAGCAGCAACAAACAGTTAGTTTGAGACAGATAACAGATAGGGGCACATTGGGGTGTGATGCACCTATACAGTTAATAGATGTCTACACGTTTGCGATGGTTGCATGTGTCATCCCGGATTTTATTCCAATTTTTCTCCCTTTTGATTTCTGCTCTTTATTTTTCTTGCTTTCCCCCCTTTTGTGTATTTTTCTACCAATCTGGTTTTTCTTTTGTTTTTAGTTTTCTCTCTTTCTTTCTTTTTATTCCTCTCTTTCCTTTTGTGGCTTTTGTTTTTTAAGAATATGGTCGAATATTATGAAGATTGCCTACGTATCATGCCCTGCAGGAATAAGACCGAGCGTAGTTCATGAAAAAATAAAAGGGAAGCAGTGAAATATTTTGGAATTTTTGATTTTTAATAACAAACTTTGATTACAAAGGCTGGCGGATTTAAATAAGCAACTAGCAGACTCTGACATAGGAAGAACTACAGACTTGAAGAATAACTAACCATGCGCAAAGGAAAATACAAACTCCAAGACAAACTAATAAATTTTAAAGAAAAATACAATTTTCAGAAATCACGAATACATTTTGGGCTTCAACTACTCTTGGAGCCCCCGAGGCATCGTTCGGCCTTTCCCCAGGGCGACTAGCTAAATCCCCTTGGAGATGATGAAGATCTTCCATTACGCGGCAAACAAAAAGCGTCACGGTGGCAAAGAACATAGATCTAGACATGTCCTTAGAGTTGTTACATTTCATTTTGATGTAATGAGCGATTCCTTTGATTTTTCTCCTATGACACCTTTATCTTACAATAACCGCCCAATCTGCTCAGTTCTGGCTCCCAAAATGTGTTCAGCTACTTGATTATGCTTTTGAAGCTGTTGCAAATCCAATTCTAATTGTGCCAATGTTGTGTAACAATGTTCCCTTTCAATTTTGAACTCTTTTGGTTGTTTGAGAATTTTTTTTTCCACGATGACGACCCTTTTCTTTAACCCTGACACCTTGCCATCGAACTCTTCTTTTAATTGTCTGATCATACGTGCTCGTTCTGCCGCATTTTCAGCCAATTATTTCCGAATCCTGGCTAGTTCCTTTTCTGGTTTGTTCAAATCAAAGTTGTAGTCATCCACCTTCTGTGTCAAGGCATCTATAAAGTTTGCATCCTTGGAACTCCGGACGGGGTTTTCCGCTGCTACTTTCATCTTCTGAATTTGGGCTCAAAGGGCTTCATTTTCCTTGACAATTTTCTTCTTTTCGCCCTCATCTGCGACGGCCTGCAAATCTTTCTCGAATTGCAAATTCATGACCTGTTTCTCCGGTTTGCTTATCATAGCTATGTACTCATGTTCTTTTGCCAACCAGTCCCACTGCTCTTCTGATGCTTCGACGAATTACTGGAGATTGGGCCTTTTGGCCGGCCTTTTGAACTCAATTTCTCTCCTATGCCAAGCAAGGTATCCTAGCGACACTTCGTCTTTGAACCGATCCCGCACACAAATGTTTGCCGTTAGATATTGGCATTCGTTCCAAATTTTGCGGACTCTTGCTTCGTGGAACAGACCATCAGGTCCAATCTCAACTACCCGGATACTAAGATCTTCATCATTTGGCACTATCTAGCACCTTCCAAGTTGTCTCAAGACTCAATGTGGGGCATAAGGCTGGATACTCCTAAGACCCATCAGAAGGAAATGAGGCCCTGTTGTTGGCATGTATATGATCTTGTCCACAGACAGCCATCCCAGTGTCCACACTATTTGAGTGGCAGTGAGGGAGTGGAAGTAAGATATCCATCCACTTACTCCTTCGGGCAAACTGAACCCTTCCATTCTTGTGTAAAATTCCTCTATACAAGTTTTATCTACAGACCCATAGCTCAAAAATTGCGGACGGTGGCATAGATTCTCGGTCATCCACATTTCCAATAACATATTGCACCCCTCGAAGAAATATTTCCCGTCCTTGCAAGTTGTGAGAGCGCGAAAGATCTCATCTACTATCATAGGTGCGAGCATGCACTGGGCTTGGGTACACAAAGTGCTGACAACCCCTGCTATTTTTATGTCGATGTTCCCGTCTTTCCTTGGAAGCACCAGAAGCCCTAGGAAAGCCAACAAAAAAGCAAAACGTCTGTGTTCTTCCTATTTGGCGTGGTTTCCTTTGCTGCAAATTTTGTTCTCTAGATTGTTGAACCCCCCTATGTGACCATATCTGGTATACCGAAATAAAAAGGTGCAAAACCCTGCCGCCAGGTTTGAGTCGTGTACCACTCTGCTTATTCTCAGGGTATCTAAGAATTTATGCACAGCTACAACTCTTGGAGCAACCAAATATTTGTGTCTTAAAGGAAGTTTGGCATTTTTGATGTACCCAACTATTTCTTCTAAAGTCAGAGTAAGTTCAAAATCTGAGAAGTGGAACACATTGTGCGCCGGGTCCTAGCACGTAAACAACGCTCTTATGATGTCTCCTCAGGGTGCAATTTCCAACAAGCCCGGAAGGCGCCCCAAATATTTCTTCACCTCATATTGCCCTTCGATACCTAGATCATTCAACCACAGTCGCAACTCCAAAGGGATTCTGCTTACAAAAGAAAAAGGTTCATTTTGGATTGCGCTCATTCTGCACATTTATTTAGGTGAATTAGTGACTTATGACTTTATGCCGGTTTAACTTCAAAAATAAAAAAATTGACCCCTTTCTTTTATGAAATTTATTTTCTAAAACCAAAATCCCAGCTTTGCGAATACAGCCTTTCAGCATTTCCGGAGGAAGTTTTTAAAGCTGAGCCCACTAGCCGGCCAAAATAAAATAAAGTCCCAAAGGTGGCCGTTTGGGAAAAATCAGCGTTCCGGCGTCCCTTTCAGGAACATTCGGCACTTCTCGACAACAATGGCATCATCCAATTTATTTAGGACACAAAATAAAAGGTTGACATTTGCTTTTTCTTTGTTTTGGCTATTTTGGAAAAGGGAGGTTGGACCCGATGGGGGTTGCCTACGTATCTCACACCTGGTGAGGATCAAACTGGTGCAGTTCGGGCAAAAAATTTTGTCAAAACCAAAAATTTGTTGAAAATCCCCTTTTTTCTTTCTTTCTTTTGTTTTTTCCCTTTTCCTCTTTTTCTCTTTTTTTTTTGTTTCCAAAAATCCGGCAGCATTTCGGCGCTATTTGAGCATTGGTTTTGCAAAACAAACGGTTACTCTCATTAGCCCTAATACTGCTATTTTCTCTATTTTCTCTCCTTATTCACAAGCGGTCAACATGCAAATCCAAAGCAAGTAAATGCGCAAGTAGCATGTAATATGCATCAGGGTAGTCTTTTCATTTCGGGTCACCTATCCTAGACGGACCCAACCCCTGTTTTGAGTCCCCTAAGTCAAATGCGCGTGATGCAAACAAACGTTCTTACTAGGGATCTGGCATGAGGCTTTGCTATACTAAGTTCAGAACCTGAGTATTTGTTTTAGACTGTTTACCCAAGCGGACAACTCGAGTCGAGGAGGGGGCTACGTACCGGGGACCCGCACGATCGTCCGGCTTAGTAACTTGTCCGAGCCTCTTTTCTTATTTCAAGGTATGATACTAATAGAATAGGGAGTCTCGACCAGCGAGCACATCCTCGAAGGTTAGAAGACAAGGGTTTCGTAACAGTTTTTATACAATTCATTCAATATCAAAGCGGTAAAGCATTTAGCACTTATAGCATGGAACATGTATTGAAATCAGAAAAGCCAAATATAACAGTTATTCTAAGCTCGAATTCTTGAACCCTGAACCACATATTCTGGGTTCAATCCCCAGCAGAGTCGCGAGATTTGTCGCACCTCCTTTTTACACGGTTACCCCCAAGGATAAAAACGTGTAAGGGAGTTTTTTCCAATTAAAGTGACATTATTCGAAATGGGATTATTTATTTACTTAGAGTCGCCACTTAGGATAGGTTTGGCTTTTGGTGTCCCAAGTCACCAGTTTATTTAGAATCTCAAATCGAGGAAATTTTTCGACTGCCCAAATGGAGTCTGCGAACCAGAAATTCTGAGTAAGGAATTCTATTGACCCGATGGAAGGTGTTAGGCACCCTCGGATCCCGTGGTTCTAGCACGGTCGCATAAACTATTACAATTGGCTAAAGGAAAATTCTGATTTTTATACATGTTCATTCTATAGTGCAATATTAAGTTATTTTTAACCACTTTTAATATTGTTTTAAAGAAATTTGCAATGTCGTTAAAACATGTCGCGAACCACATCACATAAATGCACCCGCGATTTTCGACATATTCCAACTCCATTGAGATTTCGATTTGGGTCACATAAATGCGCACCCATACTTAGGAAGATAAAATTATTAAAGATGTTCGTAAAAGAGACTAACGCGTTATTATCTTTGCGGGAAGCCGTGAAATTCGCTAAATGGCATGTCCCAAATCTCTAAGTATTTTAATATGAACATTTAAAGAGGGCCACGCAATTGTATGGGTTCTGTTTGGCCCGGCGCACCTCATTTCATTATTTTAAAGGCAAATCCTAGAACAAACCTTTATTTTCTATGGGATGCGTCTCTAAATAAGACTTAATTAATTCTCATTTGGTCTTGCTACACTACTCAAATCTCAAACATATATTATAAAATAAAATTAGCATGAGGAAGGTGTACTCGTCCTTCAGCATATTGGGTTGTTAAACTAATCCAATCTACACGAAGGCCATTCAACATATTATATTGGCCTGGGTGGGCTATCGAATAAAGTCCTAACACGCTGGGCTCCCAAATGAGCCCAAAATTTATTTTCGTGGCATTCAATAGCACCAGTTGTAAACACACTTAAAAAATGATTTGTTTTGTAATAAAAAGGACAACCAGAAGTATCCAGATCACAAACGAAACTCCATTTGACTTCCAACTTCATCATAGTATTCAACTTATGGGTATAACAATGTGCTTAATCCAAAACTTGATGACAATGACAATAATCAAAGAGACCTTAAACTAATAGAATAAAAGAAAACTGATATTGAATACAATTGACTCATGGCTTTCATATTTTAAGCAGCCATGAAGTGTATCAATTCTAAATGAATAGGCTAAAGCATGCAATGGTTTACATAGTCCAGAACAGTCAAAAATTTATTAACGTTGCATATTTAATCAAATCAAGAGGCTACTCGAGATAGATCTAAAGATAATTTGTGAGCAGCAAACTTCATTTCATGTCTCAATTGGTTTTCTACATGGTTAGGCTTAATAAGTGTACCTACAATTTGAGAAAAACAAAAGCTTAGGGTCAGCAAACTCAAGCAGCGATGATATAATCATAGGAAATAGCTCATGAGCATTTAATGAACTCAAGAATGATACCAAATGACCAGGAAGATTTAAAAACCCAAACCAAACCAGCAAAAACACTCAAATAACTCGAATAAACCCCAACCAGCTGAAAATAGAACTCAGGACAAGTACTGTAATCATATCACTTCCAATAGGCATGCTTCATGTCATTTTTCATCCTATAGAGCTATAACTTCTACTGGACAGCTGAAATTAGGATTATTCTAAGGAAAGGGGATCCAATGGAATAGTAAAACCACTAAATTTCAGAGAATTTCGGAACTTTAATAAACTTTGGATTTCTGGAAGCTTTTTCAGGAATTTTTGAGATTTTTTAGTCTTCAAAATTTCTGGGAATTTTTTAGAGCTTTCAGACTGTGTAGAAAAACCTCTTTTTGAATGAGTTAGGGGCCCTTTTTACAGCCAAAACCTATGGTAACCCCTTTATTTTGTTTTAACCACTAGTCCCTCTTTCAATTTTTAGATTTTACTCAATTGGTCCTTTATTTCTTAGCTTGTTGGCCAAGTCATTACATTATAGCCTTAGAGTTACCACTTCAGTCCTATTCTAGAAGGATCTAGGGTGCTCGTGCATTGTTTTTCTATTTATGGAATACCTATACTAGCATTACCCTTATCTTGAAACTATCATACCTACCTCAAGTAAAACCAAACCATATGCTACCCTTATAGTCTACTATAATTATCATTCTTACTAAACTAAATGTTCAAACTAATTCTTGTTAACTAAACAGCTATAACCAAACAACAATCAAATCTGAACTTACTAACCAAAATAATAAAAAGTTCAACTCGTAATTCTAACAGTACTGGACCACAAATTCAAACGAAAGGCTGAAATTAACATAACCAAAAGAAACATGCAAGCTACGGCTAAACATTCAACCCTATTATTGAAAACCAATCAAGACTAAAAAACTAATTCTTGTTCATACCACTATCAAATTATCAATTAAACTAAATTAACGTTAAACTAAACTAATGCAAAAGAACAGAAATCAGAAATTGACTTGATTAAGCTAACTAAAAAAATGAATAATTCCAAAAACATGGTCGGACACTAAAAATCAAAATCCATGCCAAATTGAACCATCAAGCAAAGAAAATAATAAGAGATAACCAGAAACCAAACCAAATCTAATTGAATTAACTAAGGAATACAAATGATAAGCGATCTTTCCAATTAATTTAAAAACAAATAATTCAGAAATAGTGCAAAACACAGTCGTCAAAAAGAAAATAAAAAAATGAAGAAAAATAGAAACTCACTAGTTTGGTCTTCAAAGAAAAGTTGTTGGATTCGATCTGAATCCTCAAACGGAGTTACATGTTTGTTTTTGGTCAAAACGAACATGCAACTTCATTTGGGAACTCAAGTATGGTTTTGACAGTCCACCTCAAAATAGTCGATTTTTCAGATTTAAAATTCGAGATGTTTTAGAGTTATTTGAAAGGAGTGGGGCTCAATTTTGGGTAAAGGAGGCAAAGGGGAGCATGGGGTATGTTTTTGGTAACCGTTGGAGCCTGCGCCGCCATGGACGGCGGAGCAGTCGCTCCTTTGATCGAATATTCGAAGCATTTGGTCGGGATTCGAGGGTTGATCTTTGGGGGGTTGGAAAGAGGAGAAGACATGGAGTATGGGGTGTTAATTTTGGTGGATTTGGAGTTATGCCGCCGCCGGTGGCAATTTCAGGCCAGGCGGCGGACGGTGGAGAGACGGTAGGAAGACGATGGTGTTACACCTGTGAGATTAGGGTTAATCAGGGACAAGGTACGATGTTTGTTTGGCGAGGGGGGGGGATATAAAACACTTATATAGTGTAACGCCCCCCCCCCCCCCTCCGCATCTCGACCGTTTGATCAAGATCAATCCTGGATCGGGTAGGGGATCTTGGGTTGGTTTAATTAATGGGTCTAGTGGTTTGGGCTCCAAATTTGTGGCCCAAATCTTGGATCTTTAATTAAGAGACCCAATTTATGTATTTTTCTCTTTTTTTATTTTTATATTATTTTTTCAGCTTTTAATAATAAAAATAAAAATAAACCAAACATATTTAACTTCTACAAAATAAACTAGTTAAACTTTAAAATAACCTAAACTCCAAATTAAAAAGGAAATTAAACATATGTAAGAATAACCAATTTTTTTTATTTTCAATATTAATTAACTAATAACCCAAAAGAAAAATGTAAAAGTTAAGTCCTAAATGCAAACATGCTATTTTTGTATTTTTTATGAATTATAATAATTAAAAGTGCATAACATGCAAATAAACACAAAATCATGTAATTAATTCCTAAAAATTCAAATAATCAAAGGAAAAATGCAAAAAAACACATAATCATGCAATTAATTCCTTAAAATTCAAATAATAAAAAAATCCTAATTTTAATGGATTCTATAGGAATACTTCAAGAGAGGCAAAAATCACGTGCCCCTAGCCATGCTGAAGAAGTGTAGCCATCTTATTAAGTAAAACACATGCCTTTACATAAGAAAGTTTCATAAAATTGCCCCCGGCCAATTGGTTCACAATGCATTGATTTATAGTATTTATGCCCCGATAAAAGGTTTGTTGGATCATGGCTTCGGTCATATTGTTACTTTGGGCATTCCTTCACCATCATCCGATATCGCTCCCAAGTTTCATGCAAAGGTTCCGTTGGCTCTTGCTTGAAGACTAATATTTCATTTTTAAGTGTCGCCATACGACTCAGTGAGAAGAATTTGGCAATAAACTTATCCGCCAACTTATCCGAAGTTGTGATAGAATGGTTGGGGAGTCTCTCGAGCCAATCTAATGCATTTCCCCGAAGTGAGAAAGAGAAAAGTCTCAATCTCAAAGCATCCTCGGACACATTCGTCTGCTTGCTCCCCCAGCATGTATCTACGAACCCCCGGAGATGTTTGTAGGCATTTTGATCTGCAGCGCTTGTGAAGTACCCACGCTGCTCAAGTAAGGTCAACATCACATTGGTTATCTGAAAGTTGCCCGCCCGGATTCGGGGTGGGAAAATAACACTTGCGTAGCCCTTGTTTGGTAATACTCTGGGAGCCACTCTTGGAGGTGGCGGAGGAGGGTCTGGAATCTTTTCATTTGGATTATCATTCGCACTTCGGCCTCTCCATTGTCCTTGAGGTGCAACAGGCACCTCATCTTTCTCAAGATCATCTACCTCCTCCCCCATTATCACGTTTCCAAGAGGTCATCAGCGTTATTTAAAGCCATGTTGGTACCTAAGAAATGTATGTGAGCATGTAATTTTTACCCCGTTGAGATGACACCTACAGGATTCTCAAGATTAGGATTTTCCACTTAAATATTTCTTTTTAGGATTTTATTACATGTATCAGTATGTTTTCATTAATGCTTTCATAAAAAATCATAAGAAAATATACAGAATTGCACAAGCATTTAGGATTTAATTTCATAGTTTTGTTAGATTAATTGGTAATTAAGGTTATTTTTGCAAAATATAAAAATCACAAAAATCAAGTAATTATTCCGGCATTTTAATTATTTTGCATTTTTGTTGTTAATTTTCATTGTTGCATTTTTATTTATTTATGCACAATAGGTAGTTATTAGGTTGATTTAGCTTAATTGGGATTTTTTTTAAATACAATAAGGAATTAAAATAAATAAGAAACAAAAAAATGGGATCTTTTAATAAATCACCCAGGCTGGCCACCATTGGGTCAAACCTGGGTGGCCCAAATCAATTAACCCTTTTAAAAACACACAAAGGCCCTGCCCAATAGTTGGTCTCCGACCCAGTCTACAAGAGATGCCCAAAAAAGACACCGTTTTGGGGCAATTCATCTCAGCCATTGATCATAACCGATCCAACGGCTGTGAAACTACGTCAAAGTCACATATATATGTCCAAACACCCTTTGTATACTCAGAGACCAAAAGACCTTCTTCCTCGTATCTACACTCCAGTGTATCACCACCTCTTCACCACCGTCTACCAGCCCTCAACCACCAGACCACCTCGACCACCCCTTTCCCTTCCCACCATTGGTTTCCTTCAAACAACCCCACAATACTTCGAATATTCGACAGAAGGGTCGCCGGCACCGCCGTCTCCAGCGACACCAACCCTAAACCAACCCAAAATAACATCCCTGAACCGCCTTCTGTCTCTCTTCCCAACCATCTAAACCATCTCCTTCAAATCCTAGCGATCGTCTCAAACATCAAATCTAATTTAACCTCAAACCCTAAAACTCACCGGAATCCCCTAAAATTGGTCCTACGTGACCGTCGCACATCCCTATCCACAACCCCGCCACCCACAAAACTCAAATACAACTGGGCGTGACTGAAAATCCAATCTAAAACCCCACTATGTCTCAAAACCAGTTGACCCCCCCTGAAACCCTTTTTTCCCCTCTCCAATATGAGAGGCAAATATCTTAGGAGGCCAAAGGACATCACATAAGAGGTCAAAGATCTGGAAATTTGAAAACCCTATTTCTAGGGTTGCAATGCCAAGAAAGCTAAGTTCCTTTGCTTTATTCATTTTTATCGCTGTAATCGTGCATGTTTTCTGTTCTACTTGCTTTTGATTTGATTTTCATTCGTCTAAGTTTATTCGTTCTGAGTAATCATATGTTCATCCTTGCCCTTCTTTTCTTTGATTGTTGCATGTTCAAGTTCATTAGTTTATCTTTTCATCTCAAAGGTGCCATGAATAGATTTACATGTTCATCCTTTTTTTAGTGCTTTATATTCCTGATTTTCCAATAGCGGTTATATGTTCGTTCTTGTTCTCTTTTGTTTTAATCTTCTCTATTTTTATTTTTGTGTGAAAATCCTGGTCAGGTATTTCCATCTAGAGTCATATACTCGCCCTGTTTCTCTTTTCTATTTGATTTTCCTTATTTTCATTTGTTCCATCTGTTCATCTTTGAAATGTCCTGAATATTCCCCTCCTTGCTTATTTGTGTTTAAGTATGGAACTTTTCTTGAATGGTCTGCTTAACATTTGAAGTCGTAGCCTATTCTTGTTGACATTGTTTGGACTATTGTACTGAGCTCAGAATTAGTCATATTTAGTTAGTGCCCTGCATTTCTGAAATTTGTGTTCTTCAGTTTTGTATTGTTTGCCTGAGTATAAAGGTTGTATTGTTTAAATCCTGACCTTTGGATGTTTGTCTTGCATAAATCTGCAATTAAGTAGATTGGCCATGGACACCCTTTCAAAGTTTGATCCTAGTTGATGTTGATAATCTTAGTGTATGAATTGAAAATAGTTAACTAGGGTCAACTTCTTACCAAATAGATGAGAACCATGGTTAAAAACCCTTAGGCCAGTAATTATGAAAAGGGATAGGGGTATTAAGGGCATTTGAATATAGGGAATCTTGTAACAAACTCCTAGAACATTCTAGTGAGGGGTCTAAGTATAATTTTTGCCTCAAAACTTGAGGCACAAGTCAGAAAACCAAGGACCATATAACTTTCCCTAAGGTTTCAGTTATAAAAGGGGACAACTGATTATTTCAAGAAGGACTTCTGGATATTTCTTTGAGCAGATTTTTGAAAGGATTAGGGATTTTTCTTCAGGCTTTTAGAGAGTTACAACAGATAAAAATACACATATTAGACTTTCACACATTATTCAGAGAATCCTTTTTGAGATGTTTCTTCTGGTTGAACTTTCCTTAATAATCAATACAAGTTCTGAGCTGTTGTAGAGATCTATTGTCACTATTTTCTTCTCAAAATTTCCTGAGATTCCTGGGCTTTACTGGTTGTGTGGTTGTTGTGCTTGCTCGCTACTCTCCTTACTCATAGGATCTTTTTTTTTTTTGCTGAAATTCCAGGTATCCATCCTCACTCAAAATCTGATAAGTAATAGCTATGTACATTTGAGATTGTAGCTGATAATGAAGAAAATAATATTTCTGTATCCATTTCATATTATGACTGTTATTTACTTTTCAGTAGCATTTCTGGTATTGTAATGAACATGAATGTGCAATAGTGTTGGACCGTATCAGGATTATAACTTTAATTTGTCTAAATTTCAGTAGATTTAAAAATAGTTTGGTCCAAAACTTACTTAGTGTTTACAATCTGTGTTATAGTAGAGACTCGACAACTGTATATGAATATACTCTGAATGATGAGTATTTCAGATTTTCTTTAAATACTAGAATTGGAATCCGAATTGTAACTTATTAATGTTAAATTATTCTCAATATCTTCCTTGAAAATACCTTCAGTATACTTCAGAATGATCACTTGTATAATTTTGCGACTGTAGTATAGTCGATAAAAAGGTTGCTATTACTTTTCCTACGATGGACTCATAGTCCAATGTTTCTGGACTTTATTGGAATGCCCAAGTGCTAGCAGTTGTGACATGAAGAATATACGCTTCTTGGGCTTGCTATGAATGAAGCCCAAGTTACACAACCAGCCATGAATGAGGCTGTAAATGTAAGTGCTAAGTCTCTTTATATGCATTACTCATGTATGAAATTATTAGGACATTTTTAGATACAAGCATAATAAAAACTATAGCATGCTTTAGTTTGCCTTTATAAAATAAAGTGAGCTACGCTAATTTAATCAAACACTACGTAAGGCTCCTGAACTTAATAAAATACATAGAAAGTTGGAAGTATTGTTTAGAGAATTTCACGGCCTTCCATAAATTTCCAAACGCGTAGTTGCGCTAGGCGCGATTTTATTAATAAAATATCTTCCCAACTCGGGTGCACATTTATGTGACCCAAATCCAAGTCCCAGCGATATTAAAATATGTTCAGGACCCGGGTGCATTTATGTGACGTTGTTCGGGACGTGTTTTAATAACGTTGCAAATATCTCTATAATTAATAAAGCGGTTAATAATTTATTTTTTTTATAATTTGCATTATAGGACGAATATGTACAGAAATCAGAGTTTTAGCCAATTATAATAGTTTAAGCAACCATGCTAGAACCACGGGATCCGGGGGTGCCTAACACCTTCCCTCGGGCCAACAGAATTCCTTACTCAAGAATTTCTAGTTCGCAGACTGCAATTAGGCAGTCGAAAACTTTTCCTCGATTTGGGATTCACAATAAACTGGTAACTTGGGACACCAAAAGCCAAACCCATCCCAAGTGGCGACTCTTAAATAATAAATAATCTCATTTCGAATAATGTCACTATAATTGGAAAAACTCCCTTATACGTTTATCCTTCGAGGTAGTCGTGTGAAAAAAGAGGTGTGACAGCTCTGGCGACTCTGCTGGGGACATAGACCTAGAATCTCTGGTTCAGGGTTCAAGAATTCAAGCTTAGAATCACTGTTATATTTGGCTTCTTCTGATTGCTTACATGTTCTATGCTAAGTGCCACATGTTTTACCGCTTTGATATTATCTGAACTGCATATATGAACTGCTACGAAACCCTCCTCTTCTCACCTCCGGGGATGTGCGGTTGAGACTCCCTATTATGTTTGTGTCATACCTGAAATAAGAAAGAGGCCGGACAAGTTACTAAGCCGGATGGCCTTTTGGTTCCCGGTACGTAGCCCCCTCCTCGACTCGAGTTGTTCGCTTGGGTGCACTGTCTAGACCCTGTACCAAGGTTCTAACTTAGTATAACAAAACCTCATACCGGATCCCTAGTAGGAACGTTTGTTTGCATCACGTGCATTTGACTTAGGGGACTCAACATAGGGGTTGGGTCCCTCTAGGATAGGTGACCCGAAATAAAAGACCATCCTGATGCATTTTACGTGCTACTTGTGCATATATTTTCTTTGGATTCGCATGTCGACCGGCTTGTGAATAAGGAGAATAAAGTGAGAAAAATAGCAATGCTAGAGTGACCACTTATAAAACCAATGCTTAAAATAGCGCCGAAATGCTACTGGATGTTTCAAAAAAAACAAAACAAAAGGAAAAGAAATTGGGAGTTTTTCAATAATATTCTCTGGTTTTGATAAATTATTTTGCCGAGGCCAACCCCTTTTTTGCAAAAATTCCAAAACAAGAAATAAAAAATGTTCGAGGTTATTCACTTGTTTCGAAATAAATCAGGTGGTGCCATTACTGTTGGTAATAGCTGAATGTTACTCCAAGGGACGTCAGAAGGCTGATCTTGCACAAATTTCCACCTCTGAGTCTTATTCTTACTGGTAGGCAAGCACAGCCTCAAAAACCTTCTCTCCTAAGTGTTGCACGGCCGTATTCACAAAGCCAGTCCTTGTTTTTTAAGAAATAAATTTCATAAAATGCTGGTTTTAATATTTTGAGAATACTAATTCACCTTAATAAATGTGTAGAATGAGCACGATAATGAACAAAATTCCCTTGGAGCTGCGACTATGGTGGAATGATCTCGGGAAAGCAGGGCAGAAAAAGGTCAATGCACATCTGGGAGGCCTCACTGGTTTGTTGAAAATTAACCCCAGAGGAGACATCATAAAGGCCTTAATCACATTCTGGGACCCGGCCCACAATGTCTTCCACTTCTCGGACTTTGATCTCACCAGGACTTTAGAAGAAATGACATGATATATAGGGACCCATACAATCCCATTGAGACCCCAGTACTTTATTGCACCAAGAGCCCTCGCTGTGCACAAATTCTTGGATTCCTTGAAAATCAGCAAAAGTTCACAATCCCGACTTATCGGCTAGCTTTTGCACCCTGCAATTTTTATATCAGAGGTATGGCCATATAGAAGGATTATACAACCCCAGAAATCTTTTTTGTAGAAAGGAAAATTGGCTCAAGTGGGAGGAGCATCGATGTTTTGCGTTCATGGTATCATTCTTGGGTATTCTAGTGTTCCCGCGAAAGGACGGGAACATCGATATACAGATAGCAGGAGTCGTAGCACCCAGGCTAAAAGTACCCTCACTCCAATGATCTTGTCCGACATCTTCCTTGCTTTCACCGTCTGTAAAGCGGGAGGAGACTTCTTCGAGGGATGTAACTTGCTGCTGCAAATATGGATGATCGAGCATATATGCCACCGGCCTCGGTTCATGAATTACAGCCCGCCAACAAAGAGCTGCATAGAAGAATTTGGCGACATGGTTGATAGGTTTAAACTACCTGAGGGTATCGCAGAATTGGTGTCACATCTTCGGTTCATCAGTGCAAATTAATAGAATGGACATTCGATTGGCTCCCTGTGGACGAAGTTGTGTATATGCCCGCCACTGGACCTCCTTTCCTTCTGATAGGCCTCTGAAGCATCCAGCTCTATGTGCCGTATAGAGTACTAAGACAATTGGGTAGATGACAAATGATCCCTACGGACGAAGATATTAGCCATCATGTGGTTGAGATAAGCCTAAATGGTCAATTCCCAGAAGTCGTTGTACGCCAAATCTGAAGTGAATGTCAATACTTGACAGCCGATACTCGAGTACGTGACGTATCTAAAGGTGAGGTTGCATCGGGTTATGTTGCTTGGCATAAGAGAGACGTAGAGCCTAGGAGGCCGACAACGAGACCACACCTCCGAGAATTCACTGAGACATCACAAGAGCAGTGTGATTGGTTAGCCAAAGAAAACGAATATAGGGTTACTATAGGAAGGCTGGAAAAGAAAATCCAAGAATTGCAATTCGAAAACAGTTTGCAAGTTGCAGCCAGTGAGGGAGAAAAGAAGATGTTGACCAAAGAAAACGAAGCCCTACGAGCCCAAATCTAGAGAATGAAGTCAGCTACAGAAAATCCTCCTAAAAGTGCGAAAGATGAAAAGCTCATAGAAAACTAGCGAAGGAAGTTACTGAATACAGGTTCAATCTGAATAAGGCAGAGGGTGAGCTATCTAGGGTTCGGAAGCAATTGATTAAAAGTACAGAGGAATGAGCCCGCATACTAGATCAATGAAAAGAAGGGAGTGGCAATGAGATCGTTGGTTTAAAACAGAGGGTCATCATAGCTGAAAACAAAATGGCCAAACGAGCCAGGGACTTCAAATCCGAAAGAGAAAATTGCTATGCAGTAATAGCAGGATTAGAAAGGATTTGCGGCAATTCCAAAAGCTGAATCAAGTAGCTGAACAAACTCTAGAAGGAAGGACTGAGCAAATTAGGCGTCTATTATAATAAAAAAGGGTTATCAGGGAAAGGATGCGGGCAATCACAGAATATATTACCACAAAGTGCAACCAGTGTGAGGACATGACGAAATCTATGTTCTTTTCTACTTCCATGACATCTGTTCTTCAAGTGATGGAAGATCTCCACTATCTCAGAGGAAGCTTAGCATGCAAACCTGCGGCAAGGCCGGACGATGCCCCGCAAGCTCCAAAAACATTTGAAGTTTTAATGTACTCATAAATTTGTTTTTCTTAAAAAGTCTGTTTGTTCTGTTACGCACTTTTCGAGTCTGTAAGTTTATTGAGTCCCAGTTCGGTATTTGCCTTTCATTTTGTTAGCTTTTGTAATCAAAGTTTATGTCTTTATAAAAATTGAAAATCCCAAAATATTCTTTCATTTACACAACATTTTTCCATGAACTACGCTCGGTATGATTCATGCGGCATCATGATTCATAGGCAATCATCATATGATTCTACCATATTCTTAAAAAAGGAAAGCTAATAGTAAATAAGAAGCAGAAAACAAAAGGAAATTCGGAATAAATGACACATGCGACCATTGCAAGCATATAAAAAACCCATTAACAGCATAGGTGCCTCATACCCAACATGCGATTTCCTGTTTGTTATCTATCCCAACCTAACCGTTTAAAATTCCAGTGTCCAATCCAGGTGTTTTAAGAACATTGATTGGTTTTCCGTAAGCTGGCCTCGCACATATACTTTACTAGATCAAAAGAAAGCGCAGTGATGTCAACCGAAATGACTCTACCAGCAGTCCCTATCCCAAAGGAAAACCCAATTACGGGAATCCCAGCCTCCGAATGTGCGGTGGCTAAAGAGAATAGGGTCCTTCAACTCCGAGTCATGGAGATGTGGGACGCTTGGACAAATGGGAAAGAACCTCCAAGTGCTATCCTCGGATTTCCTATGCTTTTCCCAAGGTCGGGGGTACCTCCACCATCCCCATCATTCACCCAAATATCCTCTTGGGGCAGCCCACCATATCAACCAACTTTGTGGGTGCGCCCTCTGAAGTTCGTCCTCCGATGTTCACATCTGATCCAGTTCCTAACATTTTTACGGCTCCTCCGTGTGCAGCCACCACACAGCCTGCGGTGCCGAGGCCCATGTTTGACCCCACAGCTTTCACATTTCAAACTCCAAACTACCAAACCGAGCCTCCCCCATACCCCACATACAACTACCCTCAACCAGCATACGAACTCACACATGTGCAAGACAAAACCCCTAAAACACCCGAACAAGATGAAATAACAAGAAGGATGAAAAGCCTCGAATAGAGTTTGAAAAACATGCAAGGATTAAGTGGGCAAAAGAATGTGTCCTACTCGGACCTATGCATGTTCCCACACATACATCTCCCTCTGGGGTTCAAGACGCGGAAGTTTGAAAAGTACGATAAACACGGCGACCCAGTCGCCCATTTGAAAAAATAATGCAACCAACTGTGTGGGGCAGGTGGAAAAGAAGAACTCTTGATGGCATATTTTGGGGGGAGCTTAGTCAGCATCGCTTCTGAATGGTACATGGACCAGGATATCACTCGATGGCATATCTGGGATGACCTCGCTCGGGATTTCGTAAGGCAATTCCAGTATAACATTGACATTGCCCTGGACAGGAACTCCTTGGCAACCTTGAAAAAGAAACCTTCAGAAAGCTTCAGAGAATACGCCATAAAGTGGCGCAAACAAGCATCGAGAGAAAAGCCACCCATCGACGAGACGGAGATGGTCACTGCTTTCCTGCAAGCACAAGAGGCATATTATTTCCAAAATATGATGTCAGCAATGGGCAAACCTTTTGCAGAGGCAATTAAGATCGGTGAGATGGTAGAAAATGGCCTGAAGACAGGAAGAATTCTAAGTCAATCCACGATAAGAGCAACCTCTCAGGCCATTCAAGGCGGGGCAGGACGGAACACAAGAAACAAAAAGAAAGAGGAAATGTCAATGGCAGACTCTGGAATGAGAAGACATAATGTTCACAAACCTGTATTCTCAGAAAGGGCTTCTCAACATTACTATCCCCACCTAGACATGCATTATGTTCCTCAACCTTATGCAGTCATGAATGCTCAGCCCTTTGCTCGACCACAACAGCAGGCAACAGAAACCAAGCCCCGAGAAATCAACCTCCTCAGAACCACTATAATCCCCGCACTCCACAAAATAATTACCGTCCCAGGGAACCATCCAGGAGACAAAACTTTACTCCAATAGGGGAATCTAATGGCACATTATTCTCAAAATTGGTCCACATGGGTCTCCTGCAGCCCATGGCCCCCAACAGGCAGAACCCCGAGTCACCTTGCTATCAAAAGAGAGTACGTTGTGCTTATCATTCCGTGGCAGAAGGACATGACACTAAAAATCGCTGGACTCTGAAACGAGCGGTGGAGGATTTGATAGAACAAAAGAAAATAGTACTGAGAGATGAAAAGGTCCCAAACATAACCAAAAAAATGTTGCCGGCTCACAACAATGGGCTAGTCATCGTAATGATTTGTGAGGACAAAGAATTGACCCTGCCTTAAAAGCTATAATAGCCATCGCTGAGGCAGATAGAAAAGCGAAAGTTACCCCCCATGAAGGATGAAGAAAAGAAAATGAACGAAGCCATGTGCCCGGAAGCAGAGAAGAAGTCTGAAATCAAAGCTGAGACGACCCCTACCAAGGAAACCATACTTTATATCCCACGGGGGCGCCAAGAAAAAACAGCCCATTTTGAGTCCCCCAAGAAGGTTTGAGTTGAAAAAAATGATGTATGTACCTAAGGGAGTTTATGTGGCACGGGAACCGATTAAACCACCAAGGCTGAATGAGCCCGTGGTAATAGGTCACGCGTCTGAAAAGCCAATGACAAACCCTTCTGCAGTCCTGTGGAATTACCACGAAATCATAGTCACATACAAGGCCAAAGAAATCATTGGGGAAACTCAAAGAGGCCATCCCACAAAGAAATATTCATACATGGAAGAAGTGAACGCTGCTACCAAATGGAAATTTCCACCTAAGAAGCCAGTTAATGCTGAAGAGGCAAAAGCCGTCTTTCAAGAAATGAAAATGCCAGAATACGAGGTGGTGGACCAGCTCCGAAAGTCTCCCGAGCAGGTCTCTTTATTGTCACTCTTGATGAAATCTCCCGAGCACCAGCAAGTGTTGGCCAAAACCTTGAATGAAGCATATGTACCGGCTGGAACCTCCGTGAAGCAACTAGAGAAAATGGCGGAAAGATTCTTTGCCATTAATCAGATTTCATTCAGCAAGAATGACTTACCTCCGGAGGGAGCTACCCACAAAAAACCCTTGCACCTCACCGTCAAATGCGAGGTCTGTCATGTCAAAAGAGTGATGATACACGGAGGTTCTGAGGTAGATATATGCCCACTGTCAACATTGCAAAGGATGGAGATTGGGACAGAGAGGATCCGTCCCAACAATGTGTGTGTCCGAGCCTTTGATGGAATTAAGAGAGACACCTTAGGGGAAATTGAGTTAGTGCTAACCATTAGTCTGGTCGACTTTGAAGTAACATTTCAAGTACTGGATATGGACACATCCTATAACAACCTCCTAGGAAGACTGTGGATTCACTGCGTCAAATGCTGAATTTCGAACATGAAAACTAGGAGATTGTTGTTCATGGAAAAGACGAACAATCAATTTATTGGAACCCCTATGTTCCCTGCCTCGAAGACAAAGAAGGAAGTGAGCACATAGTTTACCAAGCTTTTGAAATTGTGGTAGCCTATTAACACGAAGAAGGCAAGCCACTTCCCCAGCCTTTCCTCTCAAATGCTTCAATCATGGTGGCAAGGGAAATGACACGCCAAGGTTTTAAGCCAGGCAAGGGACTTGGAAGCTCCCTACAAGGCATAACTGAGCCGGTCGCTTTGCATACTGCAGAAAAGTTCTTTGGGCTAGGCTTTCATCCAACATCAGAAGATATCACCTGGGCTAATCGTAGAAAGCGTCCTAGATGGGCTTTGCCACAACGCCTACCCCACTTGTATAAAACATTATTAAACCCAAAATACAGTGAGGAAGAGGAAGAAGAGACCTCCACTGCAGAAGAAATTGAGGAGATATGTGGAGCCATGAGAGAATTATTGTATGAAGCCAACATGGTCCAGCTGGGAGAAGGCTCAAGCACTGCTGAAGTGATCTATATGGGGCCGGATGCCAAGCTGCAAAACTGGAAGGCCACGCCTTTCCCAGTCAAGCGGGAGGCCCGGTAGTCCCCCCTTGCTACCTTTTCTTGCATCACGAGCTATTTCAGGGTGTAGCTCGGTTGTTGTTCTTTAGCATTTTGCCCTTTAAATTCCGGTTGTAAACCCTGTTATTTTACAATTTCAAAGAAATTCAATCAATATTTCATCGTTTGCACTTCTCTGTCTTTATCTTATTTTTGTCTTTTTTTTATTTTTCATTTCTTTTTTCAGTCCTAATAATGTGGCTTTAAATAAAACGACATGCTCGCGGACTTTGTGCAACGAACCAAACATGCTGCCTATTTGTGAAATAATGAACCAAGAACCGGAATATGATGAAGAAGAGGTTTTTAGGGAAATCAACCGAGAGTTGGAACATTTTGAAAACAAACCTAAGCCGAACGTAAATGATACCGAACCGGTTAACTTGGGCAATCCCGGAGAAATCAAGGAAACTAAAATAAGCATCCATGTGAATAAAGAAATATGGGATGCATTGGTTCAACTTCTTTTGGAATTCAAAGATATATTTGCTTGGTATTATGATGATATGCCTAGTTTGAGTATGGATCTGGTGGTTCATAAGTTGCCCACATATCCCGAATGCCCTCCGCGCCAACAAAAACAAAGAAAGTTCAAGCCTGATGTCAGTGATAAGATCAATGAAGAGATCACAAGATAGCTAGAGGCGGGGGTAATCCGGGTGGTTTGATACACCACATGGTTGGCCAATGTGGTCTCAGTACCGAAGAAAGATGGAAAAACTCGAGTGTGTGTGGATTACAGAGATTTAAACAAGGCGAGTCCCAAGGACAACTTCCCTCTACCCAACATCCAGATCCTTGTCAATAACTGTGCCAAACACGAGATACAGTCCTTTGTAGATTGTTACGCAGGGTACCACCAAGTGTTGATGGATGAGGAAGATGCTGAGAAAATCACCTTCACCGCACCTTGGGGAACTTATTATTACAGAGTTATGCCTTTCGGACTGAAAAACGTCGGGGCAACATACATGAGGGCCATGACCACCATTTTCCACGACATGATGCATCAAGAAATATAAGTATATGTGGATGATGAGATTATCAAGTCCAAAACTCAGAGTGATTACGTAAGGGACTTAAGGAAGTTTTTCGAAAAGCTTCGCAAGTATGATTTGAAATTGAATCCAGCCAACTGTGCATTTGGGGTCCCTTCAGGAAAACTTCTGGGATTCATTGTCAGCCAAAGAGGTATCGAGTTGGATCCGACCAAGATAAAATCCATTCGAGAGCTACCTCCTCCAAAGACCAAGAAGGATGTGATGAGTTTGTCGGGAAGATTGAATTACATCAACCGATTCATCACCCAATTGACTTCCACATGCGAGCCTCAACCGATTCATCACCCAATTGACTTCCACATGCGAGCCCATATTCAAGCTATTGAAAAAGATGCATTAGTTAAATGGACTGTCGAGTGTCAAGAGGCTTTTGACAAAATCAAACACTATTTGTCCAATCCACCAGTTTTGGTTCCGCCGGAATTGGGAAGGCCATTATTTCTCTATCTAACAGTCCTGGAAAGCTATTTTGGTTGTATTCTTGGGCAGCATGGTTCCACGGGAAAGAAAGAGCAAGTCATCTATCATCTGAGCAAGAAATTTACCGGTTACGAGACCAAGTACACACTGCTAGAAAGAACGTGTTGCGCCTTGACGTGGGTGGCGCAGAAGTTAAGGCATTACCTGCAAGCTCATACCACCTACCTCATAACCAGGATGGATCCACTGAGGTATATATTCCAAAAACCGATGCCCATAGAACGATTGGCCAAATGGCAAATCCTGCTCACTGAGTTCGACATAGTTTATGTCACTCGTACTTCAATGAAGGCTCAAGCATTAGCAGATCATCTGGCCGAAAATCCCGTTGATAACGAATATCAACCTTTGAATACCTATTTCCGTGATGAAGAAGTGAATTTGGTGGAAGTAACATCTGAAGACATCCCTTCTTGGAAAACTTTCTTCGACGGAGCAGTAAAGGGAAAAGGCACAGGGATTGGGGCAATTTTAATCTCACCCATAGGTCAATATTATCCGGCTACAGCCAGGCTCCGGTTCTTCTGCACCAATAATACAGCTGAATATGAGGCTTGCATCATGGGCATGAACATGGCGATTGATCAAGATGTCGAGGAATTGTTAATCATGGTAGATTCAGATCTGATCATCCGACAGGCTCAAGGAGAATGGGAAACAAGAGAAATTAAACTCATCCCATACAGACAACATGTTGAAGACCTCAACAAATGTTTCAAGTCTGTACAATTCAGGTACATTCCCCGTTGCCACAATGAGTTAGCAGATGCACTCGCAACCTTGGCCTCCAAGTTTCCTTTCCCTGGAAACGCCTATGTTGATCCTTTACAAATCCAAACCAAAGAAAGGCATGGGTATTGTAATGTGACTGAAGCAGAGTCCAGCACACAAACCTGGTATTATGACATCAAAAGATTCCTGAAAACCATCTGACGGCACGCAAGCAATTTCTTCTTGAGTGGTGATACTTTATACAAAAGAACTCCAGATCTTAACTTGCTGAGATGTGTTGACACCGAAGAAGTCGGGAGAATTATGCAGGAAGTACACGCGGGAGTGTGTGGACCTCATATGAATGGGTACGTACTGGCAAAGAAGATACTTCGGGCCGGCTATTACTGGATGACCGTGGAGAAAGATTGCTTCATCTTCGTTCGGAAATGTCATCACTGTCAGGTGCACGGTGATTTTATTCATGTACCACCAACTGAATTTCATCATATGTCACCACCCTAGCCATTTACTGCCTGGGGCATGGATGTCATTGGGCCGATCGAGCCAAAAGCCTCGAATGGACACAGATTCATATTGTTCTCTATTGATTACTTCACAAAATGGGTTGAAGCCATCACTCTTAAGTCTGTTACCAAGAAAACGGTGGTGGATTTTGTGCATTCCAACATCATTTGTCATTTTGAGATTCCTGCTACCATCATTACAGACAACGCAGCCAACTTAAATAGTTGTCAGATGGGAGAAATATATGAACAATTCAAGATGCCCAAAGCTAATGGTGTCGTCGAAGCAGCTAACAACAACATCAAGAAGATCTTGAGGAAAATGATTCAAAGTTCGAGGCAATGGCATGAAAAATTGCCTTTTGCATTGCTGGGATATCGCAAGTGCGTACATCGGTAGGAGAAACTCCATATTTACTGGTCTATGGGACTGAAGCTCTCATACCCGCAGAGGTAGAAATCCATTCTCTTCGAGTAATTATCGAAGCAAAAAATGAAGATAGGGAATGGGTTAAAACTCGTTTGGAGCAGCTGGCATTAATTAATGAAAAATGAATGGTTGTGGTGTGTCACGGACAGTTGTACCAACAAAGAATGGCCCGTGCTTACAACAAGAAAGTGCGCCCTAGGAATTTCAAAGTCGGGCAGCTGTTATTGAGGCGTATAATTCCTCACTATTAGAAGCCAAAAGAAAGTTCACTCCAAAATGGAAAAGTCTGTACATTATCAGAAAGATACTGTCTAAAAGAGCATTGTACCTGGGCGACGTTGAAGGAGACGAGCCCGAGGCAGCAATAAATGCAGATGCAGTAAAAAGGTATTACGTTTGAACTCTCTGCCGCAATGACTCTTGTTGATTGAAATGACGAAGGCTTTTCTTTCCCGCTACCATAAACACTATCAATCCTTCGCAAAACCTTTGAGCCGGTTACGTTTCTTTGATCACCCTCTTTGGAACCCGGAAATGCTGTTCAAAGAAAAGGAAAAAGAAGATGAAGAAACACAAACAAATTAGTTTAGGAAAAAACTTCCTAAACTACGTCTGACTTGATTCTGAAAGGATACGTAGGCAGCCTCTTCCTGAGATTCAGTCATATCATAATAAAAACCTCATTTCCCCAAGAAAACCAAAACTCGGCAGAAATGTATTGTTTGGTTACAAATCTGCCCGAATGGTTCCAAAGTTGTAGATTCCCATCAAACTTCCTTTACTCAAGAAGCTTAGTCCAAGTCTTTCATATCAGTTGACAAAAATAGGGACGTGAAAAACACCTTTCTTGGGATTCGGCACAACTCAAATTTTTGAGAGAAATAAAATGAGAGAGCCTTATCGGTGAAAACCTTCGGGCACCATATGGCGACGGCGAGCAGAGAAAAACAAAATGAGAGAGTTCGTTCGGTGAAAACTCAAAAAGAGCGCTATCAGGCGACAGGAGAAGAGAAATGAGAGAGGTCGATTGGCAAAAACCCGAAAAAGGGCGTCGTCGGCTGAAAAGAGGAAATATTGCCGCTCAAGTTTGAATAAGTCTCCTTGGTTTTTGAAAGATTTGAAATCATAAAAGCATAAATGGATCTGGGTCGGGTATTCAGTCCAAGAAGCATGTCGTTGCCATTTAAAGCCGGCACATACTCTCAGATAAGTCCCCATTTTCCTCCAAAAGAGACATGCCCCTCTAAACTCAGGCTTTGTTTTGTTATCTTCCCATTTCTTTCCCCTTTAACTTTGTTGTTCTGAACATTCCGCAAAAAGGGGTAGCGAGGCCGATCTCACGGGTTTTTCTCCTTGCAATAACTAAAAGGGATGTCTGATATCAGCAAGTGCATATAGCCAACCCCGGTTGATCATGACGGCTGATGTTTCAAAAGCAAGAAAATAGAAAGAGAAGAAATTCAAAGTTAAAAGTCCATGAAGGTAAATCAAAATCGGAAGGGTTAAGCCCAAGCAGGATATTGGTCCCTACCAAAGATCCCAAAGGCAAACTCTGGAATGGAAATCAGGACAAAAATCATAACCAAAGGCCTGGAAAACAAAAGCCAACCCGAAATGAGGACCCCCTGGCCATCCTATGAGGCAAAGATCGAAGTCAAGGGTTTCTCATCCAACATAAATGAGTTTGAAATCAAGCAAAACAAGGCCGCAAACCCAATCATTGTTCAAACTAACAGTTTGTTTTGTTTTTTAATTGAAGTAGACGCAGATGTAATCTAGAAAAACAAAAGAAACACGGGGTAAACACAACCAAAGGAATGGCGCAAGGGCCAAGAATAGTGTTGCATCAATAATAAAAGGGAAGTTTTTCTTTTCATTCTTCTCCTGCAAACTCATAGCATGGCCTTCCAATCCCTAGCTTCTCCTTGTGCAGCTTGTGGATTTCCTCGGCATAACCCGAGGACTGCATTCCATTCCCTCCTCCGGCAAAGATCAAGAAATTGCCTTCTTTCGTTCCCCGGCATAACCCGGGAAGTTTATCTTTACATCCCCAGCATAACCTGAGGACCCCTTCTTCCACCTTTCACTCCCCAGTGTAGTCTGAGAGTTAGAGTTCTTCTATCTGTAGTACAACTTGAGGGTTTTCCTTTCCTCCTCTATCCCCAGCATAGTCAAAAGAATATCGGTGGATCTTCACTTCCTTGTAATTCCCTAGCATAACCTAGAAAAATTTCACTCAATCCTGCCATAACCCATGGACTCCCCTGGCATAACCCAGGAATCTTCCATCCATCCCTAGCATAACCTAGGAATTTTTCACTCAATCCTGGCATAACCCGCGGATCTCCCTAGCATAACCCAGGGATTCTTCTATTTTATCCTGGCATAACACGTGGATCTCCCTAGCACAGCCTAGGAGTTTTCTTTCAATCCCGGCATAACCCGCGGACCCCCCTGGCATAACCCATGGATTCTTCTATTTTATCCCAGCATAACCCATGGATTTCCCTATCATAACCTAGGAGTTTTCTTTCAATCCCGGCATAACCTGCGGATCCCCCTGGCACAACCAGTGATTCTTCTATTTATCCCGGTATAACCCGTGGATCTCCCTAGCATAACCTAGGAGTTTTCTTTCAGTCCCGGTATAACCCGCGGATCCCCCTGGCATAACCCAGGGATTCTTCTATTTTATCCCGGCATAACCCGTAGATCTCCCTAGCATAACCTAGGAGTTTTCTTTCAATCCCGACATAACCCGCGGATTCCCCTGGCATAACCAGGGATTCTTCTGTTTTATCTCAGCATAACTAGTGGATCTCCCTAGCATAACCTAGGAGTTCTCTTTCAATCCCGGCATAACCCGCGGATCCCCCTGGCATAACCCATGAATTTCTTCATAACTCATGGCTCTCTTTCAATCCCCAGCAGGGACTTTTCCTTCCCATCTCGGCATAACCCGCGGATCTTTTTCTTACCCTAGCAGGGACTTTTTTCATTCTTATCCCGGCGTAACCCGTGGATCCTCCTCCTATCCCTCGCAGGGACCCCTTCTCCTTCCAGCATAACTTGTCAATCAGTCCAAAGGATCTGAAATCCTGACTTTTTTTGTTTTCGGTAAAAATAGCTTAGATTTTTGTTGCAGATAACTCACAAAATTTCCCAGTGGAAACTAGGGCAGAAAATTTCGTTCGTTTGTTTGTCTTAGTGTCCGAGCAAGTTGTACTCCAGGGAACAGAATTCAAGATGACCGGAAGAGGGAGTTTCAATCCAAAATAATGAATAGAGGAAAAGAAAAAAAAAGAGACCCACATGTCCTGCTTTGTTTCAAAATTGACGAATACCAACAGCAGTAGCTAACGAGCATCAAGATTCAGATCGAAGTCTGCTACAAGAGCTAGCCAAGACTCCATATCAAGTTTCAAGAGATTCATGGATAGGAATTTTGTAACTCATAGACGATAGACCTAGCTAGCTTAGATGTTGTTTTTCTTTTGTAATAAAGAGTCGTTTAGCGGTAGCAGCAGCAGAACACTAAAATCACAGCCCACGGTAGTCCTACCTACCAAAACTTCCAGAACTACACTAACCTAATTCCTTTATCGCCGAGGATATGTAGGAAACCTTTGAAGCGAGGTTTGGTCAGAAAGTTTTCAAGTGCTTCACACGGAGTATTCAGTCGGATGAAAATCGCCCATGTTTGCTCACTTATCTTTGCACGAAAGCTCTTCGTGTTTCCGAGCAAAGAGGGGCAGTTGTGAGAATGTGATTTTTACCCCGTTGAGATGACTCCTACAAGATTCTCAAGTTTAGGATTTTTCCTCTTAAATATTTATTTTTAGGATTTAATTGCACGTATCAATGTGTTTTCATTAATGCATGCATAAAAATTATAAAAAAAATACATAACTGCACAAGCATTTAGGATTTAGTTTTATAGTTTTGTTAGATTAATTGGTAATTAAGGTTATTTTTGAAAAATATAAAACTCACAAGAATCAAGTAGTTATTCCGGCATTTTAATTATTTTAAATTTTTGTGGTTAATTTTTATTGTTGCATTTTTATTTATTTTCGCACAATATGTAGTTATTAGGCTGATTTAGCTTAATTAGGATTCTATTAAACATACAATTAGGAATTAAAATAAATAAGAAACAGAACAAAAAAATGGGATTTTTTAATAAATCACCCAGGCTGGCCACCATTAAGCGAAACCTGGGGGGCCCAAATCAATTAATCCTTTTAAAAACACCCAAAGACCCAGACCAATAGTTGGTCTCCGACCCAGTCCACAAGAGATGCCCCAAAACGACACCATTTTGGGGCAATTCATCTCAACCATTGACCATAACTGATCCAACGGCCCTGAAACTACCCCCAAAGTCACAAATATATGACCAAACACCCTTTGTATACTCAGAGACCAAAAGATCTTCTTCCTCGTATCTAAACTCCGGTGTATCACCACCTCGTCACCACCTCTTCACCACCGTCTACCACCCCTCAACCACCCAAACGCCACCGCCGGAAATTGCCTCACGACGACGGGCGGTCACCAAAAAACATCAAAATTACACCACCAGACCACCTCGACCCCCTCTTTCCCTTCCCACCGTTGGTTTCCTTCAAACAACCCCACAACTCTTCGAATGATTGACAGAAAGGTCACCGGCACCGCCGTCTTCGGCGACACCAACCCAAAATAACATCCCTCAACTGCCTTCCCTCCCTCTTACCAACCATCTAAATCCTGTCCTTCGAATCCTAACGGATTTTCTCAAATATCAAATCAAATTTAACCTCAAACCCTAAAACTCACCGGAATCCCCTGAAATTGGTCCTAGGTGACCGTCGCACATCCCTATCCACAACCCCACCACCCACAACCCTCAAATAGAACTGGGCGTGACTGAAAATACAATCTAAAATCCCACTATGTCTTAGAAACAGTTGACCCCCCCTGAAACCCTTTTTCCCCTCTCCAATATGAGAGGCAAAGACCGTAGGAGGCCAAAGGACCTCTCAGAAGAGGTCAAAGATCTGGAACTTTGAAAACCCTATTTCTAAGGTTGCAACACCAAGAAAGCTAAGTTCCTTTGCTTTATTCATTTTTATCGCTGTAATCTCACATGTTTTCTGTTATACTTGCTTTTGTTTTGATTTTCATTCGCCTAAGTTTATTCGTTCTGAGTAATCATATGTTCGTCCTTGCCCTCCTTTTCTTTTATTGTTGCATGTTCAAGTTCATTAGTTTATCTTTTCATCTATGAGGTGCCATGAATAGATTTACATGTTCATCCTCTCTTTTTTTTGTGCTTTATATTCCTGATTTTCCAATAGCTGTTATATGTTCGTTCTTGTTCTATTTTGTTTTAATCTTCTCTATTTTTATTTTGGTGTGAAAATCCTAGTTAGGTATTTCCATCTAGAGTCCTATACTCACCCTGTTTCTCTTTTCTATTTGATTTTCCTTATTTTCATTTTGTTCCATCTGTTCATCTTTGAAATGTCCTGAATATTCCCCTCCTTGCTTATTTGTGTTTAAGTATGGAAAACTTGTCTTGAATGGTCTGCTTAACATTTGAAGTCGTAGCCTATTCTTATTGACATTTTTTGGACTATTGTACTGAGCTCAAAATTAGTCATATTTGGTTAGTGCCCTGCATTTCTGAAATTTGTGTTGTTCAGTTTTGAATTGTTTGCCTGAGTATAAAGGTTTCATTGTTTAAATCCTAACCTTTGGAATTTTGTCTTGCATAAATCTGCAATTAAATAGATTGGCCATGGCCACCCTTTTAGTGTTTGATCCTAGCTGATGTTGATAATCTTAGTGTATGAATTGAAATTATTTAACTAGGGTCAACTTCTGACCAAATAGATGAGAACCAAGGATATAGGGAATCTTGTAACAAACTCCTAGAAAATTCTAGTGAGGGGTCTAAGAATAATTTCTGCCTCAAAACTTGAGGCACAAGTTAGAAAACCAAGGACCATTTAGGCAAAACTGAAAAATGGATAAAGGACTAAAAGGAAAACAAAGAAATTGATGTTGCCCTAAGGTTTCAGTTATAAAAGGGACAATAAGATCATTTCAAGAAGGACTTTGGGATATTTCTTCGAGCAGATTTTTGAAAGGATTAGGGATTTTTCTTCAGGATTTTAGAGAGTTAGAACAGATAAAAATACACATATTAGACTTTCACACATTATTAAGAAAATCCTTTTCGAGCTGTTTCTTCTGGTTGAACTTTCCTTAATAATCAATACAAGTTCTGAGCTGCTGTAGAGATCTATTGTCACTATTTGCTTCTCAAAATTTCCTGAGATTCTTGGGTTTTACTGGTTGTGTGGCTGCTGTGTCGCTACTCTCTTAACCTTACTCATAGGATCTTCTTTTTTTTGCTGAAATTCCAAGTATACATCCTCACTCAAAATCTGAGAAGTAATAGTTATGTACATTTGAGATTGTATCTGATAATGAAGACAATAATATTTCTGTATCAATTTCATATTATGACTGTTATTTACTTTTCAGTAGCATTTCTGGTAATGTAATGAACATGAAGGTGTAATAATGCTTGGACTGTATCAGGACTATAACTTTAATTGTCTAAGTTTCAGTAGATTTAAAAATAATTTGGTCCAAAACTTACTTAGTATTCGCAATCTGTGTTGTAGTAGAGACTCGACAACTGTATATGAATATACTCTGAATGATGAGTATTTCAGATTTTCTTTAAATACTAGAATACAAATCCGAATGATAACCTATTAATGTGAAATCATTCTCATCATCTTCTTTTAAAATACCTTCATTATACTTCAGAATGATCACTTATATAATTGTGCGACTGTAGTATAGTCGATAAAAAGGTTGCTATTATTTTTCCTACGATGTACTCAAAGTCCAATGTTTCTGGACTTCATTGGAAGAGCCAACTGCTAGCAGTTGTGACATGAAGAATATACGCTTCTTGGGCTTGCTATAAATGAAGCCCAAGTTACATAACCAGCCATGAATGAGGCTGTAAATGTAAGTTCTAAGTCTCTTGAAATGCATTACTCATGTATGAAATTATTAGGATATTTTTAGATACAAGCATAATAGAAAACTATAGCATGCTTTAGGTTGCCTTTATAAAATAAAGTGAGCCACGCTAATTTAATTAAACACTACGTAAGGCTCCTGAACGTAATAAAATACACAGAAAGTTAGAAGTGTTGTTTAGCGAATTTCACGGCCTTCCACGAATTTACAAACGAGTAGTTGGTATAGGCACGATTTTATTAATAAAATATCTTCCTAAACTCGGGTGCGCATTTATGTGACCCAAATCCAAGTCTCATCAATATTAAAATATGTCAAGGACACGGGTGCATTTATGTGATGTGGTTCGAGACGTGTTTTAATAATGTTGCAAATATCTCTAAAATTAATAAAGCGGTTAATAATTTTTTTAAAACTTTGCTTTATAGGACGAATATGTACAGAAATCAGAGTTTTACCCAATTATGATAGTTTAAGCGACCGTGCTAGAACCACGGGATCCGGGGGTGCCTAACACCTTCGCAGACTTCAATTGGGCAGTCGAAAACTTTTCCTTGATTTGGGATTCACAATAAACCGGTGACTTTGGATTCCAAAAGCCAAACCTATCCCAAGTGGCGACTCTTAATTAATAAATAATCTCATTTCGAATAATGTCACTTTAATTGGAAAAACTCCCTTATACGTTTATCCTTCGGGGTAGCCGTGTAATAAAGAAGGTGTGACAATGTCACAAACAAGTAAGTAACAAATAAGGAAAGAAGAACAATACACAAAACTAACTAAATAGATAGCCAAAACTGTTAGCTCCCTCGAAATGGCACCAAAAAGTTGATCACAACCTACTCCGCACTACTAAAAATTAGTAATAAAGGGTCCTAATAGCTATTACCCGATTTGTGGGTCGGGAATGATTTCCACAGCGAGCTAGAAATAGAGTCGAGTATCTATTTAGTGTGGAATTGTGTACTTGTTCCAAATATCACTTCCAATCATTTTTTGGGTTTTTCTTTAATAGTCTATTATTATCAACTACTAATTATAATTGCAACTAAATTATGCTAAGCGAGAATTGCTACAAGTTATATCTGATAGATAAAAAGGTACTAGGGTAGTGACTTTCACCTAGGTAGCTAATTACGGGCAGTTGCTTCTAAGGCGCGATTGATATGATTGGGGAAATATGCTATAACTGTTGTACGATTTTACCCACTCTCACACCTCTCGATAAAGAGAATAATTTTTTCCCAATTAACTTTCTCATGGCCAATTGGGTAGGCAAATTCGCTCAGGCAATTAGGGTTCAACTCGGTAATTAGTCTCTCGAGGTTTAACCCTTTAACTGGGACTATCAAATCTCTTAAGTCCATCCCAATTTCTTGTTGGGTCAATTTTAGAGACTTAGGTTCTCTTTCTCAAGAAGAGCCAAGTCAACTTAGCACAAATCAATGTTTACAATCACCAATTCATAAATTAAACCATAAAATTGACCCAAATAACAAACACCCATAGTCAATCTAGCCCTAAATTGCAACATCCATCAATTACCCACACTAGAGTTGAGCCACAGTCCTAGGTAATAAGTTTCGCTACTCATGCTCGAAGAGAAAATCAAATAATTAGATGAATAGAAAGATATCATGATTTAATTACTGAAGTAAATACAAAGATTCAATTGCTAAAACTACGCTAAAATGCCCAAAATGGCTACAAAATGCCTTCTCACGAGTGCAGCTGAAGTCTGGTAATAGCTGATACCCTAAAAATGGAAAAAGGTTCTATTTATACTAAGCTGGAAAAATTGGACAAAAATATCCCTGCGGGATCAGTTCGGACCGCACAAAATGGTGTGCAGCCGCACTAGGCTCCTGACTCTGCAATTGCAACTCTCTGAACCCAGCCTCCGCGGAGCGCGCAAAATGGACCGCGGCCGCGGAGGCTTCTAATGCGGTCCGTGCAGAATGGACTGCAGACCACATAGGCTTGAACCCTAGCACTTGACATCTCTCTAAACATTGCTTCCGTGGACCGCATAAAATAGTAGTATGGCCGCAGTGGATTCAGTGCGGACTGTGCAATATCTTCTGCGGCTGCATTCCGTATTACTTATATTGCCAGTTCTCTAAATCTCCCTTGTGCGGCCGCACTAGGCTTGTTTCTCCTGAGTTTTGTCTTATCTTTGGTACTTGTGCATGTTTCACTCCTTTTGAGCCGATCTTTGACATCTCGTCACTTTTGTTGATCAAATGTACAATCAAGCACATCTTATGAGCCTTTTGGGACTATTTTGTATGAATTTATAACCAAAGCGTAAGCAAGAAGGAGCATACAATGCATAAAAACCCCTAGTTATCACACTACCACAAGTAAAAAGACAGGTAAAGTTTTTGCTTGTACTCACTGACTATTTTACTAAATAGGTGGAAGCAAGAGCATTCAAACATGTGCGGAAAAAAGAAAGTAAGAGACTTCATTTGGTGAAATATCATATGTAGGTTTTGTGTGCCAAAGGAAATCATGTGTGATAATGGCCCTCAATTTATAGGCGCACAAATTACAGAGTATTTTCAAAGTTAGCGGATCAAAAGGATTACATCCACGCCTTACCATCTAGTGGGTAATGGCCAAGCAGAATCAACAAATAAAATCATTATCAACAATTTAAAGAAACGTTTTGAGGAATCCAAAGGTAATTGGCCAGAATTGTTACCTGGTGTTTTATGGGCATACTGCACAATAGCAAAAACAAATACGGGAGAAACAGCATTTTCATTGGTTTACGGAACTGAAACTTTAATTCTGGCTGAGATAGGAGAGCCATGTATAACGTTTAACCAAACTTTAGAAGAGTCGAATGATGAATAAATGCAGATAAATCTTGATCTACTTGAAGGAAGAAGAGAGGCTGCATTAATACGAATGACAGCACAAAAGCAGGTCATAGAACGATACTACAATCGAAAAGCCCGCCTAAGATTCTTTAAGATTGGGGACTTCGTGCCCAAAAACATTTTTCAATCTACAAAGGCAGCCAATGCATGGAAATTAAGTCCAACTTGGGAAGGACCCAATAGGATTCATGATATCATACGTAAAGGAGCATATGAACTGGAAACAATGGATGGCAAGATACTACCTTCACATTGGAATTCCATTCAATTGAAGAGACACTATTTCTAAGGAATACACACAGTCAGGTATCTATGTTTTAAAATTTAACTTTTTGAATTGTTAAAATTTTACTAACGATTTTAGATGATAGGCAAAAAGCTAGCTCATACTAAATGATGAGTCACAACCAGCAAGGCACGAGGAAATTAAACTTTCCGGTCTAGGGTTACAATTATTCTGATAGAAACTAAAACGGGTTAAGCAACCTTCATCTATAATCGCACCTCCGCGTCCCATATGTTTTTCCTTTACAAGAAAAGGACCAAATGGGAGGAACAACCAAGTGCTCGAGGCTTCATAATTCAACACTTAAAGAAGGCGAAGAAGATTGGAAAATAATCAAAGATCAAGCCGGAAAAGTTCACTCAAGTGCAAAGGAAAGTCACGAGTTAAAGCTAAAGCCAAAGAAAAACCTTATCATAGTTAGGATAAAGGCAATGTACCAAAATGGGTTATAAATAAAAACCTCGTGTTTATTTTTCTTTTTTAAATCTGTTATAAGAAAAATAGTTACGAGAAAGTTATAGATGTAATCCAAATACATGTAAAACTGTTATTCAAAACTAGACAAAGTTCAAATAAAAATTTGCCAAAGTCATTTCAAGAAACATGTGTATTCCTATTTCTTTAATCGTATATTAACACTGGTATGAAGTTGATACGTCTTCTTCATTAAGTGTCGAATAAAAAGGGCCCTTTTTTATAAAATTCATAATTAATTTAAGTATTCATGAAATTAACAGAAGCATTTTTGAAGAATAAAAATGTAAGTTATTCAGTGAGTCTTTAGAAATAAAGGCAAGAATAAACAAAACAGAATTTCAAATAGTGATGAAAACTTCTTAATATTAAAAAGTCTAGACTAAGTTCAACTGAAAAATTGTTTATACATATTGCCCCATAAAATGTCTGGGGACTTAAGATTCCAAAACAAAACCCTCAAATGAGACCAAGGGTTATAACCACATTTCATCAAAAGAAAAAAAACAACACAAAAAAGTTCAAACAATATAAACTTTTCACTGATTTGATGAAGGGGCTGAAGTGGGGACATCAACAGCAGCAGGCTCAACTTGACTTGAAGAAGTGGGGATACCGGCATCATCTTCAACATTACCAAGAGCTTCAACCATGGAAGGAGAAGAAACTTAGTTATGTTGAGTCTTTTCAATAGTCTCTTTAATCTTGGCTAACTCAAATTCCACGTTGAAATTCTCTTGGCTAGCTTCAATGAGGGTATCCTAGCGAGAATTTAAGAATGCCCAACTCACTTCAATAGCAGATTTATCTTCAAGAATCTCGTAGTCTCTTTCCCAGTCAGTAATTTCATTTCTTAAATTCTCATTTTCAGCCAAGGCAGATTCATAAGAACCTTAAAGGGAAGCATGGGAATTTTCCAAGGTGCAAATTTTATCAGAGGATACCCGAGGGTCTTCTTGAGCTTGGATCAAAGATTGAACAAGTTCACCAGCATATTCTACTTTTTTTATCCAAGAGAACCTTCAACTCTCTGATTTCTTCACATACCTTGGAAAGTTGTTCATAAAATGAGGTTTCAAGACGTTCTTTTTCTCTGCTTGCTTGACTTGCGGAATCTTTTTCAACTGCCAATTCTGAAGTCAAAGCCCTTACCTGCTGCTCTAAGGTACATTTACTTTCTTCTAACGCTTCTTTGACAATCTGAAGACTTTTACACTGTTCCTTCCAATTATCCGTCTCCACTCGGTAGTCATGCACCAATTGCTCTGAAAGGGTAACTCTCTTCATCATCTCTGTGCCGATGAGATTGATCTTAAAAAGGGGAAGGGGTAAAATGAGAACCTTGAAAATAGAAAAAGGAAAGTAAAATTTGTAAAGATAACTTTAAAGAAGCATGCACAATATTGTTTATTAAGGCAAAGGAACTCTGTGGCTGTCAAGCTTAGATCTCTCGATTGGACCAATCAAAGGATTTAGCCACACGTCAGCTTGACCTGATTTCCTCAAAAGATTACTCTCAGTAGGAACTCCAATAGTAACTTGCCTCATAGTTTCACCTCTGCTTGAAGACCCAACTTTGAGGTTAAGAACAGGTGAGGGGGGAGTAGCTGAGGGAGGAACGGTAGAAGCAGTTAAAATAGTTTGGGAAAGAATATTGACAGCCACAATCGGCATAGAAGGAATCACAAGAACGAAAGTAGAGAAAGAAGCCAGGGGTGCTTCACTAACTGAACCAAAATCTTCACTATCAATCCTGCAATTAAAAAGCTGCTCAACAGAATCATGAGCAGCAGCGGGAACGTCATCAACATCATCAAGGATCACTACCGGGGCTTCAATAGATTCGTTAAGAGGAATATAGCAGCGGGGGGATCCTTCATCATCAGAGATAATCCATCTACGAGCCGATGGCCTTGTTACCAAGAAACCCCATCTTCCTCTTCCTCAGAATCATGGTCATCAGCGGCTTTTCTTTTCGATGAAGAGCCTAAAACTTTGTGCTCTTTCTAAAGAGATACGAGAAGCCACGAACGCCTCGGCACTAACCCCTCAAACTGTAAATCATGATAGAAAGAAGGATTAAAGGACATTCATGAAAACGTAATCTATAAAAAAAACTCTTACCGTGAGTTTTCACTTTCCAACCAAATCGGTGGGAAAGAGTCTTCCAAGATCTACCCTCCATTGGGGAAGTATTCAGTAACTTTCCTACCCAACCACTGAAATTAGGAATTTCGTCAACAATTCCCATGGTTGCTTCAAAACGAAAGGAAAATTAGAATAATGGTCATCAAAATCAAGGAAGAAGATATACGATAAAATTACTAAAAATAAAAACTCACGTGCAAAATTCCACTTCTCAGGGAAGGGAACATTTTCTTCACCTACTAAACCAATGGTGAGGGCGGAAACAAATGGGGCATACCAGCCACGATCTCTGCCATCTTCAGGGCTAACCAAAACTCTCTTGCTCCTTGCCACTAAAGTAAAAACACCTTGGTGAAAGAGCGTGGGAGGGTAGAGATGAATTAAATGGGCAAATGTGAAAGGAACACCAGCCATGTTAGTCAAATGCCTTAAGGATGCAACAGCTCTCCACACTATGGGACCAATCTGACCCAAACATACATTAAAAAAATGACAGAACTCTAGGATGACAGGGTCAATAGCCGGTTTGAATCCTAAGGTGAAAGGATATACATAAACAAAGGAAAACCCCATCAAATAAGAGGCAATTCTCTGGTTCGCATAAGGAATTATGATGGAGAAATCATTACTCCAATGGCAGTCTTTACGAACTAAAGAAATCATACTTCTAATTATCTGAGTTGGGTAAATATCAGCACGATCGAAAGAAGATACTTGATTTCTCAGAGACTCTCTATCATTATAGAAAGATAATTCTGTAGGAACAATCTCCTTTACTATAGGTTCACGAAGAGGCTCAGAGGATTCCTTGCCAATGGAGGAAGATCTATGTGAAAGAGAACCTCTGGATCTGGACGAAGGGTCAAAATTTGATGCAGGAAGAGAAGAACTATGTATAGATGAAGACCCTAAATTACGTTTTCTACCTCCTCCTCTTCTACTTCTATTAGGAACAAGAGGAAAGTTATCAACTATGAAAACTCTCCTAGGGTTTGGGTTTGGTGAAGCCATGACAGTACGAGGAAGATGAAGAACGAAAATTGAATATTCTAAAAGTTTTACGAGGAAGATGAGAACAAGAATTTAATATTTTGAACTTTATGTGAGATAGACAAAGATGAAAACTATGTTTATACTAGGAATTAACCATCAAAGGAAAAGGTGCAATGATGGAAAGGTCATAATGAAAACTGTCCCGCTTCGTAATTAGTGAAGCCATAAAAAAGCCTTAAAAATCGTTGCAAAGTCATAGAGCTAACAAAAAGGTGCCACGTGTAATAAGCATTAAATGGAAGTGACAATTAAAGAGTTGATTCTATGATAAGCATTAATGACGGCAAAAATCCCGCTTTAATAAAATCCACCTCCAAAATATTCAATTGATGAATAAATGGCAAGTGGAGAAACTATCTGTATTGGAAAATTTTGAGTTTACACATATCGAAGTGATTGAAGGATGACACGTCATGACATGGAGGTTAGGTCAAAGAATAATGATTATCAAAAAGGCACGAGTTACAACAGATACAAGCAAAGGGACGAGCAGCGACATGAGCAGAGCCACGAGTAGAGACACGAGTAGACTCGACGCTCTTATCTAATAAAATCCAAGAATTTAGGAGAATGAACTTGATCTTATAAGGAAGTACATATACAATATTTAATAAGCATTAAAAATATGGAAAACGTTGGAGAATCTATATTAAATTATAATAATTATGTAACGTAGCATTTAATACCTTTAATTATCCATAATAACCCAATTATGACAAAGGCAAAATATCTTAGAGATAACTATAAAAAGAAGGAGATTAGTCATTTGTAAGGACACAAAATATCAACTGAATATACTGATTTACTTTGTTTTCTGCTATTTGCTTTCTATCAAAATCAGTTTTTATTATTAGTAACCCGAGTTCTTCAAAAAATAAATCTTTGACCAAATTCTATTTTTTTTTGTTAACAAAAGATATATGTATGCTTATTTCAAGATAACGCTCAATCACTCATAGTAATTTTCCTTCGTTCAAATTTTAAAATGATATTGTTATAAAAAATATAGAAAATGGTAAAAACTGCCCCTAGACTAATTGAGTTGGTACAATAATACCCTCCGTCTACCTATTTTGAAAAAATTACCCTTACCGTTTTCTTTTCGGCTCAAGAATGCCCTTACGACTAACGGCTATGTTAGATAAAATAATTTAATTAATTTCCACGTGTCATAACGGAAAAAGATCAAAAGCACCCTTAGACTATTGGAGTTGGTACAATAATACCCTCCATCTCAAAAAATCTTTCCCCCCATCCCCTCCACCCTCCCCCCCTAGCGTGTGTGCGTTCATAATTTTCTTGTTCTTTTCATCCTTTTTTTGACCTTGCACTCTATTTGAATAATCACTACAAATATCATTAAGGTTTTATTTTCAGACAACTAAAATTTTGGTCACCAATACTTTACGTCATGCAACTTTCAAAGACCCTGTTAGGCAAAACAAAACTTAATTGGTTTTCATGTGCCATCGTCCCATTGACCTAAGTTAAGACTCACCTAAATTAAAATAAACTCACCCACATTCTAAGACCCTTTCCCTCCGTTTTTTCTCCTCTTTCTTTTAAAAATTACTCCACCAGCTAAAACTATCATACACCCATTTTTTTTCTTAAGTAAACAAAACTCTCTCGTATAGTTAATCACCTTTCTGTTCCTATTTCTTTGTATATTAAATGTACACATTAATACTCTTATTTTTTTCCATCACAAAAATATCATTCATCATCAATTTTTCTTACTACACTCTACTGGTTCATATAATAAGCTCAATCAAGTGTTTATTACAGTCATATTTACCAATAAGTCGTAATCTTTCATATTCTCAGGCATATGATCTCAAATATTTCTCTTGATTTAACCATTTTTAAAATTGGCGGTATTTATATAACCTGAAGAGCATCTTCATACAATAGCTTAATTTATGGACATGGTCGGATGTTCAGACTGTGGTAGCCAATGAAGAAGAAAAAGGTCGAGGTCCGAGCAGAGACCAAATAAATTATTGGTATGATCAAAATTGGACGTAGAGTTGTCAGGAATATACAACAAAAAAATATTGCAAATGCGTAATGATCATTACTATTGGCAAAAAAATAACTTATTAAATCATAAAATCTTACAATGAAGCATTAATTTCAAAGAGTACCTAATTTCACTAAGAAAATTGATTTAATAAAAATGTTAATTTAAACGTTAAATTAAGGTGGAAAAATCTGAGATGGAGGGGGAGATCTGTGAGTGTTGAAGGGTGAAAATCTAAGACGGAGTATGCTAATAAGTGAATATGGGGTGAACTTTTAATTTAAGCCAATAGGAAATTAAAACATAATAAATAATAAAAAAATTAATCAAAATAGGGTTGTTAGTTTTTAGGGTATAAGTGGGACGAAAAGTCAACGTTAGAGGTATAAATAGACCAATTTTTTAACGATGAAAGCATTTTTTACAAAATATATGGACAGAATATATTTTGAAACTTAAGTGAATAATCTAGGCCAGTTTTGGCCCTTTTCCATAAAAAAATATTTAAAAGGTAGAAACCGCTTCACATGGGTTAACTAACTTAACTTTCTTTCGTTACAAGTACTGTACAAGCTTTTCAGAAGTTATTTTCCCAACCAATTTTCCTGGATTTTTTTGAAGTCGTATGATTTTCCAATTCACTTAATATCCGATTGCATACCAATAAAGGTTCTTAGATCAACTAAGTGTATAGTCAATAAACTGCAAATTTGTACAGAATGGGACATATAATCAATAAAGCAATTTCTTCTTATATCTAACTTTGTCAGGGAAAAACTGTAGATTACTGTGTCATTGTGATGTGCAAAGAGTAAGAAAGATGAACTAGTTTAATGTAATGATGATGATAATTACAAATGATGATAATTACCAAAATACTAATAATTATACATGATATATGATGACGAGAAGGAGTAAGTAACGCATGTTAGTAATGTATATAAACTGAACGATAACTTAATGATCACAATATAATTCCATGATCTGAACAGATGCACACAAAGGATATCGACCATCAAATATAAAACAAACTATACTATGTGTTATCATAGTATATAGTTTTCATTTTCAACTCTTTTTCGTTAACATAAGATTTTTTTCAGCTAATTCCATGCCAGTGATATATAAAATTCTGTTAATAATCCATGCACCAATAAATGGAGAAAAAATTACTCAGCATATGGCGTATGCATAGACAAATAAATGCATCACATGGATAATTATATTATTTTTACATAGAGTTTTATATTATAATTAATTAAGTTAAAATAAAAACGAATAATTTTCAAATATTGAAGTATTTAAGTAAGACAAAATCCATGAGATTCTTTACCCCTAGGGGTAGGACCTGGGAAGTGACAACCAAAAAGAAAATGACAGTTGAACCCTCCTCTACTTTACTTAACACCATTTTTTACCAATTTTCAATTCGTTCGCATTATTACTAGCAAATAAGCAAAATAGCAAGAGGAGAGGAGAGGGATGAACCAAAACAACCTCTCCCATTTCCACTCCAATTCAAATGTAGCTCAAAACTCCCATTGCTTCAAACTTGCTCTTCCCTCACTTGCTTTATACATAGTGCTCGCCCTTTTCTTGTTTGGGCTTGCCGTATCTCTTTTCATCCTTGTTGTGGTTCACAACCCACTCTTCTTTCTTGTTTTCGTCTTCCTTTTTGCTCTCATTGCTGCTTTTCTACTCTGGAACTCTCTCTCTTTCCGCAACAACCGCACCATTCTTCAGTACCTTCGTTCTTTTCCAGATTCTGACCTCAGCATCGCAAGCCACGGTCAGCTCGTCAAGATTACTGGGGTAACTTTCTTTTGTGCCCATTTCAATCTGGGGTTTTACTTTCTTATATTTCTTGGCATTTTCTGTATTATCTGTGTTTTTCTTTAAGGGTGTTGTTCCTTTCTTAATTTTATTTATAGGAGTAACTATTTCTTGTGTTGAGCAATGACTAATGCTAACAAAGCTTTTAACTTTCTAAATACTAGTCCCAATGCCTATGCCTGTGCTCTGCTGATTGCTAAATTAGGAGTTCCTGACTAATTCTTGCGGAAGGTAGGGGTTCCTGAGCCGAGGATCTATCGTAAATACTCTCTTTACCCTGCGAAGGTAAGGGGTAAGGTCTTTGTACACACAAACCTCTTCAGACCCCACTTGTGAGGTTACACTGGGTTTGTTGTTGTTGTCTTGCGGAAGTGATTCTTGGTTTTTTACACTACTCATGTTTTGATCTTTACTTTGTTCAGTCAGTCTATATACTTATGAGCTTGTTGTCCTTATCGAAAGAACATATATATGAGCTTGTTGTGTTTATTTGTCTTGACTGTCCCTTAATTTCGTCTCCTTCCCTTTTCTGCAATTCCTTGCTTTGGACATTATCAGATACTTGTTTTGCTCTTTGATGATTTCAGCTTGTCTCCTGCGGAAATGTATCTTTGGAGTCTTCATATGAGAAAGTTGGAAGATGTGTTTATACATCCACCTTGTTGTTTGAATGTGGAGAACTTGGCTTGAAGCCTGTGGATGTAAAAGAATCATGTTTCAGATGGAGACTTGCGTATTCTGAGGTATGAGACATTGCTCTTATGTCATGCGAACCTCAATGTTTAGGTGCCGCAAGCTACGTCGACCCATTTTTTTGGATTATGGAGATACCAGTAAGAGAAGTCTGGTACAGCCATGAACCTAAGAAGTTTCTAAATAACTAGTTTTCTTAAAATCTCGCCGAATAGAACAAATACTAACAGCTACGAGGAAGAACAATAATGTCGAAGGTCTCAATGGTAGGCCTCCTTTGCAAAATTGCTCGCTGGTATTCCAATGTCAATGCCTCATTTTTACTTCTTAAGGTAAAGAAAGCTATTTCTGACGAGTGGCTGAAATTTCTGGTTGTCGATTCACGGTGTCATCATGTTTTGATGCTAGTTCTTCCTAGAGGTAGATGAGATTTATATGTCTCTTGTCAAGTTATGGCATAATTTTAAGTAATTAGACAAGAGCGCCGTTGTGTGAAAATGGATTTTTATGGTTTAATAGGCTACACTTAAACCTAAAGATTGTTTCTGTTTAGCAAAGTCTATCTTGAATCTGAATTTTATCAAAGTAGGATCATGTCTGTGACCCATGGGGTGAAAATAAATAAAGACGAGATGCCTTTTAGATCAACATTAATTCAAATATTGTACCTAAAGCCAACTCAATCTAGATAAACTTTGGTCCAGAGTATGGAGCTTCTCCTATTTATGAATGAGATGTAATGCTATATACAACTTATATATGTATATACTGCTCGATGAGTAGGAGATATGACCATGTATAATTGTAAAGAACATTTAGGTCAATGAATTGATACTAGTGTTACGAAAAATCTTGACTATTTCTTGCTTTTTTGCCAAAACAAGAGTAAAATGTAAGCTAATCCAGTTGAACCTAGAAATGTTGTACAGCAATTTGTATGAAACTTGACTAGCACCCTTAGTTAAAGGGGTTGGCCTAAGAGCTGGAGTCACACCTGATCGGTGAATTCTTTTAATTTTCCCAAAGACTTGGTGGATAGAGTTACTCTGTGTCTGCGCTGGTGGGAGGTAAGGACAATTGATGGATTATTCTAGTTGCACATAAGTTGGTCCAGACACCAAAATATATAAATCACATAATATGCGCACACACACATATATACCCCACGCGCACCTATTATACATACACACATATACAGAGACGGACAAACATACACTCCCTCACACACACGTGTGCGCGCATACACACACATGTCAAGGAGTATCTCTCATTCAAGTTTTAAGGATATCCAGTCCTAGGTCACCATACACCAGTTATATGATGATTAACATAGGAAAGAGAGTAATGTTTTTTTTTGGATGAGGTAAATCGTATTAATCAAAAGGGAGAAAAAACTCCTGTATACAAGAAGTATACCAAAAAGTAGAGAATTTACATTAAAACTTGATTCTCTACAAAAGAAGCCCAATCTTATATATAAGTAGGAGCTATACAACTGCACCAAAAAAGCGATCAAAGATAAAACATTATTCTTAAGATGTGAAAAAGGAGACTCAATCGCCTCAGAAGCTCTCCTATTTCTTTCCCCCCAAACTATCCACATGAGAGCTAACGGGGCGAACTTCCACGCCTTTTGCTTTCTTCTTCTACGGAAACCAGCCCAGCTATATGACACGTCCTTAAGTACATTAGGATCTACTTATATGCACTAGTTTCGTTGTAAAAGATCCTAGTGGCCTGTTTTATACTTCGCAAGTTTCTTTACATGGCATCACGAAGTACATTAGGATCTACTTCAGGGTGCACTCATAGCAGATAAAAGGAGTTTAAACCTTGCCAAGAAGGGGGGAGTAGAAAGAACATTAAATAAGAAAATCATCACAATATCTTTGTCATCGGTGATGACCGAAGAAATTTAATGGACCTCCTTACCCGCATTGCATGTCTAACTCCTAGTTTTAATTGGAATGATCCTATTTATGGATGACAAATGTCTCAAACTTGGCCAAAAGTGTCCCCTTGTATGAATATTATCTATTGTATTTACTAGAACTACAGAGATACCGACCAAAGCAGCACCCTATTCGGATTGTGTTAGTTTGTGCCTTCACTTGATTTCACTACAGAGTTAATTAACAGGACGATTCTCTTGGCAGAGGCTCTCAACTGACTTCTACATAACTGACAAGAACTCTGGTATTAGAGCTTTTGTCAAGGCTGGACCTGAATCCAGAGTTATCCCGCTGATCATAGAGAGCAGACTGGTTACAACAACCAAAAACTGTAAGGTTTTGGCTTCTCATTTGAGAAAATGGTTAAGGGGCAGGAATCTTTCATCTGAAGCTCGTTTACTACGTCTAGAAGAAGGGTAACATATGCTTTTGCCTTATCTTTCTCTGTTTGCTTTTTTCTCCCTTTTGTTGCCAGACATGCTTCGGCAAACTAATAGCTTGAAATTCTTTGGATTTTTGGTAGATACATTAAGGAAGGTAGTTTGCTTAGTGTATTTGGGATTTTGCAAAGGAATAGTGATGTCATGGTGGTTACTCCGCCAGAGGAGCTCATTTCTACTGGCTGTCTATGGCAAAAGATGCTTCTCCCTGTTGATGTTGATGGGCTGATCCTTGGAATCCCATAGTCCTCCGATTTTGCAGCCAATTCTAACTTTTAGACACACAATAGAGGAGATATTTGCATAAAACTTTGTGAAGACTCTAACAATACTGCATCACATTTTGGTTGCTTCCATTCGCATGTACAGCAACTTGCCTAAAGGAAGGCTTGTTTTTTGGCTGAGAAATTCAGGAGTTAATGCTACTGTCATTTTCAGATGTTCACCTAGTACATGTGAATTATCTTGTTAGAACTTGGCCCGGTTTACATTGCACGTGTTCAATATTTGCTGCTGTCCTTGCTTTCAGTATTTGCTATGGTTAATTAACTGGAATTGAGCTACAAAAGGTCGAAAACTAATCCCCATTTCAAACAGTTTATGTACATCTTTTCCCTTGGCTCAGTCAAAGGGAAGTTTTGGAGCCATTTTGCACTTTCAAGAAGCCGAAGCCCCATTTAACGACGTTGTGTATACAATCTCATCAAGCGTGACGATGGAGCTCGGATGCATTAGGATGCCTAGCTGACTCAGGCTCACCTTCGCCTGGTAATCTTGAGTTAGGCTTGGTCCCCGACCAGGCCTAGAGCTTCACTCCTGTTTTCCAGAGCACCACTCAACTAAAGTTGGCCAGATTCATTATTTGATCATCGGTTAATTAGTTGGGAAACTAATAGTTCAGTAAAATCTCTAAAAAAACTAATACTCCTTCCAACTTATTTGACAGTTTCATCCAACAGGAAGTTTAGAAAGCAAAAAAGATTTTTATTCTGAAACATTCTTTTAACTTTTGTGAACAATATATTTTTATAAATTGAAAGGTATAAAATAAAATTCTCCAAATATAAGACGCATTGCTATCTGAAATGAACTAATAAGAAAATAATGATAACATGACATCCACACGATAACATGAAAAAATTTTAAATCGGTATCATAGACAACTTAACATTCGCAATATATGACTCAGATTTGAATGTGTCCAAAGAATACAACTTCGAGACATGTGGGCTTTATTAGACTTAAATAAGACTAGTTTTCTATTTGAAATGTCATCGAATTAAATTATGAAGAGAATTGTGTAATCTTTCCTTATCCTCTCAAGAATCAATATTACACTAAAACCTAAATCATAGCTAACGTACTAGATTAACTTGCGGCTTTCTACAGTGGTTGGATTTTGGATCATAATCATATCCAGAAAAGCGTCAAGAAAAATAAAATAAAGAAGCAGCATTACTGTAGCACGAGCTACGGTATCACATCTCACATGAACCATTATGATTATGGAACAGATATTAGAACAAATCATGCACCTGTAGGCTTGCTTATCAGGAAGAACATACTAAACATAAACAGACATATATTGAGTGCACAAAGATATCTTATCCAATAATTAGATGTTTAAGACATGTTTGTTATCCATGACATCAAATTGAAGCAGGACTGAAAACTGTAAAAACAACGGACTGGCAATATATAGCTGCAACGCGCAAAATTGATCTAAGCTTAGAAAAGACATCACGTCTACTTGATCTTCTTCTTTGGCCTCAGCTGCAGGGCAAGAAAAGTTCGTGAGTGCCATAATAAGTATTGGGAGGCAAAGGAAGTGTAACATAAAACTATCATCCACAAACCTGGTTGCTGTGCCCACATTTTTTCTTCCTGCAGTTAACAGCACGAGGATGCAGGCGAGCATAGCACCTAAAACAAGTGGCCAGGTTCCAGGATTAAGTAGACACCATCACAGTTTATAACATAAGCCATAGGAAAAAAAGTTATGCCATAAGCCCGAAGTCTAACAGGGGAAAAACAAACTTGGTCTCATTATTATGGAAGGTAACAAGGGTCTCTATCTTAACCAGCTAACAGTTTTCGAAAGCTGCATTGTCGTCAAATAATGACAACTGACCCACAAAATTTAACTTCTAAAGGCACTATATGAAGTAAAAGTAATAACCCTATGAATCTTGAGACACATTGTTTAAGAGAACCTAACTGTCCACACTATCTTAACCAACTAATTGTTGACCCAAGTGCAGAACGGATGATACAGCTAGTCTTCAAAAATGTCAATCCTTACATGTATTATACTCAGGCGACGCGGATGACATAAATGCTGAAGGTACACCTTTTTCAGTTACAGATAAAGATAGATACAATGAGAATCACGGTCGAACCAATGGACTAATATGAGGCAAACAAAGAAATAATCAGCTGTTTTCTTTTCACTTGAACAGCACAAATTAATAGTCAGTTGTTTCCATACTGCCTTGTTATTTTTATTCTACTTTTATATGGCTTTTTGGTACTGTCCCTTCTTGTCTATATTTTAATCAATGTGGTGCTTATGCTTTTCCTAAGCTGAGGGTTTATTGGAAATAGCCTCTCTGGTAAAGTGTGTGTACATAACTACCTTCCCCAAACACCGCGGTGTGGGGTAATACTGGTTGAACAGCACTTTCACAGAAAAGCAAAGTTCTCCAATGGCATTAAACAAACTAATGAGAGTAGAAAAGCATGAATAAAATGAAAAATATTACTTAGACAGAGAAATCGAGTTAGCTCTGAGCTTTACAAGAGAGAAATCCTTAATATTCTTACTAAAGGCAGCTAATAATCACATCATGGATCAGCTTAACAGATATTGTATTTGAATAGCATAATCAGAATTAACCTCCAAATAGGGATCAAAACAATTTCGTTTGAATATGAAAGGAATATACAATCTGAATTTCCAATGCATCAAATAACTTTTCATACATAGTGCACTGTAGAAAACAGCAATTACTTCATACAAAAGCGAAAGGCAGTCGTAACTATAAAAAAAAATCTTACTTGCGACAAATCATCTTATCCTGGTTGTACTTCCTAGCCAAAGCCATCAGAGAAGGCTCAATAATCCCTCCACGAAGCCTCAAAACCAAATGCAAAGTTGACTCTAAAAAATTGACCCGATAAATCATCATAAAGATTATAAAACCATACACTGCTAAGTCCATGTACATGTTAGGGTTACTCTAATACCTTTCTGGATGTTATAATCAGCAAGAGTACGTCCATCTTCGAGCTGCTTTCCGGCGAATATCAACCGCTGCTGGTCCGGTGGAATACCTTAAAAATGAAAATCAAATGGCGTCAGAAACAAATTACCGATACAAACAACAAAGACATGACAGAGAAAAAGGGATCAACCGTAAGTACCTTCTTTGTCTTGAATCTTAGCCTTGACATTATCAATGGTGTCGCTCGATTCAACCTCGAGCGTGATTGTCTTCCCGGTTAGGGTTTTCACGAAGATCTGCATTTTGCGGCGCACTCTTCAGTTTACCCGCTTTGCTTTTTCTGATTGAAACCCCGGTTCTTCGTTTTCTATTTTATAATCGGGCTCAGGGCTTTACATATAGAGCCCAATTGCTATAATGACCTTTATAAGTCCAACTCTTAACAACAATGGCCCAATCTTACTTGCAGTCTTCTGTCTCCTAAAGAATGACAAGTTTGGTGTATCAGAATTTTTTTTTTTTTTTGTAGTAAAATATGGAAATTTTTCATAAAGCAACATCTTTTAGATCTAATTAGTCATTTATAGATATCTTTTACTATATTACGTGTTATAGATACATTTTTATGTTTTTATACCAAATGTATTTCATGTATTTAAATGGTTGTATCCATTAATACAACAAAAAAATATGCGTAAAAACGGAAATTACAGCTAAGTTTAACATGTATTTAGCTGCATTAATGTTAAATACAGTAACGTATCTGTACAAAATCTGGAAGGTTAAACTGGTTAATAATGGAAGGAAATCAAATCACATGATGTTCTCCAAATTTAACTCAACTAAATCGATCCCTCATAAATCTGTATTCTGCTCAAAGAAAGAAACACAGAAACACGAAAAAAGCGAAAATAGCAGAGCAACATCTGATCAATATTCTGTCATTCTCTTCTCCTTTTTTTGATTGATACAAATTATATACAAAATAAGGTATAATTCCTCTATACATATGGCAAGTTTAACAGTTTTGTTGCGTCATTCTGGCAAGTGGAGCGATGAGGGAAATTACAACGATTTTTCAATTGGGGGAATACTGATAAAAGAATATTCCTCCTTCAATGATCTGGTTGCTTCAATTTCTAAGGAACTGGGCGTAGATTTGAGCTCAAAGACCATCAAAATACAATACAAAGTAGAAGGAAATTTCACGCCAATATAAATACACAATGATATGGGTTATAGAGTGTATGTAGAATCGAATAAAGAGAACAGAGAATTAGGAATATATCCCTTGTGCATAACAACTATCGAAAAAGATCCTATATCCGGAGATAGTTTAAATCAAGGCGATATTGTGCAAATAGACGAAGCAGTTCAAATGTACGATTCCGATATAGATGAGACAATGGCTCTAGTTTTTGTGAATTTAGGAGAAGCGAATTACGCACAAGAGAGTAGATTTTTTTCCGTTACAATAAAAAGATTTTGTATGAAATTCAGCGGATATAGTTCTTTGGTGAGAATTTAGGAAAAGCAAGTGGAAAGCATCAATCCTAGAGTTATAACTCAATTCAAGGGCATAATTATACAACTTAATTCCAATAGAATGTTGGAGTGTTCGAACTCTACAAGGATTTGATAATTTCAAAAACTAAACAAAATGAGGTTATGGCTGGACAAGTTTATAAGGACAATGCTATATTGAAAGAGGTGATGGAGAATTATGCTATAGCTCAAAGGTTTTAATTCCGGGTTGATAAGTCTAATGTTATCAGGTTTGCATGTATTCAAACTTTTTTACTTTCTATTTTCTATTATTGGATGGTGTTGTAAATTTAACGTTGTTGTATTTATGTGTATTTGTGTATTTCCTATTGGCGATCACACTTGAGGTAAACATATGTTTGTGTTAGTGTCATTAAATACATGTATTCAAATGTATTTTACTGGTATAAATATCCAACAGTGCCTCTAATTCTTATCAAGTTCTACTATGATATTAAGTGTATGCATATACGACCAAGTATATTCAGATGTGTTCATTGTATTTAAACGCATATAATTGTAATGGAATTCAGTAGTATACAAATATATACATATATATATATACATATATATATATATACATATATATATATATATATAGATATATATATATATACAAATATGTATTTGTGTCAGATTCTATTTGTCTGTATATGAGCTGTATTTTTTGTAAACACTTATGCTAATCAAATGTAAAATAAATAATTCTTTGCAGCATTAACAAATCAGAACTATTCAAAGTGAGAGAATTTAATGATAACCATACATATCCGCTGAAGGACAAGGTGTATGAGCAGCAACATGCAAGTAGCAGCCTTGTAGGGGGTATGATAAGGCCTAAGCTTACTAATCACGAGAGGAAATACACCCCGAGGGATATAATTGATGATGTGAAATCAGATTTAGGTGTAGATGTGAGCTAAATGTTGGCATGACATGCTAAAGAAAAGGCAATATTTTTTTTAGAGGGGAACCGGCTGATTCATACAAAAGTTTACCATGATAATTATATACAATGGATATGACATATCCAGATTCCCATATCAGAATGGTAAAATCACCAAAAAATGAATTCATATACGTGTATATATCCTTGTATGCCTTTATAAAGGGGTTTAATCATTGTAGACCCATTGTTGTTGTGGATGGAAATTACCTAAAATCTTACTACACCGGGACATTCGTTTCGGCAAGCACGTTGGATGGTGCAGGTTGGTATCTGAATTATAATACAATCTGTTAATAATGTAGTTATTGAAATACATGTTCTAAAAATAACTATACTCAATTATATTTACAAGTCATATATTGCCACTAGCATATGGTGTTATTGATTTAGAGAACGATGTTGCTTGGACATGGTTTTTTGAGAAATTCAAGATAGCATACGATGATAGAGAAAACATGTGCATCCTCTCAGATAGAAATGAGAGTATCATTAAATATGTATCAAGAGTGTATCCAGATGTACCGCATTTTGCTTGTATTTGGCATGTATGAAACAACGTATATAAGAAATTCAAAAAGAGCCATGCTAAGTTGAGCGAGATATACTTCTCGATAGCAAAAGTATACACATAAGTTGAATTTGACAGTCTGATGGAGAAGGTATATATTAGGGTGAAAAAAATACTTAGAGTTAGCTGGTTACGAAATGTAGCTTAGGTTGTATACACCTATAACTAAAAAAGTTAGAGAGAAAATGTATTTATGGGAGGTTCCATATTGATGAATTACCATGCCCACATTCTTGGGCTATATTGAAGAGCAAGTTTCTAATGCCAGAAGAATATTGCTCTAAATATTACAAACCAAATACAATTGTAATGACATACGGTGTGCTAGTGTACCCGCTACCGGACAGAAATGATTAAAATATACCAACACATATTGCAGAGGAGGTTGTACTACCACCCAAATGGAAAAGACCTCCTGGAAGGCCAAAGAAGAAGCGCGATAAAACTTTAAGTGAATTGCTGCAGCCGAAAATCAACATTTATATAGCATATGTGGCCAGGGAAGACATAACAAGCGAACGTGTAGAAATGCTACGCGTAATAAATAGTTAACACTGTGACATGTATTGGTGCTTCAACGGTTTGTCAATACTTATGGTGACATTGTGATATAGTTGTATATAATTGAATATAACCTTGTCCACATATACTTTAACAGTTTATTATAGATAGTGCCTGAATTATACACATAACTATTCAGAATTCACCGGAGTATATCAATATACTCAGCTAAATTATAAAAATTTCAGTAAGTCTAAATTTATATTTTCTAATTAGATAATAACTTGTTTAATACATGTGAATTGATATTCCTTTTCAAATAATAACGAGAATTTGAAAGATACATAATAAAGATTATAACTGAATAAAGAGAAATACATCTGAATAATACAGTTGTGTAGAACTGAATACAGTTAAATACAACAAAATATAACTGTATACAGTTGTATAAAACACTTGAATACAACAAAATTCAACTGAATATAGCTGAATAAAACTCTTGAATACAACAAAATACAAAATACAACTAACTTCTACTGCATAAAATAGCTGAATATAACCAACTACAACTGAATACAGTTATTTATATCACTTAAATACAACAAAATTCAACTGAATATTGTTGAATACAACTCTTGAATACAACAAAATACAACTAACTTCTGCTGCATAATAACCAACTACAACTGAATACAGTTGTATAAAACTGTTGAATACAACAAAATACAACTAACATCTGCTGCATAAAATAGTTGAATACACCTGAATACAGTTATATAAAATTGTTGAATATAACAAAATTCAACTGAATACAACTGAATAGTACTCTTGAATACAACAAAATACAACCAACTTATGCTGCATAAAATAGCTTAGTATAACCAACTACAACTGAATACATCTGAATACATTTGTATAAAACACTTGAATATAACTAACTACCGATGAATAAAATAGTTAAATACAACTAAAACTCTTGAATACTACTGAAGAATAAGCATGAAAACTTAAGAACAAACCAATGAAACAGCTATTTATAAGTTGCAATTGTCATGCATTAACACTATTGATAAAATGATAAGTTTCTCAAAGTAAATACCATTTTCACCAAAAAAAATACTCAAAACAATATTCTTCTTCAAACCACATTCCAAAACTACATTAACCTAAAGCTACTCTAACATTATCTGCATCTTTGAATCTGACTCTGTTATTTGCCTAGCAATCTTTGAAGGTGCTTCATACTCTCTTATGGCACCCGCGTCTATCTTCTACATAGCATATTTCCAGAGAAGAGCACCATATCTTTGACGGAGTAGATTGGAATTAAATGTTGTTTGTGTAATCTCACCAAGAGTGCCCAGAAACTCTGCGTATGTTGCAACATGCACCCCACAATCCCTAAAAAATAATTGATTGAAACAATTAAAAATAATTCATACAATTAGATTTGTATATAATATACAAGAATGATGATTGAATACTTACATGCACCCAGCTTTCTGCTGAGGAAGATCTGTTATGAAAAAAACTTCAAAAGGATCATTATGTGACTTGTCAGTGTATGCTGAGTAAGTAGACCAATCTATGCCTTTACTATCTCTGTAAAAGCCACTAATTGATAGATACAGAGGTAGTAGCTTCGCTAGCTTATCAATCTCAGAAGCTACATAGGCATCATGACCCGCAGATCTGTAAGAGTCATACACTTTGGTACATCTCTCCTTGAATGAGACAACATCCAATACCCAATGTAGTTTGTCTTTCAAGTTGACTGGTATCAGGACATTATCCATAGTATGCCATGGTACATTAGCTAGCAATCTGTAGCCCCTTATGTACTCACATACCACATCCTCTTCTTTAGCTTACATTAGCATCCCCTTATGTATTACAATCCTAGCTTCTGGAATTTGATTTTGAAGAAAATGGTCCGACAACTCAAATTGTGATGCATGTACTTCTTTGGATACATATTTAGGTGGTATGATACACATAATCTCAAATGTATTATTCCCATCAACCATTGCTTCATCACAAACATGATTACCATATGTATTCTATAATGTATGCATATGTATATGAGTGTTCTATGAAGGTAATGTATACAGATGTATGTGAGGATTAACAGGTTTATACAGATGGTGTATATAGTTATATGTATTCAGATGTATATGATGAACTTTATTTTGTATTCATATGGAACATAAAGTATATATTAATAAAATACATCTTGAAATTAAGTGTATATACAACTACATACATGTCTCAATTCATCTGTTTATTTATATAAAATTAAATAGGTATGTATAAATTAATTAACATATATTTACTTATATTTTAAAATATGTATGGTGCCTTATAGATGATTAATGTAAATAAATAAGAATCATAAACTAATAGAGGATTAAAAAATTGTTAACCTCAAAATTCTCTCCTCCAGTTATATCACTCTTTGGCTGGCCTTTTGGATTATCTTTCAAGTCGACATCATGCGACATTTGAATACCATCATCACATGTCATTGTGGGCTGATTTGCTTTAATCTATTAATAACTTTTGTTGAATTTTTCATTGATCAATGTTCTTAAAGCCGTGAACTCGCCCGTCACCTAAGAAAAATATAAAGAATTAGATAAGTGTTGGAAAAATATATGAATATTACATAACAAAATTGTATTATGTACTAATGGAATACAAAATTCACGTAGCCTTTGAATGAATTTAGATCATTCCTCAAAGAAGACAGTTCATCTGCTTTAGAATCTGCCGGCTTCTTATCATGCACCACATTTTGATTGAGTTCAGATACACCAGCATAAGGAGTCTTAGGTTTAGTCCCTGCCTCTGACTGATCTATAATATGCTCTTTGCGCTTCTTGTGGGCCGGAGATGAAGAAGGTCCAACACTTGCATCATATTTCTTCGTAGGCTGAAGATGCGGTGTAGGACTAAAGTCATCCAAATCATCTTGATCATCTGCATGCTTGTCTGAATAAGTGTTGGTAGGGTTGGTATCTACCTCAACGCCTTCCAGAGGAAGTTGAATAACAGCAAGCTCTACATCGCTTGGTTGGATATCTTTGAAAACAATCCTGAAATTGCAAAAATGAATGTTATATCCAACCTATATTTAAAGTTGATCACTGTCTCGAAATGTATATTGTGTGCAACTGTAGGCTATAGCAAAAGGAAAGTATAATCTGTATGTAGATGAAGGTGTATTGCGTATGTATACTCTAGGTTATATTTATATGTATATTGTATGGAAATGTATGTTGTATGTATATAATAATGGATGTATATGTATGGAAGATTTGGGTGTATGGAACCTGAATATACACTACATATTCATATGTATGTTATAAGCAGAATAGGCTATACTTAGTAAGTATTGTATGCAAAATTGAATTTTAGAAACTTATGAAATATTAATTTACCTTTTTTCCCTCGCCCGTGAACATGCCATTTATCATATAAGTAAATGTCGGTTGATTTATAGTGGTTCTCCAGTTGAGCAATCTGGGTACCCGATTACCAAGGCGCTTTGCAATTTTTGGGTTAACCTTCGAGCAACACTCATAAAACCAAACTTGCATTGCGAGTGGCATACCAGCAATCCTATAGTACTTTTTCTGAAAATCCATTTTATTACCAATAGATGTAATAAGGCTGCTGAATGCAAGAGTACCCCATGGATAATCAGAGTATCGTCCACTCTCGACTAAGTCAAAATATAGTTGTGGGATTGTTGTGGTTTTCTTCTCCGATAAGAATATCCATGTGTGTATGAGATACATCAATAATATCTTGATGGCATCCCATCGTTGCCATCACTCCACTTCTTTTCATCAAAGCATGACAATAAAGCTTCCTTTTTAACCAGCTTTGAACCACCAAAGTATGTCTGAACAATACGGTTTGGCACCTCTGTGTTGAACTTAAAAGACGTAGGATCACCAACACATTTGAGACCAGTGACGTGGGCAAACTCTCTAATTGAGAAGGAAATTGTTGTACCATTTAGGTGTATTGGAAATATGTCATCAGTACTTCCTTCTAACTGCTTTAGCATGAAACACCTGAAGATCTGATATTGTACCTCGCACTGATCCATATCAAGGAGACTTCCAAAATAAGTAGAACTTAATAGTTTATACTGTTTTGCTGTAAGCTTTTCTTTGAGATAGGATACTATGCTTGTGTTTATATATGAACAAATATGAGGTGAATATTTTGGTGGTTGTTTCACAAATAGTTCATTACCCTGCATACAAACAAAATTTTCAAAATGTTCCATATTCATCTTCAATACAATAACTCAGTACATGTATTATGGATATATCTAAACACATTTAAATACAACATATAATATTCAACTTAACACAACTCATATATTGACGATATGAATGTGCAAATGAGTTTTAATACTTATGAATACACCATCATACATATACAAAAATGAAATATACATTAATACCAAATATTACAAAAATATGAATATATACAACATCATACATATACAAAAATGAAATATACATTAATACCAAATATTATAAAAATATGAATATATACATACAACATTCATTGGAAATTGAAATAAGTACTGAAATACAGAGAATATAAAACTGAATATATCTAAATGCATTTAAATACAACATATAATATTCAACTTAGCACAACTCAGATATAGACTATTTGAATGTGCAAATGTTAATACTTATGAATACAACTAGATACATATGAATATAACATCATACATATACAAAAATGAAATATACATTAATGTCATATAGTACAAAAATATGAATATATACATACAATATACAAGGGAAATTGAAATAATTACTAAAATACAGAGAATGTAAAATTGAATACATCTAAATATATTTAAATACAACATATAATATTCAAGTAAGCAGACCACAAATATTAACAATATGAATGTGCAAATTGTTTTAATACTTATATAAATACAACTAGATATATACGAATATGACATCATACATATTAAATAACTTGAACAATTATGAATACATACAAATTTCTTTGAATGCATATTGATACAATGATAATTACCTTTTTGTATCATGTATATGGTGTTTTTTTTGCATAAACTTCCTTAACATTGACACATGAAGAATCAGTCAAAGGCTTTTTCTGCTTTGAAGCAACTGAAGTTTTTGTTTCTTTTGAAGATTTCGCAACTTGGACTTCTGTCAATTTGTCATTGTGTAATTTAGTTTTCTCTATGAAGTTGTAGTTGATGATAAACCTGCAAAATCCGACTTCGCTTGTGTTATTTGCAACGAGAAAGAGGGCCCATCAAAATTGAGAATTTTGGTGGGTATACCTCTTGTTATCATCTTGTGTGGCATTGAAACCTCCATTGGAGAGAAAAATAAAATTTTCCTGGTGAGTAAAAATAAAAATATGTTTCTTAAACATGGTTATTGTTTAAGAAAAAATAAAATATAAGAATTAAAATCAGAAAATTAAAAATCGCACAACTCCCTGTTGCAAAAATCTGTACCTAAATCAGAAGAGCAAATACTAATAAAACTTACCCTATGAGATTGTAATGGAGTAATAATGGAGGAGAACTAGAGAATTTGGGTGGGAGAAGAGGTATGAATCGTGGGTTGAGGGAGAATGAGTATCGTGTATGCAAGGAGAGAGAGAGAGAGAGAGAGAGAGAGAGAGAGAGAGAGAGAGAGAGAGAGAGAATATGGTTAGTTTATACGGTAATTATGTGAGAGAAAAGACTAAAAAGGAGAGAGAAAAATATTATTTAGCATATATGGTTCCTTAAATGTAGGATGTAGCTATAATTAGATATTTGGCTATAAAGTATAAAAGGTATCTATAGGATGTAATATTTTAAAATGGTATTTATTTAACATAAATAGGGTACTAAGGTTTTCTATAGGGTGTAAAAATTTCCTAAAATATGCTTGTATTAATAAATTAAGTCACATTACAGGTAGTGGTGGACTGCGATGGCTCCACGGTACAAAAAGGTGCTAAAACTGACGGGCAATATTGTCCCGATTTAGTACGAGTAGTTGGTGCTGAATTTAAATTATAAAAAGTGTACTATAGGCCATATGAGTTGACGAGCGCCTCAACTGTGTAGTGCCCATATGTCCATTCATCAGGTCTGCCCTAAAAAAGCTTGGAGGTATAAAAAACATCGTAGGTATATTTTCCATAGTTAAAGTGGATCCATGTTTTGCGAGTTTATCTGCCACTGCATTTAGCTCCTTGTATGTGTGCGAAATATGTGAACTACCCAACTATTGGAGTAGAGACCTGCATTCATAAAGAACAGATGAATAATGAAGATTATAGGTGTCTAGCATGTTAATTACCTCAGTGGGGTCCACATCTATTTCCAGTGAAATCAGGTTATGTTTTAAAGCTATACGTTGTCCTTCAAGTAAGGGATGCAGCTCCATTGAGGTAGGATTGCCTTCATGGCATCTTGTAGCACAACCCCTTACCCAGCGTCTAGCGCAATTCCTGAAGACTCTGTAAGACCATGCTTTATTGTAGAAGGTGTGGAAGCACCATCGCAGTTGAGTTTATAGTATCCTTGTGCTGGAGGATGCCATTTGATAGGTTTTGAGGAAGGGGTTTGTTGAGTAATTGCCTTAGTGTTAATCATATAAGCATATTCAGTACCTTATGCTACTATATGATTTGCATTAGAGTAACTTTTAGTATTATCAAATTGATTTCTATTACGACTTCTCCATATATGTCGAAGTGTGTAAGGGATTAGAGTTTACTATGGGAGATTATGGGGGAGTGTTAGTTGAGTGGTGATAAGCCGGGATAGGCGTGGTAGAGGGCCTTCCTCAAAATGCCGTAGCAACTGGACGTGTGCATGAAGGCCTAAATTGTGCCAAACTATTAGTGCATTTGAGTAGTGTAGTAAGAGGTGTTCCATATTTTCAGGCGCTCAATTGCGAATGTTGCACATTGATTTAATGGTAATATTGATATGATGAAGGTAGCTCTCAGTAGGTAGCCTATGGTGGCTGACAAGCCATATAAGATGTTTAATTTTTGATGGTGTTGGTAATGCCCAAATCTTTTTGAAGGAAGAGTTGGAGTGTAAATTTTATAGTTTGTAGTATAATGATTTGATTGTGAACGGCCCCGTTAGCCTTAAATCCCAGATTATTTTGTCGACGGAGGAAGTAGTTGCTATAGTAGACATGTATTTATTTTTTAGTGAATTCATTATTCGTGCTGGGAACTCAAAGGGAATGAAATTCAGGTTTATGAAATTGTGGGTCGTATAGTGAGCAACCGTAGAAGTTTGGTGTTATTGTGGTAATGGACCTTCTATTAGTTGTCGAAGTATTATTTTTGGCCCCATCCATGGTTCAATCCGGAATTGGACATGAGCACAATTTGAGATATTCTATGTAAGGCCGTCTTGACAGTATGACCATCCTACTTGGATGGCCTTCCAAGTATGGGTTATGGCGTTAGCGTGTCTACGAGTTAAATATTTAGCTATGAGTATTGATATCCAGTGTGAGAGTGTTGATCTAAATAGCCGCTATGCCTGAGCCCCAAGTAGTGCATGATTTTTATGAATTAGGTTAGGGATTCCCAAGCCTCCATCTTTCTTTGCTAGTTGAACATTTTTCCATTTGATTAGATGGAGTTTTTTTTGTAGAGTAGTTCCCCAGAGTAAATCTCTTTGGTATCCTTTTAGTAGTTGAGTTATATCATGGGAAATTTTATTAATTGCATTAGGTGATTGGATAGACAAATAAGGGTGGTTTTGATGAGAGTGGTATGGCCGGCCATGGATAGCATATTACTTTCCCATCCTACCAATCTATGTTTAAAGTTATCTAGGAGGAATTGAAAATCAGTTTTCTGAGGTCATTGACTGAATAAAGGGAATCCTATGTATTCACCAATTTGCAGCCTTCCTTCACTGCAAAGGAGGATAACACAAAGGCTTTTGTATCAGTGGTGATATTTTTATTGAGAAGAAGACTTTTGATTTGGTGTAATTAATGGTTTGGCCTGTAGCATTGATAAAGAGTGTAAGTGTATCGATTAGGGAGTGAAAACTCTTTGTTTTGGAAATAAGAGTGATATCATCAGCAAAAAATAGATTTGATAGCTGTGGTCCTTGTGTAGAGAGTTTTATCGGGTGCCATAGCCCGTAATCAACTTGTGAGTGTATTATCATGGTAAGCAATTCTAGAAAAATGAACAAATAAGGTGATAGGGGATCCCTTTGGCGGATTCCTCTAACTGGATTGAAAAAAGGTGTGGGGGCACCATTAATAAGTATGGATATTATGGATGAGGTGATGCATACATACTTAAATTAATCAAAGGTGCTGGAAAACTGAAGTAGATAAGAGATCTGTAATAAAACCCCATTCTAGTTTGTCGAAGGCTTTTTCAAGGTCTAATTTTAATAAAAATTTGTCGTGCTTCTCGTTTTTCTTTTTAAAATGGTGGATGATATCTTGAACAATAATAGTGTTATCTGAAGCTCTATGATTTTGTAAGAAGCAAATTATTCAAGGCTTATAATTGTTTGAAGAATGGGAATAAATTTTGTTGTTTTTTGGTAGAGGGGTATTGCAAAGGCTTATAGGCAGGATTGAGTGATCAGAGTAGGGTGGAGTATTTTCGGGATGGGACATAGGAACGTTTTATTTACTTATAGTGGAATGAGTTGTTTTTCAAAGGCTTTCTTGCAGAAAGATATGAGAGTATGTGCAATGTGTATCTAGTAATTTTGGTAAAGTAGTGGATGTAAACTATCTGGCCCGAAGCTTTTAGTGGTTGAAAAGATTTAACGGCTCTAAGAAATTATGTGGTAGTAGGAGGTACTGAGAGGCTGGTAGTTTGTTCCTGTGTAAAGTGGTGGCGACTTGAGACTGAGGAATGTTTTATGGACTGTATGAGAAGTATTAAATATGTTTTGGTAGTATTATTTAATTTGGAAAATTATATTTTTTGGCCGTATATACAATTTCCCACTAAATCTTTTAAGACCATGATACGATTTCGTCTATGGCACTTAATAGTTTCTAGGTGAAAAACTTTGTGTTAGTATCGCCTTGTTGGAACAAATTCATACGTAATTTAATTTTCAGAATTCTTCTTCCAATTTTAGTATTTCATTAAACTGGCTATTAGGTCACATTCTAGGTGTTGTAAAAAGGAACTCGTAGGGTATGCAAGTGAGGATTGGATTCCTTATATCTTGGCTAGAAGTTTTCTGTTTTTCCTAAAAATATTTCCAAAGGTTGATTTATTCCAATTTGTAACATCCTTTGTGAAGTCTGTATACGGTAAAAATCAATAATTCGATTTTGTGATCATTAAGGTGTCTCATAAATACTGCCCCAAGAAGGCTTGAAGCTCAGCTCGGGGTTTCGACCCCGTGAGTTCTCATTGATCAACCTCAAGGCAGTGTGTACAATGATTGGCCTCAAGGCAATGTAAATCGTCGGCTATGGGGGATCGATGTGGCTATAGCTGACAAAGTCTATTAGGCCAGTTCAGACCCATACCATGGCATTAAATAGTTGTACCAACATCATGTCTTTGTAATAAATTCATTTGTACTATATTGGGATTTTTCCTCATATATAAAATGGATCCTTCTAATTTGTTAGGGAGATTTGATACTCAATATTGAATACTCAAAAATATTTTCTTTGCTCTCTAATTTAACATATTTTCTTGTTCTTATTACTTGCAGTTATTGCTTATATCCATTGTGTTCCATTTATTGTTCTTCATTTATTGTTCATTATTGATCATAAAGAGCTACAGTCGTAGATTTCATAACTATTAATCCTCCCTTGATTTCCCTTAGCCGAGCATCCGGCTCGACCTCGAGGCCCATATACGTCAGCTCGAGGCCCCGATTTCCAGCCTTTTGATTTGGTCATTATACTATCTACAAGCTCTTACCTCATTTTCTAATCTCTTACTTAGTATCCACTACCTAAACAACTAGTATAAAAATAGATCACATATTTTTAGAACCACAAAATTAAACCTAATTGTGATTACCATTTTTAAGATAAACAGTTTGACGCCCACAGTGGAGCTAAAAATAATAGTGATTATTTTCTTGTTGGTTCACTCCATAACGCAAGTTACCCTTCACACTTTTTCTTGCCCAAGATCTTTTGATTTCAGGTAAAAAAGTCTAACTCGGTAAATACATGTGAAAACAACAACCTTGAGGACCATGGAGAGAATGGTGTGGATGTTTCAAGTGTTGGTGTACCACCACGAAACCCTGAGAATGCACCAAAACCAATTACTGTGGACGTGGTCTTGCGCGACGCTCAACACATCGAAATAAGCTCCCACACCAACATGAGCATTCACCAAGGAGATCGATAAGAAGCTCAGAAAACCCCAGTTGGGGAAGAAAGGGGAGTTATCCTTCATGTTATTTTTGAAATGTTATAGGCATAACAACGAGCGATTTCTTAGCTACAAAGTCACCAGAAAACTCCCAGTATAGTAGCACCGGAAACGATTTCCCGAGCCGAATATGTACCAGAAAGATTAAGAAACAACGGGTCGGTAGCTGACCCCGCCATCATAAAGATGCTTGAGGATCTCATAAAGAGGATCGATTTGGGCGAGAAGAAGATAGAAGCCAACGATAAGAATGTAGAGACCTACAATTCGAGGGTCGATCAGATTTCGGGGACACCCTCGATCCTGGAAGGTGTAGATTCAAATAAGTTCATACAAAAGCCGTTACCTCAGGAAGCGGCTCTGAAACCCATTCCAAACAAGTTCAGAATGCCCGATCTTCTGAAGTACGATGAAACCTCGGACCCCAACGAGCACGTTAATGCTACACTTGTACAGTGAAGGGCAATGACGTGAGGGATGATGAGATCGAATCCTTCCTGTTGAAGAAGTTTGGAGAAACACAATGACCCGAGGGATGTAGTATCACAGCCTAGTTACTAACTCTATAGATTCATTTTCCATGCTAGAAGATTCTTTCATAAAGGCACATGCTGGTTCCAAAAGTAGCTACAAGGAAATCTGACTTCTTCAAAATCAAGAAAAGGGAGAACGAGATATTGTGAGAGTTTGTGTCTCGCTTTCAAATAGAAAGAATGGAATTACCACGAGTCTCCGAAAACTGGATAGTACATTCCTTCAGTCAAGGTTTAAACGAGTGGAGTTCGGTAGCTTCAAAGCAGCTGAAGCAGAACTTAGTCGAATATCCCGCCATGACTTGGTCGGACGTCCACAACCCATACCAATCAAAGATCAGGGTCGAAGACAACCAACTAGGATCCCTCTCAAGCTCGATATATCCTAGCATACTTCCGGAAAAGGAGTCAAAGCCGAATAAAAATAGATACTAATCATACACTAAAGATAATAGAAATGCCCCAAGGCACAACATATCCCGTAACAACTGGATGATGGATCGAGCTTGGATCCTCGGGGAGTCATTAGTAGGGCTGGATTCGATATGAACACATTGTCAGATAGAGGCACCATGCTTGTCGAATACAACTTTAATGTCAGCGTTTCAGACATCATATTTGCCATCAAAATCAGAGACATCGGGTGTCCCAGGGCTATTCAATCAAATCCTTCGCAAAGGGACCATAACTTAGTGTATGAAAAGGCCTATACAATCAGATCCTTCGTAAAGGGACCGTAACTTAGTGTATGAATTTCATAACACGTATGAGCATATGATTTTTGATCGGCCGAAACAAACTCCTACAGGACTCTTATTGTTTAGGATTTTCTCTTTTAAAATATTAGGATCTTAATAACATTAATTGCATATCATGTTCATTGCTGCGTGTTAGGATTAATTAGGGTTTTTAATTGTTAAATAAACTTGTTTCATAAATTAAAATACAAAAAATATATATGTGCCAGTACTTGAAATTGTGTTTGATCAATTTTGATTTATTTTAATTTTTATCTGTGATTTAGGGTTTCTAAAGAAATTTAGTAATTGATTTTATTTAAAAGAAAATATAAAAAAGATAATAAAATACAATATATGTATGTATACATAGTTGGCCACTCAGGTGCCACAATTGGGCCACACCTGAGTGGCCGAATTTGTTTCCGTCATTGAACCCATACTAACAAGCCCAAACGATCAGCTAGTCCAGTCCAAACCCACATCCATCCAAACGACGCCATTTAGAGCCCTTTCCATCACAGCCGTCGATCACCACACAATCCAACGGCTACCAAACCCCTACCTCAATCCATACATATATGTCCAAACCCCTTCAGTATACACACGACCAAAATCACCTTCCTCGTATCTCCACCGCCGATCATTGACCACCCAGTCAACACCCATTGACCACCCCCAACGCCACCGTTGACCACCGCTTGACCACCCTACTGCCGCCGCCAGAAATCGCATGAAGCTGGAATCGCTAGTAATCGCCGGTCAGCCATACGACGGCGAATTCGTTCCCGGGCCTCACTGTGGTGGCCGGCAACCAAATGGACCCAAAATTACACCCTTTAACCACCATGGCCTCCTCTACCCCATCCCATAATCAGTTTCCTTCGAATACCACCCCTCCGTCACAAAACATCTCTTTTAAGGTGGCCAGAAACCCTACCTCCGGCGACTCCCATCCCAAAACCTTCCAAACTTACACCCTTCAGGAACCTTGATCTCCGCGTTCCAACCATGCACCTCACCACTCTCAAATCACCATGAAACCATTCGAATATTCATCCAAAGCTGAACCCTAAATCCTAAACTTGTCGGAAAAGCTTCAAAACCCTCCCAGGCAGTCTTTGACCCGCCTTGACACCAACCATGCCACCTCGAGTCTCAAACAACCCCCAAGCGCTTTAACTCCCAAATCTGAGACCTATTAAGGTATCAGGACTTAAGGAACCCCCCTTGATCTTCGAAGTTGATTAAAAACAATCCTGGGAGTTTCAGAACCCCTGTGGAAGAACAAGGTCCAATCGAATCAGTTCAAATGCAAACAAGAAGCTAAGTTTTTTGCTTCTTTTCTATTTTTCTTTAGCTTGGAATGCTGGACTTATGTTAATGACTGATTTACATGTTTTAAAACTTGAATTGTTTTTATGAGATTTTCTTTTGATTGTTTGTCTTGATTATCCACAAGCTCATTTGAAAATTAGGGTTCAGGTTCATATGTTTGTTTGTTTGTCACTAGCTTGGGATAACTGATTAGGTTCAATAATTACATGTTTTAAAGCCTGAGTTTCTTATTATTTGAGTCTGGTTGTTTATCTGGTTGTCCAACAAAGTTCTTCTGGAAAAAGGTTCAATGTTCATGTAGTTGTTTGACACTAGTCTGAAAATTCCCTCATCTTTTGATAGTTCTATATTCAGTTTCTTAACCTGGAAATTTAATTAGTTCCTCAGTAATGTAATTTTTAGGCTTAATTGACATATACCTTCTGATTCTATAATTTCTGATGTTTCCTAAGGTGATCCCTGAATTAAAATTGTTGTGTATTAAGTAGTGCTAAAGAATTTTGATTGGAACTATTCCCGAAAGTTAAGTTTGATAGATATATGCATATTCGATTTCATGTCTGTTAATCCTGTATAGAAGTCTGTTAATTTTTGGGTTAATTCTGATCTTCATGAGTCTGCTGATCTGAATTTGACCCAAGTTTGATTGACCAAGGTTAATTGTGGTTAAATCAGGGTCACAAAACTAACCAAGGTTAATTGTGATTAAATTAGGGTAAAAAAACTAACCAATGTTAATTGTGAATAAACTAAGGTTAAAGAACTGAATAGGGTCAAAATTCAGGGGTAGGGTAATTTAGGAAAGCTAGTGAGTGTAAAAAAGGGGTTTTGAATCTGTAAAAATCTGATAAGGAATCTTTTAGAACCTTCTAGCAGGGACTAATACATAATTCCAGCCTCAAACTTGAGGCACAAGTTAAGAATTGAAGGACTACTTAGGCAAAAAATACAATTTGAGATGAGGACTAAAAAGAAACTAGTGAAAATCTGATGCCCTAACAGTTTTGCTATAAATTGAATCATTTGGGGCATTAGAGGGGGATCCGGTACTCTTCTCTTCAATCTTAGAGCTAAAATACTCAGTTCATATCTGAAAAATACTATCAGTGGTTGAATTTGATCTATTTTGAGTTTAAATTTCTCACAATCATGTTGAAACCTGGGGCATACTGTTTGATTGGCTTAGCTGGTACTTTACTAACGCCTCACGCTTTTCTCATAGGTTTTTTTGCTGAATTACATGTACTTCTCTTTGTTCATTTGATACATTGAAGCTTAAACATGAAATTTTTCTTAAGTATGAAGAAATGAGTGAATAAGTCTATCCAAAACCCCTATTTTTCTCCTTTTAGGAACTGATTTGGTTTGTATAATTTGGACTTTTGGGGCTGTCTTATTTGTAGTAATTGGACACTTAATTCATTTTGGTATGAACTATTGATAGTACTGATGGTAAATAAACATTTGCCCCAGATGGTTGCTTCATGTTGTTTAAAATTTAGAAGACCACAGGTTCAGGAATTGTTGAAATCCAGTTGTTGTGAATGTTGAAGAGTGCTCGAACTTCAATATATATTAATAGTGTTTGTTTAAGATATATAAACTGTAGTTGAAGTCATAATCGAATTTTGCATATTTGGCTTCATATACTCTGACTGATGAGTATATGAATCAGTTAAGTCGGATCTAATGTTAAAATTTTACTCATAAAAATAATTGGTATATTTTTTGTGAGCTTGTAGACATCTAAGTTGGCATATAATAAATGGGTTGTTAACAATTGGGCTCCTTGTTCAAATCAGTATTGGGCTCACTTGAAAGGCCCAGTAAGTCCTATGAAATTGTACTACCGAAATGCTTCTGAAGTTGGAGGACTAAAAATGTTGGGCCAGCCATGAACCAGATCCTATAGACCTTAGGCAAAGCAAGCACTACATGTTTTGGGCTGGCCCAGAGTCAAGTCCATGCACATGCTAGACATGAATGAGGCCAAGTGCAAATATAACTTCTCCAAAAATACACAATCTACACGTAAAATAATTAAGGCATTCAAGTATTGACCGGAGTAGAAAATCTAGTATAAGTTAGGATATCCTAATAAATAAATTGAGCCAGGTTAATTCAAACCAAATACCATGCGTAGGATCCTAAATTCATTAGAACACGTAAAAAGAATAGGAGGTGCCGTTTAGCAAATTTCACGACCTTCCCATAAATGTCAAAGACGTAATTTCTTTAGGCGCGTTAGTTTAATAATATACCTTTCCTAAATTCGGGTGCACATTTATGTGACCCAAATCCAAATCTCAACGAAGTTGAAACATGTCAAAAATAGCGGGTGCATTTATGTGACGTGGTTCGAGGCATGTTTTAATGAAGTTGCAATTTTCTTCAAAAATAATAATAAAAGCGATTAAAAGAGTTAAAAAGCACATAAGTTGAAACATGTTCTAACATCAGATAATTTAAGCAAGATATAATAGTTGAGCGTCCGTGCTAGAACCACGAAACCCGGGAAGGCCTAACACCTTCTCCCGGGTTAACATAATTCTTTACTCTGATTTCTGGTTCGCGAACTGTTGAACAGAGTCATTCTTTCCTCGATTCGGGATTCTAACCGGTGACTTGGGACACCATAAATCTCTCAAGTAGAGACTCTAGTATTCTCTTTAATAATTGAATCCCGTTTTGATTGTCCTTTAATTGAAAAAACTCCCTTTATCTACGCCCTTCGCCGGGTTGTAGTAGCCAAAAAAGAGGTGTGACAGCTCTGGCGACTCTGCTGGGGAACGACGCCAGAATCTCTGGTTCAGGGTTCAAGAATTCGATCTTAGAATAGTTGTTGTGTTTGGATTTGTTTATTATCTGATTTTACATGTTGAATTAATGTGCAAAATGATTTTTTACCGCTTTGATATTATCTGAATTGTACATATAAACTGATACGAAGCCCTTCTTTTCTCACCTCCAGGGATGTGCTTACTGGTTGAGACTCCCTATTCTGTTTGTGTCATACCCTGAAATAAGAAAGAGTCTGGACAAGTTACAAAGCTGGATGGCCTTTTGGTTCCCGGTACGTAGCCCCCTCCTCGACTCGAGTTGTCCGCTCGGGTATACAGTCTAGACCCTATACCGAGGTTTTCAACTTAGTACAACAAAACTTCATGCCGGATCCCTGGTAGGAACGTTTATTTGCATCATGCATTTTGACTTAGGGGACTCAACACAGGGGTTGGGTCCGTCTAGGACAGGTGCCTTGAAATAAAAGACCATCGTGATGCATTTTTACGTGCTACTTACTTGCCTTGGATTCGCATGTTGACCGGCCTGTAAACAAAGGGATTCAGTTGAGAGGAATAAGCAGTGCTAGGGTAATCGCTTTTAAATTAAGGCTCAAATAGCACCGAAATGCTACCGGATTTTTTTTCAAAAGCACAAAAAAAAAAAAAACAAAAAAGAGGCACCAAATTTTTGAAGCTTTTCAATAATGTCCGCGGGTTTTGATAAATCATTTTTGGCCGGGTCCAACCTTTTTACAAAATGCCCGAGTTTATTTTTTCTCACTTTAAAATGAGTCGGATGGTGCCGTTATTGAAATAATAGCTGAATGACGCTATAAGGGATGCTAGAAGGCTGACATTACACAAATGGCTGCCTTTGGATTATTGGGGTCGGTAAGCAAGAACATCCTAAAAATCCTTCTAGTCGAAATTTTGAAAGGCCGTATTTGCAAAGTCAGTCCCTGTTTCAAAATAAATGTCAGTTTTTATGTTTTCAGAATACTAATTCACCCTAATAAATGTGCAGAATGAGCACGATAATCAACCAAATTCCTTTGGAGTTGCGGATGTGGTGGAACGACCTCGGAAAAGCAGGACAGAAAAAGGTCAATGCGCATCTGGGAAGCCTCACTGATTTACCAAAAATCAACCCTAGAGGAGATATCATAAAGGCCCTAATTACCTTTTGGGACCCTGCCCACAACGTCTTCCACTTCTCAGATTTTGAGCTCACCCAAATTTGGAGGAAATGATCGGATACATTGGGACACACACAATCCCAATGAGACATCAATAGTTGATAGCACCCAGGGCCCTCACTGTGCACAAATTTCTGGATGTTCTGAAAATTAGTAGAAAGATTCACAACCCTGATCTGTCGGCTAGATTTTGCACCGCCAGTTCATATACCAAAGATATGGTCACATCGGAGGATTCAACAACCCTGAAAACCTCATCTATAGCAAGGGCAATCCGATTAAATGGGAGGAGCATCGATGCTTCACGTTTATGGTATCCTTTATGGGTCTTTAGTATTCCCACGAAAGGACGAAAACATTGATATGTGGATTGCGGGGGTCGTTAGTACCTTAATGACTCAGGAGAAGAGCACTCTTGCTCCAATGATCCTATTTGATATCTTCCGAGCCCTTACCACTTGCAAAGCAAAAGGGAATTTCTTTGAAGGCTGCAACTTGCTATTACAAATCTGGATGATTGATCATCTATGTCCCAGTCTTAGGTTCATGAATGGTGGGCTGCCAGCAAAAGGTTGCTAGAATAATTTGACAATAGGGTGAATGGGTTTAAATTGCCAGAGGGTGTTGCAGAGTGGGTGTCGCATCTTCGGAATATTTCACAAGTCAAATAGAATGGACATTCAGTTGGTTCTCTACGGACGAAATTGTTTATATGCCCGCCACCGGACCTCATTTGATGGGCATCCGAAGCCTCCAACCCTATGCGCGGTATAGAGTACTCAGGCAATTGGGCAGGTGCCAAATGATTCCCAGAGACGAGGATATCAGTTGCCATGTAGTCGAGATAATCCCGAATGGCCAATTCCCCGAAACTGTTGCGCGCCAAATCTGGAGTGAGTGCCAATATTTGATAGCCGATACCCGAGTTCCCGACGTATGTAAGGGAGAGGTTGCACCAGGGTATGTTGCCTGGTACAGGAGGGATATAGAGCCTGGGAGACCGGAAAAGAGTCCCCACCTCCAGGAATTCACTAAGACATCACAAGAGCAGTGAGATTGGTTAGCAAAAGAACATGAATACCGTGCTACCATAGGAAGGCTGGAAAAGAAAATTCAGGAGTTGCAATTCGAAAACAGCCTGCAAACTGCTACTAGCGAAGGGAAAAGAAGGTATTGGTGAAAGAAAACAAAATCCTGCGAGCCCAGATTCAGAAAATGAAGACAGCCGCAGAAAACCCTCTGAGAAGTATAAAGGATGAAAATCTCATAAAGAACCTGCGCCGAAAGGTAACTGAATATGGGTTTGATGTGAATAAGGTAGAGGGTGAATTGTCTAGAGCTTAGAGACAATTAGCTAAGAGTGCTGAAGATAGGGCCTGAATACTAGAGCAGTTAAAAGAAGGAAATGGCAACAAAAGTGCTGGTCTAAAACAGAGGGTTATCATAGTTGAAAGCAAAATGGCCAGGCAGGCCAATGATTACAAAACTGAGAGGGAGCATTGCTATGCGGTAATAGCAGGGTTGGAAAGAGATTTGTGGCAGCTTAAAAAGTTATATCAGACAGCTGAGTGGACTTTTGAAGCACGGGTTGAACAAATAGGGCGTCTGCTACAAGAAAAAGGGGTTATCGGGGAGAAGGTGCAGGCAATTGCAGACTATATCACCACCAAGTGTCATCACTGTGAAGACATGACAAAGTCTATGTTTTTTTCCGCTGCTATGACCTTTGTCCGACAAGTGATAGAAGATCTCCATTATCTCCAAGGAAGCTTAGCGTGCAAACCCACAAGGCCGAATGATGCCCCGCCAGCTCCAAAAACATTTGAAGTGTTGATGTACTCATAGATTTACATTTCTGATGAAAAAGAAAAAAAAAGAGTCTGTTTGTTGATCTTTCAAGTCTTTAAGGGTGTTGGATCCCTGTGTTGTAGTTGCTCTTAGCCGTTGTAATTAAAGTTTTTATCTTTATCAAATCAAAAATTCCAAATATATTTTGCTGCGTACTTAATGTTTTGTTTTTCGCTTGGTCTGATTCATGCAAGTCATGATACGTAGGCAATCTACATAGGATTCGACCATAATTGAATAAAATTGTAAATCGAATAAAAATGAAAAGGGAGAGAATAGGGCTAAAACAAAGGGAGTTTCGTGAATAAAAGCCGGGATGACGCAAGCGGTCAATGCATATAGGGACCAATTGTCATTTATGTACATGCATATGAGGCCGCTTACATGTTGGAACCTAACCAATAACGAGATTTGGGTGTTGTGAATTACATTTCCAATTTAGACAGGTGACTAGTATTCGTGGCACCCTGGCAACTCACTCCTACAACACACGGTCAAAAGCAAGCAAGTCATGGCCAACCAAGACGCTGATGTCAGCATCATGGACCCCTCGAAGGAGGCAGAGGAATTGGACATAAACGCTATGAAAGAGGAAATGTACAAGCTTAAACACCAAATGGCTGAGATGTATCAGGCATGGGCAAGAGGACAGCCGCCCCCAACCTATCCTGCCAACCCACCTTTCATCCCGCCACTGGCCCAGGCATCTAACCAGTCTGTTACTGATCTGCTTCCAGGGTTTCCTATATACTCACAACATCAGGGTGTTGCCCCTCACCCACCAGCCCAACTAGCCAAAGTCACTCCTCACCCTCCCCCGGAAATCGCTCCTATCTATGTGGCACCTCCGCCCCCTACACTGCACAGGTCATCCAGCAAACCACTGCTTCAAGCCTACGACCCTCAATAACATCCTCCAGAACCCGCCAACAAAGCCCAGGAGCCTTACTCTTATGATCCTCATCCTGAAATCCCAATGAGAGTTGAGAAGTCGATCAAAGATTCCGAACAGGAAGAAATGCTCAGAAAAGTCTGGAGCCTGGAACAACCATTCAGGGACATGCGTGGGTTAGGGGGCTAGGTGAGCGTAGCCTTTAAAGATCTTTGCTTATTCTCGGAGGTACAGTTTCCTCCATGTTTCAAAATGCCTAAATTTGACCTGTATGATGGTCACGACAATCTTGTCGCGCATCTGAGAAGGTTTTGCAGTAAAATGAGGGGAGCAGGAGGAAAGGATGAATTGCTAATGGCATACTTTAGCTAGAGCTTGAGTGGATCGACATTAGAGTGGTATACTCAATAGGATCCCAACCAGTGGTATACTTGGGATGACTTGGCACAAGCATTTGCATGCCACTTTCAATATAATCTCGAGATTGTCCCGGATCGCCTATCGCTGACAAAGCTAGAGAAGAAACACAACCAGAGCTTCAGGGAGTATGGTTTCCGGTGGAGGGAACAAGCATCCAGAGTTGATCCTCTCATGAAGGAGAGTGAGATGGTGGACTATTTTCTGCAAGCTTTGGAACCTACCTACTTTGGGCGTCTGGTATACCCGGTAGGGAAATCTTTCAATGAAGTGGTTAAGATGGGAAGTCCGGTTGAGGAAGGCCTCAAATCCAACAAAATCATGAGCTGCTCCACAATCAAGGCAACTACTCAAGCCATCCAGGGTGGATCTGGAGGAGGTTTTGGGAAGAAGAAGAAAGAAGAAGTAGCAACCGTGGAATCAGGAACCAGGTTTGGGCCTCGGGCATCATCTCACTACAGTCAGCCTCGTCCTCACCGTCAGACATACCCACACGCTCCATATGGCCCGCCACAACATTACTATCCACCACCAGAACCTCGTTTCTCAGTCCATCACGCACAAGTATATACCCAACCTCCTACTCATACATAATGGCGTGCGCCACCCCCTCAAAATACCTATCCAAATCCACAAAATCAATACCCGCCTCCAAGAGCTTACCACCAAATCCCAACGCCCGCCCCCCAGGTAATCCGTCCATGAGAAATGAGAGGGTGTAGAAAGAGAAGACTTTCACTCTGCTGAGAGAATCTTACACTAGTCTGTTCCACCGGCTGCGACAACTGGATATGTTAAGACCAATTAAGGTAAAGCTGCCAAATCCTCCCCCAAAGAATTTAGATAATTCGGTCAGCTCTGAATACTGTTCTGGTGCACCAGGGCATGACACAGAAAAATGTTGGCACTAAAAGAACTCCATCCAAGAACTGATTGACACCCACAAGATCGAGGTGCCCAATATTAACCAGAACCCGTTGCCGACGCACCAGGAAACCAACATGATTGAAATTGAGGAGGGAAAGGGAGAGTTTCGAAGACCTTCACAAACGCTAATGATGATCAAAACTAGTGAGCCAACCAAGGATCGCGAGCAGTAAGAATTTTGTAATCGGGGCAAAGGAAGGCAACAAACTGTCGTAGCGCGGAGGAGCTCAGCATGTGCAGGTGCACCAAAGCGGGAACAGGAAAAGGTAAGTACAGAGGGAGGCTAGATAACCTGTCGTGGTTGCGGAAGGTGTTCGCATAGAGCCAGTTATTGTGAAGCCAGTAATCCAGCCACCAATCATCAACAATAGAGCCGTTCCTTGGAGATATGAACAAGCAATAGTAATGTACAAAGGGAAAGAAGTTAGAGAGGAAGTATGTGAGGCACGAGGCTTAACTCGATCAGGAAGGTACTTTGCCCTAGAAGAGTTGAGAAAGGGTAGAATCTCTAAAGATAACCCGGAACCAGTGAAGAAAGCTGTATCAAAAGAAGAGGCAGAAGAATTCTTGAAGAAAATGAAAATGCAAGACTACTCCATCATAGAACAGTTGAGGAAAACACCGGCCCATATCTCTTTGTTATCCTTACAAATCCACTCAGATGAGCACCGCCGAGTGTTGATGAAGATTTTGAATGAAGCTCATGTCCCAGACAAGATAACAGTGAATCATTTGGAAAAGATTTCAAACAAGATATTCTAGGTAAACCGGGTCACATTCTCCGACGATGATTTGCCTATGGAGGGCACAGAGCACAGCTGGGCTCTCTATCTGACTATGAAGTGTGAAGATGCCATGGTCACTTGAGTTTTGGTCGAAAACGGGTCCTCTGCAAACATTTGTCCATTATCCACATTGACCAAGTTGAAGGTGCAAACTGAAAAGGTCCGCAAGAATAACATCTGCGTTCGAGGGTTCGACGGCGGAGGTAAATACACCATAAGAGACATAGTGCTGGAAGTAACTATAGGGCCCATCGAGTTCATTATGGAATTCCTAGTGTTGGATGTATCAGTCTCCTATAATCTATTATTGGAAAGACCATGGATTCATGCCGCAAAAGAAGTACCCTCTACACTGCACCAGATGGTCAAATTTGAGTGGGACAGGCAAGAGATTGTCTTGCATGAAGAGGATAGACGGTGTACCCCGGGTGATGCGATCGCGCCTTTAATTGAATATGAGGATAATAAAGGGCCATGGGTTTACCAGGTGTTTGATACGGTGTTAGTTCAGAAGGTCCCAGAAGGTGAGACTATCGTAACCCCAAGGATAACAACCTCATCTGTCATGGTAGCTTCAAAAATGTTGAGAAATGGCTTTATACCCGGCAAAAGGGTTGGGAGCTTCTCTGAAAGGCATTGCGCCACCAATCTCCCTTCCCAAGAATCTAGACACTTTTGATTAGAATTCAAACCCACGGCCGACATACATAAAGCGAGCCTGGAGGATAAGACAGAAAGGCTGGTTTCTCCTGTAGCCTATCCCAAGTTTAACCAAATCATTTTTCAAGCCCAGTAATGGTCCCAAACCCAGGGATTCCGGCCCGCTAATCAACGCGGACGGAGATCTTGATAAGGGCTAAAAAAGATGTTCAATGAGGTGAATATGGTAGAGGCGGGAGAAGGATCGAGCAGGGCAGATGTGCAATTTGTGGGGTCACGCGCAAGAATCAATAACTGGGAAGCCACTCCTCTTCCCACTCAGAGGGAGTCTTGGTAGTTGGCTTTGATTTTCATTTCAGTATAGTTTGTATTAGCGTCATTTAGTTGTTATTTCCGCCCATTGGGATGCGCCAACTCTGTTATCTTTGATTCTAATAAAATGCAATTTCCCTTTCAGCAATGCTGATAGTTTCCATTTTCGCTTTACTTTTTCTTCCTTTTTCTCTTTTGTACAGTTATTTTTATGCTAGTTCCGGTGATCTGACATGCATACGGACTCCTCGGCCCAATCTTTGTAACAAACCTAGTCCAGAAATAAAATTCAGGAAATAGAACATGAGGACGATTCAGGGTACGATGAGGAAGGGGTATGGGATGAGATCAGCAAAGAGATGAACCAATTCGAAGAGAAACCCAAACCAAACCTAAATGATACAGAGGCAATCAATCTAGGAAGCCTGGATAATATCAGAGAAACAAAAATCTGGAGCCACAACTTAGGGAGGAAATAATCGAAGTATTGCTGGAGTATAAGGATGTCTTTGCATGGTCTTACGATGACATGCCCGGATTGGGCACTGATTTGGTAGTCCACAAATTACCTACTGAACCGACCTGCATCCCTCTCAAACAAAAGTTGAGGAAGTTTAAAACTGATGTAAGCGTGAATATCAAAGAAGAAGTGACCAAGCAGTTTGAGGAGAAAGTTATCTGAGTCACACGATATCCCACCCGGTTAGCTAATGACGTGCCCGTACCAAAGAAGGATGGTAAAACCAGAGTGTGCATTGATTACCGTGACCTCAATAAAGCAAGTCCAAAAGACAACTTCCCCCTGCCAAACATCCACATATTGATTGGCAATTATGCGAAGCATGAGATCGGGTCAGTCGTGGATTGTTATGCGGGATATCATTAGATTTTAATGGATGAAGAAGATGCCGAGAAAACAGCATTTATCACACCGTGGGGGACATACTGCTATAGGGTCATGCCTTTTGGTTTGAAAAATGCCGGGGCAACATATATGAGGGCGATGACAACCATTTTCCATGATATGATGCATAAGGAAATCGAGGTCTATGTGGGCGATGTGAAACTCAACCCCGCAAAATATGCATTTGGGGTCCCCTCGGGAAGGTTGTTAGGGTTCATAGTCAGCCGCCGAGGCATCGAGTTAGACCCATCAAAAATCAAAGCTATACAGGAATTGCCTCCACCTAGAAACAAAACAGAAGTGATGAGTCTATTGGGAAGGTTGAATTAAATCAGTCGATTCATCGCCCAACTCACAACCATCTGCGAGCCCATCTTTAAGCTGTTAAAGAAAGATGCAGCGGTAAAATGGACAGGAGAGTGCCAAGAAGCTTTTGATAAGATAAAGGGGATATTTGTTAGACCCACCAGTGTTGGTCCCGCCAGAACCAGGGAGGCCTCTAATATTATATCTGACAGTCTTGGATAATTCATTTGGGTGTGTGTTGGTTCAGCACGATGTCACTGGGAGAAAAGAGCAAGCCATATACTACCTCAGTAAGGAATTTATGGCCTATGATACTAAGTACACTCATCTTGAAAGGAAATGCTGCACCTTGACATGGGTATCCCAGAAGTTGAAACATTATTTTTCATCATACACCACTTATCTCATTTCACGAGTGGACCCATTGAAATTCATTTTCCAGAAGCCCATGCCCACAGGGAGGCTCGCGAAGTGGCAAATCTTGCTCACTGAATTCCACATCATCTACATAACTAGGACTGCTATGAAGGCACATGTATTGGCAGATCATTTAGCAGAGAATCCCATAGATGAAAAATATGAACCCTTAAACACATATTTTCCAGATGAGGAAGTGATGCAAGTCAATGAAATGGAACAGGATGAGAAGTTAGGGTGGAAATTGTTCTTCGACGGGGCTGCCAACATGAAAGGCATCGGGATAGGAGCGGTACTCATTTCTGAAGAAGGATATCATTACCCAGTCACATCTCAACTCCGTTTCTATTGAACCAACAACATGGCTGAGTATGAGGCATGTATTTTGGGTTTGGGATTGGCAGCGGACATGGGCATCCAGGAAGTCATGGTATTGGGGGACTCGGACCTCCTGGTACACCAGATCCAAGGAGAATGGGAGACAAGAGATTTAAAACTCATACCTTATCCACAATGCTTGCATGATCTTTGTCAACAATTCCGGTCAGTAGAGTTCAGGCACATTCCCAGAATTCACAGTGAAGTTGCCGATGCCCTAGATACTTTCACATCTATGTTATATCACCCGAACAAGGCTTATGTTGACCTGATACATATCCGGGCCCATGATCAACATGCCTATTGCAACATGGTGGAAGAAGAGCTTGATGGTGAGCCTTAGTTCCACGACATCAAGGAATACATAAGGAAAGGTGTGTACCCGGTGCAAGCCATGAGTGACCAGAAAAGAACAATCTGTCGTTTGTCAAGTGGATTCTTTAGTAGCTGAGGGGTATATATAAGAGAACGCCAGATCTAGGTTTGTTAAGATGCACAGATGCTCGGCAGGCGACTGTCATCATGAATGAGGTACATGCTGGCATTTGTGGGCCGCACATGAGCAGGTATGTCTTGGCAAAGAAGATCCTCCCGGCAGGGTATTATTGGCTCACCATGGAACGGGACTGTATCAGCTTTGTGCGCAAATGCCACCAGTGTCAGGTACACGGAGACTTAATTCACTCTCCTGCGTCCTAACTGCACACGATGTCTACACCATAAACTTTCGTTGGTTGGGGCATGGACGTCATCGGACCTATCGAGCCAGCAGCTTATAATGGACACCAATTTATCCTGGTTGCTATTGACTATTTCACCAAGTGGGTTGAAGCCAAGACCTTCAAAGCGGTGACCAAGAAGGCCATATTTGATTTCGTGCACACAAACATTATTTGTCGGTTTGGGATCCCCAAAACACTCATCACTGACAATGGGGAAAATCTCAACAGTTACCTAATGAGAGAGGTATGTCAGTAGTTCAGGATCGCATATCGAAACTCTACCCCGCACCGCCCCATGGCGAATGGAGCAGTTGAGGCAGCAAATAAGAACATAAAGAAGATACTTCAGAAAATGGTGGAAGGATCGAGGCAATGGCATGAGAAGCTGCCTTTTGCATTGTGTATCACACTACTGTGCGCACTTCAGTGGGGGATACTCCATACCTGTTGGTATATGGCACATAGGCGGTGATTCCGGACGAGGTTGAAATCCCCTATCTACAGATCGTGGTCGAAGCAGGAATTGATGACGAAGAATGGGTCAAAGCTCATTTTGAACAATTAAGCTTGATTGACGAGAAAAGATTGGCAGCAGTCTGTCATGGCCAGTTTTATCAACAGAGAGTGGCTAGGGCATATAATAAGAAGATGCACCCTAGAAAGTTTGAAGTAGGTCAACTGGTACTGAAGCGCATCCACCCTCACCAGGCCGAGGCGAAAGGAAGGTTCGCTCCAAACTGGCAAGGACCATTCATCGTGTCAAGAGTGTTGTCCAACAGAGCGTTGTATCTGACGGACGTGGAAGGGAAATGTGCGGAAATGGCCATCAATGCAGATGCTATCAAAAGATATTATGTAGGATTTTCTTCAGATCATTATTTATACTTGACACCTGATTGTACTTGGCATATTTTTAATATTGGAATGACGAAGGCATTTTGTTCTGCTATCCAAACACTTTATCTTTTGCTAATCCTTTTGAGCTTTAATTACTTTCTTTCATACCCCTCTTTCGGAATCAGTAACAAGGTTAGAAATGCGAGTTAAGAGGAAAAGAAAGGGAAGAATGAAAAGAATGAAAAATGATAGTAATAAAAAATCCACAAAAAGAAAAAAAAGGAAAAGAAAAGAAAAGAAAAGAAAAAGGAAAAACAAAAAAAAAATGAAAAGAGAAAAGAGAAAAGAGAAAAGGAAAGAAAGAAAAAGAAAGCAAAATCAAGAAAACCGGAAAGAAAACAACAACAAAAACGAGGAATCGATATGAAATACGTTTGACCTGATTCCTTTTAACAAGGATACGTAGGCAGCCTACGGTTCGGTATCATTAAAATAAAAATTCAAAAGTCCCCAAGCAAGAAACTGGGGCAGAAGTTGTGGTTGTTGTAAGAAATAGATTCCGAAAGTTGTAATTTTGAACCCATTTAAATTATTTCGAGCCTTTGATACCCTTTCTCTCTAACCCTATCAAAAGGCCCACATTACAGTCCAAAGGAAGAACTTCTGATCAGTCTTCAAAAGATGTCGAGTCGAACAAGTAGAGGGTACTCATGTCAGGGACAACACTTTTGGCCAGACATGAGAGATAATGAAATGAGAGATTCTTATCGGTGAAAACCCACACGGGCACCATAAGGCGATGAGAGTTTGAGAGAGAATAAAATGAGAGAGTCTTATCGGTGAAAACCTTCACAGGCACCGGAAGGAGAAGGTAAGATAAAGTGAAACTTAGAAAGGAACTATTGATGGATGAATAGTGCAGGGCAAGACGAGTCAGGAATTGGTTTGGAAAGGTCACAAAGGCAAAATCGCGGTAGCAGAAGGTCATTCATCGAAATCGATTCGGTCGAATAGGCCGAAGTGCATGTCATGATCGCAAGAACCAGTCGGCTCTCTTTCAGATAAGTCTTCTTCTTTGTTCTTCTTCAACAACAAGTCTGGAATTCTTCATTCTAAATACCGTTCGGAGTCTTCGCATTTCATTCTTCTTTAAAGTCTAAATTCTTTTGTTTAAACGAAAGGAATGTCAAAGCCAATTATCAAGCTCCCAAAGGAACAAGCACATGATGCCCAAAGGCGTAACAAAGATAACATGCGTGGGACAGCAAAGGGAAGGATTCATAATAATTGTAATTGATGGAGGAGATAAGCATTGGCAAAGTTGAAGAAATACCACACAGGAAAAGGCATGCAAATGAAACACAAAGATTCGGATGGAACGTAAAATTGGCACAACACAAATATGGGAAAGGTCAAGGGTTGACCCAGCATGGCACCTCAAATCATCAACCATCGGGGAAAGGCGTAAAGAATTCTGGAAAGGTTGCGGAAGTGTAACACAAGATGGGAAGTAAATGTAAAGCCACAAAGGTCAGAGGGTCAGCCAAGCATAATACATTAACTTGGTAATCTCGGGAAAGGTGAAAGAATTCGGGAAAAAAGGGCTAGGAATGCAACACAGTGATGGCGAGCAAAGTAAAGCCATAAAGGTTCGGGGGTCAGCCAACCAACTCAGGAAACGCATCATCAACATCGAAATTTGAACACAATGGAACATGACAACGAGGAGGCCACTTTCAACAAAAATGCTGCGAGCCAACCACCACTTTTCAAACTGACAAGTTTTCTTTGATTAACACAAGGGAAGGAAAATTTCAGAAGATCCTAATGGGGGTGGGGGGGGGTGGGGGGGCACCCACAGGGAATGGCAGGCATGATCAAAATCTTAGAATCTACCTGGAAGTGACACTCAATTAAAATTCCAAAGGGACATAGTCCGTTATAAACACCCTCCCCAGCAAAGAGCACAAGGGGACAAACTTTAACTAGCAAACCCCAATGGGAACAATTGAGAGTTAAAAGAGGCATAGAAGGTGAGATGAAACACAATATAAAACATAAACAGGTGCGAATAACATGGGCAAATACCAAAACCTCCCCAGTAAGAGTCCCAGAAACAACCAGGAATTAGAATTGGCAATTAAGTTGGAACCTTTAGGACCCTCCCAAAAAATGAGAATTAGAGCCAAAATCTCCCTAGGGAGAGCCAAGAAGAGTTAATAGAGTCATCAGGACCCTCCTAAAGAATGAGATTTAGAGGGAAAATTTCAAATTTCCCAGCTGAGTCAGCAAGAGTTACCAGGACTTCCCTGAAAGATGGGACTTAGATATTTCCCCAAACAGAGTAAATAAGAATTACCTGGACCTCCCTGAATGATGGGACTTAGATATTTCCCCAATCAGAGCCAATAAGAGTTATCAAGACCTCCCTGAGATATGTGACAGATATTTCCCCAACAAGAGCCAATAAGAGTTATTAGGACCCTCCTGAAAAATGAGACTTAGATTAGATACTTCCCCAGCTAGAGTCAATAAGAGTTGTCAAGACCCGCCTGGATAATGGGAAGTAATTTTAATCACCAATCCCTAGCAAATCCCCAGCAGACATAACTCGTAGCAAGACATGTTGGAAAATAATACCTTTTCAAAAAATACATCATAATTTTGAAATTGTGAGCAGTTGAGGATTGTCGGGACCAGTTTTGTAATCAGGTGCACCTGGAGAACAAGGGAATATTTTACAGTTTTGAGCTTTTGCAATCAGGCGCCCACCTGGAGAACAAGGGAATATTTTTCAGTTTTAAGTTTTTGCAAACAAGCGCCCACCTGGAGAACAAGGGAATATTTTCAGTTTTAAGTTTTTGCAATCAGGCGCCCACCTGGAGAATAAGGGAATATTTTTCAGTTTTAAGTTTTACAATCAGGTGCCCACCTGGAGAATAGGGGAATATTTTTCAATTTTAAGTTTTTGCAATCAGGCGCCCACCTGGAGAATAAGGGAATATTTTTTAATTTTAAGTTTTGCAATAAGGTGCCCACCTGGAGAACAAGGGAATAGTTTCAGTTTTAAGTTTTCACAATCAGGCGCCCACCTGGAGAACAAGGGAATATTTTTCAATTTTAAGTTTCGCAATCAGGCGTCCACCTGTGGAACAAGGGAATATTTTTCAGTTTTAAGTTTTTGCAATCAGGCGCCCACCTGGAGAACAAGGTAATAGTTTTCAGTTTTAAGTTTTTGCAATCAGGCGACCACCTGGAGAACAAGGAAATATTTTTCAACTTTTAGTTTTTGCAATGAGGCGCCCACCTGGAGAACAAGGGAACATTTTTCAGTTTTAAGTTTTTGCAACCAGGCGCCCACCTGGAGAACAAGGTAATATTCTTCAGTTATAAGTTTTTGCAATCAGGCAGCCCACCTTGAGAACAAAGGAATATTTTTCAATTTTATGTTTTTGCAATCAGGCGCCCACCTGGAGAACAAGGGAATATTTTTCAATTTTAAGTTTTGCAATCAGTCGCACCACCTGGAGAACAAGGGAATATTTTTCAGTTTTAATTTTTTGCAATCAGGCGCCCACCTGGAGAACAAGGAAATATTTTTCAGTTTTAAGTTTTTGCAATCTTGCGCCCACCTGGAGAACAAGGGAATATTTTTCAATTTTAAGTTTTTTTAATTTGGCGCCCACCTGGAGAACAAGGGAATATTTTTCAGTTTTAAGTTTTTTAGAATCAGGCGTCCACCTGTAGAATAAGAGAAATTTTTTCACAATTTCAGGTTTTTTAATCAGGCGCCCTTCTATAGAACAAGGGAATATTTTTCAACGCAACTCGAGTTCAGCAGCAGGCACCCACCTGCAGAATGAGGGAATACTTTCAATGGAATACATGTCGAAATCCAATAGTTCGGCATCAGACATGAAGAGAAAGGCAAATAGTCAGCGAGGCCGCAAGAGGTTCGCAGAAAGAGATACAAGGCAACAAAGCAACAACGATCAAGATTGAAGACGTAGATTGGCTTTTCTTTGTAATCAGTAGTTTATAGTTTAGTATAGTTTTCTTTTTACTTTTTATGAGGAGTAATAAGGAGGACATCAGACAGTAACAACAACCAATCACAGTCTCTCGGTAGTCCCAGCTACCAAAACTTCGAGAACTACACTTACCTGATTCATCTATTGACGAGGATATGTAGATAACCTTTGAAGCAAGGTTCGGTCAGAAAGTTTTCAAAATGCTTCACATGGAGTATTCAATTGGATGAAATCTCGCATATTTGCTCACTTGAGTTTGCATGAAAACCCTTTTTGTTCCCGCGTAAAGAGGGGCAGCTGTGAGCATATGATTTTTGACAGGTCGAAACAAACTCCTATAGAACTCTTAAAGTTTAGGATTTTCTCTTTTAAAATATTAGGATCTTAATTTTTGGACATTAATTGCATATGCATGTTCATTGGTGCGTGTTAGGATTAATTAGGGTTTTTAATTGTTAAATAAAATTGTTCCATAAGTTAAAATACAAAATATATATATGTGCCAGCACTTGAAATTGTGTTTGTTCAATTTTGATTTATTTTAATTTTTATCTGTGATTTTGGGTTTCTAAATAAATTTAGTAAATGATTTAATTAAAATAAAATACAAAAAAAGATAATAAAATACAATATATGTATGTATACATAGCTGGCCACTCAGGCTGGCCACAATTGGGCCAGACCTGAGTAGCCCAATTCGTTTCCATCGTTGAACCCATCAAACAAGCCCACACGATCAGCTAGTCCAGTCCGCTCCCACATCCATCCAAACGACGCCGTTTAGATCCCTTTCCATCACAGCAATCGATCCCTACACCATCCAACGGCTACCAAACCCCACCTCAATCCATATATATATATCCAAACCCCTTCAGCATACACACGACCAAAATCACCTTCCTCGTATCTCCACCGCCGATCATTGACCACCCCGTCAACACCCATTGACCACCCCAACGCCATAGTTGACCACCACTTGACCACCCTACTGCCGCCACCGGCAATCACCTCACGACGGCGGCCGGCAACCAAACGCCCCCAAAATTACACCTTTTAACCACCATGGCCTCCTCTACCCCGCTCCATAATAAGTTACCTTCGAATACCACCCCTCTGTCTCGAATATGTCTTTTAAGGTAGCCGGAAAACCTACCTTCGGCGACTCCCATCCCAAAACCTTCCAAACTTACACCCTTCAGGCACCTTGACCTACCCGTTCCAACCATGCACCTCACCACTCTCAAATCACCATGGAACCCCTCGAATCTTCAACTGAAGCTGAACCCTAAATCCCAAACTTGCAAGAAAAGCCTCAAAACCCTCCCAGGAAGTCATTGACCCCCCTTGACACCAACCATGCCACCCCCGAGTCTCAAACAACCCCCAACCGCTCAAAATCCCAAATCTGAGATCTATTAAGGTCTCAGAACTTCAGGAACCCCCCATCCCTGAGCTTCGAAGTTGATTAAACACTATCCTGGGAGTTTCAGAACACTTGTGGAAGAACAAGGTCTAATCAAATCAATTTAAATGCAAACAAGAAGCTAAGGTTTCTTGCCTCTTTTCTATTTTTCTTTAGCTTGGAATGCTGGACTACTGTTAATGACTGATTTGCATGTTTTAAAACTTGAATTGTTTTTATGAGATTTTCTTTTAATTATTTGTCTTGATTATCCACAAGCTCATCTGAAAAGGGTTCAGGTTCATATGTTTGTTTGTTTGTCACTAGCTTGGGATAATTGATTAGGTTCAATAATTACATGTTTTAAAGCCCGAGTTTCTTATTATTAGAGTCTAGTTGTTTATCTGGTTGTCCAACAAAGTTCTTCTGGAGAAAGGTTTTCAATGTTCATGTAGTTGTTTGACACTAGTATGAAAATTCCCTCATTTTTTGATAGTTGTATACTCAGTTTCTTGACCTGGAAATTTAGTTAGTTCCTCAGTAATGTAATTTTTAGGCTTAATTGACATATACCTTCAGATTCTATAATTTCTGATGCCTCATGAGGTGATCCCTAAATTAAAATTGTTGTGTATTAAGTAGTGTCGAAGCATTTTGATTGGAACTATTCTTGAAAGTTAAGTTTGATAGAAATATGCATATTTGATTTCATGTTCTGTTAATCCTATATAGAAGTCTATTAATTTTTGGGTTAATTCTGATCTTCATGAGTCTAGTGATATGATTTTGACCCAAGTTTGATTGACCAAGGTTAATTGTGATTAAATTAGGGTAAAAAAAACTAACTAAGGTTAATTATGATTAAATTAGGGCCAAAAAAACTAACCAAGGTTAATTGTGATTAAATTAGGGTCAACAAACTAACAAAGATTAATATTGAATAAACTAAGGTTAAAAGAACTGAATAGGGTCAGAATTCAGGGGTAGGGTAATTTAGGAAAGCTAGTGAGGGTATAAAAGTGTTTTTGAATCTGTAAAAATCTGATAAGGAATCTTTTAGAACATTCTATCAGGGACTAATATATAATTCCAGTCTCAAACTTGAGGCACAAGTTAAGAATAGAAAGACTACTTAGGCAAAAAATACAATTTGAGATTAGGACTAAAAAGAAACTAGTAAAAATCTGATGGCCTAACAGTTTTGCTATAAATTGAATCATTTTGGGCATTAGAGAGGGATCCAGAACTTTTCTCTTCAATCTTAGAGCTAAAATACCCATTTTGGGTTTAAATTTCTCACAATCCTGTTGAAACATGGGGCATACTATTTGATTGGCTTAGCTCTTGCTTGACTGACGCCTCACACTTTACTCATAGGTTTTTTTTGCTAAATTACAGGTACTTCTCTTTGATCATTTGTTACATTGAAGCTTAAGCATGAAATTTTTCTCAAGTATGAAGAAATGAGTGTATCAGTCTATCCAAAAACCCTGTTTTTCCTCTTTTAGTTTGTTTATATGTAATGACAAGGTGGTTATCTCATTGTAATTAAATTTCTGAACTGCTCTCATGTTGATACAACTAAACTTTTGGAACTGATTTGGTTTGTATAATTTGGACGTTTGGGTCTATCTTATTTCTAATAATTGGACACTTAATTCATTTTGGTATGAACTATTGATAGTATTGATGGTAAATAAACGTTTTCCCCAGATGGTTGCTTCATGTTGTTTAAAATTTAGAAGATCATAGGTTCATGAATTGTTGAAATCCAGTTGTTGTGAATGATGAAGAGTGATTGAACTTCAATATATATTATTAGTGTTTGTTTAAGATATATAAACTGTAGTTGAAGTCATAATCAAATTTTACATATTTGGATTCATATACTGTAAGGTCCCATAAATAATTTTGTCTCAGAACTTAGTATATCGTGGTGTCTACTCTGATTATGTGTTATGAATGTGTAGAGTTCTTCCTTGGTTGTGATTTAAGCCTTTAAAAATTGAAAGAATTAACTTTTCCAAAAAAGTGTCAAAATGCGGTCTAGAATGCGGTCGCAGATCAACTATGTGGACCGCATTCCTACCGCAGAATGAATCAGAGAGCAACCAAATTTTGATGTTGAAAATGCGGTCAAATCTGTGATCGCATAATCAATATGCGGACACAGAGTGATCGCATATTGTCCCTGAAGAAATTCAAAGGTCAGTTCTGCGGCGCATTCTGCGATGTAGAACGCAAATGCGGACTACATAGTCACCGCATTCCTAACCCGAGAGGTTTGAAACTTGATCCATTTCTGCGGTCCATTCTGCGGACCGCATGTCAGTTCGCAAATCGTGTTCGCTCATTTATTTTTTAAAATTCTAAGCCCGACCCCTCTTTTAATAAAATACTCCATCTCTCATTTTTAACCCATTTTCTTAACAAAATAAGAGAGAGGAAGAGAGGGTTATAGAGAGAGAAAGCTATTTCTTCATCAATTGATCTTTCAAAAATCATCAAAGCCCGATAATCTTGAGCATGCCTTCCCCTCTGATTTCAAGGTAAAGTCCCTAACTCTTTCCCCTAATTTTCGAACTCAGGTTTGGGGAGGGAGTTTCATACTTTGATTTTGAAAATTCTTGTTAGAAATCCACATGCATGTCTTCAAAACCCAAAAATCTTGTAAAACGGGAACTGGGTAGTAAATTGTGAATTCCTATTCTAAAGGTCTATGTATTAATCATGAACTAGATTGATCCTTCTTGATTGCATGGTGAATTGGAGTAGAGGATATTCAATTCCAGGTATGTATGGCTAACTATGATCCTCGTGAAATCGCCTATGCTAGTTGTGAAATTGTTGATATTTGATATTCATGTGAACTCATTGTGAAGCTTTCGTGTTGTACAAATTGTGTGGTAGTACCTTGTGGTGAATGTTGTGGAACTAGTAATTGGAACAACGGAAACAGAAATAATGTGGAATAGCGGGAATGGAAACAATGTGGAACAGTGGAAAAATGGAAACAATGTGGAATAATGGAAATGAAAACAATGTGGAACACTTGAAATGGAAATATTGTGGAATAATGTGTGTGGTTAGTTGCGAAAATTTGTTGTGATGATATAAATTTTGTATCAACTTTGATGATTATGAGGAAAATTGTTGTTGCTAGTTGTGGGCTGTTAATACCCTTGTTGTGGAGTTATTTAAACAAAGTGCCATGGTTAATTTTTTGTACTTGTTGTTGTGCTGTTTGTTGTTTTGAATTGAAAACTGTCAGGCGGGGTCTGGTTGCGCGCCGCAACACGGTGAAATAAGGTGTGGGTTGGGGTGATAAGGGTGACCGAGGTAATAAGGGTGGACGAGGCAATAAGGTTGGAAATATGATCCAATATCACTATTGATATGAATATGAATTATGAAATGATAAATGTGAAAATGTGAAATGAGACAGCAGGAGAGTTTGTAACATGTAGGGCACTGATTGCCCCTTTGTTTGAATACGTGAATAATTGTTGTGAAATGTTTGGTCGTTGCTTCCTAGATGTACTTGTACTATTGTTGTTCAGTTCTATACTTGTTCATGCAATTTGGCTTGAGTTTACTTGGGACAGAGTTAGTTCATACATGCCAGTACAATTCAAGTGTACTGACGTTCCTTTTGCCGGGGGCGCTACATTCGTGTTATGATTGTATGCGGATCCGTGGCAGGCACTCCAGTCCACCATTCGTAGCTCCTCCTCCTCCTCTCTATCGGCAGTATTCGTGATTGGTGAGCCCCTTTCCTTCTGGAGCCATGTGTGGCCTACGCCTCTCCTGTTGTTGTATTTTGGAGTTTGTATCTTTTGGAACATGTATAGCTGGGGCTTTGTCGCCGGCAAATATTGTACTACCATTCTCGTAGAGGCTCTGTAGACAGTGGTATGTGGGTCAGAACTTATGTATAAAAGTGTATGTTTGGGCGCTGTAAACTTGTATACCACGTTCCTTGCTAATCAAATATTTGTGTTGTAAAAGGTGCCCCATGTTAATCATAATGTGTGGTTATAAAAGAGAAATCCGACGTTCTTTTAATTGAAATTTGGTATCTTTTGGTTAACTATCATTGAATAATGTGGGGGTAACGCGTGGGGAATAGGAAAGGCACCCAGGTCCACTCGACTGGGGATACCCGGTTGAGTGCTGGTCATGCCCACAGATTTGGGGCATGACAAACTTGGTATCATAGCCATAGGTTTTGAAGGAGTCCTAGGATCTCTCGGAGCCGTGCTTAGTAGAGCTCTTCGTATCGGTGTGTTGTCGACCACATCTATAAGTTGGGGGCTACACGGGCATTTAGGAAAAACTATCATGTTCTTTGATATTTCAAGTTCGTGCGGTGAAGTGATGTTATGTCTAATTCGTGCTCTATCTCAAATTTTCAGTGATGGCACCTAAGAAGAAAGCTAGACTTGGTCTAGGGGCCAATGCCTCTTCTAGTGCAGCTGTAGATCATGTGCCGACTTTCGTGGGGGAGAATGATCCCCCAGTTCTGAACTTGCCTGCTTCATCTGTTCCTAGCCCAAGCGATCCTGTTCCAGTGGTGGCTGAGGGTGCAACTATCCCTCCTGCCAATTCCCCTAATCCTGATGTTGCTCCGACTTCCGATCCCGGTCTCTCTGATGGGGACCTTAGGGGAGCTATCCGTATGTTGACCCAGTTAGTGGCCGCTCAGGCCCAACGATCTCATGATGCCCCTGTGTCCTCCAGTAGACAGGGAGATTCCTCCAGCTATAGAGTTCATCAGTTTCTACGGTTGTCCACTCCAGAGTTCTCAGGTAAAAACCTAGAGGCCAATCCGCAGGAATCCTTGATGAGATGTACAAGACCGTTTAGGTAATGAAAGCTACAGAGATAGAAGGGGTAGAACTGGCTTCGTATAGGTTGAAGGGAGCTTCACGTTCATGGTTTAAGGTGTGGGAGGATTCCTGTGAGGAGGGGAGCCCTCCAGCTAGATGGGATGAGTTTTTAGATTCCGTCGTGGACCACTTCTTGCCTGCCGAGACCATGGCAGCCCATGCCACCGAATTTGAAGTTCTTAAGCAGGGTAGCATGAGTGTTTGGGAATATCATATGGAGTTCGTGAGGTTGTCCAAGTATGCTCCTCAGTTGGCATCGACTATGGAGGCCAGAATTCGGCAATTCGTTCGGGGTCTCAGCCATTTGGTCGTAAATGAAGCTAAACAACGGCTTTGCATTCACACATGAATTGTGGAAAGATCGTGGGTTTTGCTCGGGCAACAGAGGAGGGAAAGTTGAAGATTCGGGCCGACAGGGAGAGTAGCACCAGGGCCCGGTCTATGGGTCACTTAGGGAGATCGATTTCGGGATTGATGTATTGCCAGATACCCAGCCAATATCTATTCCCCCGTACAGAATGGCGCCTGCAGTTGCGGGAGTTAAAAGAGCAATTGAAGGATCTATTGGAGAAGGGGTTTATCCGGCCAAGTGTGTCACCGTCAGGTGCTCCTGTTCTTTTTGTCAGAAAGAAGGATGGGTCGCTTCGGATGTGTATTGATTATCGACAGCTTAATAAAGTCACCATCAAGAATAAGTACCCTTTTCCTCGGATAGATGATTTGTTTGATCAACTGCAAGGTTCAAGTTTCTTCTCAAAAATTTATTTGCGGTCCGGGTACCACCAATTGAAGAACAAAGAGCAGGATATCCCTAAGACCGCCTTCAGAACTCATTATGGCCACTTTGAATTTTTGGTCATGTCTTTTGTGCTAACCAATGCCCCCGACAGCTTTTATGGATCTTACGAATCGGGTCTTCAAGTCATTCTTAGACTCCTTCGTGATTTTGTTCATTGACGACATCCTCGTATATTCGCGAAGCAGGGAGGATCATGCCAATCATCTCAGAGCGGTTTTGCAGACTCTTCATCAGGACCAATTGTATGCCAAGTTTTCCAAATGTGAATTTGGTTGGAGTCCGTCGCTTTTCTGGGTCATGTTGTTTCCAGTGAGGGGATTCAGGTGGACCCCCAAAAGATTGTGGCGGTGAAGGATTGGCCTAGACCTACGACCTTGACGGAGATTCGTAGATTTTTAGAGTTAGCAGGGTATTATCAGAGGTTTATAGAGGGATTCTCCACCCTCGCCTCCCCATTGACCAAATTGACGCAGAAATCAGCCAAGTTCCAGTGGTCAGATGTTTGTGAGAAAAGTTTTCAAGAACTGAAGACAAGGTTGACTTCGGCACCAGTGTTGGCTTTGCCAGAGGGCACTGAGGGATTTGTGGTTTATTGTGATGCCTCCAGGATTGGTTTAGGGTGTTCTGATGCAGCATGGAAAGGTCATAGCATATGCTTCCAGGAAACTCAAGAATCACGAGAAGAATTATCCGAAGCATGATTTGGAGCTTTTAGCAGTTGTGTTCACCTTGAAAATGTGGTGGCATTATCTTTATGGGGTTCATGTAAATGTGTTTTCAGATCACAAGAGTCTCCAATATTTGTTCAAGCAGAAGGAACTAAATTTGAGGCAACGACGGTGGCTTGAATTGCTTAAGGATTATGATATGGACATCTTGTACCATCCAGGGAAAGCAAACGTGGTGGCCGACGCCCTTAGTCGGAAATCCATGGGATTTTGGCTCACTTAAGGGTGGATCAGAGGCTCCTAGCTCGAGAGATACATCAGTTGGCCAGCCTTGGGGTTTGTATCTCGGCCCCGAATGAGGAGGAACTTATGGTGCATAATACAACAGAATCGTCACTCTTGGCAGAGCTTAAAGAAAAGTAGTTTGTTGATCCAGCATTGGCACAGTTGAAGGAGGCAGTTCTAAGCAACATAATTTTTGCATTTTCGCCCTGCAGCGATGATGGTGTGCTACGGTGCCATGACAGGCTGTGTGTCCCAGACGTGTGTAATCTTCGGGAGAGGATAATGGAGGAGGCTCATCATTCCAGGTATTCAGTGCACTTAGGCTCTACAAAGATGTATCATGATCTCAAGAATACCTATTGGTGGAGTGGTATGAAGAAGAGTGTTGCAGACTTCATCTCTATGTGTCCAAATTGCCAGCAAGTGAAGGCCAAGCATCAGCGGCCGGGAGGGTTGACTCAGTTTATAGAAATACCGATGTGGAAATGGGAAATGATCAATATGGACTTCGTGACAGGACTACCTCGTACTCAACACAAGTTTGACTCAATTTGGGTAATTGTTGATAGGCTCACCAAATCAGCTCACTTCTTGCCAGTCAAGTCCAACGATACTGCAGAACAATATGCTCGATTGTATATCAAAGAGATACTGAGGCTTCATGGTACGCCACTTTCTATCATTTCGGATCGAGGAGCTCAATTTACAGCTTCTGGAGGAAATTTTAGCAAGGTTTGGGCACTCAAGTGTATCTTAGCACAGGTTTTCATCCGCAGACCGATGGCCAGGCAGAACAAACTATTCAGACGCTCGAGGATATGTTGCGGGCATGTGTCTTGGATTTCAAGGGTAATTGGAATGATCACCTGCCTCTTATATAGTTTGCTTGTAACAAAAGCTTCCATGCTAGCATCCAGATGTCACGATTTGAAGTATTGTACGGAAGAAGGTGTAGGTCCCCGATTGGGTGGTTCGAAGTTGGTGAAACGGAACTAAAAGGGCCAGATCTCGTGCATCAGGCCATGAAGAAGGTAATATCATTCAAGAAAGGATGAAGACTGCTCAGAGTCGCCAGAAATCTTATGCGGATGTGCGTCGGAGAGAGTTGAAGTTTCAAGAAGGAGATTGGGTATTCTTGAGGGTATCCCCTATGAAAGGAGTCATGCGCTTTGGGAAGAGAGGAAAACTAAGTCCTAGGTACGTCGGCCCTTATCAAGTCCTTCAAAAGATCGGTCAAGTTGCGTATAGGTTTGAATTGCCCCCTGAAATGTCCCTAGTGCACCTGGTGTTCCATGTATCCATGTTAAGGAAAGTTGTGGGTGATCCGTCTAAGATTGTGCCAGTTGAAGACATCGAGGTTACAGAAGAGTTGTCGTGTGAAGAGATTCTGGTTGCTATTTTGGATAGGCAAGTCCAAAAGGTGCGAAACAAGGAGATTGCATAAGTCAAAGTGTTGTGGCGAAACCAACAAGTCGAGGAAGCCACGTGGGAAGCAGAAGATGAGATGAAGACGAAATACCCCCATCTATTTGAATAAGTTAGGAATGATCGTGCGAATCTTGTCCCTAGGGAAGCTAGTGTTGTGTTCCATTAGGTGTAAGATTCATCCCTTCTCTTTCCAAGTGCCTTATTATGGTAGTTCTCCAAGTTGCGCTAACAAAATTTATGTGATGTGATTATTTGAACAAAGTGCAGTCCTTTTTGGTAATGAAGGTTTTGTGCTCTCATGATAAGGTGATGTAAGAGGCAATGATTAATTTTGCATGGATAGAGAGTATCAAAGTGTTCTAATTGTATAATGATTAGTTTTTTCATGGATGATTTGTATTGAGATAAATAACTGGGTCGTACTTATGTGCCAGGTAAACGGTTTTGATAGTGAAGATAATTAATGCTTAATTTGATTCCATGTAGTGTGCCAAAATGGCTAGAAGTGTGTCGAGGGGTTGAATATGTGCAAGTATGAGAATTTTGCATTTTATAACTGTTGTAAAGGTAGCAAGTTGTGTAATGGTTCTTAGGAACGTATTTTGGGGATTCTCTGACAGGTGGTTATGTCTATATTACAAAGGAAACTCTGGCAAAATTTTTCTAAGACAAACTTGAAAGTTAATAAAAGGTGTACAAACTTAAATATCATGTTTTCCAACTCGTTGATTTCCAATGTTCTCATTCGAGGACGAATGATCTTAAGCGGGGGAGAATGTAAGGTCCCGTATATAATTTTGTCTCAAAACTTAGTAAACCGTTGTGTCTACTCGATTATGTGTTATGAATGTGTAGAGTTATGCACGGCGAGCTTGCTCGCCGCGGTTCGGACTCTTCATAGTGATTTTAGCCTATAAAAATTGAAAGAATGAACCTTTCTAGAAAAGTGTCAAAATTGTAGGAAATCATTCTATCCATGATATGTGTGCTTTGGTTGTATTAGCATGATTTCCAGGTATAGGTTTTGATGAATGACAAACAATGAAGTCAACTGTCAAACAATGTTATTATGTGACAAACAATCAAGATTGAATGCCAAGAAGCATATTGATGAAGGGATTGCACAGAAAAGCCAAGACGAGCTCAAAAGTTCAAGACCGAAGACCCAAGGCGTAGGTCGTTAGGTAGAACCAATGTAAGAGCAACGTTTAAGTTATCTCGTCTTTTGGCTCAACATAGGTCATCATAAATATGCATAAAATCATTTTATCAAATCATAAATATCATAAACATTTTCATATACTTCAAACAAAATGATTTTCAACGTTTTCATTTTAACCAAAATGGTTTTTGAAGTAAGTTTTCGATTCTGGACAGAACAGCCAGATAATCGATTATCCTTAAGCTGATAATCGATTATGTTGGGATTCCAGCCAAAACTGGAAATTCCAGCATGGCTGCATAATCGATTATCACTATGAGGATAATCGATTATCTGTTTTTTCCAGCTTAAACTGGAAATTCCAGAGAAGGTAAATAATCGATTATCCTCTAGAGAATAATCGATTATTCACTGACCGTTGCCTTCCAACGTTCAGTTTTATGAACGTTGAGAAGATAATCGATTATGTAAAGTAGATAATCGATTATCTTGGCATAAAATCAGCATTATTGATTGCCTATTAAGCAACGGACATACAACCTCTACCACCTATAAATAGAGCTCTTTGGGACTCATTTCATAAGAACGACATCTCTCATTATTCTTGAACATATTGATAACATTTATACATCATATTTAGAGCTTTTGTTGAGCCATTTGAGAGACAATTTTGTGTTGTTCATAGAGCTTATATTGTATCTCTTTATCTACTCTTCTTAGAGAGTTCTTGTTGTAAAAGAGAAAGGTTCTTGAGAAGACCATACCTTCTCATTGAGCGTTGGGTTTGCTAAGTACCTTCAATCTTAGTGTGTGAAGTCTTATGGTGTGGTATCCACGAACAAGTTGAAGTCTTGTAGAGCGTACATCTACGAGTAAGTGCAACGGTTTGTTAGGCACCAGCAAGCTTAACGGAGTTAGTGTAAACTCGAGAGTCTCTCGGGAGACCGGACTAACCACAGGTTGTGGTGAACCAGTATAAATTCGGTGTGTCCTCTCCTTACTCTTTTAATTACTGCACTTACTTTACTCCTGCAATTTGAATTCCGCAAAATTTACCGACATTCTCGTTCCTCACTATTCACCCCTCTTTAGTAAGGGCATAAATCCAAAGAAAAATGTAGTCTAGAATTAGGTCGAAGACCAGCTATGCGGACCGCATTCCTACTGTAGAATGAATTAGAGAGCAACCAAATTTAGATGTTGAAAATGCGGTCAAATCTGCGATCGTATAATCAATATCTGGACCGCAGAGTGATCGCATATTGTCTCTGAAGAAATTCAAAGGTTAGTTCTGCTGTGCATTCTGCGACCGCAGAACGCAAATGCGGACCGCATAGTCACCGCATTCCCAACTCGAGAGGTTTGAAACTTCAGCCATTTCTGCGGTCCATTCTGCGGACCGCATGTCAGTTCTGCGATCGCAGACAGGCGTCGTAGATCGCGTTCACTAAGTTATTTTCTAAAATTCTAAGCCCAACCCCTCTTTTAATAAAACACCTCATCTCTCATTTTTAACCCATTTTCTTAACAAAATAAGAGAGAGGAAGAGAGGGTTATAGAGAGAGAAAGCTATTTCTTCATCAATTGATCTTTCGAAAATCATCAAAGCCCGTAAAATCTTGAGCATCTACCTTCCCGTCTGATATCAAGGTAAAATCCCTAACCCTTTTCCCCTAATTTTCGAACTCAGGTTTGGGGAGGGAGTTTCACACTTTGATTTTGAAAATTCTTGTTAGAAATCCACATGCATGTCTTCTAAACCCAAAAATCTTGTAAAAAGGGAACTGTGTAGTAAATTGTGAATTCCTATACTAAAGGTATATGTATTAATCATGAACTAGAATGATCCTTCTTGATTGTTTGATAAATTGGAGTAGAGGATATTCAATTCCAGGTATGTATGACTAACTATGATCCTCATGAAATCGCCTATGCTAGTTGTGAAATTGTTGATATTTGATATTCATGTGAAAATCATTGTGAAGCTTTCGTGTTGTACAATTTGTGTGGTAGTACCTTATGGTGAATGTTGTGGAACTTGTAATTGGAACAACGGAAACAGAAATAATGTGGAATAGCGGGAATGGAAACAATATGGAACAGTGGAAAAATGGAAACAATGTGGAATAATGGAAATGGAAACAATGTGGAACACTTGAAATGGAAATATTGTGGAATAATGTGTGTGGTTAGTTGCGAAAATTTGTTTTGATGATATAAATTCTGTATCAACTTTGATGAACATGAGGAAAATTGTTGTTGCTAGTTGTGGGATGTTAATACCCTTGTTGTGGAGTTATTTTAACAAAGTGCCATGGTTGATTTGTTGTACTTGTTGTTGTGCTGTTTGTTGTTGTGAACTGAAACCTGTCAGGTGGGGTCGGGTTGAGCACCACAACACGGTGAAATAAGGTGTGGGTTGGGGTGATAAGGGTGGCAGAGGCAATATGGTGGACGAGGCAATAAGGGTGGAAATGTGATCCAATATCACTATTGATATGAATATGAATCATGAAATGATAAATGTGAAAATGTGAAAGGAGACAGCAGGAGAGTTTGTAACCTGTGGGGAACTGATTGCCCCTTTGTATGACTACGTGAATAATTGTTGTTTACTGTTTGGTCGTTGCTTCCTGGTTGTACTTGTACTATTGTTGTTTAGTTCTATACATTTTCATGCAATTTGGCTTGAGTTTACTTGGGACAGAGTTAGTTAATACATGCCATTACAATTCACGTGTTTTGACGTCCCTTTTCCCGGGGGCTCTACATTCGTGTTATGATTGTGGGTGGATCCGTGGCAGGAAATTCAGTCCACCGTTCGTAGCTCCTCCTCCTCCTCTCTATTGGCAGTATTCGTGTTTGGTGGGCCCCTTTCCTTCTGGGGCCATGTGTGGCCTACGCCACTCCTGTTGTTGTATTTTGGAGTTTGTATCTTTTGGTAAAGGTATTGCTGGGGCCTTGTCACCGGCAAGTGTTGTACTACCATTCTCGTAGAGGCTCCGTAGACAGTGGTACGTGGGTCAGGACTTATGTATAAAAGTGTATGTATGGGCGTTGTAAACTTGTATACCACGTTCCTTGATAATTAAATATATGTTTTGTAAAAGGTGTCCCCTGTTAATCATAATGTGTGGTTATAAAAGAGAAATCCTACATTCTTTTAATTTAAATTTGGTATTTGTTGGTTAACTATCATTGAATAATGTGGGGTAATGCATGGGGAATAGGAAAGGCACCCAGGTCCACTCGACTGGGGATACCCGATTAAGTGCTGGTTATGCCCACGGATTTGGGGCGTGGCATATACTCTGACTGATGAGTATATGAATCAGTTAAGTCGGATCAAATGTTAAAATTTTACTCATAAAAATAATTGGTATATTTTCTGTGAGCTTGTAGACATCTAAGTTGGCATATAATAAATGGGTTGTTAACAATTGGGCTCCTTTTTCAAATCAATACTGGCTTACTTGAAAGGCCCAGTAAGTCCTATGAAATTGTACTACCGAAATGCTTCTGAAGTTGGAGGACTAAAAATGTTGGGCCAGTCATGAAGCAGGTCCCATAGACCTTAGGCAAAGCAAGCACTACATTTTTTTGTATGGCCCAGAGTCAAGTCCATGCACATGCTAGCCATGAATGAGGCCAAGTGAAAATATTACTTCTCCAAAAATACACAATCTATACGTAAAATAATTAAGGCATTCAAGTATTGATCGGAGTAGAAAATCTAGTATAAGTTAGCATATCCTAATAAATAAATTGAGCCAGGTTAATTCAAACCAAATACCATGCGTAGGCTCCTTATTTCATTAGAACACGTAGAAAGAATAGGAGGTGCCGTTTAGGAAATTTCACGGCCTTCCCATAAATGTCAAAGACGTAATTGCTTTAGGTGAGTTAGTTTAATAATCTACCTTTCCTAAATTTGGGTGCACATTTATGTGACCCAAATCCAAATTTCAACGAAGTTGAAATGTGTCAAACGTCACGGGTGCATTTATGTGATGTGGTTCGAGGCATGTTTTAACGACGTTGCAATTTTCTTCAAAAATAATAATAAAAGCGATTAAAAGAGTTAAAAAGTACATAAGTTGAAACATGTTCTAAAATCTTATAATTTAAGCCAGATATAACAGTTGAGCGACCGTGCTAGAACCACAGAACCCGGAAATGCCTAACACCTTCTCCCGGGTTAACATAATTCCTTATTCGGATTTCTGGTTCGCAGACTGTTAAACAGAGTCATTCTTTCCTCGATTCCGGATTCTAACCGGTGACTTGGGACACCATAAATCTCTCAAGTGAAGACTCTGAAATTCTCTTTAATAATTGAATCCCGTTTTGATTGTCCTTTAACTGGAAAAAGTCGCCTTATCTACGCCCTTCGCCAGGTTGTAGTAGCCAAAAAGGAGGTGTGACAACACGCACGGTCATATGATCGAAGATTGCTGACAACTCCAGGAAAAGTAGACCAATTACTCAACAAAGGTGTCACCTTCAAGAATTCCTCAACGATCGAGCTAAAAATCAGTTACGGGAAAGATAGGCGACCAAGAAGAATGAAAACAATGAGACACTACATGTCATCCACATGCTTAAGAGGCATCGATGCTCCACAAAAAGCCATGACCAGAAGAACAAAAATATCCACCGCCAAAAGAAAAGCAAACTCGAGGTGACATACATGAGGATGCACTCACATTCAGCGAAGAGGACATCAAGACCTTGTCTTAGACTCATATCGACGAACTGATAATCTCTTTCCTTGTAAATATATTTAAAATTAAACGTGTACTCGTGGATCCAGGTAGCTCAGCCAATATTATCATGTCAAGGGTGGTAGAGCAGCTCAGACTGCTTGACCAAATCGTGCCCGCCTTTCGAGTCCTCAATGGGTTCCACATGGCAAGCGAAACAACAAAAGGGAAAATTACCCTCCCAGTCAACGTGGCTGGCACAACCCAAAATGCCAAATTCTATGCCATCGAAGGAGACATGAGGTACAACAGCTTGTTCAAGAGGCCATGGATACACTGCATGAGAGGAGTACCCTCCACCCTCCATCAAATGATGAAATTCCTAAGAAAGGATAGGATAAAAACCATCTACGGGGAACAACATTCGGAAAAAGAGATGTTTGCGGTGCATGATGTGGCACTGACACCAGTACCTCCACCATCAAAGGAGTTAAAAGATAAAAAAATAGTATGATAGCGATACTGCAAGCTACATTCTCGGCTGTGCCCAACTAAACAAAATGAAGGACCGTATCAAGTCATCATAACAAACGATTAAATCACATCGAGGTCCAAAGTGCCATCAACATTAAGGTATGGTCATCTCCCTCTTTCAATTACATTTTATACTAACCTGAATACAGGTATCATATCGAAACGGCCGAAGCTCTCTCCAACTCGAAGGCCTTAGGTTCCACAAGCATACATTGCGCTCTTTTCATTTGACAAGGTTTTTATTACAAGAAGGTTTTTACTGGTAAGGTTTTAATGAGGCAACATCTATATGCTACCAAAGAAAGGCTCAACAAGTATTCAAGGCTTCTCTTCACTCAATCTCAAATACTGAGGGGCATCCTCCCATGAAGGTCACCTCCTCGGAGAAGCCAAGATGTGCTAAACTGGGTCAAGATACGAAAAAGATGTACCGGACCAAATGGTCGAACTAATCGAGTCCTTATAAAATAACTGAGCCCTTGATAGAAAAATGTGTATACTTATACTGAGCAATCAAAGAATACTTTCCCCTTCATCAAAGAATTTCACGTTAAAAAATGCCCGGTATTTCTTTTTACAAAAGAGGCTCTAGAGCCAAAAAACAACCCGAACACTCGGGGACTGGCATAAAAAATTTGAAGCTAAGACCTTAATGAGGAATCACTAATATTTCAAAAATGGCTTTAGGAGCCAAAAACATCTCGAACACTCGGGGACTGGCATCGAAAACTCAAGGCCACATGACCTCCGGGTCGGAAACTTCGAACTCGTAAGCCCTCAATTAGGCAACACCAAGTTTGCGAGGAATGGATCCCGAGCCAAGAAACTTTAGATGACTCGGGGACTACCGCCAACTGCCACCCCCACCGATTTGTCAAAAACTCGAGACTAAAAGGCCCCATGTGGGCAACCTCGAGCGCGTAAGACCTTCATAAGGCAATATCAAATCTATAAGACCTTCATAAGGCAAAACCAAATCTGTAAGACCTCAAGCAAGGCATAAGCTATACTTGTACCAAGTAACCAAAAATTTAAGACCTCAAAGGCATGTAAAAATTTATAAGACCTTACAAAAGGTATTATCGCAATCTTAAAGTTAAGGAAATATGGCGAACTTATAAGACCCCTAAAAAGTCATACCCTCAACATAGACGCCAAAACTACTTCACTCAAGGATTGAAAGGCTCCGGCCAAAAACGATGACTATGGTCACAAGGCTGTGCCAGCCAAACTAACGCGACGCGAGGATGCCATACCGTCGCTATAAAATCACAGGCCTTCAATTATTTCAAAAGTACTTCAAAAAGAACCGGTTAAATAGGCTACCCTCGACATAGGAAAAAGAGCTTCGACCATGTCAGCTCCAAATTAGAGGCTTCGAGACACTCAACCACCAAGCCAAAACCTCATAAGGTGCTCGCTCATCGCCACATAATGACTCCCAATTGAGGTTCTACTAAACCGTCAAAGAGTCAGGCAAATCACAATCCCAAAAAGTCCTTACCAAGGAAAAAATAAAGGCCTATATTAGAGGTCGCACTGACCCAATGCGTAAGAGCCACTGATGCCATGCACCAGCCCATGTAAAAGGCCATATCGAACTAAAGCGTAAGAGCAACTGCTGCCAACTCGTATAAAAGTCGTACTGGCCTAAAGCGTAAGAGCCACTGTTGCCAACTCATATAAAAGGTCGTACCAACTAAACGCGTAAGAGCCTAAGGAACAAATTTTAATCCAAAAACTTAAGGGTCAATAAGCTTGAGTCAAAATTCGACTCGGAGACTGAACTCGAAACAGTTAAAGAAATATTTCGAAGAGCAAAAGCATAAGAGCTTAAACGCCAGCTTATACTAAAGGTCATTTCAACCAGACACGTAAGAGCCTACGGGCCGGCCCAACGAGCCCCAGGGCTGTACTATAAACCTAAAGGTTCTTTTAACTCAAAGACCAGTTCATCTAGCTAATGGCTAATAAACATCAAAACAAAAGGAAACATGAAAAATAAAGCCCGAAGGCTCCCTTTTGTACATATATATGAAAAACTACAAGCTCCATTTACAATTCTCTTTGAAGGCACTATATACGAAGTCAGAAAAGGGGACTATAGACCTTCGGCCCCTTCCTTGCTATCCTCGGCATAGGATAGAAAGAACTTAGCATCATGTTTGCTCGCCTTTGCCTGCTTCACCTCTTCTGATTGGTCAAAACCCCTAGCATGGATCTCCTTGAGGGGTTCCATTCGAGATTTATACTTAGCATATTCCTTTCTCTTGATCTCATAGTCAAGAGCCCTTCTCAGCATAGCTTAAGCATCGGAAGCGTCCTTCAAATAGACTGCCACTTTCTTGTTTGCCTTAGTTCAGCTCATTACGGCTTCGGTCCGGGCATCCAAAACTTCGGCCTTCACCTTCAAAAGCTCAGACTCGAGCTTTGTAATCATATTCGCTCGGACCAAGATGTTCTCACGAGCTAAGCAGAGTTGAACCTCAAAGGTGAAAGCCTTAGCTAAAGCATCTTTCTCCGCTATAGTCTGAACGTCCGCCTAATCCTTCAACTCGTCATTCTCATGCTTATCTTGTACAACTTCACTCCAAAGGAGTTCTAGGTTCTCCATCTTCTTCTGCAACTAAAATAAACGAAACTTCAGCTTCAGGGATAAAAAGGAGAACATGCACCCCTTTAGAACAAAAATTACCTATTCCTCAAGGTAGTTTTCGTAGTTCAGGATTTGTCGCCTCATATTGCAAGTACGACAACTCTTGTTCTTTCTTATCACAAAGAAGCCTGAGGGATTTTCCCTATCCATGGCTTTACACAACATCGCCTTAGGATGAAGCAACTCAGACTTGAGCTTGTCAAAAACCTGCGAAGGAGAAACTCGATAAGATAGCAAAAGCTGCAAATACTAAAGAGAATATACGATAGTCCAAAACTCACCAAAGAGTAGAGCTGCTGAGCTTCCTTAAAAGTCAAGCGCACATCTACTAATCTAGATCCATCAAACCCGATAAAATTTCTACTGATTGGGACACAGTCGCTCGATATATACAGCCCCTGGCCTCGATCATCCCTCGAAGTACCTTCGACAGGAGAAGTACTCATTGGAAGAAAACCATCGCTTCTCGAGGTAATTTTGACAAGAAAAGAAGATGGCAGCGGAGGAGGGACAATTTTTCCAAGACCAGAGATCTCGACCGCTGCAGGCTCGAATGGTGCCTCCTATTTGAGCCTCTACGCTAGACTCATCCTTCTATAAACATCGTCACCTAGCGAAGGCTTTTTGGCTTGTTAATTTTATTCGACCCTAAAGCTGATGATTCTCCTCCTTCTCCGGGATGGCACAGTCTCACTTCAGAGAACCCCTAAATGCCTACAAAGACAGAATCAATGCGCTTAAAAAGAGAATGCTTTCCAAAAAGAGCAAAATCACATAGCACGTACCATGGTGTCTTACCTCCCATATGCACTTAGACAGATCTCGCCACTTATGACCATCATAGTTTGAATGGATCGCCAACTTCCAAGCCCAATTCGTCTTGTCGAGGACCTCGTATGGCCTCCAAGAAATTGTTGCAGAAGGGAAGGAAAAATACATTTATGGAGCCTGCCTCCGCCATAATCAAAACAAACAAAACTACAAAGTCACAAGTGTACCACTTAAGTGTAAAATTCCATTCCTTGGGGAATGGCAGAAACTCAACAAGGATAATGTCAGTTGTCCGTACTTGGACAAATCAGCTTATCCACCCTCGATCCCTATCTTCTTTGTCATCGACAACGAACGGCCTGGTGGATCAGCATCAAAGGGTTAGCAGGCCTCGATGGTGAATAGGACACTACACAAATGAGATAACTAAGGGTAAACTCGGGCCTGGCTTCCTCCACAAAAAATCTCACCATCAACACTATCCTCCAAAATAGCAGATGAATCTGCACCAAGGTAGACCGATACTTTCGATAGAAGTCAAGTAAAACCCTATCGAGGGGACCCACCGTAAAGAGGTACGTGTACACGTTCAAAAACCTCTCAGCGTGATACATGATGCTCTATTCCAAGGAAGGTACATGCAATACTACCTTTTCCCTCCATCCACAATCTTTTCTCACTAACTCAAGGTGCCTTTCTCCTATTAAAGAAATAAATTTCGAGCTATGTTCCGATTATCCTGAATATCGAAAAACTTTCCCGACAAAAAGTCCTCCCTCGAAGTAAAATGTCTCGAGGTTGACTCACCTGGCATCAACAACGCTCCACCAACCACATAAGAACTAGAGGCAATATTTCCTCCTCTTTGCCAAACGAATCCTGGATTAGCATCCACAACTGTGGTAAATTCAGAGAATCAGAGCAATAATTTGAGCGAAGGCTTCAAAGTTAAAATGGCGAAGGACCAAACACTGGAAGGAAGAACTCTACGAAAAAGGATAGCTACTCAGAATAGCGGGATTTTCAAGGGAGGGAAGACAAACCTATATATTTAGAGAAAGCAGAAACTGTTTGCCTGCCTCAAAGGCTAATAAGAAATATTGACTGATCCATTGCCACTTTGGGAATATGTACCGTGCGACTGCCTCGGTCATTTCTTATCCATGTCACATTGCTACTTTACAGCATTTCGGTGATCAGTAACTCCCACATCAACAAGCCTCGAGATAGTACCCGATTTCGAGGACCTCTATCGAAAAGCAAATAGGATCTAAGGAGTCAGTGATATCATTACGAGCCTCGATATGGTACCCAATCTCGAGTACCTCTGTGAAGAATAATATAGGCTCTAAGGAGCCATTAGTATCATTACGAGCCTCGAGATGGTACCCGATCTTGAGGACCTCTGTCAAGAAGAGGATAGGCTCTGAGGAGCCATTGGTATCATTACAAGCCTCGAAATGGTACCCGATTTGGAGGACCTCTGTCAAAAGAAAGACAAGCTCTTAAAACCTACTCGTATGGGCTTGACCTAGAAGTGGTACCCTACCTTGAGGATTTCTACTATCGCGAGTGCAGGTTACCCGATATTCTAACCCTCGAGCTACCTAAGCCCGAGCCAATTTTCACTCAAAACTAATAATAAAGCCTTAGGGCTATTTCACACTTCTAGATCAATTTAAATATCCTCTCAGTTACTTTAATCCAGAGGCTATCCAAGTCCGGGTGTACCCACATTTGGGGTCTATCAATAACGCCTTAAGGCTATCTTTGCTCTAAGTTCAAAACAAGTTTTTAGGCCGCCCAAGCTTGAGCGAACTTTCTCTTAGGGATTGCCTTCGAAAGCCTAATAGATATCTTTATTCTTAGGCGTATGAGCAAGTTCCCCCTCGAGATCTATCCACGGAGTCTGATTGGCTAAGTTTCGTTCTAAAAATTCGAAGCCCTATTCTCAACCAACTCGAAGCTGGAGGTCCCGGTGGCCCAAGCTTGTATCAATTCAATCTGGGCTTAACCCGAGGAATGACAAAGGGCTCTACGAGATACCATATTAACCAACCAGGAACCAGGGAAGTACCAACACCAGGGCCGACATTCAGATCGATCGGTAGATTCATGCACTCAGGTTCTTCACAAAAGCAAATAAAAGGAAATCCGGCATAATTCAGGTACAAAATTGGAAAAAACACTTTTTCATTAGTAAATGATGATTACAAAAGTCCAAGGGTCCATACACATGATTACAAAAGCCCACGAAGGGTACTTACACGGAACCCTATATATATATATATATATATATATATATAACAATTACAAGCCCAATCTGCTGTCGAGGGTATGTCCTTGGGGAAATATCTTTGAGAACCACTTTCTCGGTGGCCTCATATCGGTCTTTCAAACAGTATCTCCAATACTGAAGAAGAAGCAGAAAACAATGAAGAATAAACTGAAAAAGATAAGGAAGCAAAAAAAGATAAAGAAGTGGTTTAGGTGAAAAATTTGGCGAGTATGGATCTCGCTAGCACTACTATTGGGAAGCTACTTCTTAAGACGTTGCATCGGTGTGAGATGCAATAATTAGTAAATGGAACCACCTCACCCCATGAAAAGTAAAAGGAATGAAGCGCCGCACAGGGTAGTTAAGAGAGATGAGTAGAAGTTCATATTTCGCATATCCTTTACTGCGAAGATAATTTACAATTTCTCTCTCATTATTTCGGCCAACAACAAAACCAACAAAAAACAAGCGCAATCCTACCCAATGGGAAAAAGCTCTGGGAAAGGGCCATGGCATAGCTGATGAGAACATTGCCATGTGACCTTATGGCCACGGGCTTCAAACATGGGAAATAGCATTGGGTGAGGACAAAGAGAAGAGAGGAGTATAAGGCTGTTGGAGAACATCTGAATGAAATTTTTGTTCAAGAAAACTTCCATTTGCAGAAAGGGTGCCAGTGTAACCGACAACACAGTCAATACATTTTGGGAAACGAATTGACAGTGATATTATCGCTTTAAAGAATATAAATCAACGATACACTGAATGATTCTGGAAAGATGAGCCGAAATAATCATGCCATTCTTTTTCCCAAATAGAGTAATTAAGTCGCAGGAGTTTTCAAGCTCCTTAGCAATTAATTAATTAAATAAATTTATTATAAGTATTTGTCTTGATTTTCTTATTATATTTGATTTTTTTTCTCTTGAAGGAAGGATAACATATTTATCATAATTAATTCTTACCTTTTACGAAAAGAAAATTATAATTCTATCATATTTGGCTCATTCTATTTTAGTAAAAAAATATTTTAAACTTCTGTGAATTAACAATCATTCTTTTTTATTTCGTAGGATCCACAATATAATTCTTAAGGGATTTGTAAGTCTTATTTAGGGGAGAATTTTGAAATAAATATTATCCTGCCACTTATGTGTGCCTATCGTAAGGTTATTATCTAGATACTTTATACTTTTTTATAGTAGATAGATTGCTCACTCTGCTACACATCGAAACTTTCAAATATTTTTTGACAATTCTGTTAGTCCTAGTATATCACTTTGATGTGCTATAATTGCTTCCAAAATATTTTATGCTCTTTCTTTTCATGTCGTATTGCGGGGTGCTAACAGTGACTTTCGAATTAAGGATGACCATATAACAAATGCTAATTAGAGAGACGTGCATTGGTACTTGATTAAGTCGAATTATGCCTTCTAAGAGATCTAGCGGTCATTATAAATATAATTTAGTTTATAAGTCTGGATTTGAATCTCACGAAAAAATAACAGACAAATTACAACTAATAGTTTTGCATGAAATTTAATAACTTAAATCAAAGTAATTACAATGCAGTAATTTATAACTTAGCAAAAAAAAATGTTGTAGATAAGATTTGAAAAAGTCTACAGTTATGATTTCCTCTATTGTCGAAATCTTCCCCGCTATTTTTCTTATAAATTCACCTAAATATTCTTCATTAATCGTGAGTAATTTAAGTGTCGTAACTCTCTCTCTCGCTACTATCGTAATTTACTAGACGTATTCTCTCGAACTACGCTAGTTGGAATTAATTCACCGCTCACTACATCCGCACAAGGCATCATTATCTCTATTCCTATCTTTAAGCCCTCTATATTGATGTTTCAAATACGTTAGGGATGGTGTTGTTCAACAACTACCTAAAGGTGTATTCTCTATCGAGCAATATATACATTAAATATGCACAGTTAATAGAGAGCTCTTCAGTTTACAATAATGAAAATATAGTTGAATAAGTAGAGAAAAATAAAAAATACAGTAGAAAATCATCCTCCTATAGGATCCATTAAATCTTAGATAAGAGAGTTTAGCTACTCATAACATGAAATTACCAAATAAAGTGATAAAAAAGGGAAAACTCGTTTCATTCTTGCTCTACAGTTCTTTGCGGCATTTTTCTTCTCCAAAATCATGTCTGACCCTAGAATAACTCGTCCGGGGAGTATTTATATCAATCAACGGTCCAAATTTGGGTTGGGGTCTTTTAATTCGTGGCTTTTAATTATCGTGCTATAGACCTCATAAAGCCTAGTCTATAATGCGGTCGAAACCTCACGAAGCATGGCTTATAGCGCGGTCAACCTGACTATAGACCTCTCGAAGCCTGGTCTATAACACGGTCAACCTGGCTATAAACCTCACAAAGCCTGGTCAATAGTATAATCAACCTCTCTATAGACCTTGCGAAGCCTGGTCTATAACATGGTCAACCTGGCTATAGACCTTACAAAGCTTGGTCTGTAGCACAGTTTGGACACTAGATGCTTTTTTGCTATTTTCTTGTATTTTTGTCCTCTTTTTGTGTAACTTTTGTTCGACGATTCCTTTGAATGTTCCTACACATAAAAAAATATAATTTAGCTCAAATATTGCACAATAACTCTTTAGAACAACAAAATATATGGAGAGTAATGTACTAAAAGTAGCATTTTGTCTCATATCAGTACTCCATTATTGGTTGTTTACACGTTTTATAATCTTGGGCTATAGTTAAGTGCTCTTTTATACGTTAAAAATCTTTCTCATTTCTTGAACACTGTGTATCAAATCAATTAACTATTACTAATTTATATATCGACATTTGACTTGATGTATAAAGTATAAGAAAAAAGAGTTTACCCTAAAAATTGAGTAACAACTAAATTTGTAATGTGGTTATGTAATTTTACCTAATACCAATTGATTAATTCAGAGAAAAGTGATGAAATTGATAATAACATAAAACAAACTGCTGTTTGAACAACGTCGCCGAGCTAATGGACCCTCGAGAATTGTAAAGCAAGAACAGTTAAGAACAACAAATTGATGAACAATAGAGAAAAATTATATTGCCTTGATCTGTATGAATTTAAGGTGTTTAGAAAATATGGGGGCCCCTTTATATACTATAGGAATCCTAATTAAGGTACATACTAATTATGGAAGTGAATCCCATGATTGATATAAATAATCGCCTTTGATTTGATCTGCTCTGAGATTTTTGTCGTGATCTCCGACCGGTTACAAATATTTTATCTTTCCGTTATTGCATTTCACTCGAAGTCGGTAAAACTTAGTCTCGATTACTACTGGCCTCGGTCTCGACGGACACTTCAATTCTTGAACTCGACACCTCATTTTCGTGTTGTAGCCTGATCCATTATAAGGCTGACCCTCGATATGACCCCCTGGACTCGATTAAATAGCAAAATTTGGCAAGACCAATTTTAACTGTATACAGATAGTCCCCTCATTTCTTGGAATGTAATGAGGATAAATGAAATGAGTCTTCAACTACCATGACATCATCCTTGTAACGTAGGTGATAGAAGCGACTGAGGCATTGTATCGGTACAGTTCCCAAAACCTTTAATGCGGGTTGGTTGGTGGTCGGTCAGTAGCAACCTTGAACCGTCATCGTGAAACCCATAGATAGATTCCTTTTCTATTTTTTGATTTTTACCTTCAATCTCTTCCGCTCTAATCTCCAATATTTATTTGCATTTCGCAAGTTCTTCTTCTACAAATTGTCTAATCTCTTATGAATATACCAAATCTCTCATTACTGGTTATTACCCATTCTAGAAAATGCCTAAGACTTCCAAAACTTTCCCTCATAAAGAAAATGACTTTTTATCAAAACCCTTTGTGGCGGCAGAATATCCTCTTACTGTCTAAACCTACCCCTTCATAATAAGTCCCTTGGGCCATATAATTGCTGCCTTCTTCAAGAAGTACAACATCACTATGGGCCAGAGCCATTCATCATTTTGGAGGATCATTCTGCTTCTCTGATTCTTCGTAAGTAAGATCGAGGGGCATTAGGAGGCATGATCAAGCTTTATCATAGAGCTACCAAACCCCTATTCTCAAGTTTAGACGAGACTCGAGATCGAGGTTAGATAGGCAGGTTTGTGCAAATAAGGACCTCGGACATGATCCTCACCGGAGATATGCAGTTCACTGAAAGGTGGAACATGGAACATAAGTATTTGCTTGGCCTTCCAAGTACCTATAATTGTCGTTTCTGATTTCTTCTCTTCACCATATCTATTAAATTTTATGTTGTAGCCAGGGCTATTGTAGCGGAAGTTATCCCCGACCTGAGGCAATGGGTCGAGGGGTTGGTGTCTTAAAAAGTCTACTCCGAGCGTGTCTGGATGAGTTGTCGAGAGGCTCATGGGAGGCTTGTAACCATAGTAATTTTTCTTTGCAAAGCTTCCATTTGTGCTTTATTTCTTTATTTTATTTTTCTCATTTTGCAAGTCTTGGGAAGGATGTGCCGATGAGGCCCCCTTCTGCTGAAGAAATGGAACTTCTTTTCGCGTCTTCCCCGAAGCAAGGCAAGGAGAAAAAAATAAAGGAGGCTCCGAGCTCCTCAAGCCAAGAGAAGAAAAAACCAGCTAGAAGGCCTCACAAACCAAAGGGGGGGGGGTCATCTCCTTGACTCTAGAGTCCGTCCACCAGTTAGCGGATGAGACCAACAATGAGGATGAAGAAGAAGGTTCTGGTTTGGCATGTCATGTGTGGGCTGACACCGAGGTTTAAAGAACTACAAAACAGGGGGGTCAAAACCGCTTTGCCCCGGGCTATTGAGTCAACGAGAATTGAGGATGCCTTACCTTAATATAGAGAGGCCATCGACGAGCCAGTTGAGACTGGGGTAGAAACCGAGCTCAAGGTTCCACAATATGAAGGTGATGCCTCCAAAGATCCACTTTGGGGGATAATAGCCAGGAAATCCTCCTCATTCCATCCAGTGCCGGATTTGATGATTTAGGTGATGTCCATGTTGTAGAGACTTATGAAGAAGAGGGGCCCAAGGTGTGGAAGCCTTTTTTTGTGGCTATTTTGCCGACGTGGAAGACGTCACTGGTTTGGGTGATTTGGTCGTACCAAAGAAAATCTCTAACGAGGCTTCCTTAAGTTATGTATTGACCAATCAGTTCTTGACTCCCGGCATTGATCTAGACCAAAAATGACCTCTTATCATCTCGATCCCGGAGGATACCCAAGTTCTTTTTGTCCTTGTACGGTTAGCAAGTTACCTTCAATGTCTGCTTACTGAGGATACCAAGCCAAAAATGGACGTGGTGGATATTGTGTGCTTGTTCAATGAGGCCCATTATGCCCTGAATTGGGTAAGTCCGGGGCCATTGTCTTTACATGATTTTTGTCTCATAAATATTCCTACCATTACTTCTTTTCTTGCAAGCTTTGGTGTTACATCATGAGGCCTATCTTCAAACCCGAGAGGAACGCAAGGTCGAGGTTCAAGACCTTACTGAGAAGTGAAACACTTAAATATTTCTCAGTAAGAAGCTTCAGGTGAACCTGTTGGAGGGCCGGAACGCACTTGAAGAGATGGCTGAGTAGGTATTTCGAATTCTTCATCATACCAAGGATGAATTGGAAATAACGACTAACAAAACCATTATGTAGACTCGATAGAGAATCAAACAGATCAAAGGCTTTCATGGGCAAATAAACGAAGTGTAAGTTGAGGCCAAGCGATTTAAGGGGTGTATGGTCATCCCGGCTGTATAAAAGGAGATTGTTCAGGCAGAGCCAGATTCTGCCATGTCGCAACTTCGTCAGGCAAATGACAAAGCCTCGGCCCAAGTGAAGAAAGTTGAGGAGCTCGAAATGAACCAAGCTAAGTTGGTTGATAAACTTGATGTCGCCAGATTCAAAGTGGCTACGATCAATAATGAGGCCTAAACTATCACAGATCAATACACGATGATGTTGAAGCCACCTTCGAGTAGGCTAGAGGCATGGTCAATTATTCAAAGTGGAAAAGTCAAAAGGAGTTTATCGAAGACATCATAGTCCGTAGTGTCGACATATCCGCTGAGCTTGAGATCGCCAACGCTAAGGAAGAAACATCTCGAAAGTTAGCATTCCCTGATGAGGATCCGAGGACGTGAGTGGATCTGGTGGAGAAGATTCTGAGGTGAAGGAACTGCCTCCGAAGAAAGCTAGGCCTTAAGGATTAGTAGTATTTCTATTAAGGCTGTTCCTGGCCTTTGTATAAAGTTTAAGATCAGACCAATGGTTATTTTAAGAAAATATTTGGTATAAAAATTTCCCTTGTTTCACTTTGACTTGTTTTATTTCAATTTCTGCCTCATACAAATTTTGTTTCGACCATGTTTTGAAAATTTTGCAAGTGTGAGGCTTTGGTAGTTTGATCAAAAGTGGACTAGTATAGTCTCAATGATTGAGTGAGTACTTGCTCGAACTCGGAGTAGAAAAACCCCTTAGGTTTCGTTTGAACAAGGGTGAATTCTCGAACCCAAAAATGTAGTAGCCCTTAGGCTCTTTGAATTTGGCCAATATTGCCTCAAAAGTGTGGCTTCTTCCCCTTTCGGCTTGAAGAGTTTAATCATATGAGAATTATTATGCCTTATTACGAGGTAACTTTGTAACCATCAGAATTCTCATGGTTTAGAGTTATTGAAAAACTTTGTTATGCCTTAGCATAAGTTTGTTCAAGAGTTTGAACAATTTGGTACCCTTTAAGGTTTTTGAGGGTTGATGTTATCGAAACCTGTTGTAAATTTGCCGAGGGTAGCCCTTTTTAAATTGGTTTATGAGAATATTTTAAGGCCTGTTTGATAACGTAATTGGGACGTCTCCAAACCGTATTAGTTCGACCGTAGCCTTAAACTTGAGATTTGCCCTTTGGGCTTGTTTCTTAACAGTACTTCAAACTTCTTTTAAGTACTAGTCCCTGAATATGATGGACATGACTTGTAAATTTGGGAGTTCCCTTTATAAGGTCTTATGATTTAGGAGTTTAATAATTCGAGAGGGGGTCAATTTTTGGATGGCAGTCCCCGAGTGCAGAGTTAATTGCTCGAGTTTATTTGTGATTGGCTCTTAGGCCAGTTTCCGCAATATATTGTATGTACAAAATTGTAAAGTAGAAATTTCAATAAGGCGTGGAAAATCTTTTTAAGAAAAAAGTAGTTCTTTCAATAGATCATTCATGCGTACATGTTTTGTTATTAAGGCTTAGGCAGTCTACACGAGCACGACTCGTATGACCATTTGGCCCTTTAAAACATTTTCCTACTGAGACCATATTGACTCAAAGTTTCTTCTATGAAAGCATAACATCTGAGGGTGATGCTCCCCCCAAACCCAGTATCCGAGGTTGATTGTAAAGAAGCCTCAGATACTGTTATATTGTCCCTAGATAGCACATATAAGTTGCCTCATTAAAAAGCTTACCGGAAAAACCATTTAGGATAACAACTAATCTAAAGGAAAAAGAGTGCAACACGTACTTTAAAACCTAAGGTCTTCGTGCTGAAGAGATTCTCGATGTCTTCGACCGAACACTTGTGATACGTTAGTATAAAGTGTAAACAAAAAGAGAGAAAGTCGTACCTTAGAGAAAGTATCGTTTAAGGAGTGATTTGTTCCAATTGTTTGGCAATTTTTCGTCCTCCATTGTGCCAAGTTCGTTAGATCCCTTTCCGATAGCATCGAGGACATGATATGGCCCTTACCAATTTAGGTCGAGTTTCCCTTCATATGGGTCTCGAGCATTGAGGGTGACTTTTCTCAAAACTGAGTACCCTATTTTAAAGTGTTGAATATTGGCTCTTCGACTATAATATCTTTTGATTCGCTGTTTCTGGGTGGCCATTCGAACTAGGGCGGCTCCCATTTTTTGTCTAACAATTCGAGGCTTGTGCTCCTAGCCTCGTGATTTGATTATTTCGTTGTGTATCAAAACCCAATGCTAGGTTCCTCGACTTCGACCGAGATTAGAGCTTCGACGCCATATACTAAGGACAATGGCATCGCCCTCGTACTGGATTTGTCGTTGTCCAGTATGCCCAAAGGACTTTGGGACCTATTTCTCTCCATTTCCATTTGGCGTCGTTCAACATTTTATTTTAGTTCTGAATGAAGGTCTTTTTCGTGATTGGGCATGTCCGTTCCTACTAAGATGGTATGGTATCGATAATATCCTTTTTGTTTTGTGTTCTTCGAGAAACTTTGTTACTTTTTTGCCGATAAACTATTTTTCATTATCACATACAATCTCGGCGGATATCCCGAATCGGCATACGGTGTGATCCTAGATGAAGTCTATAACTTCTTTCTCTATGACTTTCTCAAAATCCCGTGATTCAATCCATTTAGACAAATAGTCAGTCATAAATAAAATGAACTTAGCTTTACTTGGGGCCAAAGTAGGGGACCAATGATGTCCATCCTCCATTTCATGAATGTCCACGGGAATATGACTGAATGAAGTTGCTCTCCGGGTTGGTGGATCATCGGCGCATACCTTTGGCATTTGTCATATTTTTGAACGACTCCTAAGTATCGTTTTCCATATTGTCCTAATAATATCTTACTCTGATGACTTTGTGAACCAGTGATTTGGTGCCAGAATGTTTCCGCAGGTGCCATTGTGAATTTCTCGAAGGACGTAGTCGGTGTATTCCGTACCCAAGAATATTGCCAAAGGCCCATCAAACGTTCTTCTGTATAATGTTCAATCTTCGGCCAATGTAAATCGTGCAGATTTCGCTTGCAGAGTCCTCGATTCCTTACATTCTGATGGAAGTTTCCCATTCTTCAGATAATCGATATATTTGTTCCTCCAATCCCAAGTTAAGTTTGTGGAATTTATTTCATTGTGGTCTTCTTCGACCAAAAAGTTTGAAAGTCGTATGATAGTCTCCGAGATAATTTCATCATCTTCAATTGATGAACCCAAGGGCATCGACCTTACCGTTCTGTTCTCGAGGTCAATGATGTAGGGTCCATTCTTTGAACCGGTGTAAGGTTACCTAAAATTTGTCTAAGTACCTCTACATTCGATCTTCTCGAACCTCGAAGGTTTTGTTGACCTGGTTAAGCACGAGTTGGGAATCACACGTGGCCTCGATGACTTCTGCTCCGAAAGTTTTAGCCAGCTTGAGACCTGCAATCATGGTCTCATACTTAGCCTCATTGTTAGTCAACTTAGGGGTTTTGATAGATTGTCTAATCTTATTACATGTTGGTGGCTTCAAAATGATGCCTTGCTAGGACACCCTCACATTCAAAGCACTGTCTGTGAGAGAGTTTGCACCCCCCGAGGATGTACTCAATTTTATCAATAGCTCCTTTTTTACCTTTATCACGAGGGTTGGTGTGAAATCAGCCACAAAGTCTGCTAAAATTTGAGACTTGATGGCCGTTCGGGGTTGATATTCGATATTATACCAACTGAATTTGATGGTCTATTTGGCCAATCAGCCTGAAAGTTTGGGATTATGCAAAATATTACGAAGCGAGCAAGCGGTTAATAAACATATGGGTGACATTGAAAATACAGTTTTGGCTTCCTAAAGGCACTTATTAGTGGAAGTGCCAATTTCTCTAAGCGTGGATATCTAGTTTCTGCTTCTCCTATTGTCTGACTTACATAATAAACAAGGAATTGCGTACCTTGTTTTTCTCGAATTAGGATACCACTTACCGCGATCTTTGAGACTGCTAAGTACAAGTAGAGTTTTTCATCTTCCTTTAGAGTATGAAGCAACGGTGGGCTTGAGAGGTGTCGCGTCAATGCCTCTAATGCCTGTTGGCATTCCAGGGTCCAGGCAAAATCATTCTTCTTTTTGAGTAGAGAGAAGAATCTATGGCTTCGATTTGACGATCCCGAGATGAATCGGCCTAAGGCAACTAACCGCCCTGTCAGCCTTTGCACAACTTTTACGTTGTCTACTACTGTGATGTCTTTGATAGCCTTGATTTTATTGGGGTTGATCACGATCACCCAATTCGACACCATGAAGCCAAGGAACTTGTCGAACCGACCCCGAAAGTGCATTTCTCGGGGTTGAGCTTCATGTTGTATTTTCTTAGTATCTCGAATGTTTCATGAAAATATGTCAAATGGTCCTCTGTGTGCAAGGATTTAACTAGCATGTCATCAATATATACTTAAACTGACTAACCTATCTACTCTTCGAATATTTTATTTACTGGGCGTTGGTAGGTAGCTCATGCATTTTTTAGCCCAAAGAGCATTACATAATAACAATATGTTCCGTACGTGGTGATAAATGAAGTCTTCTCTTGGTCTTCTGGGTTCATTTGAATTTGATTGTACCAGGAATAGGCATCGAGAAACCTAAGGATCTCGTGGCCGGCCGTGGCGTCGATCATGCAATCGATGTTAGGTAGTGGAAAATAATCTATGGGACATGCCTTGTTTTAATCCTTATAATCTATACACATCCTAAGTTTGTTCCCTTTTTTAGGAACTACGACTATATTGGCTAACCATTCGGGATACTTCACTTTCCAAATGGACCCTATTTTGAGAAGTTTAGTTACCTCTCCCTTTATGAATGCGTGGTTTACCTCAGAGTCGGGCCTTCTCTTTTGTTTCACCCATATGAACTTTGGGTCCAGGATTAGTCGATATGTTGTGATCTCCGATGGGTTCCATGTCATGTCAAGGTGAGAACAAGCAAAACAATCCATATTTTTATTAAGGAACTTAATGAGTTTTTCCCTAAACTTAGGAGTTAACCCCATGCCAAGGTATACCTTTTGATCGGGCAGATGCTTGATCAGTATGACTTGCTCCAACTCTTCGACCGTTGAGTTCGTGGGATTGAAATCATTGGGGATTATGAAGGTTCAATATATCATACAATCATCATCCTTGAGAGTCTCCTGCTGCTCTAATCTGGTACAGGCCGACAACCATGGTTGCAATTTGATGACCTGCTTTTCCTTCGATTCCGATCCCTTGGTTGATGTTAATGCCGATACTGGTATTACTTTATCAATTGCAAATATCTCTTTGGCTGTTGGTTGTTCACCATACACTATTTTAACTCCTTATGGTGTTGCGAATCTCAAGATTTGATGATGCATTAAAGGCACTACCCTCATATTATGGATCCACGGTCTCCCGAGCAGTAAGTTGTATCTCATATCATCTTTCAGTTACATGGAACTTTGTTTCCTAGATAGTTCCAGCCACGTTCATTTGCAACATGATTTCCCTTTTGGTGGTTTCACTTGCCATGTTAAAATCATTAAGTACTCGAGCTGCATGCACGATTTGATCCTGAAGGCAGAGCTGCTCCATGACCCTGGATCGAATAATATTTTTTGAGATACCTGGATCAAGTAATACACGTTACACTTGAATTTTATTCATAAGGATAGATATTACCAGTGCATTTTTATAAGGCTGTTCTATCCATTCCGCATCCTCATCGTTGAAGGATAAGGTATATTCCCACAAGTATTCCCGGGGTACGTTTCTCCCTTGTGATTATGACTATAGTGCGTTTAAGTATTGGACCTGGAGGTATATCAACCCCGACGACGATCTTATGAATCAAATATTGTGGTTCCTTATATTCTTTTTTCCTGTTTGTATCTATATCACTAAAGTGATGTTTTGCTAGGTCCTGTAAGAATTCTCAAAGATGTCCTTTGTTGAATAAACGAGCTACCTCCTCCCTTAATTATCTGCAGTCCTCGGTTCTGTGACTATGGATTCCATGGTACTTGCACGTTTGATTCGGATTCCTTTGAGCTGGATCGGTTTGCAAGGGTCTAGGCCATCTAATATCCTTGATCCATCCAGTGACTGACATAATATTTGAAGCATCGATGCTGAAGTTGTACTCCGATAACCGTGGTGCTTCCTTAGGCTCGACGTGTTTAATTATCGAAGCCATTCTTACACATAATCCCTCGAGAATTTTTACCTCGATCATTTAGAATGGGATTACGCCCTGGTCCGTTGTTCCTTCGATCTGCACTATATGGGTAGTATCGATCTCTGTTTGATCGAGGCTCTTTGTCGATGTTCCTTTGAATTCCGCCTTCAAACATGTTTGGGTAAATGGAACCGGATAGAGCTCTCAACTAATCATCCTCGATACTAATCTTTGATTGATACCGATTATGCACATCGTCCCAGGTCACCGCTGGATATTCAATCAAATTATGCTTTACTTGACGTGATGCTACAAAACTTTGCTCGTTCGAAGATTGAGTGAAGGCTTGGACATCCCGATCATCAGTAACTAGGTGTAGGTCAATGCGTTCCATATGAAATCGAGATATGAACTCCCTTAGAATTTGATTGTCCTTCTGTCTCACTTTGAAGAGGTCCGACTTCCTGTTTGCGACCTTCATCGCTAAAGCGTGTGCCTTTACGAATGAATCAGCGAGCATGACAAAAAAATCGATAGAATTAGGAGGCAATTTGTGGTACCATATCATTGCCCCTTTGATAAAATTTCCCAAAATATTTAAACAAAACGGACTCAATCTCATCATCTTCTAAGTCATTTCCCTTTATTCCGCATATATAGGAAGTGATGTGTTCATTACGATCGGTGGTCCCGTTGTACTTACGTATTTTCTTAAGAATAGGATTCTGAGCTGCACTTTGAGAAAAAAGCTTCTGCACGAACGTTTTCGAATCCAAACCCTTTAGGATCAGGGGTGCCTCCGGTATTTGGTCAACCCATGAGTTGTACATCTTTACCTTTTTGTCGTTTGCCTCGATTTTCTTTTCCACTAATTTTATGCATTTAGTGAGCTCCTTGAATTCTCATGATGGCGGGGTCAGTTCCTGATCCATTATCGTTCAATTTTTCCTGTACATGCTTGATCCTATAAATAACATCCTGTGACATAGCGAGTTTGATTTTGCTTGGTGCCCGATTCTGGAGTTGAGATATTGCAGCATGCTAAGTTTGTGGCATGTCAAATGTCATTCAAAGGCTAATTCCACCTTCTTCACCATTTTGGGGTTCTGATCGGCTGCTCGTGCGTCTCTACGGATGCTATTTTCAAGGTCGGCACCTAAATCTCCACGAATGGAGACACCATTACTGATGTTAACCAGATCCACAACTTGTGGTACGTCAGGATTAATTGGAGGCACTTTGTTTCCTGGGGCGACTACGTGTTTGTTTTCGCTATGAAGACCAAGGCTGGTATCAGTGTGAGTTAGTACTTCTTAAGAGTGTGACATGTTGATTCGTGAAATAAAAAACACTTACAAGTACAAGTTAAAAAGCAGTATGTGTTATGAAAGTTAATATTAATCAATCACTATTATCCTTAGCCCTACAGTGGGCGCCAAACTGTTTACCATAAAAATCGAGCAACAATTAAATTTGTAATGTAGTTTTAAGGATACGTGATTTCACCTAATACCAATTGATTAATTCAAAGATAAATGATGAAATTGACAAGAAGATAAAACAAACCGATGTTTGAACAACATCATCGAGCTAATGGACCCTCAAAAATAGTAAAGCAAGAACTGTTAAGAACACTAAATTGATGAAAAATAGAGTAAAATTATATTGCCTTGATCTCAATGAATGCAAGGTGTTTCCAAAAGATGGGAACCCCTCTTTATATACTAGAGGAATCCTAAGTATGGTATAATATTAATTATGGAAGTAAATTCCATGATTGATACAAAAAACAGGATTTGATTTGATCCGCTCTGAGATTTTCATCGTGATCTCTGACCGATTACGTATATTTCACCTTTCGGTTATTGCATTTTGCTCGAAGACGGTCATACTTAGTCTCGATAACTGCTAGTTTCGGTCTCGACGGACACTTTAATTCTTGAACTCGACACCTCGTCTTCGTGCTGTAGCCCGATCCATTACAAGGATGACCCTCGATGTGATCCCTGATCTCGATTAAATAGCAAATTCGGACAAGCCCATTTTAACCGTATACAGAAGAAAATATCTTTTTTTGACATATAAAATAAATATATTTTAGTATAATAACATATCAGAAATACATAGAAAATTAATCTAGAGTTCGTCAGCACATGATCATGTCAATTCTCGCAAGAGCTTGTAAAACATAAATGTGAAGGTTAAGGAATTCTTTTTTTTTTTTAAAGGAAAAAAGAGGAACACTCTAACATTGAGACGCGTCAAGGTTTTTAAACGACCTAAATAAGGAAAGTGTGGACGCTGCGATATAAAATGAAAGGAAAGAATGTTAGTTTTGGATTTTCTTATACGCATGGGATGAGGGAAACATCTCTTGCGTAGATGACTAACTTAAAACACTGTGGAACCGTGGATTTGCCAATAATCTACCAATGATGATAGTGGTACAGGAAAAACGACCGAGCTTACGGCTTACCTATAAAGAGAAAATAGTCATATATAGTTAAATCAAAGGAAAATAACCAAAAGCGTAGCAGCAGTGTATCTAAACAGGCAGGCCGAAATAACAAACAGTAGCACGAGGGCTACCAGATTGTGGTCTAATTACGAGGAGGAGGTGTCACGAAATTAAACGCAAAAACAACTCCAACACCTATTTATAGAAATGGGCTTCAATATTTGGTGATAACGTTAGGCAATGGACTTTAGTCATGGCTAAGAAAAGAAAGCACATGTAACTGTAGAAGACGACAAAAACAGCATTCAAATGAGGAAGATATCAGACAAAAACATACTACATTTGATGACACTTGAAAAACTAAAAGAACACTACTGTAGTGAATTATGTTTTTTGGTAACATGGGGGTTGAATGTATACATTTCCCATTTGTAGCCCCTATTCCTATCTAATTTCAAAAGAATGGTGACAATTCAGGGATTCCAAGATAAGCTTGTCAAGATACATTGTAACATCCTAGTAGTATCAAGTATGCATGTTTGTGTAATACACCGGCCAGAAATAATGTGATATATATAGTAGTCGATATCTGTTGGAGTTTAATTGTTCATCATTTTTAATTTTCTTTATTTAGCATTCGCCCAAGTTAAAGGGAAAAAGAATTGGAGTACTCTAAAATAAGGATAGCGTAATTCTGTCGACACACCATATCAAGCCCCATGCATCTTATTCTGAACCTAACGAAGTAACATTTCACATAGCTGTTTGCTGATACAAAAATAAGCTGCAGTCACAAAATAAATATGAACAAATATAATTTTGTTGATAAAATGATGCGGGTACAATCCTGTTTTTTCTTTGGTTCTTCCCTCTTGATAATCTTCGTAATTCGAGGGCTGAAGCAACGTATTTCTCAAATGTAAGGATGATGCAAAGCTCCTAGATGTATCCGGTTTCTTGAACTATTTCATTATCAAGAAGTATCCAGTGTCTTTTTGTGAGTATCCCGTGAGTTTATGGGATTTTTTTGAGACTCCTCTTTAGGATAATATGTATCCCTCTATATAAGTTTGAGTTAGGGTTCAGGGTAGAGTACCATCCAAGAAACCCTGATAGACTCCTAATAGACTCCTATGATTTCTAGAGTCCTGTAGTATCATTAATTTAGGATTTGGTTTGATCCCTTAAAATTTCGATGTCTACAAACGCCCCCTACTTCAAGGTTTGTCGGGGTGTACGCTTGCCGAACTTTAAGACGAGACTTGAAGTACTCGACAGTCATAACAAATGGTTTTGAAACTTGGAGTTTTTGATTTATAGGAGGAAGAGATGAAGGACAGATTTGGTCCCTCTGGGCGTGCCAATTTGTTTGCATCAAAATATATGTGATACAAAAATAAGTTGCAATCACAAAATAAATATGAAGAAACATAATTTTATTGATAAAATGATGTGGGTACAATCCTGTTTTTCTCTTGGTTCTTCCCTCATGATAATCTTCGTGATTCGAGGGCTGAAGCAGCGTATTTCCTGAATGTAAGGATGATGCAAAGCTCCTAGATGTATCTGGTTTCTTGAACTATTTCATTGTCAAGAAGTATCCGGTCATATTTTGGTCTCTTTGTGAGTATCTCGTGAGTTTATGGGATTTTTTTGAGACCCCTCTTTAGGAAAATATGTATCCCTTTATATAGGTGTGAGTTAGGGTTCAGGGTAGAGTACCCTCAAGAAACCCTGATAGACTCCTAGGATTTCTAAAGTCTTGTAGTATCTTTAATTTAAGATTTAGCTTGATCCCTTAAAATTTCGATGTCTACAAATGCCCCTACTTCAAGGTTTGTCGGGGTGTAGACTTGCCGAACTTTAAGACGAGACTTGAAGTACTCGACAGTCGCAACAAATGGTTTTGAAACTTGGAGTTTCTGATTTATAGGAGGAAGAGATGAAGGGCAGAATTGGTCTCACTGGGCGTGCCAATTTGTTTGCATCAAATTATATGTGATACAAAAATATGTTTCAATCACAAAATAAATATGAAGAAACACAATTTTATTGATAAAATGATGCGGGTACAATCCTGTTTTTCCCTTGGTTCTTCCCTCATGATAATCTTCGTGTTTCGAGGACTGAAGCAGCGTATTTCCCGAATGTAAGGATGACGCAAAGCTCCTAGATGTATCCGGTTTCTTGAACTATTTCATTATCAAGAAGTATCCGGTCATATTTTGATCTCTTTGTGAGTATCCCGTGAGTTTATGAGATTTTTTTGAGACATCTCTTTAGGAGAATATGTATCCCTTTATATATGTGTGAGTTAGGATTCAGGGTAGAGTACCCTTCAAGAAAATTTGATAGACTCCTAGAATTTCTAGAGTCCTATAGTATTTTTAATTTAGAATTTGGTTTGATCCCCTTACAATTTCGATGTCTACAATCGGTTTCATCACCCGCTTATTCTACCTTTTTCGTTTCTATTTCATAGAAGCATATATTAATTTATCAATTTGAGTAACTTTTTTGGTATTGCGCGACCATGGGTGTTCCTATATTTTACTGCTGAGTGCTTATGACTTAGGCTTAGCATACACTACCAATCATTGTTTTGACCACTCCACAGAACCACATATATATTTTATTATTATGGTTAGTTATTTATTTGTTCAGTTGTCCAATATATTTTCCACCTTAAAAATATAAAAAATAATCCACCTTACTGCAACGCTGTTGGAATTTAGATCCACCATGTGTCTCTCTATATTAATCCATTAGAAGGACAAGTTGAGTTTCATTTCCTACCTGAGAATTACTACAAGTTACTCTGGAAGCTTTTCTATCTAATTTGAACTGATATATAGGTTAAAACATAAAATAAAATAAGAGTTTTCTTCTATCTACATAATAATATTTCCAATATCGTACTTCACCGTATAAAAAGAAGACACGGTACTTCGAAAATATTTTACAACCTAGACCAGCAGATTCTGAAAATTTTCCTCTGTCATTTGTTTAACAAATCTGTGATGATGGTTACATGATTTGATCTCTTCTCACACTAAAAAATTTCGGTTCCAAGTTCCGTCGGCGATTGGATAGTGGATACCGGGATTACTAAGATTTATATATTATTTTATTATCAAATTTACATTTTAAAGAAGTTTTAACTCGTAAAAAAGAAGATTGTTGGCTTTCTAGATTGCACCTTAAATCTTAAGTTCACCCTTTTTAAATTTGTTTTCCTTTTCGCTCTTCCGCTGGTAATATAAGTAGATATAACTTTTCAGGATGGAAAAAGAATAGTATAGACGATGCACCAAAAAGGGAGGTTAAATGCATATAATATTTTATATTCATACGTGATCTGAATAATAGATGCACCCAAAAAAATTTGGTAAATTCATTTCAAGAGTATTAGGGTGAACGACAAGAAGGCCTATTTGCAAATTTTATTCTTTGAGAAAACTTATGACCAGATCATGACAAGGCACGTACTATATGTCGCCAACCTCTGACAAGTAGCATTTTATTTCGTGCCAGTTAGATAAAATACCTTATTTTATGAGAAAAAGAAAAGGATGGAATAGTCTAATATTAGACAAAAACTACTTGCTTGGAAACATTTATAACTAAGTACACATCAAAGACTTCATTTTCAGTCTTGACAGATTATATATGGTGTATATGAAAAAGAAGAGACGCGACTGCTTCTGACCTACCTTACAAGTCATCCAAGACTTTAACAGCCTAACCCACTTATATTTGGGGATTTATTAATTCAAAATTTTTTAAGTCTCTTACCAAAGTTTGACCTCCTATTTTCTTTTACTTACTTGACTCCTCAGTCTAAGGGACCAAAAATCATCCACAAACTCCACCTAATGACCCAATATTTGCTTTGTGTATATATACATGAATTATGTCCTTAATTAACAACACAAAACAGAAAAAGAAACTTTTTGTTCTTGTTAGCAAACTAATTGTTGACTTTAACAATACGAGTAACAATTAAATTTGATTTATGATTATAAAGATATTTAATTAAACTCAATATCAATTAATATTGAAGAAATATGAAGTAAAAATGAAAGAAATAAATGAATCAAACCAATGTTACTCAGCAGTGGTGACCTCAAGCTGAGTGACCTCGAGATGAACTAAAAGCAATAAAGTAAGAATAATAAATATAAGAGACACTTCTGACGAGCAGTAAGATAGTATATTCTTTTGATGTTACAAATGATTGAGGTTCCCTTTATATAATAGGGGAACCCTAAATAAGGTACATTTCTATTTACAGTACGAAATCATATAATCCTATTCCAGAATTTGCGCTATGATCATGAGGACTTGGCAGGAATCTAGCTCATTCTGCTACAAATCCATAACAGTACAATTTTGGGGTCGAGCATACTTAATTTCGGTATTCCTCGCACTCCTATATTCGGGCATTGCATTCCATCCTCGAGCTCGAGTCTAGTCTGTCGACCTCAAACTCTAGCTTACTTGAATTTAGACCTAAGGCAATCCTCGATCCTGGGAAATCGGGCGTGCTTAATTTCGACCATATACAGATAGTCCCCGCATTTCTTAAAGCAAGGTGTTAAGAAGCAATTTGAACTTCGATTCTCTAGAGTCTCTAATGATGATGTCATTCCCATGACTTGAGCGCTCGAAGACCCAAGCTTTCCACCGATTCACTTCCACAAAACATTAAATACATGCCAATAATGGTCGGCCATTAGTGCCGTCGAACTATCGTGGCTTATCCATAAATGCGAGGCTACTTCTTTGAATTGAAAACTTTACTCCTTCATTCACGTTTTCTCTTACCACCTTCCTTCTTCATCTTTTCCTGTGATCATCCGTTTCCACTGCCCCTTTATGCTCTGGAAACACCAAGTTCTTGTAAAATACCACGCTTTGCCATCATCTACGCTCTTTAGCTTAGAATTATGGCTAAAACTTCCAAAACAATTCCCAAAAAAGAGAAAGCATCCAAACCGGTGGTGCCGGCGACTCTTCAGGAGACCATTCCCGGTCCTTGTGTGTAACGACCCGGTCGTTTGTTTTGAGAGTCATAGCCCCATTTTCCCTATCGATGCTTATTTATGTGTTGTTCATCTGTATTGAGTTGTATCGAGTTGGTAGGTTTGGGTTCGGATTAGTTTTGGAATGAAATAAATACTTACTCTCTTAGTTAGAAAGCTAAGTTAGAAAAGTCAACTGAAAGTTGACTTATAAGTAAATGAATTCAGATTTGAATTTTCATGATTCGATTAGCTTTGTTGGGTGATTTTAGACTTAGGTGCGTGTCTGAATATAATTAGGAGGTGCATGTTGGAATTAGGCTTGAATTAGCGAAAGTTGAAAGTTTAGAAGTTCTTAGGCTTGAATTCCAGGTTGATTTGGCATTTTGTTATTGTTTTGGGTGTTCCGGAGGTTTCTACTAAGTTCGTGTAGTGATATATGACTTTTTGGGATTATTGGTTGAGGTCCCAAGGGCCTCGAATGAGTTTCTGATAGGTTTGGATTGTGTTGCGCTCGTTTTTCTTATGTTTTGATGTCGTTTCTTCAAGCATAAATAATATCATATTTAAAAATATGATCCGATTGCTTTTTTGATTTAAGCATAAGATCTGTATCATAATTACGGACCTGTAACAAAAAGAATCGTCGAATTTGGACATCATATGATAGTTTTATGGTCATTTTACTAAACATTAGGTTGCTAGATTTTTCAGAGTTATTACGAAATTGTCACTGACAACGTATTTAAAAATATGCAGTATTTGTAAATATTAAAACCTTTATATCTCATTCATTATAAGGTCAAATTGGGTGATTCAAAAGTATAACTTGAGGGATCCATTGAATACATAAAATATGAGTTTCGAGATTGTTTGGTACGAGAAACGAGGCAGAATAGCTAGCAGAAAAATATATAAAACTTGAGTTTGTTCATTCGTCATATTTTGAGTTGGGGAGCTCAGATTTGGATGATTTTGGAGGATATTTTCACCATACGGATGGGGTTAAGTGTTCTCTACTCGATTTTGATTATATTTCATAATCCATATTCTTTTTTGGGATTTGACCGACGACTTCAAAGTGAAATTGAGGGATTTAGGGCTTGAGTATTGTAGAGTTTTAGGTAGAGATTAGAGGGATCAAACGGAGTCCTATTTTGACAAATTTTATATGGTTAGACTTTGGAGAGGACGAGGGTTTTGATTCTGTCATTTGACTGAACCTATGACGTAGGCTCGGGGGGGGGGGGGGGGGGGTTTGGCCAATTTTAGATTTTTGGATATTTTTTATTGTGGAATTTGATTCTTTAGCACATGTTGATAGTATTAATTTAATTATGGTTAAATTCAGAGCTTCTGGATACCAAGTCTAGAGACGAGGACATCCCAGAGTAGGATTTTATGCGGTTGATATAAGTAACAGTTTTAACTATGGCTTTGACGGTATTAACCCAGAGAAATTGATATCATGTGAATGTTTGGCGGTGATACCCATACTAGGTGATGGGTGTGTGGATGTGCACCTCGAGGGATTGAGAGTTGGTCCATCCCGTGAGGCCTAATGGCTATTATATGTGGTTATGTGTTTAATTATTGTTGAACTTATTTGCTTTCATGTTAGAGATCATGCTTTGGCTTTATTCACTCTCACTTTATTTGTACTCAATAATAGAAATTATTGTACATGTTCACCTCAGTCTCTATTTTTTTCTAGTATGCCGTGATACTTCATGTGGGCTAGTGAGGTACATGATTAAGTAAGGCAGAGGGATTGGTTGTGAGGATATTAATACCATAGCACGTAAGTTGTCCGCGTAGCATGTGAGTTGACCTTGCGGATTCAGGTATTGATATAATGGCATATGAGTTGTCCGTGCTTAGTACTCGGGCTTTAAGAGCCCCTCTGAAGTCTGTACACACCCCAAATGAGCGCAGAGTGTTGAGTGTAGTGAGTGTTGAGTGTAGTGAGTGTTGAGTGTTGAGTGCTGAGTGCGAGTGCTGAATGATGGAGTGACATTGTTGTAATGTTGTATTTTCTTTTGCTATTGCTGCATTTATCTGTTAATTTCTTTGTGGCATTTACTGAGTTATGGAATGTACTTGTTTATTCCTATTATTTTTAAAATTGTAAAAAATAAATAATTTGACTCTTTTTCTTAGCTCGTCACTATTGCTCTGTTTCTTAGTTATTTGTGTTACTACTAAGGCGATTGTACTCATACTACACCATGCACTTTATGTGCGAATCTAGGTGAGTTAGAGCGCGACTATTGTTGAGTTCAGGCCGGCTATTTGTGGAGATTGCAAGATAGCTGCTAGTGTCTGCAGGACCTTGCTACTCTTTTTTGTCATTTCTTATTTTGGACAGTTGGACAGTTTATATATCTTAGTTCATAGTTTTAGACGCTCATGACTTAGTGACACAGCGATGTTTGGGGCTCGTTTCCGTATTTTATATTAATTATATTTGGAGTTGATTTAGTGTGAGAAATTTAAATGTGAAAATGTTATATTAAATTCTTATAATCGATTTAGTAGTAATATATTAGGAAATAGTCTTGCATTGTAACACTATAGACGCCATCACAACATGTGTTGGATTTTAGATTATGACATTATGTGATAAAAAGACTTCAATATTCAGAATCCTCTGATATCCCAAGACGATGCAAACATGTATCTCAATATATTTGTTCGATATCGAAGAAGTACCTCAAAGCCATGAAGAGGGACTGCGGATGGTGAGATGAGGTCTTGGTTCAGATCCCAAGCCCCGAGGAAAGATTCACTACCCACGTGGAGGGGTTTTAAAGTGTTTACACTTACCCCTTCACACTAGGTCTCCTTGACTCGATAGTGATAAATTTCCACAAAACATACTAGGTTACCCTCGGCCAGATCCATCCCTCCTTTCGGCGCATCGTGATCATGCTGCACTACGTTTCTAGAAAGGCTGGGAGGTTTGAATTTACCCTCAATCATTTTATTCGCCTTTATTGGCCCCAGATATTTTGAGGGCTCATCAAGCTGCAACGTCGAACAATGAAGGCCTTCTTTGCTAGTACTAATAAAGACAATGACCGAGACTGGATGAGCCAGTTTATTAGAGTAAGGACTTCGGACGTCATTCCCAGGGAAAAAATGCCATTCCTGGAAAGATAGAATTTTAATTGTAAGTGGAGTTCTTTAACAAATACTTCTCCATATTTAGCTTCTGCATTCCATAAAAATTTTATCCTTTCTATAGCTGTTGCTTGGACACCTCATGCTATCCCGGACCTCAAAGACTAGGTCCGAAAGTTGGTTGCAACCTCCTCGTATGATGAGCGCAAATGGAGTGATTTATCAAGGGGAAGATGGGAGGCCAAGCATCATGGTAAGTGCTCTTTACAAGTTTCAGATATTTTTCATTCATTGGTGGCGTCAACTCAATCATATTTACTTGTGAAGGCATTAGAGATGTCTCTGAAATGATGCTAGCCTCGCCTGGGGAAAAGACTGCATCCTTAATACCGAAATTGGGGAAGGACAGGAAAAGAAACAGGGTTTCAAAGCCTGAAGATTCATAGGATGAGGGGACCCGGACTCTGAAGCCTAGGAGGAAACTTGTACACACGTATTTGGATGTCACCACTCAATATTTTGAAGATGAAGAGAACAAGAGTGAAAAAATAGTGTTGGTGCCCCGAACTAGAAGACCAGTCGAGGCCGTCAAGCCCTCCGAACCTGAGACCTTGTCTTATGGTGGAGGAACTCTAGAAAAAGGTATGGGTAAGGCCCTTGAGTCCCCAGATATCGAGATCGTACCTACTCTTTCAACAAATATGCCAAACAGGACAAGTGCAGAGAGGGCTGAAGCTAATCAGAGCGCCCCGAGTGAGGAGCTCAGGGCCGTGACAGTGGGTCATTCACTTTCTCTACCGTCCTACTCCGATGATATAATAAAGGATGCTCGGGCTCTGCAAGCACCCGAGCCGATCAAGATCCTCAAAGAAGACCCTTTCCGGGGCTGTTTCACCGGGGTTCACGATGTTGTTGACCTTAACGATTCATCCATCCTAATTGAAGAGGCTCAATTTCTCCTCTATCGGGTAATACTAACTTTTATTGTTGTAATTTTCTCTTTTCTTCCCCCTTTTTTTGACTGACATACCTTGTTTCATGTATAGGCCATCGCCAAGTTTAGAGCTGAGATGAGCCAGTGTGAGGACGAGCTTAGGAAGGTTTCATAAGAACATAAGGCCCTGAGGCCTCTAACCGGGAAAAATAGAGTAATGATTGGGCTTTGTTCCAAGCCCGAAGGGAGACCCTCCAGGAAATCCATGCCCAAGGATTTGACCTCCCTGAAGAAATAGCCCAAGCAAAGGCGCTGGAAACCATTACCATGTTTCTTGTTTCTTCTGATGATGAAGATGCTGTGAGTGGATCCGAGGGCGGGGAACGCGAGGAAGGTGTTCCCGATGAAGATGAGGTTCTTGAGGACAGAGCTGCTGAGGGTGCAGCTCTAGAGGAAGCTACTTCAAGGGACGTAACCCCGAAACAAATCATGTTCTCTTTTACTTTTTTTTGTGTGTAAGGGCCTCTCGTGGGCATTGTAAATATACTTTGTAAAACTTCTCTTATGAATATAAAGAACCTTTTTTGCTCTATCCTTGCTTAACTTGTGTTGAATTTCATTTTCTTCTCACTTGTGATTGTAAAACTTAAATGATCAGTCTGAGTATCTATTTGGACCCAGAACATAATAAACCCTTAGGTTTTTATTGATCTAGATAATACCCTTCAAGGTTTTGTTAATCCTTGAGCTAAGTTTAAATTTATTTGATGTGAGCTCGAGATGTCGGGACTCTTGAGTTCGAGTTGTGTGAGTACAAGGTCTTGAACTCTATATATCTTTTGGCCCTTAGGTTCTTTTAGGTCGGACCTTAGGCTCTTTTAGGTCAGACCTTAGGCTCTTTTATATCGGTTTTTAGACTCTTTAAGTTAGGCCAATTCGGCCTCTAAAGCGGCTATAATTTTCCCCCTTTTCAACTAAATGACTTTGTCAAAAACATTTTGGTATGTCTTAGCATGTGTTTCTCATACCAAAGGAGGGCACAGGGTCTTTAAGAAGGCATATAAAGAGTTTTCTTGCGTGTTCTCTAGACATTCATATTTAAGATTATAAGTTGATTTCAATTTGTGTTATTTTAAAATTGTTAGACACATTATGCTTAATGTTTTAGTTTGTTAGATTAATTTTAAGTATTATGTTGAAGCCTTGAAGGAATGGAATTTTAATTTGAAGTATTAAGTGTAAACTTTAATTTGCAGCTTTGATATATATATCTTATATATTATGTAGTACATATTATGTTGTGTATATATATTGCCTTATATAATTACTTATAAATATATTATAGACTTGTAAGTTAAATCTTCTGAAGAGTCAAATTTAAACACAAAAAAAAAAAACTACAAAGAGATACTCAAGGGGTGTGTGTATATATATATATATATATATATATATATATATATATATATATATATATATAATTTACAAGAAAATGTCTTAGATAAATAATTAAAAAAAATAGCACGGACCACTTAAGCCCATTTAGGCCCGTGGGCCTGACCCATTTAGCTAGAAACCATGTAGGCTTGGGCCCACGTATCGGTTCATCATTTGGGACTGTTCGGTCCGGGCCGCTAGAGCCCAGCCCGCCAAAGCCCAGGCCTGTTAGGTCCATTTAGGTCCGGGCCCGACCCATAATACAACATTATTACAAAGTGATGAGGATCCCCTTTATATAGGAAGGAAAATCCAACATAGTACAAGGGTGCATTAATTATAAAGAAAATAAGATGGGACAGACGACTAGCTCCATGATGCAGGCGTAGATCAGCCTTAAACTAGCCTGATAGACTCAATCGGCCCCGGCAACATTCTTCAAAAACCCCCACACCCGTTCGGGTCATGGCCATAGTCACCCCTAGACTGGGTGTCGATAGATCTTGAGGGAGCACGATTGGTCCGTGGTCTCGAGCCTCCGAGGTGATCTCTCGTAATGCCTTGTTATTGGCCCCCCGATTTCACCCTGTACGGCCTAGCACATTCATTTTTGTTTATTTGAAATGAGAAGCTTATAAGGTAGGGAATTTAATTAATAGAAATTAATTTAAATGATTCACAACTAGGATTGAGTTTTCCATAATATATCAAAAAGTGTGTCTATCAAAATCATATCGGTTTACCATGTTTAAGTGAGATTACTGAGGCAGAAATTAATACTCCCTCCATTTTAATTTATGTGAATTGTTTGACTAGGCACAGAATTTAAAAATAAATAATTTTTTTTGGAATTTATTGTCCAAAACAAGTCAAAAGGGGCCCAAAGTATTTGTTTGGGTATAAAAGCTTCTCATTAAGGGTAGAATTGTAAGTTTAGGCTAAATTATTACCAAAAAGGGGTCATTCTTTTTGGAACGGATCAAAAAGAAAATAGGTTCACATAAACTGAAATAGAGGGAGTATCAATTATTTGAAAGCGATAACTGCACATAAAGGCCCACATTAAGTTACTGTAAAACTGGCTGTGATAATTTTTCGTTGGATTTAAGCTTGGACAACCTCCTGAAAAAAATGCAGGGTAAGCCTGCGTACAATAGACACTTGTAGATCGGCTCTTCCCTGAAACCTGCGCATAGTGGGAGCTTTTAGTGCACGGAGCTGTCCTTTTATTAAGCTTGGTTTCGGATAAAATAAAGAGTGAATGGGAAATGGAGCGAAAAATAAAATATTTGAATTTCCCTTTTTGACAAAGGGAAATCGTCCCATATTAGAGGAGGAAAAGAGTTTTGATGGGTATATATACAATTGATCTTCTTCTAAATCTTAAAGAGTAAAGAAGTAGGCAAGCATCACGCCATCGTTGTTGCTCGCTTGGCTTAGGTGTCAATCAAATGATCTGATTGGTTGACTAATGTTTTGAACCAAATTTATTTGTAAATATTATGATTAACATAACATTATTTAAATCCAAATTAGTATTCCTCCGTGTTTGATTTTCCTATTTTATTTTACATAAATATCCATTTACGTAATGGCCTTTTAATGCGAACAATCATAATCTGAAGATTTGAACCTCTTCGTTTAAGCCCAATCTTTTGGCTATATATAATAGACTATTCCCTCAGAATTTTCTTACAAAATTCTGAAATCTCCTTCTCTCTTCTGCATTATTTTAACTACAAAAAGCAACAATAGTAAGTGTGATTTACTAACGATCATTGTGTTCGTTAAAACACTAGGGTTTGAAGTAAGGGACAGAGCTAATCCATCGAGTACAGTGCCGTCCAAACCTAGTCTCTTTGGTTCAATTAATGTATTTGTCTTAAAAATCGATTGAATATGTACAAATTATTAATTTAGAACCCAGTAATATTAAAAGATTTGAACCTTGAACCTATAAGCTTCAAATCTTGGCTCCACCACTGCTTGAAGTACTGCTACACCAGTGTGTAGTCCGCTCTATCCTAGGAGAAAATAATCAACAACCTCGGGTATTAGGAGCGAACTAAATCCCTTAAGTAAATACTGTAAATTCAGTGGGCTCAGATTAAATTCCGTTTCTTCCATATTTCTATTTTTCTGTTATTTGAATTACCTTGCAAATACATATTACTAACATTTTTAAATGTCATTCTATATTGACTATATTTAGTATTAGTAGATGATTTATTAAACTCTTGTTATGAAACAATAAAAGTAGAAGAATTATATTGCAGAGAAAGAGAGAGGGGAAATTCTTATTGAATTTTGGGATCTATTACAATATAATAGAACCCCTCTATTTATAGAAAAAAAGTGACTTAGCCACCAAGTAACAAACCCTAGAATCTCTATAGAGCATACACACTCACATTAAATACAATTCTATTTACAACACTCCCCCTTTAATGTCAATTTAACAGATAATGTGCATTGTTAAAACTTTAACTAAAATAAAACCTAATGGAAAAAAAGTTCTAGAAAATAAAAAAGAGTACACTTATCTAATCATATGCCTTTTGATTGCCTCGTTAAAAACCTTGCAAGGAAACCCCAGTGGGACAAAACATTTTAAGGAAAAAAGAGTACAACGCAACCCCCCTAATGAGAGCATCAATTCATATCCTTGAATCTTCACATCCCAATCTTGTGCACCATCTTCAAGAGATCATTAGTAGATATTTGATAAACAAATCATCCATATTAACTTGAATGAATATGTTGCACCTCAAAATCATCAATCTTGATAGAGATGTAATGTGTTCATATGATCTTGTTGGAATCGTCATTTCAAGATCATCACATAGGGGCAAACACTCTTGCTATCATATTATCATGCGTGTAAATATAGCAAGATACATCTGTGTACAAATTGCACTGAAGACGTGGTACTTCAAGATCAAGAATTGTATATGCTTTAAGTAATTTAAATCCATCAAGGATCGTCATACAAGTCATATAATAGACTTTGATTAAATGCATATCAAGTTTTCGTGTCATACTAGATAAATAAAATATCAAAAATTGATTGCAGATATCATTGACTTTATACTTTTAAGTGTTTGAACTAGATGTCGAAACTACATGTCATTCATATTAAACCAATTCTATTTGAATTGTGTATCGTCTATTTGGCCAATATTTTTGTGTTTGTCTCGACAACCTTAAGATCCTCATCTATACTTAGCGCTATGATAGATGTCGTCGAGAAATATTTTATATTGATTCTAATAATTTTTCGTAAAGACATAATGTAGAGATCTCTTCATTCATGTACCTTAGTCTCTCATGAGATTTTATGGAGTGTTATGTCATGTGATCTTCTAGATCACTTGCCTCCTTATTATGATCAAGTTGATCATTTGCTCATCTTCTTTATGAAGAAGTTTTATTTGAAACCGATTTTTCTATATGCTTTAAGACTACCATAGACTTTGTCCGTTTAGGAGTTAATATGAGTCTTTACAATGAGAATATAGTTACTTTCTTTGCGTCAACAAATACGTATGGCATGCTTCGCAATATATTGCAAACGAATTATCTTTTTATGAACTTCAAGTTAATATTATTGTATTCGAGGATCTAGATATACAAATGATAATTTGTTCCACGTAACTTTTTCTCAACTGTTTATCATGTCTCTCCCTCATGTTAAAAAAACTAATTTGTTTCCTCAACTTTAAAACCCACTTTTGTGCGATATGGTGTTAATCAAAATATACACCGCACATCAATAATAATAAAATAAAATTATTTGGTTCCTGACCTTGAACCACTTGTGAGGGGAGAATGTAATATACTTTCGTATATGACCTATAGCAAACTGATATAGATAACTTTGTTCTTATAATCAATAATTTTAGCTATTAAGTGGATGCACTCAATAAATCATTTTGCTAAACCAGTTGTGATATAAACCAACTTACCAACCGCTTTCGTGAATACCTTAGATACTCAATTAAATTTCTTTGAGACTTACTACAACATAATGCCTTATTGATAATCAATTTTACTCCTCCAAAATAGTAATAATTTGCTTTTCTAGAGCTCTTAATTAATTTGGTACTACTACATATTCATCAATATCCATATGGCGTATATCTCTTTTAAAGAGAAAGTTGTACCATTATGGTTATGGTAAAAAATATATGCAAGATATATTTCTTGCGTTAATGTTATCCTTTAATAATCACATTACCAAAATATTTTGGCGTTTAATAGATACGTGACCAATGACCATTCATGCCATAATAATGATATTATTTTCTTATATCATATCCAATCTCATTATAGAAGTGAGTGTGGTATATTCACTACCACTAGCACATTCATATTCTTCCAAGAATTAATATGTATTCATAAATTAGATGTTATCACATTCAAATCATGAATGTGCCATAATAATCTATATTTACTTTATAAAATCTCAGGTCAAATCGATGACAAATATTACTTTCACAGAGTGAAGGATTATTTTGAGAATCCTTATTATTCCAATTATAACAATTATGGAGATTATAATTTCGCCTACTGTCACGTCCACACCTATTGATACCTTCACAGTAATAATTTTGTCTTCTTTCAGTATTATCACATATTGCTATCACATTCTCTTAAGGGAATGAGAATAGAGCAAATTCATTGGGACAAGTTTTCAACTCTTTGCCCACAATCATACATGGATTTTGATCATGGCAAGACAGAGAAAATTTTACTACTTTGAGTGATTATAATTCTTACTAACTCCATTAGAGTTATAATTAAAATTTATTGTCTTTGCTTGTGTTTAAAATCAAATTATAGAAATTCAAGAATTTACAAGAGTCTAATAAAGTAATACTTACCTTAAATCCAGAATTTAATCATGAAGGAAGTTCATAGAACAATTGACAATCATTATGCTCAATTCCAGAACTTCTACTCAATTGGTTAGAGTCTCGTGTTGAGTTATGAAACAATAAAAGTAGAAGAATAATACTGCTGAGAAAGAGAGAGAGAAAGAACTCTTATTGAATTTTGAAATCAATTACAATAGAATAAAAATATTTTATTTATAGGAAAAAAGTGACTTAACCTCCATATAAAAAACCGTAAAATTTCTCTAAAATATAGACATTCACCTTAAATATCATTCTATTTATAACACCTCTATAGATTTAATAAACGTAAACAATTCCAGCACACAGGAAATGGTAAAAGAGAATCAGAGTTAGCCTTTAGCTAGCTAGGTTATAAACATTAGAGGCAACTTGTGGTTGGATATAAGGATTATTTGATCGCGAAAAAAGGTCATTCTCGAATCAAATCCAACAATTGGATACAGAGAATTCGAAACCCTACGCCAATAGATATCACTTTGTTATGATTGCATATTTTTTAAATCCTCCAGAAGAAAAAAATAAAAAGATGGATGACGTCAGAAGACCTTTAAGTGGAAGTCTCCGATCTCAAAGTGAAATGAAAAGAAGAGTGAAACAGTCCTAACTATTTCTCACCCCAAATTTTGAATGAATTTTTCAGTACCAATCTAATAATATGAAATAGGACAAAAATAAAAATAATTAATTTTAGTTTTGTTGTGATCTAGCGAGGACCTTTCTGCAAAATGATCCCTCTTTTAAAGACAATTTTCATTTTACTGATATATATGAAATTAAAGAATATCCGATTTGAGCAATGTCGATCCTAATAAATTTGAACATAATTGAAGAAATCAAGATGAGTGGGTGGATGCTTAATATACCTACCACTTGGCACACCATAATGCATGTGGATTCTGTGAAATCGTGCAACTCGCGAATTATACTTGAGCCATTTTACAAAATTCTTGGCGATATGGAACAATGCGCTATACATGAGGTATTCCTAATTCAGTTTGGATCAATTTTTTTTTTTAAAAATAATCAAATTAAGTAAGTTAGTTGTTTAAATATTGAAATCAAATCAAATTAGTTAAGTTAATTTTTTACCGATTCATTTTTAGTGATTTTTCAATTATTTATCAGTTTTTTTTAATATGAGACATACATTACCAAACATATATTCTGAAAACTATATTTTCAGCGTAACACTATCAAATCAATCGCTCTTTAAGAAATCTATCATTTACCAAGATATATGGATGATAGTTGGATCAAATATTGATGAATAATTTAAGTGTTCAATTAAAAGTCTATTATTTTTAAATGAAATAAATTCTTGTACTTAATAAAAGAAAACTATCAATAAAACTAGAAGGTTAAGGCAAAAAATTAAATTATTATAATAGCAAAGAACTATATTAAAAATACAAATGACTAATAAGTTCCATAAAATTTTAGAATATATATATATATATATATATATATATATATATATATATATAATTTAATAGTTATTTCAACAATCAGTTTGAATCGTTTTTTTCAATTATTTTTTGACTAAAACTAAAATAAAATAAAATTTAATTGGTTTTTAAAATAAAAACTAAAACCAAATCAAACATAATTAAAAGTATCGAATTTTTTGGTCGATTTGATTTTTGGTCTGGATTGATTCTTCGAATTTTTTATGGACACGCTTGGCTATACATATTACTTCCTCCGTTTTATATTGTTTGCACTCGTTTGACTCGGCATAAAATTTAAGAAAAAAGAAAACTTTTGAAATTTGTGGTCTTAAAAGTTTAAGGGGTAAAAAGTTTGTGGGACCATACCATTTGTGTGACAAAAAAAACTTCTTATTAAAGGAAAAAAATAAAATGAAGAGATTAAAATTAAATTATTTCTAAATTTAAAAATATATTATTTATTTTAAAATAAAATAAAAAATATATTATTTAATATAAAACGGAGGGAATATAAGGATAAACATAAAATCTAAGTTTCCCCAAAGAGGAAAGATTTGGGTTTCCGAAATCATCCAAAATCTAGGGGGATGATAAAAGTAGGACCCAAGTGCTGCTTTGGAGAGAATTCCTACTAGTTGAACTATTTTAGTCAAAGCATGAGCGGCAAATAATACAGCTCCATCCAATAACAACTTGTGCAAACGCAGAGAACCGACAAAAGATTTTGATTAAAATAGTTAAAATAAAAAGGCATAAACAGATAAAAAGGACCACGGAAGCGAATATGATCATATTCTTCAAGCAAATCATCCAATGCAGAGGCAGGTATACAAAGTTTGGAAAAAAATAGTATGAAAACACACAAAAGAAAGAAATATAAAATTCCGGTCAAGAATATTCTTGACTCCTGCCCTAAGCACCCAAAAAGGGAGTCAAGGTGAGAACTCTAAGTCTATGTTATCGAATCATATGGTGGTTTAATTCGATTGATTAAATATTCTTTAAGTAAAAAATGGCAAAGTGGGTTAGGCAACAAGAACAGCTTACCCACTCAAAGAAGACAAAAAAGTTGTAATTTGACAACACGCACTACTCATACTTTGCGAGATTAAGGTAATCTTGATCCATGTTTAAGGTTCTTTTGACAATATATAATAAGTTGTAATGACTCTCTTTTTTTGTAATGAATAGTAGTAAACACCAGATTTTGGGGCTGATGTTAGATATTAAAAGTCCATGTACACTTCCTCATTTATTGCCTGTGATCCCCAAAGCAACAACATAACAGAATTACGTGGTTCACCCTTCATGTACATAGAACAATTTCACTAGCATATTTTGCCTTCATCTTAATTTTAATGTAGTACTATGTTTTTCTTTTTCCTTCCCTTAATTTTTTTCCTTCACCTTTTTTACCTTATTGGAGCAACGGATACATAAGGCATATATTTCCCTTATTTGCTTTTACTTAAGATATAATTTTAAAAATAGATATTCGTAACATCCTTACGTCAACGAACCCTTAACTGACCAATAAAGTAAGAAAGAGTGACACGAACAAATACTACAAAGAAGATTACAATGATTAAAATTTATAAATTGTACGAAACACCATCGGAGAAGGAAAGGACCACTAACTGCAACAATCATACACTTAATTAATATTAGAAGCAACTTCAATGTAGCTAGTGAACAGTATCGAGGAAATTCCCCCGTAATATGAAAATACATATACGAGAGAAGCTTGTAAGTGACGTGGATACAATTGAAATTCCTTTGCTTGTGAACCATTTTAATTTTAATCATTAATCATAATGATCAATATTACAATATATTATTTGGATAAGAGAAGGTCTATGAGACACACCTCTAAGATTCGCGACCTAATTCATTAATATGGAAATTTTGTTGAGGACACTGTCATCACATCTATTTATGCCCTTCTGGCGGGAGTCAAATATTATCTTTTCTGCTTTTACCTTTTAATAATACTCCACAATTTTCTTCAAATTATTTATAACGAACAAGTCGATATCTCAGGCCGTGGACTCCCATTTCCATCACTTATTTTTAATACCTAATAATGAATAAGTGCTAACTGGGATTGTGCCAAAACTCATGACTCTCTTAGAAGATATCAACAACAACAATCCAGTATAATCCTATATAATGGAGTCTGGGGAGGGTAGTATGTACGCAGACCTTACCTCTACCCTGGAGTAGAGAGGCTGTTTCCAAATAGACTCCCGACATCCTTCCCTCCAAGAACTTCCCACCTTACTCTTGGGGAGACTCGAACTCACAACCTCTCGGTTGGAAGTAGGGGTTGCTTACCATCAGAACAATCCCTCTTGTCATTTTCTCAAATTAGCATTTCACCAACATCATATGACATGCCCATAAAGTTGGATGAGGTGGTTGGGTGAGTGGTTTATTATACGAACGATATGTAATTAATTTTCCATTATCAATAACTTCCTTAGCAAGATATTGTTGCACCGGATTTGCCTAGTGCGATTTATATGTCTGTGTGTTTACCCGTAAAATGATATATTTGAATTTGTACGTGGTTTACAGACAAACGAATTAATTTGATTATGAAATAATAATATAATATAAGGAATATGCAACACTTAACCTTGAGTTGGAGACGAAATAGCAGAAATAATAATTTCGGGGGCAGGACTTCTTGGCACAACAACAATAACATAAAAAAAGTAAGAAGATAAAGTTGTATTAAGCTTTGGATAGAGAGTAGCATATGCTTCCCAGAAATTTCATGTCTTTCACAAGATAACTGAGCTAACTATTTATAGCTACGCCTAGGGAAAGAGGTCCTAAGATCGTACCTTTTTTAATGTCAATTGTGAGGGTAATTGATGAAGATGTAACAGTAGGCATAAATGCCAAATTTCTTGTAACGGGCAACGTACTTAATGTCGTGGAATTTTCTCTATTAAATGCAACCGGACGGAAATATTTATTACATCCTTATGAGTGTTACTCTCCCAGGTGACAGACGAAACAATTGCCTTCAATCTTCTCCATCCCCCGGTTCTTGGGCTCTACATGTCTCTCTTTTGGACGGCCACACAACATAATACATTTTATCTTATAAAGATGGTCCCCCTACTTTTCATATATAACTTTGTGTCACTGGAAAGTTGGTAGAAACTCTCTTTTCGCGGGAATTACTATAACTCCCTATGAAAGCTTCTGACGATTGATTAGACACACCTCTCTACGCATTTAATGCCCAGAACACACGCCATCCCATGATTCAACACAACTTTTGCCGATTATCAAGGTATTTATGGCCATGAATTTAGCCGCCAAAACTTTTACTTATACGTGTCACGCCCCCTTTTTCTCACGAAATCAGGTTTATGACATATGGGAGGACAACTCTTTTTCTTTTGGAACTGGGTTTGAAGAGTCGCCACCTAATAATTAAGTGCATTAGGACACTAAGAAGAACTTTGATTTGGAAAACCAGAAATTAGGTAAGGGCTTGAAATTATCCTGAGAGAAAGGTGTTAGGCACCCCTCAAGATCTACTAGTGTGGTTCCTCGCCATACTATAATTGTAACTTTAAGTGCAAATAACAAGTAGACAAATAAGAGTTACAAATATGAGAGGGGATTTTCACATAATTATTTGAAGTTAAAACGAAGTTAAAGAAGCAGAAATTTGAGAAGAAAAGCAATTTTTGAAACTCAATATAACCGAGTAAAAGAAAGAAAAGAAATTTCACATGATTGCCGCAAGTAAACTGAAAATTAAAAGCAGTCAAAGATGATGGAATCTGAGAAAAAAATAACTTTTGAAATTCTGAATAAAACAAACAAGTAAATGGAGGGGGAAGGGGGGGGGGGTTTCTAGGTTTATAAATAATATAGATCACCCCACACAACACTCGATAATCGTTTATACATGTGGTGTTATCGTAGGGTCATCATATCCATGACTACCCTTTCCCACCCTGTTAAGGTATTAAACGCGGAATGGTCTTATTTTATTTATTGCATGCTATTACCCATCCCCAATCCTCTCAGCCCCGGAGGTATTTGAGACTAATAGTCCTAAAGTGAAGGGAGATTTGGGCTTTTTGTGGTTTTAAAAGGATAAAACTCAAAAGTGACAATCAAAAACACGTAGAGCATATATGAGGAAACACATAACAATTAAAGGCTCAAATAGGCTTCACAACTTAAAGACAAATTGTTTAGCATGACTTGCACATACTGATTATAGTCTTAATTAAACTTAAAGGTTATGGCAGACTGATCAATTACATATTTCAGATATGAAACCCGAGTCAGGCTTGCCTGCTTGTTGGAATAGATAGAATCTGATTCAGTTTAGAAGTTACCTTATGGCTTGCCTAAGTGTCAAATGAAAAACTATATGCATGATATCTATTAATTTCAAAAAAGAAAAATTGTCAATTACAGGAATATAAATTCTGCAGTCATTATGGTTACTACTGATTTTAGACTTATAAGAGAATGAACGATTCTGATTTCGTTGGTTGCTCCTATAGGCATGCTTTCTAGGCGTTGTTGATTTTAAACACTTTCTATTGCTAAAATAAGAGTGTAGAAGTACTACAGGCATGGTATCTAGAATGTTGTTTGTTATTTAAACCTACGTACAGGTTCCCTAGTGATAGATGCAGATGCAAAAACATTAGAAAGTCCTATGGGCATAATATCTAGTATGCTGTTTATTATTTAAACCAATGAACAGGTTTGCCTAGTGATAAATACAGATGCAAAATTCAGGAAGTCCTATAGGCATATCATCTAAATGATATGCATCATTTCAGAAATGACTTATAAACATGGTCTCTGTATAATGCAGAAGCCTATGGATATGGTCCCTATGTGAGATGCAAAAGCACAAGGTGAGAACATGATACATGAGTATAGAAGTGTAAACATTCCCTATGAAAATGATATCTACCCCTTTGCTTGCGTGATTGACCCTCCTCTTTTCACTAACAACCCCAATAGTTATTACAAATTATTATTACAACCTAGAATGAATAAGAAAATAAAATTACATCAGAGAACTAAAATTATAACCAAGGAGAGCCTGATTCAGACTTCCTATCTGAAACATGAAATAAACCAATCTCCAAAGATCTGATTCCAAAGCCTTTCTTTATTTGGGATGTGTCAGAGTTTCCTAAGAGTCTCAATTGAACTCCGGGTAGTGCTCACACCTAAATATATTACACAATTGAATCATAGTGCAGTATGGAAGAGCAAGCCCTCGAATGTCCAAGTTCAGAGGGAACTCAAGCTCCTAAAGCAAGGCTCATAAGAGGGGGCCAGAACATAAAAGCTAGGAGAGAGTGTAAGTGCAAAGAGTGTATTCTGGGGGGAAGCAGATATAGGCTGGTGGTCATACCCATCAATTGGAAGTGCTGTCACACCCCAACTAGCCTGTTAGCCACATTGTTTGGGAGTTAGGATTCCTTAAAGGATCAAGTCCAGACATGAGCAACAATTTGGATGTTTTCATGTTCTGAACTTTAACTCAAACACATAGAAGGGAATAAGGGTACATGGATTCACAGCAGAAATAAATGCAAAGAGAACAACATACGTATTTAACACTAAGCATACATAGAAAAGTAGAGAAGATTGTAGAAGCTGAAACATAAACACATTAGGATGAGGCCGGAAACTAAATTAGAACATACCAGTTTCAAGGAAACAAGAAAAGAAAGCAGTAGCCTAGTAAAGCCAAATTGCAAGCAAATAATCAGAAGACTTTAAAAGAGAGCTATGAGAGTATATGTGTAAAAGAGTTGAATTGAGAGTTGTGTAATTGAAAGTGTCTGAAAAGTGTCGAATTTAAGGTGTCTTTGTGAGAAAGGAGTCATGCCCTTTTTATAGTGTAGAAGGTAAGCAGAATAAGGTAGGAGAATAATTTAAAAAATCAGTTGTCAATCAATTACACAAGTTTTCCTTTAATTAAGGGATTATAATTTCAAACAGGTGAAATTATTAAGGAAGAAGGTTGATCAAACACTTTTCCAAAGTAGCACAAGAGGGTTAAATACATAGAGATTTATTTAAGGTAAAAGTCTGATAGCACACAGTTTGTGCAAATAAGGAAAGGCAATCGATCAACAACCAGTAAAATCAGAAATTGAAGATTTCATGTGAAAGAACCAGGTCAGGAAGATGGAAAGATCATGACTTAAGGAAAATCGGTACTAAACCTAAAAAAAAGATTCTGAATCATAAATTGGAAAACCTCTTCAAAAGAAAGATTTTATAACATATACAAAAACATATAGCCATGCTTAAGCACGAAGAACTATCATGCTAATCAACGAGAGAGTCCAGCATAGAAAAAGTTTAGAGTCGTAAAAAAAGAAATTCAAGCTCTGCTCATAGACTCAGAATAAGTCTGAAATAGTCAATGGTTCCAAACTAGAACCCTGGTCCAAAGACAAGGAAAACCCCCCAAATCCAAGGGTTTCCATTTCGAATCAAATATAAAGACGAGGAGGCAAGTAATTGAAACATGCTCAGAGATCTTTTTCAGAGACTCATGAGGTAACAAACAGATATAATAGCAGGTTTGAAATAACTGAGTGAAGAAACTGATTCGAAGCATAGTGAGAGTAGGAGGCACATATTTAAGAAAAGATCCGGGACTTAAATAGGTTCAGAGGAGAAAGAAATAATATATCATTTAAGATAACAATAGAAGAAACATGTTTAAAGGGAACTCAAACAAAGGTCCGGTAAAAGGCAAACAAAGAACTTAAGAACTCAGCAGGGAAACATACAATAGGAGAACACAAAATACATGAAAAGTATATCAACAAGACATATAGGAAAAACATAACAGGATGAACACGCGAGGATGGTGTAGAAACACAATAGAAAGACAATGCACAGAAGAAATTATATAGTAGAAAAAAACATAAGAAAGCAGTAGAAGTACATGCGTGACAAATATACATACAGAAAAAGGAAAAGAAAAGTCGGACAAACATTTTGAACTTTTCAGAAATCCTAAATTGAAGATAAGTAATTTTTGAAAGAAAAATTGGAAAAAACATTTAAAAACTCCAGTAGAGCACATATATATTACAAATCTAAGAAAAATCAGAGAAAACCTCGAGTAGCTAGGGTTTTAGAAGAAACCTAAAACGAGAAAGGCTTTGAAAAGGTCCGATCTTTGTCAGAAAGGTCAGAAATAGGCTCAAGTGCTTTGGATACGCCAGAGCAAGGCCGGAAAGCCATGGAACCTTGATTCGGCGAAGATCTGAATTGGACACCATCGAGGTAGGGACTCAAAACTTCGAACACCAAGCATTTAAGAGCGGAGAAAGGTGAGTATAGGCCATCCATGGCTTGAGAGGCCATGGATTCCGATAAGATTGAGGTTGAAAATGGTAGAAAACGATTAGGGTTTTCAAGAACCTTCAAGAGAGTTTAAGAGAAGGAGGTTATTCAGAGGCGGCTATTGGAACGAAATGAGGAGATTAGGGTAGTCAATTGTGTTTAATTATGGAAGGGTAAATAGTGGTCGTTGATCTTAATGATCAACGACCTAGATTTAAGAGGGTAAGTGGGGAACCGGGTTGGGTCATTTGAATTGGTTTAGGGCCGTGTTAAATGGAATTGGGCAGGTCCATTTGGGATTCAAAGTTGGGTCAATTAGGGGGGGGGGGATTTGGCTATAATCGAAATGTAATGGTGCTAGATTTTAAATAGCCAGTTTTTTCTGTTTTTATTTTATAAAAATAGTAAAACTGACTTCAAAAATGAATTAAATGTACTAAGTCACTTAATATAATATAAATATTAATTTTAAAATATTGGAACCAATTTTATAATTATAAAATGCTATTAGTTCTTAAAATAGGCTAAAATCACAATTACATGCAAATTTTCTTTTAAAATACTAAATTATTTGTATAAAATGCATAAAATTATCTTAGCTATGTTTGGGTATAAACATGGAGATAAAATAAATTATTTGGCAATAATTATTGGTTTTTGTACTGCTAAAATGGATAATAATTGATTTTAAAAAATCCTTTAAAATTAGGCAAAAATGCTAAAAATGTTTGGACATACTTATATATGCTATTTTGAAAGTATTTATATGTAAAAAATACATAGGAAAAAATTGGGTATCAACAACTGCCCCTCTTTACCCGGGAAGGATGAAAGAGTTGTCGGGTAAAGATATGATGGCCAATTTTAACCGAGTGAAGTGGTTTGAAGAGATTGACTGTGCTCTGGTTCCTTAGCTACCTACATATCCCTGGTCTTACAAGAATCAGGCCATATGTAGCTCAGGATCCGTTGGTCAAGTATGCGGATGGAGATCTTTCAAGAACATGCGCAATAGTCAAGTTGGGATGGGTGGTTAAGAGTCTAATAGGGTTGCAGCAACCGGAGCGGGATCGCTCCTGCTGAGATGGCTGTTGCTCATTGATTTACCTGCAGATAAGCATTACGCGCATAAATTTAAACATGATGCAAGTTCCCGTCAGACCATAAATGCTGTCTTTGGACGGTTAGGATGACGTCCTTAGACCATGATGTCCTGGACCATGAAACGTATAATAAAGGATTCACAGGCCATGAAATGATTCTCTCGAGCTATGATGATGATGCGTCCAAGCTGTGAAAGTCTTATTACCACAAAATACTGAAGAAATATTTCCTTCTGCTAGCCCTCGTGCATGGTTCGTCAATAGGTATCCTTCTTCCATCCATCCTTCTAACATTCCTCTTATGAAGGAAGATTGCCACTACCATAATTTGGATATTATTGCTCCTGATCTATTAGAGCGAGTGACCCAACCCAAGGATGGTTTTACATGTTTTTACACTTATCCCTTTAATTTGGGTGCGTTCTCATTGAGTGAAGAGCTTGAATCTGTTATTGTGGAGTTTTGCCTGTATTACCAGTAAGTCCTTCTATGTGAATGAAGATTGCTTGCCTTCAGTGTTAAGCTAGGATACGGGAGAAGATCTGACTTTAGCTCATGTGATGAATCTTTATTCTCCTAAGATCTTCCATTGGGGAATGATAAACTTCTACAAGAGCGGCCACCATGCACTATTATCTAGCATGGGCGATGACTACAATTGCAGATAGATGGAACGGTTCGTTGCAGTTGCCACCAACACTATCTTTCTGGAAATGCCTTCATCCTTTTTGGCAGCTTGGAACCGCACTCGTAAGCTTTTTATTTAATATTTCTTTTATTAAATATTCTTATAAACCAGTATTGATTCTCCATCCTTTGCTTATTTCAAAAACTCGATAGGTCCTAGCGATGGTAGAAGGTTTGGACTAGTGATATCTAGAAGATTTTGGATATCACGATGTCTGAAACCCACATATGGAAATAACTGGCCCTAAATACGGGTACAAGGCCAAAAATCATGGTAACTCAAACTCACATTGTTTTAATTTTTTATGTAAAGAATTTTATTGATCCCTTCTACCTTATTTCTGAAATTAGGTCTTCCTCTAGGTTCTGTGGCTGTCCCCGAGGAGGACGTCTTAGCTAATCCTGGTTATTCGGCAAGGCATCTTCAGGAGGTGCTTAATCGAATAGGTAGCCAGCTTTGGGTACAAGTGTTTCGTCACGGATTCCCCGACCAGAGGATAAAAAACTACAAAGAAGACCCATTTCCGCAGTAGGGGGAAAGAATAAGAGGGTGAAGTTGTTGCCCTTGAGTTTTCTCCAGTAGTGGTAGTGACTAGACCTTCATTCCAGGCCGGTCATAGACATCGTGATTATCAACGATTGTGAAGAAGCTAGTGATGAGGGATCTTCTCGACATAAAAGATGATGATCTTCATCATCTCAACTAGATGCTCGACCTGCTGATATAGTTACACCAACTGAGGACAACGTCTCAAAACTTTGGAGAGAGTTTGATTTGGTAGATAATGACAAATCTTGTTTCTAGGACCCAGTTTCTATGCGCGGTACTATAGGGTGGAGTACCAGGTCCTTTTTGTCCTCAGATTATGAGCACTTAACAACTAGCCTGCGTTTGTTGCAGTTGCTGCTCATTCTTCAATCCCATCATCTTCATCTCCATATTTTCCAACACCAACAACTACTACATCATTTCCATCTGCATCTACTCCTGCACCAGCAACTACTACATTATCTCTATCGGCTGTACTTGATCAGAAAGGAGATATTCCTCTTCCCTAGTCCCTAGTCGTGGGAATTTGGGGCAAAATTGCGCTTCCCCCTCTGGAGATTTGCAAGGGAGGAGGAATATTACTCTTTCTGTATCCACCAGATGCAACTTACTATCCCGAACGGGTGGAGCTTGCTCATTACCTAAAGCCTTGGATTCAGAGAAGAATCAAGAAAAGATTCAAGCTCTCTCGGGAGAGTGTTTGTTGAACAATCCCATGCATAATGCCGCAGCGGTATATTCTTTACTTCTTTTGTTGTTTCTCCTATTTTTGCCTAAGAACCTTCTGAGTTTGTTCTTTTACTTTGTAGGCAAACTTTCTTGCTTCCAAGAGCCTTCAAAGGTTTATTAGGGAAAAGGAGGAACTTACCTCCGAGCGGGATCAACTTTTGGTTGAATGAGACCAAACTGTTATTCGCCTTTTGGAGATGGAAACTAAAGTTACCAAGGTTGTTGTGTTGGAAACTCATTTGCAGAAAAGTGAGCAAAAAGTTGAAAACCCTTAGCCAAATGATTTCCCATTGAGGGCCCAATTTGAAGAGGCCAAGGCCAAATGGGCCGAAGATGCCATTCCTGCTGCATTTGATCATATTACCTCTGCTGAAAGATTGAACAATTTAGAGGCAACCTTGAATTCTATGGCTAAAGAGCTTGTTGCCGAGAGGGCGAAATATGCCTAGTATTGTTTGTTATAGTATTTTGATTATCTTTTATGGACAAGGAAAAATTTTTGTCTTGTTGAATCTCCTATATATGTTAAGGCTTGTTAGAGGTATTTTGTTCTGGCCCTTCTTTAACTTCATTGCAATTCAAGCTCTTATCGTTGTGACTATTTTACTGTCGAAAATTCTTGTCCTTACTGCTCACGTTATCTAGAAGCTCCTTCTTTCTTTTTTTTTCCCATTTTTCCTCCTCCTCCTTCTTTTTTAATCCTTTAGTTCCTTCTTCAATATGTTTCTGATCTTCATTTTAATTGTTTTTTCAGTTTCTACAACCCTTTTCTTTTCTATAACTCTAAAATTGAGTAAGTTATGCCCAAGTTTTTTTCATTGTCTACAATATTTAGGAATATTTTGATACTCTATTTTTGAGTACATCCTTCCAAATGAGCATTTTCATTCTCCAATCTAACAAATACACTATGAACTAGAGGTTTAAGAAGATCAATTTCCATTTTAACTTTAGCCATATTTTGTCTAGTTTTACCAACTGCTGCAACATCTAGAGCTAAGGGAGTTCTGATCTCTCTATAGATTTGTTTAGCATAGTACCATGTGTGTATATTAAAAGGTAAGATGGGATGTAATACCCATACCGGCACTATAGGAATATCCTCATCCAGTCTAAAGTTTAGCGTCCATTTTTGCAGCCACATTTGAAGACCACCAATTTATACCATTCTACTATACCACACCGAGTTGAAATCATCCTCATTTGTGAAGTATAGAAAGACGTTGTAGTTGTCATATACTCCAATTTTGGCTCTACCTTTGACTGGAACTCTCTCTTTGAATGTGGACTTATTTTTTAAATTTGGGGCCTAGGTTTCATAAATCGCCCCACGATGGTGAGTCTACACTCATCTATCATAATTCTGTAAGAATCCTTGGCTTTAAAGATGATCGCTGGAATACCATTATGGGTGGTATGTCTTGCAATTACTGTGTCTCTCGAATGATAAGAATTGGCAGCAGGAATTGGGTAGCAGTAGCAGTAGTGTTGGCATAGGTGGGATTCTTGAAATTGATTCAGGAGTTGGGTTTGCTAATACTAGGAGTTCATTTTGATTAGTAGGATGCACTTGGGGAACTTTGTCTAACACTGCCATGAGGCGGCTGGAAACAGAGACTCAACTAAGCTACCATCTTTTGGGTGTTAACGGATAGTTGAAGGGAGAGAGAATTAATTTTATAGAGATATAATAGAGATGTAAGTTGTCTTTAGAAATTTCCAAAACTTGTTTCTAACTTGTATAACTTGTTTCTACGGGGATGGTCGTGTAGTACCCAGTACCGATGACACAATTAGGTTTCCACTAGACGTGGCAATCATTATTGTCGTTTTCTCATATCATTCCTCCTAGCGTTCGGATGCAAAGAATGCGAATTGGAACATAGGGTCTTATATCTTTGAAGATTCTACTAATGAATTGGTAGATAATCCTTAACTTGGTAGCATATTTTACTTCCCCTCAGGAATTTATGCTATCGATCAAAGGAATATCTAACAGCCATTTAGTGGTTTATGCTCGTGAATGGTCGGGTAACATTTTCTCAATAGAAAAATTAACTTCCCAGGGGGAATTTGCTATAGATCAAAAGATTATCTAACCATCCCAGAGTGGATCTTTTCTTGTGTGCATTTCTATTAAAGGTCTTATTGCCACATATCCGGTCATGGATTTATCGCATGACATAGTTAGCTTCAGATGCCCTTACGCATCGGGCCAACATCATTGGAAAGATTTTTCTACACAATTGGCCTCCCTTGAAGTTATATCACAGTTCTTTGGCGTGCAGCGCCCGGGATGCTTTTGGGTCTTCAGGTAGCTTCTCATGCTCGAGATAATCGATGCTTTCATTCCTCAAGTCCAATACCAAATTAGTTCTATTTACCTCATAGTAACCATCTGTATCCAGGACCGAGTTCATCAGTTGTACTACCGTGTAGGAATTTGATCTCTTTAGTTCCATTGATAATCCGAGGTTAGCCAAGGCATATGATTCTCAGTTATCTTCCCTCTGGATATGAGTAATCGACTACTCCTAAAATCACTTCAATAGATCTTGGACTTTTACCACGTATTGTTGCATGCGTTCCTCTTTGGTCTCAACATTCCCGTAGACCTAATTTACCACCAACTATGAGTCGCATTTGATTTTCATGACCTTGGAGTCAAGTCCTCGGTCTAGTTTGAGCCCTACAATCAAAGCTTCATACTCTGCTTCATTTTTAGTTAAAGGGACTGCTCTAATAGTTTTCCTTAAGGTTTTCCCCAAAGGCGTGATTAATACTATACCAAGTCCGGACCCTATTACTTTGGAAGATACGACTGTAAATAAGCAAATCTCTGATGTTGATCCTGACATAATCACTGCCTCTTTGGTTGCTAGAAGCAGTAATCCCGAACAGAAATATGCGAGTCAGCGAAGACTTATGACTTAATTGCAGTTCTTAGTTAATATTCTATGTTAAACTCACTCATTTTGACGGCCCATTTGGCCAATCTACATGAAATCTCAAGTTTGTGAAGGATTTTCTACAAAGTGAAAGTGGTCACCATGGCTATCAGGTGACAATAGGACATCGTATACCTTCATCTTCACAGATTAATACCGAACTTACCGCAACTTCCAAGACCGCGAGGTATACTAACAAAGTTTCACCTTATTTTTGTTTTGAAAGTAATAGAGGGCTTGACAAGTACCTTTTCAAATCCCTCAAAGCCCGCTGGCACTTCGGGCTCCATTCGAAATTATTTTTCTTTTTGAGCAATGCGAAGAAATGATGTAATTTTTCTGATGACCGATAAATGAACCTGCTCAAAGCTGTCAATCTCCCCGTGAGCCTTTGGACTTCTTTCACGCTTGATAGTTGGTCTGGGATATCTTCGATGGCCAAGATCTTATCGGGGTTCAAATCAATTCCCCTTTGCGATACCAGAAATCCTAGAAACTTACCAGAGCTGGCTCCAAATGCACATTTCTCGAGGTTAGGTTTCATATTATGCTTCCTTAGGATGTCAAAAGTTTCTTGTAGATATTTAAGGTTATCACCTACATAACAAGCACGTCATCTATATAAACTTCTATAGTTTTTCCTATTTGATTTTGTAATATGTTATTCACGAGCCGTTAATAAGTGGCTCCGGCATTTTTGAACTCGAAGGTCATCACATTATAGCAATATGTCCCGAAATTCTTTATAAATGAAGTCTTTTCCTGATCTTCTGAGTTCATCTTAATTTGGTTGTACCAGGAATAAGCATCGAGGAAACTCATTAACTTGTGCTCGATCGTGGCATTAATCATTTGATTGATGTTTGGCAGTGAGAACGAGTCTTTTGAGCATGCCTTATTAAGATCTGTATAATCTACACACATGCAAATTTATTATTATTCTTAGGAACTACTACTATATTAGCTAGTCAGTATGTATACTTTTCCTCTTGGATCGAACCGATATTGAGTAGGCGAGTTACCTTTTTTTTTGATGAATTTGCTCCTGCCTCAGCAATATGGCATTTCTTTTGTCTTACTGGAGGTACGTTGGGATCCAAACTTAACTTGTGTACGGCTACCTCTGTTGGGATACCTATCATATCTGCATGCAACCATGCAAAACAGCTAGCATTAGATTTAAGGAATTTAATAAAGCCAGACCTGAGCTTCGGGTGCAGTCATGTCCCTTAGTGTAATTTCCTTCCCAGGAATTATTCAAATAATGCATCCGTCTCCTCTAGAACCTGGAAATACCTCGCCACTTGATAATAGTCCGACGTTTCTGCCCCGATCTGACTGTATCTAGTTCGGGAGCAGGTGCCCGTTCATGTAGTTTCTATATTGCATGTTCCTTTCCTTTTCTACTAGAGACCAAAATTACATTCATCTCCCTTGCCGCTGGTTGGTAACCCCTTATCTGTTCAACCCCTTCAGTCGTTGGAAACTTCAATAATTGATGATACGTTGATGATACAAATTTCATCTCGTGCAACAATGGCCTTCCCAGAATAATTTTATATCCCATGTCACCATCTATCACTTCGAAGAAGTTATTTTTATCACTGATTCGATGTTTGTGAGTAATAAAATTTCTCCTCAGGTTGTCACACTCGCGATGTTAGTTTGGCGAGCAGCTTTGTGGCCGTAATGCTTCCTGTGAGTTTAGCTTTCTCTAATACTCTCCATTATATGATATTTGTAATTACTCAGCCAGTCGTTTCATGAGTTACCGCTCGTTTCTCTTATTTTTGCTTCTATATATGTTTTTCAGTTGTATTTCATCGCATTGTGTTGGTTAGTTTGGGTTCAAAGTTGTTTTGTGGAGAAATGAGACATTTATTCTCTTAAGTTGGCCTTTTAGTTGGAAAAGTAAACAAGACGTTGAGTTGTGACTAAACGATCTCGTAATGTGGTTTTGATGATTCGGATAGCTTTGTAAGGTGATTTGAGACTTCTGAGCGTGATCAGAATTTATTATGGAGGTCTGTGGAAGATTTACTCTTGAATTGGAGAAATTGGAATTTTATATTTTTTCGTATTGTAGTGTATATTTTGATATAGGGGTCAGAATGAAATTCCGGTAATTGGAGTAGGTCTGTTGTGTCATTTGTGATGTGTGTGAAAAATTTTAGTCGAATGAGGTTTGATGGACTTTTTGATCGAAAGTCGAATTTGGAAGTTTTGGAATTCATAGGATTGAATACATGGGTGATTTGGTGTTTTAGTGTTGTTTTGAGTGTTCTGATGGTCATAACATGTTTGAATAGTGTTATGCAACTTGTTGGCATGTTTGGTTGAGGTCCCGAGGGCCTCGGGATGAATTTGGATGGTTGACAGAGAATTTTGATTTTTGGAGTGTGCTGCAGATTTTCTGCTTCTGTTATTTCCGCACCTGCTGATTGGGGACCATATGTGCGACGTTGCGTATGCGTAGGAGAGGTTGCAGAAGCGGATTTGGGTCAAATGGAGCTTGGTTTTAGATGTGGAGCTTTGGACGCATTTTCGAGATCGCAGGTGCGGTTCCTGAATGCACATGCGGCCCTGGAGGATTTAATGAAGAACCGTATATGCAGTGGTCTTGATCGCAAGCGCGGTCCGTAAGAGCGTGATTTCGGCTGCAGGTGCAGAATCTCTGGGCTAGAACATATATAAGGCTTCCTTCACGATTTTCAGCTTTGTTTCACTATTTTTAAGCCAGATTGAGAGCTTTTTTGAAGATTTTGAAGAGGGATTTCTAGGGAACTTCATGGAGGTAAGACTCTTGGAACTAAAACTCGTTTATATGGTGTTATTTCTTTGATTAGGCTTGAAATTGATGGAAATTAGTTGTTAAAATTGGGGGTTTAGGGCTTGAAATTGGAGACTTTGATTTAAGGATTTGATGGGCCAGCGGATTTTGATGTATTTGGTACATATGAACTCATGAGAGCGTAAGGATTCTAGTTTTGTGATTTTTATCGGAATCCGAGGCGTAGGTACACTGGTCGGATTTGGCTAATTTTGTTTTTTTGTTGTAAATTGATTATTTTCAAGTGTGCTTGTTCCCTTAGCATATTTTATGGTATGAATTTGATTTTTGGTTAGATTTGGAGCTTTCGGAGGCCCAGTCGAGAGGCAAATGCATAGAGGTCTAATGTTTTGGCCAGATTGAGGTAAGTAATGATTGTAAATGTTGTTATGAGGCTATGAAACCTCGGATTTCATATCGTTGTGCTATTTTGAGGTGACATGCACGCTAGATGACGAATGTGGGGTGGTTCACCGTTTGGGACTATGACTTAGTCGTTCCCGGTTGACTGTTAAGCAAAATATTTGATTTAAAACTATTTGATATCATTGTGTTTTGGAAAATATTACCATGTTTTGGGACTCGTTCCATATTTGGGCCTTGTGCCAACGTTTTAGACCCTTAGGGGCTTTTTACTACTATTCCTTATTATGTGACTTCATATTTGTACTCAGTCTTGCTGTATTCTACTCTTTTTATAACTTAGTCGTATTTACTCCATTTTGATATTTTTAAATGATATTTTGGGCTGAGCATCATTTTTATTGTTGTCCGAGGGGCATGAGAGATTCTGACTGAGTGAGGCCGAAGGCTTGTATTATGAGGATATCATAGGATCGGGTTGTGCTCCACAACATGTGTACTGATTGTGATATATGAGAGGCTAAGGGCCTGATTCGTTATACCACGAGATGGCTTATGATAGCGCTTAGACTGTAGGAGCCCCTCCGGAGTCTGAACGCCCCCAGTGAGCGCGGGTACCCAGTGTGAGATCTGATATTGCCCAAGGGGCTGGTGTTGTTTCATTTTATTGCACGAGGGGCTGATTATGAGTGATTGTGAGGTAGCCCAAAAGGATGGATCTATTGATATTTTGACCGACAGGCGGTTGTGGTACATATTTTTCCCTAGGGTTTGTTTATTTTTCTATCCTTTTAGTCACCGTTTTCATCACTCGTTTGAAACTATTGATAGATGTTTAAAAAGTTTACTGAACTGAGTTGTTTTTACGAGTTTTATTGCCTTACTACATTGTTTTAGACTTATACTATTTTGTTGTTCCGTTATGACATGATTTACTTGTTTTCTTACTACTAAGATGCTTTACTTTTATTACCTACTGAGTTGGCGTACTCATATTCTTCTTTGCACCTTGTGTGCTGATCCAAGAGTCTCGGGTTGCGATAGCGAGTGCTGAGCAGTCGTCCAGCGGGTTTCTAGGTAGTTGCTTGGCATTCGTAGCCCAGTGATTCTCCTTCCTATCTTATTCAACTTTGTATTAAATTTTTTTTTCAGACTATGTTGTCCTTTTCTTATTCCTAGAGGAGTTGTGGTTTCTCATGACTGGTGACTGTTACATTCCATGTTTTTGTACGTGGGAGTATGTCGTAAGCCAACTGATCTAAGCGCGGACTTGAGATCATTTTTGAAAGTACATAATGTGAGTTTCATCTTGTTATCTTGGAGGTTACAAATCTTTGAGATCATGAATAACAAGTACCAAAAAGGTTGGAAAGCTTAGACTCTAAACGAACAAAAGAAAACAAGTTTCGTTGAAAGTCGACAAATTTGGAATGTTATAACATGTACTTTGGGGTGCGACTAGGGTTCTTAACATGATAAGGACTTTATTCTATGAGTTATTTTAGTCATATGATATTCATTTTCTACATTTTGAAGGCAAGAAAGTTGTGGAACAAAAGTTGGAAAAGGTCGTGACAAGTTCCATTAATAAATATGTTGAACATTAGATCAAATGTAACTGAGCTTTTCGCCTAATGTACCTGGAATTACGGGATGATCTACCAACCAAATTGAATATATACGAGTATAGTTTCCAACGTATTAAACCGTTCATTGGTACAATATTGGAGTAGAGAGATATTCACATTTTCGCGAGACTGCACCGCTAGTAGGTGACAAGTAGGTGCATCACCTACTTGCCAAAGGGAAAGGCCTCATTAAAAGCCCTAAAGTCGGCCAAGAGGGTACTTCTAAGGACTATTAACCTCATTTATTTCATTATGTGCTAGGTAAAGGAAACCTAATTGAACCCTTGCAATTTCTCCCCAAAAGTCCCACACAAACCCTAGGTTATTTCGGATGCTACGACGCGATTCTAGTGCTGAAAAGTCTGGACAACTCGCTAGTTTCTCTTTCTCCTTCTTGTAGCCGTATTAAGGGAATTATATTTGATGAAAAAGGACCAGGTTTTGTGGGTTATACTCAGTACAAGGTAAGTTTATGCTTCTTCTTCCATTATCTATGCGTTTGCGAGTAGTAACCCGATCGTAAAGAATAGACCTAGCTAGTTTCGAAGGAATGGTATGTTGTTTGTTCTTGCGTACTAGTTGGCTGGTTGTGAACTTATTTCTAGGTTTAATTCATGGGTGGTTTATTGGATAAGATGTGCAATGATGTGTTTTTTGTGTTTCTCAATTTGAAATAAAAGACAAGTCGAAACTTGTTTAAGTAAATCGAAAAATTATTTTTGAGTTGATGAACTTATGGTTCTATTTTGTAGGATATTTTGTGATGGTATTAGGTTGTCTCTTTTTCTACTGTTTTTATGGACTTGAGAGGAGGAAGGGTGTGGATAAACACCATATAATGTCAAGGTTGTTTGGTGGTCGCTCGTAGTAACATTTGGGATTGTTTGATACTATTATGGTTGTCGTGTTGTGTATGAAGTGATAGGGGTATGTTGGGATGTTTGTGATTGTTTTGACTAGTGTGAAGTCATATATATAGGATAGGTGCTGTCTTTTTGTTGTAAAATAGGTTGTGGTTGATACGAATTAGCTACGACGCTTCAAAGATAACGAGATTGTCATTTCTCTTATTGTAGACTAAAGAGCCCTGAAATTGCATAGCCTGGAAAAATATACAAGGTATGTTAAGGAATTTTTTTCTTTCTTTTGGCATGATCTAAAGTGAAATGAATACGCTACTTCATAACAAATCTACTCCTAGAAAATAAGGTTGTCCATGTTGTTCTTTCCTTATAAAATTATTCTAAGCAAATGCGTATGATCCTTGAATACTACTAAGGTTCATATTGAGGGTATAGATGTCCATAAGGTTCTTATGACACTCCAAAAGGTTTAGAAGGTGATTCCATGAGTCGAGCATGCATTATATATGTGTATCTATTTTACTCTACCGAGCCGCGCTATAGTCAGTCGGGTATGACACCTATTGTGCAACCACTGATCACTTGGGTTTTACCAAGCTCCACGTGGCCCGGTACGATTCTACCGAGCCTTATGATGGTTGGGTACGTTTTTACCGAGTCCTCTATGAGGCCGGGTACGATATCATGATGATTATTCCCACAGAGGCAAATTTTTTTAAAAGTTTATGTATATATATGTATTATGTATTTCATGTCACTACTCCCCAGAGGCACTCCGATGTTACAGGTTGTATCTCCTGTATCTCACTTTACATTATTATTCTTGTTTATGCTTTCTAACCTTACATTCTCGGTACCTTATTCGTTCTGATGTCCCTTTTTTCCTGGAAACATTGTGTTTCATGCCCGCAGGTCCCGATTGATAGGTTGAAATTCCTTCTAGTAGGGTATCAGCTCAGCGGAGGTGTTGGTGCACTCCACTTGCTCCGGAGTTGCCTATTTGGTCAATATGCTTTGAATCTTTATTGATTGGTATGGCGGGGCCCTATCCCAACCTTTATGATTTTATGTAGTCTTAGAGGCTTGTAGACAGATGTAAGGTGTATGGACATATTTATGGCCTTGTTGGCCTATGTTTTGACTTTACAAATGATCATATCGGCTTTGTAGGCCCGTATATCACATGTATAAGTTTGCATATCATGTTGGGTCGTCATATGTTAAGCATTTCCTTATGTTTTATTCTTGTTATCTCATGATGGTTTTTATGGCTCACTTACCCATTATAGTGTCATAAGAAAGATATATTACGTTGGTACTCGGTCGAGTAAGGCAACGAGTTCCTGTCGCGGCCCTTCGATTTGGGTCATGACAAAAGTGGTATCAGATCAGTTCTGTCCTAGGAGTCTACAACCCGTGTCTAGTAGAGTCTTATTTATGGGTGTGTAGTTCACGACACTTATAAGCAGGAGGCTACGGGGCATTTAGAACTGTCACTCTTTCTTCTTACTCTAGATCGTATGGTAGAGCTCACTTATAGAAACTCAATTTCCTAAACTCTATCGTATTCATGATAAGATAATGCCTATATCCAGAAAGACAATTGGTAAGAGATTGAATGTGGACGTGGAAGACATTATCAGAGGAACTCTATTTTGCATCATGCTTATAATGCGTAAATGTTAGGTCTTCAGCAAATCATGTGTATACTAAGATATGTGAGCCTCTTGATAAGGAGCCCCAAGGCATGAATATCTATCTACCTATATGGTAAAGAGCAACGAGAAAATTTGGAGGTGGATATAAGTTTCAATAAGTGAAAGAAATAACATGAAAAAAAAAGAAATATGAGGTACCTAGACAATAAAGATTATCAGTATTTGCAATTCAGGTTGAGAAATATAAGCATTCTGAGTTACTTTCAACAGTAACAAAGTTTTATACAATTGACCACACCCACCTCAATTATTTCCTAGGGGAACTGAAAAATATAGTTTAAGAGAATGATGTAATATCGAGATCAAGTTGGGGTTATAGTAACAACAATTTGTGGATGGATTGTTATCATTAGCTAACATTTTCGAAAGGTACTTCAAAGGTGGTAATAGATCTCCTTGTAAGGAACCTAGATGGTGATCTCTAGAATAGTGCAATCAGATATGAATACTAGAATATTCAGCAATTTTAGAAGATAGGCGGCAGAATCCTAAAAGGGAAAAAATATTTACCTTAGTATGACTTCCACCCTAGAGAGAGAGAGAGAGAGAGAGAGAGAGACAGAGACAGGGAGAGAGGGAGAGAGATAGAGAGAAAACGAGACTTTTGGGCATCCAGAAGAGCCAGTGAGATGAAGCAAGAGGAGCTAAAAGTTAAAGAACGTTTTGTTGAAGTTTTTAGAATAAAGTGATAGATAGAAGTATTAGCCGGAGAATAAGAAGAGAGTAATTGAAATATTATAAGTAAGGTGTGATAAATGGTATGACAGGATGACAAAGTCTACATTCAACTGAAGGAAAAAAAAAGGTGACATGCCATGATGAAATAAAAGTGTATAAGCCATAAAGCATGTCCCTATTTTGAGAAATGAGTTGGTGACTCCGACATGATTACATAAAGGAAAAGGTGGACCCCAGAGTAATAGAAAGAAGTATGGGCTGGTCAACAAGATAAACAAAAGATGAATTGGGAATCGAATGATTTGATAATAGTCGCCATCATAAGAATTTTAGAGATTCCATTCCGGCGATAATAGAATGGACAACAGAAGAATAACCTTTAAAAGGTCATTCAGTAAGATATTTCCCTAAGGCAAGCACTGTGAGCAAAGTTAATTATAAGGGATTAAGTGTGCCAGTTACAATAGGAGTCACCTTCATGCGTAAGAAATTTAGTTATCCTTGGTACATAAGATTACCATAGGGTAATTAAGGTTCATTGATGATGTGAGAAGACGCCAAAGATGAATAGATAAAACATCTATTGATAGATCGTCGAAGTACTAAATCTTGGTACTCTCCTAAAGAGGGAATATGGTGTGATATGGTGTTAAGTCGGAGTTAAGCGGTTCAAGTAATTATGGAATGGTAAAGGAGGAATATGGTAAAAAGGAGAGAGGGATGATGTTGCATTTATTCAATTCCTACACATATGTTGCGATTCTAGAACATTATACAAGCACGACACCGGGGAGAGGCAGTAAAAGTTTCTGGTCAGGATGTTATTGATAAATAAGTGTGAATGGACACTTGATACATCAGGAGATAGAGGCTAGAGGTAAGTTAAGATAAAGGATATATCCCAAGAGGACCGCAACATAATAAATTCAGTCTTGTTGATACGAGTCGCAATCATTTAAATAAAATTTAAATAAGATTTGAGGCAGTTAAAGGTACCGTTTAAGTTTTATAAAAATAAGACAGAGTGCCACTAAGGAGACAATCAAAATTTGAGCCTAGAAGTAACCCTACGAGTACAAGGGCACGAAGTTATGTAACTAACGATTATTATAGGCGAGTAAGAACAACGAAAATTTCCTTTTGGTGCATGAAATAAAAAGCTTGCAACTTTACAAGACCCAGAAGGTCTCCCAAAATACTGCAACAAAACACTAGCTAAGAAAATAAGGAGAATGTTTCCACTTAAGCATAGCGAGCTAAAGAGTAAATGATCTTGTAGCAATAGTGTCACTACAATATTGTACATACTCCATAAGAAAGTTGCACCTACCATGTCTAGTGAATAGGAAGAAAAAAATTAAAAGGTGATATTTGAGATTATATGATGTACAGGAAATTACAGTATTCGTAGGAAATAAGACAAGCCAAGTATTTATGTGACAAGTGTTAGAACGACTAGGAAAAGTAATTGCTTACATTTAAGGACGACTAAGAAGGCAAAAAGGGAAATTTATGCTGCTAGCAAGTTAAAGGAAGATTGTGAGTAGTATAAATTGATAGGTGTAGGACATAAGGTAAAGTATCGTAGAGCAACAAGGTTTTAGGTAGATATGGGTAAGGATAAGAAAAGACAAGTGAGAAGGTGATAAGAATAGGTGAGTCTACATGATTAAACCCATCACAACAAGAGAGCTAATAGCTTCCATAACTTATTGAAAGCTAGCTACAGCCGGAATGAACTCAGAGGATGCTAAGATTAGGTGCACTTAGAAGAGATAGAATGTTGCACTAGTAGTAGAATGAGGGTGTAATTATGATAAATGATAAGAGAATAATGTCTAGGCCTAGGGTAATGATTTAAAGAGAATGGATTTCATGAATTGCGTATGATTTGAATACCCCCATAAGACGAATCCTGTTGGGATACTATGAAATATGGTCATTGCAGTGTAGTATCGTCCCTATGTGGATTAAGCAAATCACTTATGATGTTCTTTGACGAGACGTGAGCCTAAATGACAATGTACTACGTAAAAGGTCTCAAGTTATGAGTGGTAGATTAAGATCAACATGAGGACTGGATCAACGATGGATGGATACAAGTTAAAAAGTATGAGAAGAGGTTAAGTTGTCATTCTTAAGATGAAAAATAATGAGGAAGTATTAAAGAACTTAGATCTATACATGTAGGATAAGCATCAAGGGGAAAACCTGGAGTTGGGTAACAAACCTTGATAATAATAAAACAACAGTAAGAGTTATGGTATAGTTTGACCTTCCTAGGTGCAGGAAAGTCGTAAGGATGGATATTTGAGTCTATAAAATAAGATATATCAATAGTCGTAAGTTCAAAAAAGTACCAAGTGAAGAACATCAGTACACCTATAGATTCCTTGAGGGACAACTTGTCATAATTCTGTATATGTTCATAAAGTGAGGCTTAGAGACTGGCTAAAAGATGGAGAAAAAAGGGATGGATAGTTTCTATGCGCTCATACAAGGACATATTTGTACATACTGCATGATATAAACTAGCAAATGTTACGATATTGGAAGAATTCCATCCACATGTTATGGCATGAGAAAGAGGCCTAAAGGGGAGAGTGCCCAAGTGTTTGGATTTATCATAAAACAGTTGCTTAGATGGCAAGGTGAGCATTAAAGTATTCGTAACAGCTATTGTTTATGAAACTGATAAGTGCATCAGTGAACATTCAAGGACGAATGTTCCAAAGGGGGGAATGATGTTACATTCCATGTTTTCATACGTGAGAGTACGTCGTAAGCAAATTGATATAAGCGCAGAAATGAGATCATTTTTGAAAGTACATAATATAAGTGTCATCTTGTTATCTTGGAGGTTGAAAATCTTTAAGATCATGAATAAAAAGTACCAAAAGGGTTGGAAATCTTAGACGCTAAATGAAAAGAAGAAAATAAGTATTGTTGAAAGTCGACAAATTTGGAATGTTAAGAACATGTACTTTGGGGTGAGAGTAGGGTTCTTAACATGATAAGGAGTTTATAATATGAGTTATTTGAGTCGTATGATATTCCCTCTATATTTTGAAGGCAAGCATGTTGTGGAACAAAAGTTGAAAAAGGACGTCTCAAGTTCCATTCATAAATATGCTGAAAAATAGGTCAAATGTAACTAAGCTTTTCTCCCAATGTACTTAGAATTGTAAGATGATCTACCAACAAAATTGAAGATATACGAGTCTAGTTTCCATCATATTAAACCATTCATTGGTACAATATTGGAGTAGATAGATATTCACATTTTTGCGAGACTGCACAACTAGTAGGTGACAAGTAGGTGCACCACCTACTTGCCAAAAGGAAAGGCCTCAATTAAAAGCCATAAAGTCGGACAAGAGGGTACTTTTAAGGGCTATTAAACTCATTTATTTCATTATCTTTTAAGTCAAGGAAACCTAATCGAATCCCTGCAATTCCTCCCCAAAAGTCCCACATAAACCCTAGGTTATTTCAGATGCTAATGCGCGATTCTAGTGCTGAAAAGTTCGGACAACTTGCTAGTTTATCTTTCTCCTTCTTGTAGCCATGCTTAGGAACTTATTTTTGATGAAAAAGGGCAAGGTTTCGTGGGTTATACTCAGTATAAGGTAAGTTGATGCTTCTCCTTCCATTATCTATACGTTTGCGAGTTGTAATTCGATCGTAAAGAATAGACCTAGCTAGTTTTGAAAGAATTGTATTTTATTTGTTCTTGTGTACTAGTTGGCTGGTTGTGAACTTATTTCTAGGTTGAATTCATGAATGGTTTATCGGATAAGAGGAATAGTTATGTGTTTCGTCGTGTTTCTCAATTTGAACGAAAAGACAAGTCGAAACGTGTTTAAGCAAATCGAAAATTTATTTTTGAGTTGATGAACTTGTGGTACTATTCTGTAGGCTATTTTGTGATGGTATTGGGTTGTCTCTTTAACTAATGTTTTTATGTATTTGAGAGGAGGAAGGGTGTGGAGAAACACCATATAATGGCAAGGTTGTTTGTTTGTCGTTCGTCGTAACATTTTGGGATTGTTTGACACTATTATGGTTGTCGTGCTGTGTATGAAGTGATAGGGGTATGTTAGGATGTTTGTGATTGTTTTTACTAGTGTGAAGTCATATATATAGGGGAGGTGCTCTCCGTTTTATTTTAAAATAGGTTGTGGTGGATACATATTAGTTACGACGCTTCAAAGATAACGAGATTGTCATTTCTCTTATTGTAGACTAAAGAGCTGTGAAATTGCATAGCCTGAGGTTAGGGAAAATATACAAGGTATGTTAAGGCATTTTCTTCTTTCTTTTGGCATGATCTAAAGTGAAATGAATACGCTACTTCATAACAGATCTACTCCTAGCAAATAAGGTTGTCCATGTTGTTCTTTCCTTACAAAATTATTCTAAGAAAATGTGTATGATCCTTGAATCCTACTAAGGTTCATATTGAGGGTATAGAAGTCCATAAGGTTCTTAAGACACTCCAAAAGGTTTAGAAGGTGATTCCATGAGTCGAGCATGCATTATATATGTGTATCTATTTTACTCTACCAAGCCGTGCTATAGTCGGCTAGGTATGGTGTCTATAGTGCAACCATTGATCACTTGGGTTTTACCAAGCTCCACGTGACCAGGTACGTTTTTATCGAGCCTTATGATGGCCGGGTACGTTTTTACCGAGTCCTCTATGAGGCCGGGTACGATATGATGATGATTCCTACAGAGGAAAATGTTTTTATAAGTTTATGTATATATATGTATTATGCATTTCATGTTAGTAGTACCTAGAGGCACACCGATGTTACAGGTTGTATCGCCTCTATCTCACTTTACATTATTATTCTTGTTTATGCTTTCTAGCCTTACATACTAGGTACCTTATTCGTACTGATGTCCCTTTTTTCTTAGGGACATTGTGTTTCATGTTCGCAGGTCTCGATTGATAGGTTGAAAGTCCTCCTAGTAGGCTATCAGCTCAGCGGAGGTGTTGGTGCACTCCACTTGCTCCGGAGTTGCCTATTTGGTCAATATGCTTTGAATATGTATTGATTGGTATGGCGGGACCCTGTCCCAACCTTTATAATTTTATGTACTCTTAGAGACTTGTAGATAGATGTTAGTTGTATGGACACATTTATGGCCTTATTGGCGTACGTTACGTTTACAAATGGTCATATCGGTCTTGTAGGCCCCTATATAACATGTATATGTTTGCATATCATGTTGGGTCGTCATATGTTAAGCATTCCCTTATGTTTTATTCTTGTTATCTCATGATGGGTTTTCTAGCTCACTTACCCATTATAGTATGATAATAAACATATGTTATGTTGGTACTCGGTCGAGTAAGGCACCGAGTTCCCATCGCGGCCCTTCGATTTGGGTCGTGACATTGACACCCAAATGTCGGGATATCTTATGTTTCTGCACTATTTATATTTGCTTATTTTATGGGATTTTAGATAATTAATTGCTTTAAATGACTTATTATAAATGTATGGTTGGTTTTGGGGTTTGTGTTAGTTGGCCTAGTTTTACGATAGGTACCATCACGACCGGGTCCGTTTTAGGTTCGTGATAAGGTTGTATCAGAGGCTAGGTTACATTGGTATTACAAGTCATGAGAGGTTTATTAGAGTCTCGCGGATCGACATGGAGTTGTCTGTACTTATCTTTTAATTCTAGCACTAAACTTCTATTATTCTATCTCTGATAAATGGTGAAGACAGAGGTTACTGGTCAGGATGGACGACCACCAGTACCACCAGCTGGGGCCACTAGAGGCCGAGGATGCGGTTGAGGCTGTGGTAAGCAAAGGGGTGTGTCCCACACAGCAGCTAAGGAAGCACCTGCAAATCCACCAGCCGCCCCAGTTCATGATCAAGTCCAGTTGTGGATGCTTTGGCGGCACCAACTTAGGCACCAGTTGTGCCTATTGTTATTTCAGGCCTTTAGAAGGCCCTGACCAAGATATCAGTGTGCACTATCCTAGCTCAGACGGTCTCACTTACTACAGTCACAGCTACTTCTCAGGCCGGGGGAGGCACTCAGCTTTGCACTACTCGCAGACCTGAGCAGGTCCTGAAGGGACTTCAGACAATGGGGGCACGTCCAGCCTAGCCGGTTGCAGTTGTTTAAGACTATGTAGCTCCTGTTATGCCAGAGGACGACCAGCGTAGGTTGGAGAAGTTTGGCAAACTTTATCCTCCAACTTTCACTGGTGGAGAGGACGAGGATGCCCAGGGTTTCTTGGAAAAGTGTCATAGGATGCTTTGGACTGCAGGTATTCTGGAGATAAGTGGAGTCTCATTCACTACTTTCTAGTTCTTAGGGGCTGCGGTTAGATAGTGGGAGTCTTACCAGAGACGTAGGCTAGTTGACACAACGACCCTCCCTTGGTAGCAGTTCTCTATTCTCTTCTTAGAGAAGTTTGTACCTGAGTCTCGTCGAGAGGAGCTGCGCAGACAGTTTGAGTAGCTTTGACAGGGTGACGAATCTGTTACACAATATGAAATGTGTTTCTTTGGGTTAGCTCGCCATGTAGTATGGTTGGTTCCCATTTATCGAGAGAGGTTCATGAGGTTCATAGATGACCTCGATTTTTACCTTCGGTTGCTCATGACCAGAGAGAGAGTATTTGGTGCTTTTTTTGATGAGGTTGTTGATATAGCTCGACATATTGAGATGGTTCATAGTTAGGAGAGGTTTGAGCGAGAGGTTAAGAGGCCTAGTGGTCAGGTTGGATTAAGTGGTACTCCTCATAAGGGTTAGCTTCAGCACGGAAGAGGCTATCAATTTAGGATGCTCAGTCAGCTCGCCCACGTAATCGTGGGGTATCATCGGGCCAAGGCTTTCACAATTCTTAGTAGGACCATTCATCACTTAGTGCCCTTCCAGCCTAGAGTTCATCCTGTGCTCCCTCAGTTCAAGGATCATCTATGCCAGGTTCTTCTGCTAATCTTCCCAGTGCTAGGGGTTCCATTCAGTCCGCGTCCCCAACATCAGGGAGTTGTTATGAGTGTGGGGAGTGGGGTCATCTGTGGAATCAATTTCCTCACCGTCTTGGGGATACATCTCAGCATAGGAGTCAGCCATCGACTTCAACACCAGTTATTGCACCACCCACCCAGCTAGTGGTGGAGGACAGTCAAATAGGGGTCTCCCAAGAGGGGGAAGGACGATCAGGTGGTGTTCAGGATCATTTCAATACACTCCCAGCTGGTCCTGAAGCTATTGCTTTAGATACTATGATTACAAGTATTATCTCAATTTCCAAAGAGATGTCTCTGTGTTTTTTGATCCTTATTACACAATTTTATAAATGTCATCATATTTTTCTCATTATTTGGATACACCCCGTGAGTCACCCCGTGAGTCTCTTGTTTCATATATTCATGTATCTACTCAAGTGGGCGATACTACAGTTGTGGACCGTCTGCACCGGTCGTGTATGGTGACTATTGGGGGTCTGGAGACCCAAGTGGACTTTTGTTGCTGCGTATGGTGGACTCTAATGTGATATTGGAAATGGATTGGCTATCTCTATGTCGTGATATATTGGACTGCCAAGACAGTGACGTTGGCCATGCCGGTCTTGCCACATATTGAGTAACGAGGTTCGTCTGAGTATGTTTCCAGTAGGGTGATTTCATTCTTGAAGGCCCAACGTATGGTTGGAAAGGGTTGTCTTTCTTACTTAGCCTTTGTGAGGCATGTCATTTTAGAGACTCCTAGCATTGATGTTGTTCCTGTTGCGAGGGATTTTCCTGATGTGTTTCTTGTAGACTTGCCGGGCATGCCCCCAGACAGGGATATTGATTTTGGTATTGATCTGGTGCCGGTCACTCAACCTATTTCTATTCCACCGTATCATATGGCACCAATAAGTTGAAGAAGTTGAATGATCAGCTTTAGGAACTCCTTGATAAGGAGTTTATTTGGCCTAGTGTGTCACATTGGGGTACGCTTGTTCTATTTGTGAAGAAGAAGGATGGCACCATGAGGATGTTCGTTGATTAGCGGTTGAACAAAATTACTATAAAGAACAAGTATCCTTTACCTCGTATAGGTGATTTAATCGACCAGCTTTAGTGAGCGAGGGTGTATCTAAGATGAATCTCTATTTAGGTTATCACCAGTTGAAGCTCAGGGACTCAGATATTCTTGAGACAGCTTTCAGGACCCGATATGGTCATTATGAGTTCCTTATGATGTCTTTTAGGCTGACCAATGCCGCAAAAGCTTTCGTGCATTTGATGAACAACGTGTTCTGGACTTATCTCGACTCGTTCATGATTATTTTCAGTGATGATATTATGGTGTACTCGCCTAGTTAGGAGGAGCACGCGGAGAATTTGAGAGTTGTGTTACAGAGGTTGAGGGAGGAGAAGCTTTTCTCCAAATGTAAGTTTTGGCTCAGTTCAATGGCTTTCTTGGGACATGTGGGGTCAAGTGAGGCTACTCAAGCTGATCCAAAGTTAGATAAAGGCGGTTCAAAGTTGGCCCAGATTGTCCTCAGCCATAGAGATTCATAGCTTTCTTAGTTTGGCGAGTTATTACCGTCGGTTAGTTCAGGGATTTTCATCTATTGCATCATCCTGGACCAATTTGACTAAAAAAGGTGCTACATCCATGTGGTTGAATGAGTGTAAGGCGAGCTTTCAGAAGCTCAAGAATGCCTTAACCGCAACTCCAGTATTAGTATTTCCATTAACTTTAAGTTCACACACAGTGTATTATGATGCCTTGATGAAAAAGGGTAGAGTGATTACTTATGCTTCTCGTCAGTTGAATCCCCAGGAGAAGAACTACCATGTTCATGATTTAGAGTTGGTTGCCATTGTTCACGCATTGATGATTTGGAGGCATTATTTATATTCTGTGTCTTTTGAGGTGTTTACTGATCATCGTAGCCTCCAACACTTGTTCAAGCTGAAGGATCTCAATTTGAGGCAGCGAAGATGGTTGGAGCTACTAAAGGACTGTGATATCACTATCTTATACCATCCAGAAAAGGCCAATATAGCGGCCGATGTCTTGAGTAGGAAGATGATGAGTATGGGTAGTTTGGCATATATTCCTGTCGGGGAGAGACCTCTTGAAGTTGATGTTCAAGCCTTGTCCAATTGGTTTGTAAGGTTGGATATTTCAGGGTCCTGTCGGGTCTTAGCTTGTGTTATTTCTTAGTCTTCCTTGTTTGATTGCATCAGAGAGCGCTAGTATGATGATCCTCATTTACTTGTCCTTAAGGATAGAGTTTAGCATGACGATACCAGAGATATGACTATTGATGATGATGATGGGTATTGAGGATGCATGGCGGAATATGCATGCCCAATGTAGATGGGCTTCGGGAGTTGATTTTGGAGGAGGCCCATAGTTTGCGGTATTCCATCCATCCGGGTTCCGCGAAGATGTATCAGGATCTAAGACATTATTATTGGTGGATGATATTGAAGAAGGATATTGTAGGAATTGTAGCTCGGTGTCTCAATCATCAGTAGGTGAAATATGTGCATCAGAGACTAGGTGGCTTGCTTCAGCAGATGGATATTCTAGAGTGGAAGTGGGAGGAGATCTCCATGGACTTTGTAGTTGGGCTCCCATGGATTGAAGAAGTTCGATGCTTTTTGGGTGGTTGTGGATCGGTTGACCAAGTCCACACACTTCATTCCTGTATGTACTACCTATTCTTCAAAGCGGTTGGAAGAGATCTATATCCTAGAGATTGTTTGTTTGCAGTGTTCCAATTTCTATCATTTCAAATAGGGGTACTCAGTTGACCTCGTAGTTTTGGAGAGCCGTGTAGAGAGAGTTGGGTACTCAAGTTGAGTTGAGCACAACTTTTCAACCTCGGATGGACGGGCAGCCCGAGCGCATTGTTCAGATACTAGAGGACATGATACGGGCTTGTGGCATTGATTTCGGTGGATCTTGGGATCAGTTTCTACCGCGTGCGGAGTTTGCTTATAACAATAGTTATCAGTCGAGTATTCAGATGGCTCCACATGAAGAGACTGTGTAGATATCCAATTGGTTTGTATGAGCTGGGTGAGGCTAGGCTTTTGGGTACTGACTTGGTGGAGGATGCTTTGGACAAGGTAAAGGTGATTCAGGAGCGGCTTCGCACAACGCAGTTGAGACAGAAGAGTTATATTGACAAGAAGATTCGTGATGTGTCTTATGTGGCTGAGAGAAGTTTCTATTAAAGGTTTCTCCAATGAAGGGTGTTATGATATTTGGGAATATAGGTCAATTGAGTCTCGGTTCATCGGTCCTTTTGAGGTGCTTCGGAGGATTGGGGAACTAGCTTATGAGCTTGCTTTGCCACCCAGCTTATCGAATTCGCATCCAGTATTTCATGTTCTAAGCTCCAGAATTATATTTTCAATCCATCTCATGTTTTGGATTTCACCACAGTTTAGTTAGATGGTGATTTGACTTATAATGTGGAGCTAGTAGCCATTTTTGTGCATCAGGTTCGGAAGTTGAGGTCAAAGGATATAGCTTCAGTAAAAGTGCAATGGAGAGGTCGCCCTTGGAGGAGGCTGCCTGGGAGACCGAGTGGGAGATACAGAACAAATATCCTTACCTATTTGAGGCTTCAGGAATGTTTCTTGACTCGTTCGAGGATGAACATTTGTTTAAGAAGGGGGGATATAATGAACTGGTCGGTCGTTTCATGAGTTACCGATTCATTTCCTCTATTTATGCTTCTTTATATGTTGTTCAGTTGTATTTCATTGCACCGTGTTGGTTAGTTTGGAATCGGAGTGGTTTTGTGGAGAAATGAGACACTTAGTCTCTTAAATTGGCCTTTTAGTTGGAAAAGACAATCGGAAGTTGACTTGTTAGTAAACATGCCCGTAGTATGGTTTTCATAATTCGAATTGCTTTTTGAGGTGATTCGGGACTTAGGAGCGTGATCGGAATGTATTTTAGAGGTCCGTGAAAGGTTTAGGCTTGAATTGGCGATATTGGAATATTAGCGTTTTTCGGTTGGTAATGGCAATTTTGATATAGTGGTCAGAATGGAATTAAAAAAATTGGAGTAGGTCCATTGTGTCATTTGCGACGTGTGTGCAAAATTTCAGTTCATTTGAATGAGGTTTGATAGAATTTTTTTTATCAAAAGAGGAATTTAGAAGTTTTGGAATTCAAAGGCTTGAATACAAGAGTAATTTGCTTTTCCGGCGTTGTTTTGAGTGTTCCGGGGGTTGGAACAAGTTCTAATAGTTTTATGTGACTTGGTTGCGTGTTTGATTGAGGTCTCGAGGGCCTCATATTGGATTTGGATTGTTGACAGAGAGTTTGGATTTTTGGAGTGTGCTGCAGATTTTCTACTTCTATTATTTCTGCACCTACTGATTAGGGACCGCAGGGGAAACGCCGCAATATGCGGAGGAGAGGTTGCAGAAGCGGATTTGGGTCAGTTGGAGCTTGGCTACAGATGCAGTGATTTGGGCGCATGTGTGGGACCGCTGGTGTGGTTCCTGGACGCAGATGCAGTCCTGTACGATTTAATAAAGAACCGAAGATACGGTGGTCTTGATCGCAAGTGCCGTTTGCATGAGCATGATTATGGCAGCGGGTCCGGAATCCCTAGGCTAGAACCTATATAAGGTTTACTTCGCAATTTTTAGCTTTATTTTACCATTTTAAGTCGGATTGAGAGCTTTTTTGGGAGATTTTGAAGAGGGAATTAAAAGGAACTTCGTAGAGGTAAGATTCTTGGAACTAAAAGTCGTTTCTATGGTGTTATTTCACTAATTAAGCTTGAAATTGAGGGAAATTAGTGTTTAAAATTGGGGGTTTTAGGGCTTGGGATTGGAAACTTTGATTTAAGGATTTGAGGAGTAATTCAGATTTGGATGCATTTGGTATATATGAACTCCTTACAGTGTAAGGATTCTAGATTTGTGATTTTTATTGGAATTCGAGACGTGGGCCTGGGGGCGGGTGCCAATTTTAGGAGTTTTGGTGTAAGTTGGTTATTTTCGAATGGGCTCTATTCCGTTAGTATATTTTGATGGTATGACTCTATTTTTTGTTAGATTTGGAGCATTCGGAGGCCGAGTCGAGAGGCAAAGTAGGATAGAGTTTGGACCGGATTGAGGTAAGTAAGGATTATAAATGTTGTCCTAAGGGTATGCAACCCCAGATCTCACATTCTAGTGCTATGTTGAGGTGATGCACACTCTAGATTACGACCGTGGGATCGTGCACCGTTGGGGATTGTGACTTAGTCCGTCCCATATGACTGTTAAGTCGCGTATTTGATTGAGAATTGTTTCATATCTTTGTGCTTTGAAAAATATTACCATGTTTTGGACTGAATGCCATATTTAGACCTCGTAACTGTTTTGGACCCTTAGGGGCTTTTTACTACTATTTCTCAGTGTTTGACATTATATTTTACTCATTCATGTTGTATTCAATTGTTTTCATAACTCGGCCGTATTTACCCTATTTTTGATATTTTTAAATGATATTTTGGGCTAATCATTATGTTTTACTGTTGCCTGAGGGGCTTGAGATATTCTGACTGAGTGAGGTTGTGGGCCTGTATTGTGAGGATATCATACGATCGGGCTGCAACATGTGTACTAATTGTGATATATGAGAGATTGAGGGCCTGATTTGTTATGCCACATGATGGCTTGTGATAGCACTTGGGATGTAGGAGCAACTCCAGAGTATGAAAACCCCAAGTGAGCGCGGGTACCCAGTGTGAGATGTGATATTGCCTAAGGGGCTGTTGTTGTTTCATATTATTGCCCAAGGGGCTGATTACGAGTGATTGTGAGGTAGCCCGAGGGATGGATCTGTTGATATTTTGCCCAGTGGGTTGTTTATGTTTCTATCCTTTTACTCACTATTTTCATCACTTGTTTGAAACTATTGAAATATGTTTTAAAAGGTTATACTGAATTGAGTTGTTTTTACAAGTTTAATTGCCTTACTGCATTGTTCGGGACTTATACAGTTTTGTGGTCGCGTTATGACATGATTTACGTGTTTTCTTGCTGCTCAATTGCCTTTACTATTATTACCTACTGAGTTGGCGTACTCATGTTACTCCATGTACCTTGTGTGCTAATCCAAGAGTCTCGGGTCACGATAACGAGTGTTGAGCAATCGTCCAGCAAGTTTTCTAAGTTGACTAGGTAGCTGCTTGGCGTTCGCAACCTAGTGCTTCTGATTCCTATCTTATTCAACTTTGTATTTTTAAGACTATGTTATCTTTTTCTTATTCCTAGACAAGTTGTAGTTGCTCATGACTGGTGACACTCCTATGTCGGGTTGTCTTTTGTTTCCACACTTTTTATTTTTACTTATATTATGGGATTTTAGCTAATTAATGGCTTTACATGACTTATTATAAATGTCTGGTTGGTTTTGGGGTTTTGTCGGCTAGCCTAGTTTCACGATAGGTGCCATCATGACCGGTTCTGTTTTAGGGTCGTGACAATATAAGCAGAAGATCCTGGATCCACTAGAACATGTTTAATCTTAAAATCTAGCACATTTTAAGAAATTACATGTTTATTGTGTGGTAGCAGCAATCCGTCTGTGTCATTCTCTGTAAAAGTGATATCATCTTCCTAGAGATTTTTCCTATGGGTTATTGATACTTTCGTCTTTTTTGCTGCAGAAAAGGCGACTCCGTTGATCTCGTTCCCTTCGGAAATCATGTTGATTGTTTGGCGTGGCGGATCTTCTCCTAGTTTCAAGGGTTCTGTATTTTCCTGATTACAACCATAAATGTTCTTAGCTCGGTCACTCAAGAATTTTCTGAGATGACCATTCTTCAATATTTTACCACTTCTTCCTAGAGGTGTCAGTAGTCCTTATTCTGTGTCCATTCATCTCGTTGTATTCAAACCATAAGTTGGGATTCCTTTGACTAGGATCAGATCTCATTGGTTTATGGAACCGTACTTCTTTGATGTTTCACATGGCTGACACCAACTCCACTATGTTGACATTAAGGTTGTATTCTAATAACTTGGGATAAGAAGGATCTCATAATCCTAATGCTTCTATATCCTGCAGTGATCTATTTCTCTGATTGCGATTAGTGCTTCTGTAGATGGAGAACCTGTCCATTGTTCGAAAGCATCTGCTTGAGCCTTCAGTCATTTCAAAGGGCAGAATCAGCCCCTAGAAGATCGTCTGTCCGTATCAAAATCTTTTGATTTTTCTTTGTTCTTCCCCCGTCCTTTGGTCGACGATGGAAAGCTAACTTGATAATCTTTGATTCTTCTCTTTGATTCGTATCGGTTGTGGACATCCGCCCAAGTCATTTTTTGAAACTCAAGCAGGCTTTCCTTTATTTTTCGGGAAGCGACTGAGCATTTCAGATTTAGTCCCTTGGTAATGCTTCAACCTCCCATTCATCCGGGACAACTAGGAGCAATATTCTCTCCTTCTAGAATCGGGTAATGAATCCTCGCAACAACTCGGATTCTCTTTGGACAATCCTGAATATATCGGTCTTTCGAGCCTATACTTTTCTAGCATCGGCATGACCCTTGATGAGAAGAGTGCACGAGCGTCTCAAAGGAGTCTATGGAATGCTAGGGTAACAGTGAATACCCCGTCAAGGCTCCCCTCGTGAGAGTCTCTCCAAATTTCTTCAGTAAAATATATTCAATTTCATGAGGAGCTAAATCATTTCCCTTTAACGTTGTTGTGCAGGTGGTAATATGCTTGTGAGGGTGTGTAGTTCCATCATAATTTGGCACATCAGCCATTTTAAACCGCTTCAGGATTATTTCTAGTGCCGCACTTGTCTTTTATGGAAATTGAGTATGCTTCTTTAAGTCCGGATCTTTTAGCACCGACGGTATGCCCAGGATTTGGTCCATGCAGGCATTAACTTCTCTCATAAGCCATAAAAACTCATTCTTGAAAGGATCATTCTTGTTATTGGGGCCCGATCTTCTCCCCCATCCCCATCGGAGCCAACTTTGCCCTTCGCGGTGTTGTTGTTGACCCTCTACATTGTTTAATTTGCGGGAGCGTCGGGAGGAATCGGATCTCGTGTATTTGCATTATTCGAAACCCCCTATAATGACTGCTTCAACTCCGTCATAAACGTATTGTGTCGCATGAGATGGCCTAGAATGATCGCCTATTGTTCTCGCAAGACCCTTATTGTGTCAACGACATGTTCCTACTCAGTATTATCAGGAATTATCTCAAAACATGTCAATAATATTGTTTTTCGCGCACCAGTGTGGTGTCATTTCCCTCATTGTGGATATCACTGATTAAGTCCTCGAAATGAGGCTGATCCCCTAGAATCTTGGGATTGTAAGTGTTGTTAACATCGTTATCTGCCATTTCTTATGATATTTTCTAAGATAAAATAATTAAAACACGTTAGGTAAAAAGGCAATGATCAATTTAATTGCATAGTTGTCTAGGTCCCACGGTGGGCGCCAAACTATTTACCTGTAAAATGATACAGTTGAATTTATATATGGTTCTTAGACAAGTAAATTAATTTGATCCTGAAATAATAAGATAATTTAAGTAATATGCAATACTTAGCCTTGAGATAGAGATGAAATACCAAAAATTGTAGTTTCGGGGGAAGGGCACAGCAAAAATGAAATAAAAAAAAGCAAGAAGATAAAACTCTATTAAGCTTTGGATAGAGTGTAGTGTAAGTTTGCTAGAAAATTTGTATCTTTTACAATGGTAACTGAGCTCACTATTTATATCTACGCCTAGGGAAAGAGTTACTAGAATCTTGCCCTTCTTTAATGTCAATTATGAGGATCATTGATGATAATGTAATGGGGGCCATAAATGTTAAATTTCTTGTAACGATCAATGTACTTAATGTCGTAAAATATTCTCTATTAATTGCTACCGGGCGAAGATTATTTATTACATGCTTGTGAGCGTTACTCTCCCCAGTGACAGAAGAAACAATTGCCTTCGGTCTTGGCCACCCTCGTCTTGGGCTCCACGTGTCTTTATTTTAGACTGCCACGTAGCATAACATATTTTACCCTATATAGTATGGTTTGTGAGCTATTTCCAAGGGAGTTTTCCTATAATACTATCTGTACATTTGGGTTTTCAGAATTAGTTAAGGATTTCTATTTCGACACAAAACTGATGATTGATGACAAGTCTTTTATGTTGCACAAGTAAAAGTATATACGGGTGAAACTGAGCTTATAAGATGTCTTGGTTTCCGATGAAGTAAATGGAGCAAGAGATATGAAGGTAAGGAACCAGAATCGAGGCAAAGAGTCCCCCGATCTGGGTCTCAAGAAAAACACGTTCCCTTGGGAGTATTGGGTCCATGGCCTCTGGGTCCGGTTCGAACCCCAATGGTCTCGGAGAGCTTTATCAAACTATCAAGCACGAAAAATAAAAGGTCATGATATCCGTGAGCAGCCGGATATTACGATGTGAATCTTGGCATGTATTGGTAGAGAACTAATGATTAGTTAAATAAAATATTTTTACTTTTTATGAGATTGTACTTGTGGTAGAATTCCCCTACTATATAAAAGGGGGAGCGTTTGATTATTCATTAGAGACAAGGAAACACACACATCAAGACAATATACTCTTATTTTCTCTATTATTAAAAGGACTTACTTTAGTTCATTCGTACTTTGTCCGGCTCGAAGGCAGGCATCCCATTAAGGCGATTATTAAGTCCAAAATCACCCCTTTTAAGTGGTTTGACAATTCATTGCGTCCTTTATTTGTTTAATCTAACCCAATATATCATTTGTATTAATCTGTATATTCTTAAAATCACATATAAATTCAATTGTTATTCATTTTTTATGGTAAACAGTTTGACGCCCACTGTGGGGCTTACATAATAGTGACAATTTAATACAAATTTTCGCAACACACTCTATTTTACACTTGTTCTTTGAGATTTAAATTTTAGGTCAGATTATAAATGTCAAACTCCCAATCTGCCCCTTTGAATGTTAATTCTGAGTCTCGCCACCATAGTGAAAACAACAATATAGCGCCCAGCAATAAGGTTCACCCTACTAACTCCAACGGAGAGTCCGTCGCAGACCCAATCAACGCCAACTCCCATGTGGACATAGATGCTAACTACTACATCCCGTACCTTAGCAGTAGAATGTGTCGTAGTAAATTCACACGAGTTCGAAGGAATTATTTCTACTAGGAGGTTATAAAGGGTTCAAGACATTATTATTATGAGATCTTGTACGTTTACAACCTCGATACCGTTAGATATTATATTAGTACGGTATTTTCTTTTGTGTGAAGTATTTTAGTAAAAGTTTATAAGTATAATTTTTAATAGCTATCATTATTACTATTTCAGATGTGATAACTGTACACATAATATAAGAAAGTTTATGTGATTTTTTCACAAGAAAAGAAACATATCTTCTTTTTTACCATATTAGAATTAAGCGTATGAGTATTTTTACTCTTTATATGAGATTAGGAAAATTATAAGTTGAAAAATTTTATGTATTTTTACATGGATATTTTTAATAAAAATAATAATGTATATAATTATTTTATATTATATCACACGAGCATAATAATAAAATTTATAAAATATATTAAAAGTGAGTAATATTTTAAGTAATTTAAGATAATATCTAATTATATAATTAATTAATTATACCGATAATAAAATATTACCACATTAATTAATGAGTTTGGATAAAAATTAATATCCCCACCCCACTCCCACGTGGCAGCAAGATTATCTTCAGAATGTGACTCTTAAAGTCCCGTATCAAGGTGGCAAACGGATAGGTCTAACTTTTGACAAGTTTCCCATATCTTAATTCAGAGATTTTCGAATTTGCATTTTTCTGCTCTCTTGTTAAAAAATTCAGATCGGAAGGATGACTAATGGCTTGAGTAGAAACTAGACAATCATATATTGATAAATATTCAGTTCATAAATCGTTGAAATTCTACGTGCTTTTGAAACGCTAATTGATGTGTTTAGTCTAAACTCTAAAACGATGAAACTGTACATGCATATTTGGTATGACTCAGAATAATTTCATGGAAATTATTTTCTATGAATAAGTCATTTATAGTATCGGGTTACAAGAACATTTTCTATCAAAAGGGGGACAGTTGACTCCCTCCCTTTGCGTTTTCTTTTACAAATATATGTAACTCCATATCATTTTGTCCAACCAACAGTTAAAAATATAATTATCAAAAACATAATTATTAATTTTTTTACTAAAAAATGTTATTAACACGATTGTAACACCCCGTAAATTTAACTTAGGTATGTCAGTATTTGTAATTTTAGGCTGATAAGTTCCTAACTTAACATTTTTCCTAGTTTGATGAACAACCCTTCCTCTTCAGTACTTGTTGTGCTAGTCTCTCTTAATTATTACTTTATATTGTTGTTCCATTGAAATTCTTCTACTACCAATATGGTACATATCTCCTTCCTCCGGAGAGAATTCCAAAATTTTCAGTTGCTAAACAATTTATTAGCTAGAAAACTAAACAAAGTTTATGTCCACTACTCTTACTTGATATGTTTTGTCTTATGCCTTATGCTAGTCTCTCTTCATTTTCTTATGTTTGAGTTAACTAGTCCATTATTTACACTATCAAAGTATGTCTTGTACTATAATGATTCAGCTGATTTATGAAATCTTCACATAGTTCATAGTTTTGCTCATGAAATAGGCAATTACTTTTTAGTATCATGTTTCATATTGATAACATCAGAACGTATTAACTACCACGGAATCCAATAGTTTTTTTTAGTTCTATCTTGTGCTCTGTATTGCCTTTTCATGCATAAGAATATGCAAGTCTTAGATATCCCTAACTTTCTATGTTTAAGCACCTATAGCTGTTTTTGCTTGAACTTCCTCCAATTTTTTCTTTCCTTCCTCACATTTTTGTTAACAATGTTTCATATTATCGCAGTCAAGTCTTTCAAATTGGTGTGGTCTATTTTATAGTTTGAAGCGCTTATTGTTTGGTCTAAATTTTAAATCATTGAAATTCTTTTATGGCTATGAATGCGAATGGTACTCAAGACTAGCTTATGTATTGGAAGTCTGGAACTATGAAGAAATGGAATGAGTTTTCAAGAATATCATATCAAGTTCTTTCTACATTGGTCCGTCGTTATATGTGTTGTTAAAATTAATGTGTACTAGAGAGATTATTTTACATGTGTTGTTGCAATTAATGTATGCTAGAGGAATTGTCAAGAGAATTGGTCTAGTACTGTCAAGAGAATTGATTCAGATATATTAAGGCTATCTTTTTTTTAGCATGATCTATACGACACAAATGAAATGAGAAAATGCACAATTTACATAAATGATTTTACTCATAGAAATACTAGAGATGTTTATTGGTTCCCCATGTATCACATTATTCTATCATCTATTTATGGGTCTAAAAAATACGTAGTTTATTTCATGATATTAATCAGAGACATAGTTGTCTTATGACGTACTGAGAGATTTTATTAATATATTTTTATATGTATTTATGCATTTATACATTGCACATTGACCCAAGACCAAATAACATTATATATATATATATATATATAAACATATATATATATACACGTATATATATACGCGTATATATATATACGCGTATACATATATGAAAAAATGTTACCACATTATATATGCTCCACTACTTAATCAACTGGTATACGTTGATGAGTTTTTCATAGAGGTTGAGATGATATGATGGGATGCCTTCAAAGGCCTGATGATATTATGAAATGTGTACCTATGCACGACATGATATTCAGACGCATATACATGACACTATTATTGTTTCATGAATGACAGAAATATCCAGACTTACATGTTGAGTCCTTTATTCCATGTTTTTTCCATGCTCTTTATGTATCTATTTTCATATCTTACATACTCAGCAAATTATTCGTACTGACGTTATTTTATTGGGGACAATACATTCATGCCTGCAGGCATAGACATTCAGTTTTATGAGCCTTCATAGTATAAGAGGTTAGCATTCAATGAAGGATCGTTAAGACTCCATTTCATTCGGAGTGCAGCCGAGTTTAAGAGTCATCATATCAAGTTTTGCTATAGACTTATGGATAGTCCGGTACCCTGTCCCATTTGATATCAGTTAATCTTAGAGGCTTTATATATAGAAGTTCAGTTTGTACAGTATGTCAATGGCCTTGACGGCCAAAATGTATTCATATTTTAAGAAAAATAATTCAGTGATACAGTATTTTTCCACTTACAATTGCACATTGCGAGTTGTGGCCGTATTGGCCTATGATAGTTCAAAAGGAATGAATGAGTTAAGAGTGATTTGCTCGGGCCACTACGGCACCGGGTGCAGGCCACGCCTCCCCAGGTTTGGGGGATGACACTAACTTGCCGACCGATCCAGAAATCGGCATTCAAGAGGAAGCCAGGTCGGTAGCCAGGATACGCATGCCAGTAAGAGAGATGGGATCAACTTGCGGGTGATCTTAAAAATGTTATAGGATCGATAAGCAGTGATAGCCCAGCTTCAGAACCAAATTCTCGCCCCAGTTGAGTTGAGCCCGAACTATCCTGGGAAAACACTCGTAGAAAAGAACAAGTCATGGAGAGGCCAAGTGAAATTGTACCCCAGCCCAACCCCGAGATCATAAAGATGCTCGAGGAACTAACAAAATGGGTGGAATCGGGAGAAAAGAAAATCAAAGGCAATTACAAAAAAGTGGAAACCTACAACTCCAAGGTTGATCAAACCCTAGGAATGCCATTGATACTGAAGGTCCTAGATTCCAGGAAATTCATTCAAAATCTTTTCCCTCTGAGTGCAGCCTCAAAGGCGATCCCAAAGAAGTTTTTCATGCCCGAAATTCTAAAGTACAATGGAATAACCGCTCCAAATGAGCATGTAACCTCCTACACATGCACCATCAAGAGAAACGACTTGGAAGACGATAAAATTGAATTTGTTCTACTGAAAAAGTTCGGACAGACCTTGTTAAAAGGATCCATGATATGGTATCACACCTTACCCCTAATTCTATTGACTCATTTTCTATGCTTGCAGATTCCTTCGTAAAAGCGCACGTCGAGGACATCAAGGTTGAGACCAGAAACCAGACCTTTTCATGGTAAAGCAAAGAGATAACGAGATATTCAGGTAATTTGTATTGAGGTTTCAATGGAATGGATGGATCCGCCAAAATTCGAAGATGATTGGGCCGCCAAAAGAGACATTGATTACTAACCAAGAACGAATAGAGACTGACATAAACTATATAACGGAGATAGAGGGGGTAATGGGTCTAGATGAAACCCTATAAGGAGTGAAAGAAGAAGCGACCGAGGTCATAATGACTAGGGACTCTTGGGAAAAATCGATTTTGACAGACCCATCGGGCTAAAGCAAGCTCCAAGGTTATCGAAGTACAACTTCAACGTCGATGTTGCTGCAATCTAATTAGCCATCAGATGCATCAAAGGCAGCAAGTGTCCTCGACCTTTACAGTTCGACCTTTGCTCAAAGAGACCCCAATCAAATGTGCAAATATCATGGAACTTACAGCCACATAATTTAAGATTGATGACAACTAAAAGAGGAAGTATCCCAGTTATTCAAAAATGGACACCTCCGAGAGTTTCTAAGTGATCGAGCCAAACAATTTCAGGAATAGGGACTCCAAAAAACAGATCGAGTAAGAGAAACCGAACACGTTATTAACATGATCACTGGTAGGGTTGACGTACCCGATAGGCCGAAGTTAAAACACACCAAAGGGGACACACAAGGAAAAGCGGGCTCAAGATTATGTGCCAGAAGGAACCGTATCTTTCAATGAGGAGGACGTTGAAGTTATCATGCAGCCACACAATGATACATCGGTAATATATGTACTCAAAAAAAAATCTCGAGCTAAGCGTGTGTTGATTGATCTAGGAAGCTCTACTAATATCATCCTATCGAGGGTCGTAGATCAGCTGAGTCATCAAGACCAAATTGTGCATGCAGTCCGAGTTCTAAACGGATTAAACATAACATGTGAGACCACTAAAAGGGAGATAACCCTACCGGTGAACACCGTCGAAACTATTCAAAAAAAAATGTTTTACGTGATTGAAGGAGATATGAGATACAATGATCTATTCGGGAGGCCATGGATTCATAATATAACGCCAATACCCTCGCCACTACACTAGGTGTTGCAATTCTCTCCAGAGGGAAGAATTAAAATAGTTCATGGAGAGCAACTGACCATAAAAGAGATATTAGAGGTCGATGAAGTTGTCCCAATATCCACACTCTCGACATCAAAGAACACGAGTTCGGTCACCAAGGAAGAAACCAAATAGCAATCTCCGAAACTGGCCCCGACTAAACCAAAAAAGCAGGAGACTAGCGACTATGACGACTACGGAGCTCCCAGGTCATTCATATCCCCTGACGATTCAGATCCCACCAATTCAACGGTCGAGGAGCTGGAGCAAGTCATATTGATCGAGAACTTGCCCGATCAGAAAGTATACTTGGGCACAGGGTTAAGACCCGATATCGGAAAAAAAATCATTGAATTCCTTATAGCTATCATAGATTGTTTTTGTTGCTTCCATCTTGACATGACAGGGATCCCATCGGAGATATCTACTCACAAGCTAAGCTTGGATCCGAAGTTTCACTCGGTTAAAAAAAAGGGAGTCCTCAGTCCGAAGTCAAGCATGCATTCATCAAAGACGAGGTATCTAAACTTCTTAAAATATGTTTTATTAGGTAGCCGGATTGGTTAGAAAACGAAGTACTAGTTCCTCAAAAAGGAAATCAATTAAGAATCTATGTAGACTACAAAGACTTGAACCAAGCATGTCCCAAGGAGTCTTGTTCCCTACCCTACATCGATTGAATGATCGATGTGATAGACGTCCATAAGATCCTCATCTTTTTTATGCTTATTGCGGATACAACCAAATCTAGGTGGACCCGGTCAATTAGGAAAAAACTTCCTTCATCGCTAAATATGACACCTATTTTTATAATGTAATGTCGTTCGGATTAAAGAACGCAGTGCCACTTACCAACCATGCGAGCAGAGGACCGTTTGGAATATTTGCAGGAAACCTTCAACATGCTAAAGAAACACAATATGAAGCTGAACCTAGAGAAATGTACATTCAGAGTCGGATCCGGAAAGTTCATCAAATTTATGGTGTCCAACCGGAGAATCGAGATTAATCCCTACAAGATCAAGGACATAGAAGACATCACCACCGTGGACAATGTCAGCATTGTTCAAAGGCTAACCAGGTGCATAGCCGCCTTGGGTTGGTTCATTTTAAGGTCCTCAGATGAGAGCCATCATTCTTCTCATTATTAAAGAAGAAGAATAACTTCTTATGGACCTCGCAGTGCCAACAAGCTTTTGAATAACTCAAGCAATACCTTTTGAGCCCGCATTTGCTTCATACTACAAAGAAAAACGAGCAGTTGTACCTATACATAGAGGTATCTAAGATAATGGTAAGTGGGGTCCTAGTTTGGGAAGAGGAAGGTACGTAATCTATTATGTTAGCACAACTCTAGGTGAGGCCAAAACAAGGTATCCTCACAGGGAGAATTTGGCACTCGCTTTGCTAAGTGCCTCCCAAAAGTTAAAGTTGTATTTTCAATTCCATAAAAAATGTGTCATAGCTACTTACCCGTTACGAAACATAATGCATAAACCTGAGCTCTCGATATAATTGGCAAAATGGGCCGTGAAAATTAGCTGGTACGATATCGAGTATCGACCCTGAACTGCCATTAAATCCCAAATTTTGGCAGACTTTGTGGCCAACTTCATGCCGGCCCAAATATCTGAAGTGGAAAGGTTGGTGTTCTTGAACTTGGGGACTTCCTTGGGTATCTGGACCCTCTTTATGGATGGTTCCTCGAACGTAAAAGTGTCACACCCCTAACGTAGGAGCGATATTAACACCCGGTGCCTCACCTAACCCCGCGTACAACTTGCGACTGAGGGACTCTGAACATATAATGTCATACTTTTTCCGTAGGGCCACATTGCAAGACAATTTGCGAAGAAAAATGTAAAATTAAATGGAAACTAGCTCTGACTAAACATCAATATAAAGTTGGGATGACAAGGCTGTCATAACCACTATAGTTGACGAACCAACAAAATATACATACAAGGACTACAAGCCTAACATGCTGCACTAACTGACAGGATATGTGAACAAACCTCTACCGATGGTGTACTGTGATCGGAATAGGGCCCCGACCTACCCTTAACATATATATACATATATAGAAGATGTACACAAAACCCTAAACCCGAGAACTCTGAAGGACGTGGAGCTTACCGATTAGTCTGAACTCGGGCTACACCTACTGAGGAGGTCTACCTGTCTGTCTATCTGAACATGAACACATGAAATGCAGCATTTTCCCCAAAAGGGACGTCAGTACGAAATAATGTACTGAGTATGTAAGGCAATATAATAACTGAAAGTTGAAAATGAATTAATAATATAATAATTGAAAGTAACTGGGAGTGAAAGACGATTTGGAGATATACTTACCTGTTGATACTGACCCCACTCTGTCAAAATAGTAGTAAAATAAATTTCCGGCGTAATAACACTCGGTACGTGTAACTCGTCGGTCGTAGTAGGCTCGCTCAAAGGTGCTCAGCCATGTCAGGCTCTGTATCTTGGTCATTTTATGCTCACTCATAGGTTCTCGGCCATAATATGATCGGTGTATAACATAATATCTGATTTGAGGTTGCCTAATAGAGACCTGCCTACCAATTATAGCTCGATGGTGGTAAAAGTACTGTAATATTATATATATATATATATATATATATATATATATATATATATATATATATATATATATATAAACCTTTTACTCTCTTGACTGGACGAAGACAATACTCAATTGAATATAATGTCCCAATAAGGGAGAATACAACAACTTAGGAGACTAGGATAATGTATATAAATTCGGGAGTATGAACTTCTCGTTATGCCTCGTTATCAAACACATGTAGTTACAAGATCATGCCAAATTGAAGGAAGTGCTTAGCCTTTACATAAATTATCACAATCTTTCCATCACCAAGTTGAACTCACCTCTTTGTACCTTAATCTACAACAATGCTAATAATACTATTATTAAGTTACTAATGGTACAACTATCGTACAATGATTAACAAGCTTATTTTGTATTAAAACGAGCAGCATCTCCTTTATAATCCTTACTTCTCCAAATTCAAGATAACACTAACAACCCAAGAAAAAAACAATAACAATATATAAACACATTATTTTCAAACCTTATATACACAATAAAATACTACAATATAGCCCAACACACCCCTCTCTTCATACACCAAATGACCACAGTAGTAGTGTCAAACAACCTGAAAATGTTACGACGAAAAACTAGCCCACCACCCTAAATTTATGTGGTGTTTCTACACACCAATCCTTCTAAAAAAATCCACAAAATAGTAGTAAAACACGCAGCACAATAGTAACACAAAAAAGTCCACGAAATAGTCCGCTCCAAGTGAATAACTCGAACACATGACTTCTGATCACCATCGTGTGAGTTTTACAAACATAGAACGACTTACCGCGAATTTACAGCAGAAAAAATGGATAAAATATAGCAATAAACTTACCTTATTTGTTGGATAACTCAGATCCTATCTTGGTTCTTCAAACTCTAGGTTTTACCTCTAATTAAAACTTGAAAGGGAGAGAAAATCAATTAGGGTTTTTGGGTAATTTTTGGGATGATTTGTGAATAGCATATGTCTGGTTATTATGCCCTATTATCAGTCTAATATATGAAGAAAGTAAGCCTTTAAAAGGCCTCTTTGGACTACCCGAACTGGCCCATTTTTGGCAAATGTATAATCCTTTCATTTAAGCAAGTAGGTGACACACCTACTTTCATTTAAGCAAGTAGGTGACACACCTACTTTCATTTAAGCAAGTAGGTGACACACCTACTTGTCACCTAGCAGTCTGTGTAGTCTCACAAAAACGCCCATATCTCTCAACTCCATTTTTGTATTGGCTTGGAAAATAGACTAATAGTTCTTCAATTTTATGGGTCGAACACTCCATAACTCTAAGTATATTAGGAGATATTTGCAGTTACATTTGACCCAAATTTCAATAAAACTTATGAACGTAACTTGTGATGACTTTCATCGACTTTTGTTCCACAACTCGCTTGACTTCAAAACATAACACATAACTGACATACGAATAACATAAATCATAACATAAACTCCTTACTATATTAAGCAACCTAGTCTCACCCCAAAAGTACATGTTATAAAATTCTCAATTTGTCGACTTTCGACAAAACATTGTATTTTTATCTTCAATTCCTTTAGCTTTTGAACTTTTCAAACCTGTTTGTACTTGTTGTTCATGATCTTCAATATTTTTAACCTCCGGAGTAATATGATTATCTTAATTTATATTCTTTCAAATATTATCTCATTTTTTGTCCTATATTAGTTTGCTTACGACGCACTTATACGGACAAAAATATTGGGTGCATAGGTGATAATGCACCCTTTCACACCTTTCATAGGTGACACCTTTATGAATACCCGGTCATTAACCCTAAACTCTAAGTGTTGTCGCCGTACATCAGAATATGACTTCTGACGACTTTGAGTTGTCAATAGTCACTCCCCGATAAGGTTTACTTTCTCTATGGACTTCTGAACTTGGTCTAGTCTATGTAACACAGATTCTCCATCATCAAACCACCCTATAGAAGATCTGCGCTTACGCCCATACAAAGCCTCATATGGAGCCATCAGGATACTAGAGTGATAACTGTTATTATATGAAACCTCAATAAAAGGTACATGTTCATCCCAACTTCTTTTAAATTCCAACACATATGTTCGTAACATATCCTTGAGTGTCTGAATTGTGCATTTTGCTTGTCCATCAGTCTATGGATGAAAAGCTATACTGAGATTCACCTGAGTCCCTAGACCTCTCTGAAATGACCTCCAAAAATGTGCTATAAATTGGGACGCACAGCCAGATATAATAGATATTGGTACTCCGTATAGCTGCACTATCTTCTTAATATGTTACTTTGCATAATCTTCTGCTGTATATGTAGATCTGACCAGTAGAAAATGAGCCGATTTCTTGAGTCGATCGACTATCACCCATATAGAATCAAACTTACCATGAGAACAAGGTAATACTCTGATAAGGTCCATATTTATCACCTCCCATTTCCACGTTGGGATATTTATAATATGCATTAGACCTCTGGTCTTCTGGTTCTCTACATTCACCTACTAGAAACTAGGACACTGAGCGACAAACTCAGCAATGTTCTTCTTTATATCGTTCAACCAGTATATCCTTAATGTCATGATACATCTTCGTCGACCCAAGATGAATGGAGTACCAAAAAGTGTGCCTCTGACAAAATCCAATCTCGTAGCCCTTCTAGATTTGGAACACACACACGAGCCATGTATATGAAAACCCCATCTCCCTTGAGATCTAATAACAACTTCTTCTGTTGTGGAACTCGCTCTCTCAGCTGGACCAACTTTGGGTCCTCGTACTGCCTTTCCTTGACTTCAGTTATGAGAAGTAATTTTGTAGTGTTTTGGAGTACAACTCCACCATTGTTAGACTAACTGAACCCCCAAACAAGCTAATTGATGAATCTCTCTAGTTAATTGTCTTTTCTCGGCCTCTACTTATGCTATGCTACCCATAGGTCAGTGACTTAAGGCACTACAACATTAGCTTTCCCTAGATGGTAGAAAATGTTAATATCGTAATCTTTCAATAACTCAAGCCATCGCCTCTATCGCAAATTCAAATCTTTTTTCTTGAAGATATATTGTAGGCTTTTATGATCTATAAATACATCAACATGAACACCATACAAATAATGCTGCCATTTCTTAAGTGCATGGACAACCGCAACTAACTCGAGGTTGTGGGTTGGATAATTCTTCTCGTGCTTCCTTAATTGCCTTGAAGCATATGCCATTACCTTCCCATGTGACATTAGGACACATCCTTATGCAAAAACTGAGGCGTCACAATATACAACATAACCATATAGACCGTCTGGAAGTGTTAGAATTGGCAGAGGTCAACCTGTTCTTAAGCTCTTGAAAACTTTGCTCGCAAGACTCTCTCAACTGAAACTTAGTTGCTTTCTACATCAACTTTGTCAATGGTGCCAAAAGGGAAGAAAGACGCTCTGCGAACCTCCGGTAGTATCCCGCTAAGCCTATAAAGCTTCGAACCTCTATCGGAAAGGTATGTCTAGGCCAAGATTTCATGGCCTCAATCTTCTGAGTGTCTACCTTTATACATTCATCAGATACAACATGCCCCAAGAATGCTACAGACTTCAACTAGAACTTACATTTAGAAAACATAGCATACAGTTTACGGTCATGGAGGGTTTGGAGTATCGCTCACAAGTGGTCCGCATGCTCAACCTCTAAACATGAGCAAACTAGAATATCATTGATAAATACTATCATGAACAGATCTAAACATGGCCGGAACACGCTATTCATCAAGTCCATAAATACGTCAAGTGTATTCAGGAACCCGAAGGACATGACAAGGAACTCAAAGTGGCCGGTGCACCCCAAGGTGAGGTATTAGGCCTGATGAAACCTTTCTCCAGCAAATTTCTTAGCTGCTCCTTCAATTTGGTAGGTGCCATTCTATACAGAGGGATGGGTGTTGGTTGAGTTTGTGGAAGCAAATCGATGCTAAAATCAATCTTTCGCTCCGGAAGAATACTTGGAAGCTCATATAGAAACACATTTGCATACCTTTTGACAATGGGAATAGACTGAACTGTAGGTATCTCATCATCTGCATCTCTAACTCACATAATATGACAAATGCCCTCTTTCTAGGGCTAGATCATTTTCTTAGCCTTCAGATAGGAAATAAAATTACCTATGGGTGTGATGTATTACCAATCCATTTAATGACTGGCTTACCCAGAAAATGAAATATGGCTGCCTTTTCTCGGTAATCAAGTATGGCAAAGCAAGCTGCCAACCAGTCCATCCCCATGATAGTATCAAATTCCATCATTTCTAGCTCAACAAGGTTTGCTGAGGTCTGACGACTACAAACTGTCATCGTACAACCTCGGTAAACCCGTCTAATAATAATCGATTCTCTGACCGATGTAAATACTACAAAAACATCACTTAGTATTTAAGGCACTATCCCAAACTTTCCTGGGATAAATAGGGTAATATATGATAAAGTATATCCTGGATCAATCAAGGCATTAAATTGTGAGAGCAAATGGTCAATATACCTGTCCAACTATATGGTGAAGAGTCCTGGTCTTATCGGCCCGTTAAAGTATAGATACAGTTCCGATTACCACCTAATTCGGAACCTCTACCTCTGTTTTGACCTCTACTAGCCAAAGACCGAGATTCACTCCCTGAAGGATGCACGGACATAGATGATCCTGTTGCTAAACTCTCTGGTTGTGCCATACCCCCAGAATTTATACGCCCCAGACACCCACATGTATAAGAAGCGTCAGAACCTGCTAAGCATTTGCCTAAGTGTGCTCTACGACAGATGTTACACCGTGGTAGAAATGACCATATCTCCCCTAAAACTTGTTGTCGCTGCAAACCTGACGCCCGTGAGCTCTAACCTAGTCCTGAATGAGTATAGCGGTAATACCTATAACCCTTAAACTGAGGTGGTTAAGGCCTAGGTGGTTGTCTAATGTACTGTGGCCTATAACTACCTTGAGACTACTCCTGAGATATGGCAAGTCTCATTCTCTTACGTTGCCCTTGCTCAGTCCTCTCTATACCCTGCTTCTGATGCCTACCCCTTTCTATATTCTGGGCGAATGCCTGAATCTAGGAGATATCCATACTTTCTTATAATGTAGTAGTGGCACATGCCTCGGTCAACTCTAGGGCTAACCCTGCTATAAACCTATTGATATTGTCCTGCATAGTAGCAACTATTTATGGATCATATATGGTCAATGAGTCAAAATGGAGACTATACTCTTGAACACTCATACTGCCTTACTTGAGGGATAGAAAGTGATCGAATCGAGCCTATCAGATCTCTCGCGGTAAGTACTGGTCAAGGAAGCCTTTTGAAAAATTCTCCCAAATACCTAGAGATGCATCATGTTCCCTGGACCTCTCCCGTCTCTCGTACCAAAGGATGGCTATATCTCGGAGTCGAAAAGTTGTTAACTCAACTGCCTATTTCTCCATGGCATATCTAACTCGAAAGATCCTGTGAAGCTAATCTATGAAATCTTGCAGGTCCTCCCTCTGATCTGCCCCCGTGAACTCTCGGGGAATCAAAGCAATAAACTCTCGGATCCTTGAACTCCCAGACCCCTCAAAAGACCCTACACTGGTTGATTCCCTAACCTTTTGATAGGTAGCTACCAACTATGTCAACAAATGCACCACACTCCTTAACTCCTGATCTGATGCAAGTGGACGGGGAACTGGAGATGCGATATCCCTGGTAATATCCTCAAGTGGTGGTGGAACCGGTAATGGCTGGGTAGGGCTCTCGCTCTGGGCCTCAAACTAGACCCCATCCGTTGGGGGTACCCTGCAAGTCCCCTCATCTGCTGGTGTATCTCTCTTGTGGCTAGCCATAGTCTTCCTGCTCATCGTCATCTGTGCATGCAAACACCAACATGTACGTTTAACTCAAATTTCTTATGACTCGGTTTTACAACAGAATTTAGGTTTGAAAGAAGGGTAACCAACTCCTAAATTCCATGTAGTTTCCTGCTCATATTATATGGTGCACAACACATCTATAAATAAGACCCTACGAGATACGGCTTGTAGACTCACTAAGACAGATGTTCTCTGCTACCATGTTTGTCACACCCAGAGGCGGACCCGGGATTTGAGAATGACGGAGGCACCATTATCGTTAGAGTGAATTACCCAATTGACCTGCGAACACAAACTTCAACTTCATCATACTCCCAGATTGACCTATTAATGCAAATTTTAAAATAAGTATTCAAAAAAAATTCGTGCACATCCTTGCGCACACATGAACTAAACTAGAATAAACATTAAAATGCAAAACAAGATTAGAAGCCTCAATCCGTGACATACAACAATAATCTATTGTTCTCCCAAAATGAGAACTAAAGAAGACACAATTTAAATCAAAATACAAATTTCAATATTATAGAACATCTTTAATTGATACTAATATAACAATAGTACATCATCCACTTATACTTGAACTCGACACGTTCTCATACTCTGAAAACAATTAGTAATAACATCATTGCTTATATTTGCAAATACTTCTTTCTCAAAGTAACAAACTAAACAATCATTTGAAAATACATCACCAATACTACTACGCAATTCATCTTTGATGTACTTCATGGATGTGAATGCTCTTTCTACCATTGCAGTCGCAACATGTAAAATTAAAGTCAACTTCACAAGTAAATAAACAAGTGAATATGTCTCCACAAGATTTGCTTCAACCGATGCTTTTGCCAAATCAACAATTTCTTTCAAATCCAAGAATCTAGGGTTACCATGTTTCATGTGCCATATGAAAGTGTCAAGTTGGTGACTAAGATCTCGAAGCTTCAATTCACCAAACTCATCTGTATAGTGCTTGGCCAATGTCATTATTCTTTCCTTATCAAAATTAGCTAACAAATTAGATGGATTCAAGCTAGCCATACCAAGAAGCAAGTTACCATGGACAACATCAAGACGACTGTTAAGCTCCTGAAGTTCCAAATCAATCATTGTATAAAAAACCTCAACACGTAAGTGATGTGAATAAGTAACACTAGAAGGCCTATGCTTTGGCTTTCCGGGAATATAGAATTCATGCATATTGGGCACCAAATGTCATGTTTAGGACAAAACAACACTTCATCCGTTAATGATTTCCATCCGTCCTCTCTCATTTGTTGCAACCTTTCCTTTGAAAGGTCAAGAAATATCATGGCATTGACAATATTTTTCTCTTTCTTCTGTAAAGCTTTACTCAACTTGTTCGATATTAACAATACCTTTAACATCAAGTGAAGCATGAACAAAAATTCAAATGAACTGATTTTACTCAAAAGATCTTCTTCTTCTTGCAATCTATCATTAGCCTCAGAACCTTCATATTCAATCACCCCAAGCGCATGAACAATAGACGCAAATAAAATAAGAAAGTTATCTAATGTTTTACAATGTGATCCCTGATGAGTGTCACATGGCCTTTGAATCCCTCGTTCTTGATTTAATACTTTTCAACTTTGAACTTCATCACTCTCTACCAACCGCTTCAATAATTCTGCTTGATGGTCCCAAAGTTTGTCTTTGCGTTTAAAGGATACTCAAATCACATTCAACACATTAGCAACTATAGCAAAGAAATTTTCCACCTCCTTATGTTTTTTAGCAACTGCTACAAGTGCCAATTGTAATTGCTGAGCAAAATAATGAATGTAATGTGCCGAAGGAATTTGTTGCAAAATTTAAGCTTAAAGACCATTCACTTTTCCTTGCATATTACTAGCTCCATTATACCATTGTCCATATATTTTGCATTAACTTAATGTGTGTGCCATAAGCAAAGAAAGTATGCTTCCTTCAACGACTTTGCAGAGGTATCGCCAACACGATCAAAACCACTAAATGGCTCGTTTAGTTGGCCTTTTTTATCAATATACCACAAAGCAAGGGCCATTAGTTTATGGTGTAAATATCCTTGGACTCATCAATTAATATCCCGAAATAATTCCCATCTAAATTATTGATTGTAGCTTTTACGGTTTCTTGTGCACAAGCACTCACAATGTCCTTTTGAATTTTTGGTGAAGTCGTCATATCATTTTTTGGTGCATGTTTTAATATGACTATATCTACTTGAGGGAGCCTCTTTGCAAGCCATTCCAAAAGCCCTATGAAAAGGCCTTTGTTTTTTGAATAATCACATTCATCATGACCTCAAAAAGACAATCCAAAGTATAAGAGGAACCTTGCAACATCGTTTGATCCATTTAAACAAATTCGGTGCTCATTTCTTTGTTTCTCAGATTTCTTATCAAAAGCAACTTGAATTGATTGAGATTGATTTGATAAGTCTAACATCTTGTTGAAACACTTGTGGTGGAGGTTATTTACTTGACCAACATGTAAAGGAAGTCTTTTCGAAGCTTTATTCCAAGCCTTAAAACCCGTTTTTGTGAAAGAGTCACCCGTCCTTCCATGAACATAATTATTTGTGAATAAATAACAACATAAATAAAATGCGGAATCTTTCTTTACACTACACTTCAACCATCTATAGTACGAACCTATAAACCAATCGGGACTACATTGACGCAGTTTATTACCGAATAAAATTTTAGGAAACTTATGATAAACAAGTTAGCAAGGTCCATTTTGAATGTAGTGTCTTCTTACTTCATCCCGTATTCTAGGACTATATTTATCAATGGATATTCTCTCTCCAGGATCAGGATTAAGTAATTTTTCATCAAACTCATCTATAAGATGGAGGAATTATTTCTAAGAGTAGAACTCGGTTGAGAAGAACTAAACTTCGTCAAAAATACGTTCATCTCAATTAATAAGAACAAGAACTTCCTACAAAAATGAGTCCAATAAATTTAAGAGTCTATCAAGAATATAAACAAACACAATACTAATATAGCAATCAGACCCCTATCAAGAATAAAAGAAATGCTTCAACTTATTGAATCTAATACTACAACATTTTTGTCTAGACATTTTATGGGATAAAAGTTAAAAAGAATATGTTGGACAAAGATAGCTTCAGTAAAAAGAAAAAAGAATTCTAAAAAAAATTTCCACTCAAGGAGTAGATTCTTCTCCTTATCATCAAATAATTGAATCAAACATAAGAATAAGAAATGTCTTTTCTTGTTATACTGACAAGGCAATCAGTCAACCACCCGATAAAATCAAACTCAAGTCCCTTTAAAAATTTCTTAAATTTAAAAGAAAATCAACAAAGAGTTTCAAAGTAAGAGAAGCTTTAAGTTACAAATAAAAAATAAGTTTCAAAATAAGAGAAGCACTAACCAGAGATTGAGGAAGAAGAGTTCTCTATTTTGAAGTGAGGAGTAAAGGAGGTGGACTGGGGGAGGCGAGCTTTGATTTTTGATTGAGGAATAACGAAAGAAGTGAAGAAGAAGAATTGGGGAAGCCAAAAAGGGGACTGCCGATTGGGGCTTTTGACTTCTACTATTTAATTATTAAAAGTTCAAAATATAATTGAATTGAGAATAGGTAAAATAAAAAATTATTAATTACTCAACTTGACAAGTGACTAATAAATATTACTTTGAACTAAGTAAAACAAACTAAAAGAAAATATTGTAGCAAGTGGGTTTCGAACTCGCATCGAGTGACAAGGGGTAGGTCTTACGCCTAGAAGCGGACCATTACTCCAGGCGTAATTTCATTAATAAAGGGGCCAAGAAAAATATTTAATGGGTTCCCAACGTAGATACAGCTATGTATATACAGAGTTATTGCCAAATTTAACGGGTTCAAGTGACCCCTTAAGGACTGTTGTAGGTCCACCTATGGCACATCCCGAACTTGGGGGCGAGACCGGCAATCGGTTCCCCAACTAACCTAGCATTCCAACTTGCGGCTGAGGGACTCTGAACATATAATGTCATACGTTGGCCATGGGTCCATATTGCAAGAAAATTTGCAAAACAAAATATAAACCTGAACGGAAACTAGCTCTAACTAAACATCAATATAAAGCTAGGCCGACAAGGCCGTCATAACCACTAAAGCTCACAAACCAACAAAATATACAGACAAGGCTACGCCTAACATACGGCATTAACAAATAGGATATGCTGACAAAGCCTGTGTTGATGGATGTACTGTGATCGGAGCAAGGCCTCGACCTATCCATAACATATATACATATATACATAAGATGTACATAAAACCCTAGACCCATCAACTCTAAAGGATGTGGAGCTTACCAATCAAGATGAACTCAGGAAACACCTACTGAGGAGGTCTAAGTGTCTGTTTGAAGCTGCATGTATGAAATACAACATCCCCAAAAAAGGAACGTTAGTATGAAATAACATATCGAGTATGCAAGGGAATAAAATAACCGAAAGCTAAAATTGAACTGATAGTATAATAACTGAAACTAACTGGGAGTCAAAGATGATCTGGAGATATACTTACCTACTAATATTGACTTAACTCTCTCAATATAGTAAGTAAAATAAATGTCCGACCCGATAAGGCTCGATATGTGTAACTGCTCGGCCGTAGTAGGCTCGCTCACATGCGCTCTACTATAATAGGCTCTATATCTCGGACATTCTAGGCTAGTTTATTGGCTCTCAACCACAGTAGGCTTGGTATATAATTTACCATCTGATCTGAAGTTACCCAATATGGGCGTGGCCATCGATTATAACTCGATGGTAGTGAAAATACTGTAATACTTTATATATATATATATATATATATATATATATATATATATATATATATATATATATATATATATATATATTATATAAATATATATAGACCCTCTACTCTCTTGACTCGAAGAAGATAATATTCAATTGAACATAAAGTCTCAATAATGGAGAATACTGCAACTTATGATACTAGGATAATGTATATAAATTTGGGAGTATAAACTTGTCTTTATGCCTCGTTATCAAACACATTTAGTTACAAGATCATGTCAAAATTAAGGAAGCACTTAGCCTTAACATACCTTATAACAATCTTTCCAATCACCAAGTTGAACTCGCCTCTTTGAACCTTAATCTACAGCAATGATAATAATACTATCATTTAAGTTATGAAAGGTACAACTATCATATAACGAACGACAAGGTTATTTTGTATTAAAATGGCAAGCATCTCTGTTATAATCCTTACTTCCTCCAAATTCAAGATAACACCAATAACCCAAGAACACAACAAGAAAAACATATAAAAATTATTTTCAAACCTTATATACACCACAAAATACTACAAAAACAGTCAGACACACCCCAATCTTATCATACATAAAACGACCACCGTAGTAGTGTCAAACAGCCCAAAAATGATACGACGAACGACCATCCCGCCACCCTGAATTTATGTGGTGTTTCTCCACATATTTCCTCCTCCAAAACTCCACAAAATAGTATTAAAACACACAGCTCAACATAAACACAAAAAGTCCGCAAAATAGTCTGCAACAAGTGAATAACTCGAACTCACGACTTTTGATAACAGTCTCGCGAGTTCTTACAAATATAGAACAAATTACCATGAATTTACCGAAGAAAAAATGGATGAAATAGAGTGATAAAATTATCTTATTTTTTGGATAACACAGTTCCTATCTTGGTTCTTCAAACTCTAGGTTTTAACTCCAATTAAAATTTAAAAGGGAGAGAAAATCAATTAGGGTTTGTGTGCAATTTTTGGGAGGAGTTTTGCATAGCGTATGTCTTGTTATTATGACCCATTATCAGTCTAAAAGATGAATAAAACATGCCTTTAAAGGCCTCTTTGGACGACCTGAGCTGGCCCATTTTTGGGACATGTAGAATCCTCTCATTTAAGCAAGTAGGTGACACACCTACTTGTCACCTGGCAGTCTGTGCAATCTCGCAAAAATGTCCATATCTTTCAGCTAGATGTTGAATTGACAAATATTTTAATGTGTTAGAAAATTAACTCATATACTTTCAATTTGATGGGTGGAACACCCCATAACTCTAAGTATACTGGGAGATAATCTCAGTTACATCTGACCTAAATTTTCAATAAAACTTATGAAAGTAACTTCTGATGACTTTTATCGACTTTTGTTCCACAACTCGCTTGACTTCAGAATATAACACACGACTATCATAAGACTAACATAAATTTTATTATAACTTCCTTATCATTTTAATCACCCTAGTATCAACCCAAAAGTAGATGTTATTACATTCCCAACTTGTCAACTTTTGACAAAACATTGTTTTTTTCTTTCAGGTTCTTTAGCTTATGAACCTTCTAACTCTCTTTGTACTTGTCGTTCACGATATTCAATATTTGTAACATCCGGGATAACATGATTAACTTATTTTATATACTTTCAAATATCATCTCATTTGTTATCCTACATTAGTTTTCTAACGATTCACTTATACGTACAAAAATATAGGGTATAACAAATAGGGTCCAAACTTGGCATCATATTAAAGCCGCCCTCGGGTAACATAGTTAGACAATCTATTAGAACGATGAAATTGATGAACAATGAGGCCGAGTATGAGGCCATGACTGCAGGTCTTAGATCGGGTAAAAGCTTGGGGTCCAAAATAATTAAAGCTAAATTCGATTCAACTCATGAAATCAATAGTGGAAGAAGGCCACGCCAAGATAAACTTGACAAGATTAAATTGGGATTGGATAAACAGGTATATATATATCCGGAAGACCGGGAAACTACCCTCAGATCCTAAAGAATCAAGATCTCTGCACACAAAGGCGGTAGGTTCAGCTTGTGCGACAATAACACCCCAATTAGAAGAAAATTGGATGGCGTACATCGCCATGTGTCTGGGACCAAGAGATATCAAATATGTCCTTAGGGAAGTTCACGAAGGCACCGGCAGGAACCATTCGGGTGCTAAATCATTGGTTCTTAAAATAATCATAGCCAGATACTATTGGTTCGACATGGAGAAAGATGCGAAGAAGTTTATACGAAAATCCGATGGATGTCAGAGGCACGTACTGATGATCCATCAGCCTAGAGAGCTACTACAATCGGTCTTGTCACATTGGCCATTCATAAAATGGGGAATGGACATCAATTTATATTATTTATGACTGACTATTATTCTAAATGGGTTAAAGCTCGGGATTTTGAGAAAGTCAGGGAGAAAAAAGTTATTGATTTATTTGGGACCACATAATATGTCGGTTCGGAATGTCGGCCAAGATTGGATATGAAAACGGGAAGTAGTTCATTGGCAGTAAGGTGAGTAAATTATTTGAGGACCATAAAATCAAAATGATATTATCAACACCCTATCACCCTAATGAAAAAGGGCAGGCGGAGTCTACAAACAAGACCATACTCCAAAACCTTAAGAAGAGATTGACTGACACTAAAGGAAAATGGAAGAAAATGTTTCTCCAAGTCCTGTGGGTGTACCATATAGCCTCAAAATCTAGTACTGGGGCAACCCCATTTTCGTTGGTCTACGGTGGTGAAGCGCTAATACCGCTCGAGATAGGAGAATTGAGTTTCAAATTCTGATTTGTGACCGCGGAGTCTAACGGTAAGGCCATGAGCATGAGGCTGGAACTATTGGATAAGAGGCGCAATGCCTCCCTCGTCTGGTTTGTTTCCAAAAAACAACGGACTGAAAGGTATTACAACTAGAGAGCCAACCTCTAACACTTAAATATCGGGGGCTTGTTGTTAAGAAATATGACACTGAACACCCGAAACTTGAACGAAAGGGAAGCTAGGAATGAATTGGGAAGGTCCATATCGATTTAAGAGATTACCAGTAAAGGTTCATATAAACTCGAAGTAGGGAGCGGTAAGCAACTATCAAACAACTAGAACGTAATACACATAAAACGATACTACTTCTAAGGTATGACCTCATTCATTCTTTTCACTATGTGTATTCAGAATTGGACTAACACTTGCAGGCAACATCCAAAGAATGATGCGGCTGTTAGGTTTGAAAGCACGTGTTGCACTCTTTTTCCCTTGAACCGGTTTTGTCCCAAATGGGTTTTTTGGCAAGGTTTTTAACGAGGTAACATTGGATCATGCTAACATAAAATCAAAGACCGGGTATAAACCAGAATGAATGGTCTCATCAACAGTATCCAAGCGCTCTCGATGATCGACCAAGAATATTGGAGGCCATCACCATCGAGTAATGATTTTAGCAAGAAAGGAAACTATGTGCTTGAATAGTCGGGGCTCGGTGGATAGGATTATTGAAAGGACCAAATGGTCAAATAAACCGAACCTACGCAGACCATCTAAGCTATAACACAAAGCATGTACACCTTACAATCATGTATATCGCGCACAGGAATGAAAAAAAGTTTCCACTTTGCAAATACATATTTTGCCCCATAAGATTATTATGTTTTGTTCCTTAAGAATATCAAGCCCAAAGGCTACCTCTATCTGGGTCACATATATCACCCCCACTCGGGAATTGTCATCCAATTCAAACTAGGATGCCTCGAGCTATCGAAGCCGAAATGCACAGAAGCCTATCAGCCAGGACAAAACTTAAAAGGCTATGGCCCTCCCAACTCGGGAACTCTCGTCCAAGGAAAGATTGGATGGCTTGGGTATCAAAGCCCCGAGCTACAAAGTCTATTAGGAAGTACTTGAACTTAAAAGACTACGACCACCCTAGAAACGACTTGGAGATGCTTGAAGCCCGTTATCAAAACATAAGGCCTTCAAAATTCCAAATCAGTTCAAAGGCTACCCTCGACAAAATTATAATCTAAAAACATCTAAACAAGAACCTCTAGGAAATCTTCATGTCATACCGAGCCCCCCACACATTTCAAACAAAATTTACATCAAGAACGAGTCTTGTTCGAACCTCCGAACTGGACCTTATTACTATGTTTTATTCCGTGCTAAGGCATTTGAAAACTTTGCAATCATAAAGAGGAATCCAAAAGAAATCAACTTGAAAATTGCCAAAGGTCAAAAAAACCATATATACATTCCAATAAAAGTATTTACAAAGGACAATGATAACGACCTCAACAAAATGAACAAAATTCAAAAACAAATAAAACTATTTAAGGCACCTAAGCCTGACCTTCACCAGAACCCACCTCATCACTAGAGTCATCGTAGTCTTCTCTATCCTCGGGTTCGGTGGATCCCTCAGATCCTTCCTCACCCTCGAGGTCAGCTAGGTTCTTGGCTCTGGCCTCGAGCCTTCTTGCATATTTGATCTCGTCCGATAGGTTGAAGCCATGGGCATGGACTTCTCAAGAGCCTACTTTCGGACTACCACTAACGTACTCAATAGAAACTTTCAGGCGGTCCTGGGCTACCTCGGCATCAGTCCTGTACTGGGCCACCTTCTCTTCAGCATCAACCCTGGTTATTTTCAACATGTACCTTTTTGTTTTGATCTCCTTACCAAGAGCGTAATGGCCGAACCCAGTTGAGAATGAAGGACTTTGATTTGTCGGGCATGTGCTTCATCTTTCTCTTTCACCACTTGGAGTTAGACCTATGTTGATGCCAGCTGCTCCCGAGCGATCTCTTTCTTGAAGCCAATCGATCTAGTTTTCCTTTCCACTATTTAGCCATGGCCTTGACCTCCTTCATCTCGGCTCGGAGTAGGTCGATCCGGTCACCTTTTCCTGGACCTGCAAGGTTTGGCCATTAGTCACTATAGTTAACTCGTTATCGCTAACTTAAAAAATCTTTACATGTACCTAGTCGGCATGCTCCTTCTGAGCACCATCCAACTCGGCCTGAAGGCTCTTGATGGCTTCTTTGTGTTGCTTACTGAGAAGCTTATAAGAGTCCATCTTCTCAGTGAGCTCCCTAACCTCGAGCTCAGGCTGGTTAAACTTAGCCCGGTACCTGAGAAAACTCTCATGGTGAAGAACCAAGACCTGTAAAATGATGAAAGAGAGAAGACATGAGTAACATTAAAAACTTAGTCAAAACACAAAAAATCATAATGACACATTAGCTTGCTCAATGCCTGATGCACTTCGTTAAATAGACATGGCACACCCACCTCATTCATCTTCGCTGGGTCTTTTTGGATTGTTAGGAACTAGAGATAGCTCACCACTCTAATGGGGGTGCAAACAACTCTGTCATCCTTCTAGATTATGATGATTATTGACTGCTTATGGCTGGGATCCGCACTTGGGATGAAAAACTGGTTGATAAACTTTGTGCTCGAATTTAACCCTTCGATTTCTAAATACGGCTACTTCCTCGGTATCTCCAAATCACTCAACCCCGCAAAGTTTTCCATGACAGTTGAGTCCACACCTTAAAAAAGGAATGGAGGGGATCATCTGTACCTTGGGCCTTTTCGATGGAACACTCCTTCATCGCTCGGGCTTCATCAAACATAGACTCGGTAAAAGAAGGCAACTCTTCAATTTCTATGACACCAGGTGGAGCGGAGCCGGGTCTCGAGAGATCTCGATGCTCACACTTCATCGATCTCCACAACCTGAGGGGTATGAGCCTCCTGAACCTGAGGGGGATCAGCCTTTGTTATTTTCCCCTCGGCTGCCACCCGCTCTTTGGGGAAGGACGGGTCGCAATACACGAAAAACCACCATCCTCGGGCTCATCCCTGAGCTGGAAAAGCGAGTCTGAGTCAGGCGCTAGGGAGCTTAAACCCTTCTTTAGCTTACAGATCAACCTTCTCTTTGGCCTCTTTTTCTTTAAGCTTGGGGAACTCGGAGCCCTCCATCTCTTCTTCTTTCCTACTACGGCCTCGGTGCCCCAAAGCGGAAGGACCAATAGACAAGCCTTTGCCCCCTACTATAGATCTAAGCTTAATGGTCTTAGGCAGTCGTGCAAAAAGAGAGGTAATGAGAACATGGTGCTGAAAAGGGGAGCCTAGTATTACTTAATCGGGAAAGAAATTGTACCTTCGGAATGGGCCTCCTAATGGCTCTTCCAAAGTACTGGACACGAGCACTCAGAATAAGGCATCTACAAGAAAGTTCCCTGGATCCACTCCTTGAGCCGAGGGATGTCATTTGGGACTTGAGTAAAGGCTATACCATAGCAAATACCGGTGAGAAAATGGGGAATAAAATATAACATCAACATTGAAAAGAAAGTTATACTTACGTGATACATTCCACTTCTTAGGGAATGGCCTAAGCTCGGCAGGGATCAAGTCTCGGTCCTCACTCGGACAAAGTGTCCCTGCCAGGCCCGATCTTGGTCCTCATAGATGCTTGAAAATAGGGCTTTATTAGCCCAACATATGAGCTTTATTAGTCTCCCCCAAAAGATTTAGGTACTGTACAAGTGGAGTAGATGATCCGCGGTGAACAAGCACGAGTTGACTTTATTCACAAAGAATTGAAGGAGGATTACGATCCTCTAGAGTGATGGGTGGATCTGACCAAGGCATACTTCATAACTCCTACATAAGTCCAGAATAACTGGGTCCACCGGGCCCAATGTGAAGGGATAAGAGTAAACAGTCAGATATCCCTCTACTTAAGTAGTGATTGTGAGAATGTGATTTTTGCTCTATATGAATTACTCCCTTAAATTCAAAATAAAATAATTTTCCTTGATTATTTGTAATTTTTTTTATTTTCTGTTAATGATTTGCATTTGTTTATGCATATTTATTTTATCTTAATTAAAGAAAATACAAAAATATGTGGCATGAGCACCTACGATTCAATTTTGCATTTTGAGAATTAATTAGTAAGTAGTCCATTTTATGGAAAAGGAAATTCAAAAATAGCTTAATTTGCACTTTTAAATTTAAGATTGATTTTAAGTAATTTTTCTCTTAATCTTATTTTAATAATGTATGATAATAAATATTATCGGATAATAAAGTTTTTTGTAGGTTAATTAGGGATTTTTAGGTTTCAAATAATTTTGGCAATGAAAAGAAAAATGGAAAAAAGGTAAAGAAAAATCTGAAAAATAATTAAGTATAAGAGGACCCAAATTGGGCCATTGTTAAAATAAAATGTAGCCCAAATATTCATGCCAAACCGCCAAATACCCAGGTCCAACCTAGTCGTTCATTGTGACATCCAAATGACAGCATTTGGAGTCTTTAATCCCAAATCAAATTGCAGCCCTTCATCGCAGATCATCTAACGGCTGTAAAACTATCTCCCAAATCAATTAAAATGTCCGAAAAACCTAGTACCTTGTTCATTCACCCTCCAATCTTAGAACTGTATCCTCCGCCCTAAGCCATCGCCGGCTACTCACCGGAAATCGCCCACGGCGGTGGGCGGCGTCCAAATCCTCCCAAACATAGACCACTCGAGCATCTCACCCTCCTCTTCCCAAATACGAGCCCTGTTTCCCCCAAATTCCCACCTGGATTGCTCAAATAATTCAAACCCTAACAGCCGCCCCGCTATTTACGACGGCGCCGCCTACGAATAAACCTCAAACCGGACCTTATGACCACTATCATACTCACATGCCAAATCCATATTTTTCTTCTCCTTCAAATTTCTCATTCTCTCTGAATCACGGGTCACAGGTAGCACCGCAGCTCACCTCATCTTGCTTTTTTTAAGCTCCACTCAAATCAATCTTCCACCCGGTTCACATGCAAGTAAAGGCTAAGTAGAGGGATAGTCGATCGTGTGCAAGGAAGGCAATGTTTGGTCTCCGATACGTCTCAAATTCAACATATGGTAAGTCTTGCCTCCTTTCTTGTGTTCTCCTTTCTTTCACTATGCTTCTCCGCCTTGTCCGTTTGTTCCTGACTTAATGTTTTTACATTTGTTCCTCTTCCATCCTGATTCTTCTTCTTTTTTTTTGTCATTCGGTAGTTAGTTTTGTGTATCAGTAGTCTTGAATTTTGTTCATTCATTTTGATTTTGTTTGATTTAGTAGTGAATATGTTAATTAGTCTATTGAGTTGTTAGCCATGTTTTACCTTCTTGGTTATTCTGAAAAAAGGGTTTGGGATCTCTCTCTTAGGCAAGCCTACCTAGCCCATTGAATTCATTTGGGCTCAAAAATCAGAAGGCCCCAACAAAAGGTTAGCCTGAGTCTATTTGGACTCATCTGTATTGGGTCAATTGGCCCAGTGTTTGTTTTGACATTGAGGGCTAAGAGGGCATTTTGGGTAGTTTAGGATTAGAGAATATTTCACAACAAAATAAGGAAGCTTCTAGCATGGGCGTGCTACAAAAACTTCATTCTATGACTTGGTTAGTAAGTCAAAAAATGAGGGATTTTAGGGAAAATGAACTTCTGAAGCTTGCCCTAATTCTTGCCTATAAAGGCACTATGTGATTTCCTTGCAAAAAAAGGAGGAGAGAGGAAAAATCCAGAAACAAAGGGTTATAAAAATCATTGTTTCATCCAATTTTGAGCGAAAAAAAATCAAACAAAATACCAAAATAGTATTGTTACATTATTTCCTGTTCTAAACTTGAAATGTTTCCTCCATTGTCGAAAAAAAGTACTGAAATCCTTAAGGTCTCCATGATAAAATAATCCCTGAATAGTAGAAGTTTAAAATGGTTTGAGTCTATTGGTTTTGAAGTATTTGGTTCAACTTGGGGATGGAGTTTGATAGCTGGGTTATATTGATGTTGTGTGTTTGAGCATGTGATTTTTGCCTCGTTTGAAAACTATAGAATTTTTAAAATTAGGAATTTTCTTTTATTATTTAAATTTTTAGAGAATTAATTGCATGATTTTGTGTTTGCTTGCATTTTTGCGCATTTTTAATTAATATAATTCATAAAAATACAAAAATAGTACACTTGCATTTAGGACCCAATTTTTGCATTTTGTCTTAGGTTTATTAGTTGATTAATATTACCAAAATAAGATGAAATAACAAAAATAGTAGTTATGTTTACATTTGCTTAGTTTTCTTTTTTATATAGGATTTAGGCTATAATAAAAATTAATTAGTTTTAATTGTAGAGTTTAAATTTGATCTTGTCCTTTTATTTTGCAATTTCATAAAACCTGAAAAAATGAAAAAAAAAGAGAAATTAATTAATTATAAAGAGAAAAAAGAAGAAAAACATTTAAAAGAAACAAATTAGAGGACCAAATTTGGGCAAAGTTTTCAGCCCAAAAACCCCAAGTCCCGTTCAAAATACCCGTCCAGCCCAAATTTTACCCAGTCTAGGACCCCCGTGACCGAAACGACATCGTTTCAATGACCTTATGACATGAGCCGTTAATTTGTTTTGATCAAACGGTCGAAAGGCGAGTGTAACGCGTATATAAGTGTCCTAAATGACCCCCCCCCCCCAGACCCAAAACCTCGTACCATGTCCCTTTCAACCCTAAAATTATACTGGTGTAACACCACCCTAAAGCCACCGTCCCTCCATTGTCTGCCGTCAGTCGTAAATCACCTTCGCCGGCGGCCGGTCTCCAATCAACTCCAAATTAACACCATTTCATCCCATTAACCTCATCTTTCCATTTTTATAACCCATATCCCTCAAACACCAGCCAAAATCCTCGAGTATTCATTTGAAGGAGCGACTGTTCTGCCGTCCACGGCAGCGCCGGCTCCAGTGACCACCAAAAAAACACCAAGGCTTCCCCTCCCCTTCCCCTTTCCAAATCCAAACTCCTTCTCCTTCAAATCCCAACCAAGCAATTCAAATATCGAATCAAAGACCCCGATCCAAACCCCAACCTTTCCAAATGCAACCAAATTCACACCCTGTACTGTCCTCGACCCCCTCTTACCAAATCCATAACCAAAATCGTTTAAAACCAGGATGAGCCCTTCGAATTTTAGATCTAGGGTTCCTCTCAAAGTTGTCGAATTTCTGTAAGGAATTGGAGTTTGAATCGATTCCAAAGTAATGTTGAGGGTTTATTCTTATCAAGAACAAACACACAACATTACTTCGGGACCAAATTCGAGAGCAATCAGACTAGTCGTAAATCAGTAAGTTTATTCTTAATCTTTCTTTCTTTTCTTCTTTTCCTGATTATCATGAGTTCTGTTTGATTTTTGTTAGCTTAAGTTTTGTTTTGTTTGTTGTTAATCCTATTTATTCCCTGTTTGTCTCGATTTTTAGTTTAGTCTTGTTTCGAAATCCTGGCATGTTTTAGGATTTACTTAGGGTTTTAAGATGATGGTGTTTATGTTAAGTTGGTTATGCTTCATGATTCAAATGTTGTGTCGATCTTTTTAATTGTCAGTACTACTCGCTGATTTGAATTTTAGTTAGTTAATTCGAGTCTAATTAGAGTTATTTGGGTCCATTAATTCAGACATTATGACGGTTTGGTTATAGATGATAATTATAAATTAAGGTAAAAGGGGTTGGGGTGTAGTTAGTACTAGGTTAGTAAATCTGAAATTGAATAAGGGGTAGTGTAGGTATTCCTAAATAGAACATAATGCGGTAGTTGAGTTTAGAGCATTCTAGAATAGGGTTCAAATTCGAATTGCATGGTTTAATTGATATAACTTAACTAACAAGTTAAGAATTGGGGACTAACTAATAAAATCTGAAGAATAAAGAAGGACCTAGAGTATAATTAAAATAAAAAAGGTTGCCCTAAACTTTTGCTATAAAAAGGCATACCAATGCCTTCATTCAAAATTTTTGAAGTCTGAAAATTCCCTAAAATTTCCAAGGACTCTAAAAATGCTCAGCAGTTAAAAAATTCCCAAAAGTTCAGATCTGAAATTTAATCCCTGCAATTCAAATTCAAAACAAAAATTAGAAATGTTGTTTAGTCCGAACATCTGAAAGTTTTCCTTTCAAAAATAGGTTATTTAGATCCTCAAAACAAACAGAAAATTCTAAAAAAACTGTTATATTGAAGTTCAAGTTAATTTCAAACTCTAGGGCTGGATTTGCATCATTTAGCTTAGGATTTGGTTGTTGGAGTTTTTCTGGAGGTTTCCTGGTTCAATTTCAGGTGTTTTAAGTTCGTTCAAAGACTATTTTGGGTTATTATGGGTTGATGTAACTCTGGCTATCAAATTGATTCTATTGTTTGTGTTGATGGTGGAATTCAACTGCTGAACTACTGTTGACTCGTTTTTCTCCTTTGTTCGTTGTACCTCCAGGTATTCTCCAACTTTGAATATGTGAAGGACCAGATCCACAGTTATACTCAAATTTCTAAATAAATGACCAATTCCTCTTGTTGATTTAAAGTTTAAATTCCTTCCATGCCTGTAGTTCATATTTGAATTACGTAGTAGTAGTATTTTATATTAATTGTATGTAATAGGACTGTTAAACTGGACTGCACATGGACTTTATAATTTGCTTTCGATTTTGTCATAGCATGTAAGTATAGTTGTTTAATGCAGCTCTAGGGTAGTTCAATTCAATAGGTGATCAGCTGTTTAGTGTAGATTCAGGCATGAAACATAAATTTAAAATTAGCATTTGAATTGACACATTCAATAGCATGTTGACGTGCTGCATGATCTCACATTGATTTCAAAAATTAATTTTAACGTACAATGAATTCTGAAGATAAACTTAGCGGCTGCATAAGTCAAATTGTCAAGATTGCATGGTATCAACTTTTAAAATGTTTATTTCTACAAAATCATTCAGTTATTCTTTGAACTGTGCGTATGACAATTTACTGCCCGTAACTTCACTTCCATAATTCAATGTTAATGAGATGGACATCACAATTAGCATCAACCATTAGGATAAATTTTGAAGTTGAAAATTTGATGTTTCATTTTATTAAATCAAACTTGTGATTAATTTTCTAGTCCAGTTGGTAGTCATATTATTCGGGCAGAGCTGCGGCTATCAGGAATGGGCAATAGCCCGCTTGGGTTTTTTTTTCTAGTATCGAAGGCAGTCAACGTGTCAGCGACTTCTCATTCATTGATACAAATTCGTAACTCATATTTTGGGCCTTTCGTATTAAGTGGCAAATTTAAATTAGGAGGTTGTCCTCCCATTCAAGTTTGGACTTGAATCGAAGGCTTGAATGTCATTTATTAGGCCCAATTAATGACAAATTCAATAGAAAATTCTAGTTTGCTCTATATTGGCCTTTAAATAGTAAAATAACGTGTGCCGCGCCAAATAAAACTCATAAATTGTGTGGCCCTCTTTAAATGCTTATATTAAAATACTTCCAAACTTGGGAAGCCGTTTAGTGAGCTTTACGGCCTCCCGCAAAGATAATGATACGGTAGTCGCATTAGGCACGTGTGTTAATAATTTTACTTTCCTAAATATGAGTGTGCATTTCATGTGATCCAAATTCAAATCCCAAAATGTTGGACAAAATGTGTTTCGGATTCGGGTGCATTTCATGTGACGCTATCCAAAGACATGTTTTAAATGACGTTCACATTCTAAAAAAATTCAATTAAAAGCAATAAATATTTAAAATTGCACCATAGGATGAACATGTATAAAAATCAGATTTTTAGCCACTTATAATAGTTTAAGAGACCGTTCTAGAACTAAGGGATCCGAGGGTACCTAACACCTTCCCTCGAGTCAACAGAACTCTTTACTTAGAATTTCTGGCTCGCACACTCCAATTGAGCAGTCGAAAACTTCCTCGATCTAAGATTCAAAACAAACCGGTGACTTGGGACACCACAAGCCAAGCCTATCCCAAGTGGAGACTCTAAATAAATAAATAATTCCATTTTGAATAATGTCACTTTAGGAAAAACTCTCTCATATGTTTATCCTTCAGGGTTAGGCGTGTAAAAAGGAGGTGTGACAGCTCTGGCGACTCTGCTGGGGAGAAAGAAAAAGCCCAGAATCTCTGGTTCAAGGTTCAAGAGTTTGAGCTTAGGATTATTGTTATATTTAGCTTTTTTTATTTTTCTAGATGTTCCAAGCGATATGTGCTCAATGTTTACCACTTTGATATTGGATGAATTGTATATATAAAGTGTTACGAATCCCTTCCTCTCTCTGAGTCTTTACATCATGGAGAAGGGTGCACTTCATGTGACTTCTCTTCTGTTTTGAGTCTTGTCCCATTTAGAACGAGGTTTGGATTAGCTGCTAAGCCGACGAAGCTTCTGTATCCCCGGTACGTTGCCTACAATCGGCTCGAGTTCTCCGCTCGGGTAAGCGAGGTCTAGAACAATAAACCCAGGGTTTACACCTAGTATAACAAAACCTCATGTCCGATCCCTAGTAGGAACGTTTGTTTCCATTATGCGCATTTGACTTAGGGGACTCAAAACAGGTGTTGGGTTCGTCTAGGATAGGTGACCTGAAATGAAAAGACCATCCTGGGGCATCTTACGTGCTACCTGTGCATTTATTTGCTTTCGATTTGCATGTTGACCAGCTTATACCAGTGTTAGGGCTAATTGAGATTGATCACTTGTTTCGGAAAACTAATGTTCAGATAGTACCGAAATGCTGTCGAATTTTTGAAAAAAAAAAGAAACAAGGAAAATAAGACTTTTTGACAAATTGGGTTTTGACAAAACTTCCCGAACTACGCTGGTTTGATTCTCACCAGGTGTGTGATACGTAGGATATCCCTCATCGGGTCCAACCTCCCTTTTACAAAAATAGCCAAAAATGTCAAAGTTTAATTGTTGTCCTGAATAAATCGGGTGATGTTGTTCTTGTTAAAACAAGTCGAATGTCCCCAAAAGGACGTTGGAAGGTTGTTTTTGCTACCCTGAGTCAATTTTGAATTGTTTGCGGGCACAACCTTAATATCTTCCTGCCAGAAGTGTTGAAAGGCCGTATCGGCAAAACCAAATCCTTGTTTTCATAAATAAAGAAATATTTGCAAAAACTAGCCTTTTTTCTTTCTCTTTTAGGTCAAAACAAATCAATAAATCTCCTTTAAGAAAATGTGCAGGATGAATACCCTTTCGGAGTTTTGTTAATTAAAATTTTAAAATCCTAAATTTGTCTCCTTATCTTTGCATTCATTTCATGAACTACGCTCAGTGTGATTCATGGGGGGCATGATACGTAAGAAATCTTCAAAGGATTCGACCGTAATCCTAAAAAACAAAAAAACAAAGCAACAAAAAAAGAAAAAGGGAAAAAGAGAGAAAACCCAAACAAAAGAGGGAAGAAATAAAAGAAGAACCGGGGAAGGAGAAAGACAAAGAGAAAAACAAGAAAAAAAAGAGAGTGGAAATCAGAAGAAAATTGGAGTAAAAGCAGGCATGACACATGCAAACATGTAGACATCCGTTAACTGTATAGGTTCATCACACCCCAATGTGTGATTCCCTACCTGTTATCTGTCTCAAATTAACCGTTTGCTGCTGTCAAATCCAGCTTAGGTTTTTAGAAACGGTGGTTGGTTTGTAGTAAGCTGGCATCACATTGGTATTTTACCAGATCAAAAGGAAATACAGAAATGTCGTCCGAAATAACTTTGTCAGCCATTCCCATCTCAGAAGATAGCCCAATTACAGGCATCCCGACCTCAGAGTCTACAGTAGCCGAGGAAATCAGGAACCTACGCCTTAGGGTCATGGAGATGTGGGATGCATGGATGAATGGAAAAGAGCCTCTGAGTACCATCCCCGGATTCCCTGAGCTCTTCCTAAGATCTGGGGTACTTCCACTATTCCCATTAGCCATCCAAACATCCTATTGGGACAGCCTACCATACCAGCCAATTTTTTTGGAGCACCATCTGAAGTCCGCCCTCAGGTGTTCACATCCGGCACAGTCCCCAATATCTTTAAGGCTCCCCCATGTGCAGCCACCACACAGCCCGCGGTGCCAAGACCTAGTTTAACCCATCGGCCTTCACATTCCAAACCCCGACTTACCAAAATGAGCCTCCTTCATACCCCACCTACACTTATCCTCAACCACCCTATGAGCTTACACCGGTACAAGATAAAACTCCAAAATTTCCTGAACAAGATGAGATGGGGAAAAGAATGAGGAGCCTCGAACAGAGCTTAAAGAATATGCAGGGCTAATGGGCAAAAGAGTGTTTTTTATATAGACCTTTTCATGTTCCCAAATGTGCACCTACCCATGGGATTTAAAATGCCAAAGTTCGAAAAGTATGATGGTCATGGAGACCTTATTGCTCACCTAATGAAGTATTGCAACCAATTGCGTGGGGGGGGGGGGGGGAGGGGCAGAAAAGAAGAGTTGTTGATGGCATACTTCGGAGAAATCTTAGTAGGCATTGCTTCAGAGTGGTATATGGACCAAGAAGTTTCACGATGGCACATTTGGGACGATCTTGCCAGAGATTTTGTAAGGCAATTTCAATACATCATCGATATTGCGCTAGACAGGAATTCTTTGGCAAATTTGAAGAAGAACCCTTCAGAGAGTTTTAGAGAATATGCTATTAAGTGGCGCGAACAGGCATCCAGGGTTAAGCCTCTCATGGATGAAATTGAAATGGTCATTGCTTTGCTCCAGGCCCAGGAAGCAGATTACTTTCAAAACATGTTGTCAGCCATGGGCAAGCCTTTTACAGAAGCAATCAAGATTGGTAAAATGGTAGAAAATGGTTTGAAAACGGGAAGGATTTTGAGTCAGTCGGCCATCAAAGAAACCTCACAGGCTATCCAAGGCGGGGCGGTAGAAGTCAGAAAGAATAAAAAGAAAGAAGAAACCTCGATGGCAGCGTCAGGTTTAAGAAGGCATCATGCTCATAGGCCCATGTTCTCGGCAAGAACCCCTCAACATTATTATCCTCACCAAGACATGCCTTATACTCCCCAGCCTTACGTGTTTATGAATGCTCAACCATTTGCACGACCGCAACAGCAGGTCAACAAGAACCAGGTTCCGAGAAACCAGCCTCCCCAAAACCACTATAATCCCTACCCTCGTCAAAACAACTTCCGTCCTTGGGAGCCACCCACAAGGCAAAACTTTATGCCAATTGGGGAGTTCTATTCTAGACTGTTCCCAAAACTTGTCCAGTTGGGTCTATTGCAGCCTGTACCTCCGAATAGACAAAATTCTGAATCACCTTTCTACGCCAGGGGTATCTGGTGTGCTTATCATTTGGGGGATGAAGGGCACGATACAGAGAATTGTTGGAATCTGAAGTGAGCTGTGGAAGATGTCCCGAATGTGACTAACAACCCGTTTCTAGCTCACAACAACGGATCGGTAATCAGGATGATCTGCGAGGTCAAAGAATTCGACTCGGCTGTGAAATCCATAATTGTTATTGCTGATGCAGATAAAAAGCCAAGATTTGCCCCCAAGAAAGCTCAAGAGGGAAAGAAGAATAAAACCACGTGCCCCGAAATTGATAAGAAGGTTGAAGTTAAAACTGAGTCGACAGCTGTCAAAGAATATGTCCTTTATGTCCCATGGGGTCGTCGGGAAAAGCAGTTGACTCTGCGTCGCCCGAAGAGATTTGAGTTGAACAGGACTATGTATGTACCCAAAGGAACTTATGTGGTGTGGGGGCAAACTTATCCGCCAAGGATGAGTGAGCCCATGGTGGTTGGTTGTGCACCTCATAGGCCTATGACAGACCCCTCTGCAGTCCCTTGGAACTATCAGGAAACAGCAGTGATATATAAAGGAAAAGAAATCACTGGAGAAGCTCAAGAAAGTTACCCTGTGAAGAAATACTATAACTTGGAGGAGGTAAACAGTGCTACCAAGAGGCGATCCCCACCCAAAAAAGTCAGTAATTTCGAGGAGGCGGAAGTTTACTTTCGAAAGATGAAAATGCCAGACTATGAAGTAGTGGACCAGCTTCGAAAGTCGCCTAAACAAGTCTCGTTGCTATCCTTGCTGATGGATTCTGCTGAGCACTAGAAGGTACTAGCCAAAACTCTTAATGAGGCCTACGTGCTGGCTCAAACCTCTATGGAACAATTGGAGAGGATAGCGGAAAGATTCTTCACTGTCAATCAGATCAAGTTTAGTAAAAATGACTTGCCTTCAGAAGGATCCGCCCACAACAAAGCCCTGCATATAACTGTCAAATGCGAAGGCTACTATATCAAAATGGTAATGGTAGATAGAGGCTTTGGGGTAGACATATGCCCACTTTCAACATTACAAAGAATGGATGTCTGGACGGAGAGGATTCTCCCTAATAATGTATGTGTGTGAGCTTTTGATGGAATCAAAAGAGACACAATCGGAGAGATTTATCTGGTCTTGACCGTTGGCCTAGTTGATTTCGAGGTAACCTTTCAAGTTTTAGATATGGACACGTCTTACCATTACCTCATGGGAAGGCCGTGGATTCACACAGCGGGAGAGGTGCCTTCTACTCTGCACCAGATGTTGAAATTTTAACATGAGAACCAAGAAATCGTTGTCCATAGTGAAGATGAACAGTAAATTTATCGTGATCCCTCCGTCCCCTGCCTCGAAGCTAAAGAAGGTAGTGAGCACATTGTCTATCAGGCTTTCATAATTGGTGTGGCTGATCAACATGAAGAGGGAAAACCATGTCCCCAACCTTTCCTCTCCAATGCCTCAATCATGGTGGCTAGAGTGATGATACGACAAGGATTCAAATCGGGGAAAGGACTCGGAAGGACTTTACAAGGGATAGTTGAGCCAATTGATGTGCCCACAACAGAGAAATTCTTCAGGTTAAGCTTCCACCCAACACCAAAGGATATAATATAGGCGAACCGTAGAAAGCGTGATGGATGGAATTTTCCTCAACCCTTGCAACACTTGTATGAAACATTTGTAAAGCCAAAGTACAGTGAGGAGGAAGAAGATGAGGCCTTCACCACTGAAAGAAATCGAGGAAATATGTGGGTCTATGAGAAAGCTATTGTATGAAACCCACATGGTCCAGCCGCGAGAAGGCTTGAGCACCGCTGAGGTGCTATACATGGGACCAGACGCCAAATTGAAATATTGGAAGGCTACGCCATACCCAACCAGGTAGGAGGCCCGATAGTGCAGTCTTGCCATCTTTTCTGCATCACGAGCTATCTTAGGGTGTAACACGGATGTTTTCCTTTAGTGTTTGTCCTTTTAATTTTCCAAGTGTAAACCCTGTTATCTTACAATTCCAAAGAAATGAAATCAATACTTCATCGTCTATATTCCTGTATTCTTTCCGATTCTTGTTTTTTTTCTTTTATTCATTTCTTTCAGTTCTAATAATGCATCTTTAAATAACATGACATGCTCGCAAACTTCGTGCCCCGATGCAAACATGCCGCCTAATTGTGAAATAATGAACAAAGAACCGGAGTATGACGAAGAAGAGGCTTTTAGGGAAATCAATCGAGAACTGGAACACTTCAAAAATAAACCTAAGCCAAATCTAAATGAAACCGAACTAGTTAACTTGGGTGGTCCCGTCAAAACCAGGGAAACCAAAATAAGCATCCATGCGAATGAGAAAATCAGGGACGCATTGATCCAACTCTTGAATTCAAAGACGTGTTTGCTTGGTCATACGACGATATGCTAGGGCTTAGTGTTGCTTTGGTGGTTCACAAGTTGCCTACTTACCCCGAATGCCTCCAGTCCAACAAAAACAGAGAAAGCTCAAGCCTGATATTAGCGATAAGATCACCGTAGAGATCACAAAACAACTGAGGGCGGGGGTAATTCGAGTGGTCCAGTACACCACATGGCTGGCCAATGTAGTTCCGGTGCCAAAGAAAGACGGGAAGACTTAGGTGTGTGTGGATTACAGAGATTTGAACAAGGCAAGTCCCAAAGATAATTTCCCTTTACCCAATATCCATATCCTTGTTGATTACTGCACCAAACACGAGATATAGTCTTTCGTGGATTGCTACGCAGGATATCACCAGATGTTGATGGATGAGGAGGATGCTGAGAAGAATGACTTCACTACACCTTGGGGTACTCATTGCTATAAGGTTATGCCTTTCGATTTAAAGAATGATGGGTCAACATATATGAGGGCTATGACCACTATCTTCCATGACATTATGCATCAGGAGATAGAAGTATATGTGGATGACGTGATTATCAAGTCTAAGATTCAAGGTGATCATGTGCAGGACTTATGAAAGTTCTTTGAAAGGCTGTGCAAGTACGATTTGAAATTAAACCTGGCCAAGTATGAATTCGGGGTCCTGTCGGGCAAACTTCTGGGTTCATTGTCAGCCGAAAGGGTATAGTTGGACCTAACAAAGATAAAATCCATTCGAGATCTACCTCCTCCGAAAACAAAGAAGGATGTAATGAGCTTGTTTGGGAGACTGAATTATATTAGCCGATTCATCGCCTTGTTGACTTCTACATGCGAGCCCATATTCAAGTTGCTAAACAAGGATGCAGCAATCAAGTAGACGGATGAGTGTCAAGAGGCATTTGATAAGATTAATGATTATCTGTATAATCCACCAGTTTTGGTATTGCCGGAACCAGGAATGCCATTGTTTCTATATCTGATGGTCTTGGAGAAATCATGTGGTTGCATTCTTGGGCAGCATGATGTCACGGGAAAAAAAGAACATGCCATATACTATCTGAGAAAGAAGTTTACCAGTTACAAGGCCAAATACACCTGTTTAGAAAGAACTTGTTGTGCCTTAACTTGGGTCGCTCAGAAAGAGAGGCATTACCTGCAAGCCCACACCACCTACCTCATAACCAGGCTGGATCCGTTGAAGTACATATTTCAAAATCAATGCCTACAGTGAAATTGGTAAAATGGAAAATCTTGATTACCAAGTTCGACATATTCTATGTCACTCACATAGCAATGAAGGCCCAAGAATTATCAGATCATCTAAACGAGAACCCGGTTGAGGATTAATACCAACGCCTGAATACTTATTTTCCGAACAAAAAGGTGAATTTGGTGGAGGTAATATCTGAGGACACTCGTGCTAGGAAAATGTTCTTCGATGGAGCAGTAAATGCAAAAGGTGTAGGAATTGGGGAAATCATAATTCCACCCACTGGTGAACCCTACCCAGCCACGGCTCGGCTTCAGTTCTTCTTCACAAAAAACACAGCCAATATGAAGCCTGCATCATGGGCATGAATATGGCTATCGACCAAGACGTTGAGGAACTATTGGTCATGGGGGGTTCAGATCTAATTATCCGGCAAGCCCAAGGGCAGTGGGAAACTCGAGATGTCATACTCATCCCTTATCAGCAGCACGTGTAATATCTCAGTAAAAGGTTCAAGTCGGTACAGTTCAGGTACATTCCCCGCTGTCACAATGATCTAGCCGACGCACTCGCTACTTTGGCCTCGATGTTTCCTTACACCGGAAACGCCTATATTGATCCCTTGGAAATCCAAATCAAGGAAAAGCATGGGTATTGTCGAGGCAGAACCCAGAACTCAACCATGGTATTATGATATTAAGAGATTTCTAGAAACACAAGAATATCCTGAGAAAGCCACCGGAGATCAAAAGAGAACCATTAGATGACACACGAGTGGTTTCTTCTTGAGCGATGATATCTTGTATAAAAGGACCACAGATCTCAACTTGCTAAGATGTGTTGATGCTGAGGAAGCCGGGAAATTATGCATGAAGTGCACGCGGGAGTGTGTGGGCCTCATATGAACGGGTATGTGTTGGCGAAGAAAATACTTCTAGCAGGGTACTAATGGATAACCATGAAGAAGGATTGCTTCAGCTTCGTTCGGAGATGTCATCAATGTCAGGTGCACGGGGACTTGATTCATGCACTAACCACTGAACTGCATCCTATGTCAGCACCATGGCCATTCGCTACCTGGGGCATGGACGTCATTGGACCAATCGAGCCGAAAGACTCAAATGGACATAGATTCATATTGGTTGCTATTGACTAGTTTACGAAGTGGGTTGAAGCCATCAAGCTTAAGTCAGTCACCAAGAAAGATGTGGTAGACTTTGTGCATTCCAACCTCATTTGCCACTTTGGTATTCCAGCAACCATCATCACAGAAACGTTGCCAACCTGAATAGTCGTTTGATGGGAGAAATATATGAACAATTCAAGATAACACATAGAAACTCCACTCCTTACTGGCCCAAAGCCAATGGTGTCGTCAAAGCAGCTAACAAGAACATCAAGAAGATTCTAAGAAAAATAATTCAAAGCTCAAGACAATGGCATGAAAAGCTGCCTTTTGCATTGCTTGGATAGCACCACGGTGCGCACATCGGTAGGAGCGACCCCATACTTATTGTTTTATGGAACTGAAGTCGTTATTCCCGCAGAGGTTGAAATTCCATCGCTCCAGATAATCGTCGAAGCATAAATTGAGGATAGCAAGTGGGTTAAGACTCGGCTGGAGAAGTTGTCATTATTTGATGAAAAACAAATGGTCGTGGTTTGTCACGGGCAGTTGTACCAACAAAGAATGGCCCGCGCTTACAACAAGAAAGTGCGCCCCATGAATTTTGAGGTTGGACATCTTGTATTAAGGCGCATTGTCCTACACCATCAGGAAGCTAATGGAAAATTTTCTCCTAACTGGAAAGGCCTATACATTATCTGAAAGATACTTCCCAGAGGAGCATTGTATATGGGTGACATCGAAGGGGATAATCCCGAAGCAGCATTGAATGCAGATGCAGTAAAAAGGTACTCTGTTTAGATTCCCTGTAGCAATGAATCAGTCTGGTTGAAATGAGGAAGGCTTTTCTTTCCTGCTACCCCCTAAACACTATTAATCCTTCGCAAACCCTTTTAGTCGGTTACGTTTCTTTGATCACCCTCTTTGGAACCCGGAAGTGCTATTCAAAACAAAAAAAAAAGAAAAAAACACACAAAAGAAAAGAAAACAATCAAAAAAATAAAAAATAAAAACAAAAAAAAAGAAAAGGAAAAAGAGAAAAAGTGATGAAAAATGAAAAAAAATGATAAAAAAACAAAATTAGTTTAGGGAACACTTCCTGAACTACGTCTGACTTGATTCAGAAAGGATACGTAGGCAGCCTCTCCCTGAGGTTCAGTCACACCAAAACAAAATAAAAATTTCCCCAAAATTGAAAACTGGGCCAGATGATGTAATGGTTCAGCCATGAACCCGCCAAAACGGTTCCAAAGTTGTAGTTCCATCCAAACTCCATTTTACCCAAATAATGTTCCAAGCCCTTCTGATCAATTGGTAAGGAAGGGGAGCGACAAACGTCACTGTTGGGATCTGACACAATTCAAGTTGAGAGAAATAAAATGAGAGAGTCTTATCGGTGAAAACCTTCGGGCACCATAAGGTGATGGTGAGTAGAGAAAATGAAAATGAGAGAGTCCGATTAGTGAAAACTCGTAAGGAGCACTATCGAGCTACGGTGAGAAGAGAAATGAGAGAGGTCGATTGGCGAAAACCTGCAAAGGGCGCTGTCAGCCAAAAAGAAGATATATCACCATTAAAAGTTCGGGCAATGTTCCCTAGTTTCGAAAGGTTGAAATACGAAATACAGTTCACGAGGAGTTGGAAATTTTCTACGGGTCGGGCATCCAGTCTGAGAAGGATGTAATGTCCATTTGAAGTCAGCATGCACCCCCAGATAAGCCTTCCTCTCTTCTCCGAAAGGGATGTTTCTCTTTAAACCTGTTAGATTGCTTTTGTATACTGCTTCTTTGAATCCTTTCAGTTTAAATTTGATTCCATGACTACTCCACAAGAAAAGATGGCAAGACTGGTTTCACAGGACTCGTCCGGCAAGGACTAAAAAAAATATCCAGTCTCAGCGGGCGCATCTAGCTAATCCCGGCTGTCTATGATGGCTGATGTTTCGGAAGCAAAAAAGGTTTGAAAGAAATCAAATCAAAGTCAAAATTCCCACGAAGAAAAAAATGAAGTTAGAAAGCTTGAGTCCCATTGGGCTAATTGTATCGCCAAGGGTACCCAAAGATTTTGAAAATGGAAGTTAGGGCAAAGGAATCACAACCGAAAGGCCTCAAAGGCAACATAAATCTGAGAGATGAGTTCTCCCGACTCACCAATAGGGCAAAGTCTGGAAACTAAAGGTCTTTTCAACAAAAATGAGGCCGGGATCAAGCAATCAAAAGCCACAAAACCAACCACTGTTTCAAACTAACATTGATGCTTTGTTTGAAAATCTGAAATAGGTGTAATCCAAAGAAATTGGACAAATAACAAATGCAACCAAAGGAAATGCGCATGAGCTAGGAACAGCTTTGCAAAATGATCAACCAAAAGGGAAGTTGTCGTTAAGTCCTTTCCCGTAGTTTTAATAAAAGAAAAAAAAGGAGAATCACACAAAGTACACTAGCATAGGACCCCTATCCTTAACTCCATCCCTTTAAATCTAGTATCACATTCCCTAGTTGTCCCCAACATAACTTATGGATCTCCCCGGCATAACCGAGGATCAGTTTCCTTCTCTCCCAAGAATAACCTGTGGATCCTTTTCCTTCTATCCCCGACATAACCCAAGGATCAGTTTCCTTCTATCCCCAACATAACCTAAGGATCTTTTCTTTCTTTCATTCCCCAGCATAACCTGGAGACTCCTTTCTTTCATTCCCCGGCATAAACCGAGGATTCTTTTCTTTCTATCCCCAGCATAACCTAAGGGTCGTTTTCCTTTCTCTCCAGCATAACCTGAAGGTCTTTTTCCTTTCTCCCCATCATAACCTGAGGACCCATTTTTCTTCTCTTTCCCGGCATAACCCGAGGGTCATTCTCCTTTTATCCCCAGCATAACCTGACGACCACTTATCTTTCTATCCCCAGCATAACCTGAGGGTTGTTTTCCTTCTTTCCCCGGCATAACCCGAGGGTCATTTTCCTTTTATCCCCAGCATAACCTGGAGGTCTTTTTCTTTTCTTCCCCGGCATAACCCGAGGATCATCTTCTTTCTACCCTAGTAGATTCTGTTTCCTATCCCGGCATAACCCGCGGATTCCCCTGGCATAACCCATGAGTCTTTTCTGCTATCCTGGCATAACTCGTGGACCCCGCCCCCCCCCCCCCCCTCCCCCCCCCCCCGCATAACCCAGGAGCCTTTTCCACCTATCCAGACATAACCCATGGATTCCCCTGGCATAACCCAGGAACCTTTTCCTTCCTATCCCAGCATAACCCGTGGATTCCCATAGCATAACCCAGGAGCCTTTTCCTTCCTATCCCGGCATAACCCCTAGATCCCCCTAGCATAACCTAGGAGTCTTTTCTTTCCCAAATCCCGGAATAACCCGCGGATTCCCCTGGCATGACCCAGGAGCCTTTTCCTTCTTATCCCGGAATAACCCGTGGATCCCCCTAGCATAACCCAAGAGTATTTTCTTTCCCAAATCCTAGCATAACCCGTGGATCTCCCTGGCATAACCCAGGAGCCTTCTATTTCCATCCCGGCATAATGCGCACATCTCCCGAGCATAACCCGGGAACCTTTTTCATTTCATCCTGGCATAACCCGCGAATTTTCCTCGTCATCCCCAATAGGGACTCTTTTATTCCATTCCCAGCATAACCCGTGGATCCTCCTCTTATCCCCAACAGGGGCCCGTTTTCTTTCCCGACATATTCTGGCCATCTACCAGCATAACCTGTCAATCTTTCCAAAAGAAAACAATCCTGGCTTTTATTGTTTCCAATAGAAATAGCTTAGATTTGTATTGCAAATTACTCACGAAATTTTCCAGTGAAAACTGGGGCAGAAACTTTCCATCGTTTTTGTTTTGGTGCCCGAACAAGTTTACCTCAAGGCGCAAGATTCGAGATGCTGGAAGAGTGAATCTCAACCCAGAAGAAAAGAACAAAAAGAAGTGAACTTTGAGCGATCGAAAAGAAAAGATGCGGACTGCTCAAATTGGATCCAAAATCACTAGTCCCGCATGGCCTGCTCCGCTAAAATGCGGAAGAAAGAACCGGAACTACAGCTTACGAGCATCAAGATTCAGATCGGAGTCCACAGCAAAATCAGCTAAGGCTCAAGATCAAACTTCAAGAAATTTATAGATTGGAATCTTGTAACTCATAGTTGATAGACATAGCTAGCTTAGCTTTTGATTTTCCTTTTGGTGTAATAAGGAGGTCAGGAAGCAATAGCAGCAACATCAGCAGTGAAATCACAGCTCATGGTAGTCTTAGATACCAAAACACTCTAGAACTACACTGACATGATTACTTTGTTTCCAAGGATATGTAGGCAACCTTTGAAGCAGGGTTCGGTTAGACATTTTTCAAACATGCTTCTCATAGAATGCCGAGCAGGCAAAAATCTCTCGGTTGCTCATTTATCTTGGCACGGAAACCCTTCATGTCTCGAGCAAAGAGGGGCAGCTGTGAACACGTGATTTTTGCCTCGCCCGCAATATTCCTATAGAATTCATTAAATTAGGATTTATTTTCTTTTATTATTTGTATTTTTAAGAATTAATAGTATGATTTTGTGTTTGTTTGCATTTTTATGCATTTTTAATTAACATAAATCACAAAAAATACAAAAATAGTACATTTGCAATTAGGACCCAATTTTTACATTTTTTAGGTTTATTAGCATTTGACATTATAAAAATAAAGGAAAAAATAACAAAAATAGTCATATTTACATTTGCTTACTTTTCTTTTAAAAAATAGGATTTAGGCTATTATAAAAATTAATTAGTTTTAATTGAGTTTAAAATTGGTCTTGTTTATTTTATTTTCATACTTAATAAATCTGAAACAATGCAAAACAAAAAAATGAATTAATTAATAAAAGAAAAAGAAAAGAAAGAAATTAAAAATAACTTAGTCTCCCTATTAGGAGACTCGGATTGGTCCAGTCTTGCATAATCCCAGCCCAAACCCCAAAATCCCTCTCCAAACCCGGCCAAAAATTGTCGAAACGCACCCTTTTACCCGGTCCAATTTGCCCGTCCCATAAACGCTTAAACGACGTAGCATCACGCCAATACTACGTCGTTCTGAGATTTTTAAGCTTTGATCAATCTCGATCGTCCCTCATTATCGTCCAACGGCTATGATTCGACCTTAATTAATATAAAACTATCTGAATATAATGCAAACCCTAGAGACCAAACCTTCTCTTCCTCGTACCCATCGTCTCCTCCACCCTCCGCCTCGCCGTCGCCGGCCGGAAATCGCCACCGCAAGCGGCCGGTCTCCAATATACCCCAAAAATACACCCCTAAATCCCCTTCTCCCCCTCTTTCCAATGCCCCAAGTCCCAGCCTCCAAATACCAACTGATCGCTTCGAATATCCATTTAAAATCAAGGTTGTTCTGTCGTCCACAGCGGTGCCAGCTCATATGGCCACCAAAAATACACCATAATATCTCTTTTCCACCCTCGTCACAAATCTAACACCAGCTCCCCTAGAATCATATCCCAACGACTCAAATATTATATGAAATCCAATCAAAAATCACCCCAACTTGTGAATCAAACCAAAACAGTACCCCAAGTCACCTTCACTCCCCTCACCACAAAACCAAGGTTATTGGGCCCTCGAATGCCTTCACAGCCTATCCAAGTCAAATTTAGGATTTTCGGAACCCTCTTAATAATGCATGAAGAGTTCTGGGCCTCAAGAGTATTAAACTAAGTCTTTTAGTCTATGCTTTTAATATTAGTTTTATTGATTGTAAGTTATTTTAGTCCGAAAGTTGTATTCTTTAGTTTTTTTAATTCATTTATGATTATTTTTCCTTTCTTTTCTATTCTGGCCTTAGTCCATGCTTCATTTGTTTTACTCTATTCTTTTAATTTTAGTTTTTATTTGTAAGTTATTCTGAAGGTAGTTTTCTTTAGTTTTGTTAATTCATTCACGATTTTTTCTTTCTTTTTCTATTCTGGCCTTAATCCATACTTCATTTGTTTTGGTTTATGTTTAGTTGGCCTTCAGTGTTGTGATCTCTCGCTTGTGTTTGTTGTTGTTGGGATAAGTCTACTAACCATTGTTGTTCATTGCTTTTACTTGTTTAATACGTGTTCTAGTGACAATTTCCTGTTAGCTTAATGATTTGGAGTGGTAGAGATTCGTTTAGGGTTAGGAAAAATGGCCTTGATCTTTGGATACTACTGTTCTCTTGTGGCTGTTAGTTTAATTCCAGGCTTGGCTTCAGAATATTAAGATTAAATCTGGTTTAAGTTGGTTCAATTGCTAGGTTGGATTGGATATAGCTGATTAGTCTAATTTTGGCTAGTGTTAAAACTAAGGATAAATAGTTTGGAAAGTTAGTATGGTAAAAGGGGTAATTTCAGTTGAATTAAAGTGTAGTATAGGTCTTGGATGAAAGGGATCCTACATAAAACTGATTTAGAAACCCATAGAACATTTTAGATGGGGTTCCAATCAGATATTTAAAATTATAATGCAATAACTTGGCTAAGGAGTAAAGAATTAAGGGACTAACTAATAAAATCTGGAAAATTGAAAGGACTAAAGGTAAAATAAAAGCTAAAACTTTTCCCTAGCTTACTCGCCTATAAAGGCATGGGTATCTTGACTGGAAAGGCACGAAAAAGAACCTCTGAAAAATCCTTATGAACTAATCCCAAATACAAGAGCAAAAAATCAAAATAGTAGATCTCATTCCAGGGAAATCTGCTGAAAATTTGAGAACACAAAATAAAAAGGGGCAAAAACTATTGTTCCATTAGCATTAACCATTTTGAACTTATCCAGAAATCATTTGCGTTAAAGCTGCTTAGATCCTACTTTATTTTGAGAAAAACTCCTCTGTTTGTTCCTGGGTTTCGAGTTTGGTTTCATTGCTGCCATTGTGGGTGGATTTGTTGTTGTTCTTGTCTCTTGTTTACCTACTCATAGGTGCTTCATCTTTGTTGTAAGTCCAGGAACACAATTGAACTCAACATGATATAGCTTTGAGATGTAAATGGAATGAAAATGCCCAGACATATGTTTCCTGAATTGTACCTATTTGGATTGTTGTGTTTAATAGTCAAATAGGTCTTAAATGCTATGTAATGGGTGAATATAGTTTAAATTTTGATGTGTACTTATAAAGTCTTTAGACTATGTAAGTTGTACTAAACTGGAATGTTTCGAATTTATGGTTAGAACTGATTGTAAGTGACAGAATTCTAGGGTCATTACTGATTTATTTCAAAGTCTTTGTTAGTTGTATTAAAATGTGAAACTTAGGAGTTGGTTTACAATTTATTCTCATAGTTTATATTGTCTCTCACGATAGCTGGAGGATTCATTAATTACTTTAAATTTCTGTTAAATTTTGGATTAAGTCTCTTGGTATAAAAATGCTTTGAATAATGTAGTGAGATTTGAATTCAAATTGTGTCTCACCTTCGGTTTAAATAATTCTTATTTTTCCTTTATTTTAAACATTGTTAGGACCAGCTGGTTTAAAGTTGGTACATTTAAGAACTAAGTAACATCATATATTGGGTTTGGGATCATTCGGGAGCCCAGCGTGACAGGTTCTCATGAAAATGATACTTGGGCCCATCTATGTACTAATGAGCCTGAGTATCAGCAGCTCACTTAGCCCATGTAATTTGTTAGGCAGTCTCTTATAAGCTCACCTTTCTTCTTAGGCCAATTTTGTGGCCCAATACGCTGAAGCTCAAATTCATATTTGAAGTTTTAGTTTAATTTTGCAATGTGAGCATGGGCTTTCGAGCTAGATAGCAGGTTCAAATTAAGAGGGTCTTCCCTTTTGATTGAATCCGGACCTGAACTCGAGGCATGAATTTCATAATATTAATTAATTAGAGCTATATTAAAGACAAATTCATTAGAAAATCCTAGTTTTCTCTATATTGGCCTACAAATAATAAAATGAGGTGCATCGCGCCAAATAAAACCCATAAATTGCGTGGCCCTCTTCAAATGATTATATTAAAATAATTAGAAATTCGGGACATGCCGTTTAACAAACTTCACAGCTTCCCGCAAAGATAATGATACATTAGTCGCTTTAGGCACGTCTTTTAATAATTTTATTTTCCTAAATACGGGTGTGCATTTCATGTGACCCAAATCCAAATCACAAACGTTGGACAAAATATGTTTCGGATCTGGGTGCATTTCATGTGACGCAATCCAAAGATATATTTTAAATGACGTTTACATTCTTAAAAATTCAATTAAAAGTAGTAAATAATTTAAAATTTCACCATAGTATGAACATGTATAAAATTCAAATTTTTAGCCACTTATAATAGTTTAAACGATCGTGCTAGAACCACGGGATCCGAGGGTGCCTAACATCTTCCCTCGGGTCAACAGAATTCATTACTTAGAATTTCTAGTTTGCAGATTCCAATTGGGCAGTCGAAAACTTCTTCGACCTAGGATTCAAAACAAACTGGTGACTGGGGACACCAAAAGTCAAGCCTATCCAAGTGGCAACTCTAAATAAATAAATAATCACATTTCGAATAATGTCACTTTAATTGGAAAAACTCCCTCATACGTTTATCATTCGGGGTAAGGCGTGTAAAAAGAAGGTGTGACAGTGTGATTTCAACTTTGATTCAATTTGAATTTTTTTTGGGATCGTTTCTGGGCTGTCTTGTTGCTGATATATCTCTGCTGTCACTCTACTGATCTTTCACATTTTCTTTGCCCATTCCAATTTCCAGGTACCCGTCTTTGATCTCAAAAATTTAAAAGGATGAGCTATTTGATGTTTCGAAGAAGAACATTGAAGAATCATGTTACGTTACGTGTTTATTCTATCTCATTTTCTATTTTTGAATCAGTGATTCCTTCTTTTGATTGAGCATGTGTGAGATAAAAATTATGTCGCAAATAAAGAAACTATAGTTAAAAATTGTAACGAAAGTGGTGGCTCATGCTCGCTTATCCCTCTTGGCTGTAATTCTGCGATGTTGTTTATTTTAACACTGCTTCGTTAGTTGATTTTGTGCTTCATATGTACCAATACTTCTGTTCATTAGATAGCATGTCAGCATAAATAAATTTGAAGCATGAATTAGACTGTTTTTTATTAATGTTAGAAAGGGCTGTGGAATTGATGTAACACTCAAGTCCTTGGACGATGTTATTTTGTTATGCTAAATCTCGTAAGGGCAACAGAAAGGGGTTTAATGTTTGTCCCTTTTGGGAATTGTCAAATTAAGTTTGGGATTTGCTTCTTGGGTTCAATTAAAAGGCACACGATTTGAAAGAATTAAATTGTCTTTAAGTCTATCCAGCTTCCGCTTGGGTTCTTTTGAGCCTGAATTGGAATGGAGTATATGGAAGGCCTTAAGCCTTGTATTGGAATCACCTCACTTTGTTGATCCTCGCCTGTTTGTTACTTGTTTATAAATAACTAATCCCTCTTTATGCAAACCCCCTTGGTTAGTTTGAGTAAATTTCCAAGTCCATTTAGCGCTTAGTTGATTAGTCTTTAGTAGGTTGAGGTGAGCCATAATAGGTAACAAATAGCCTATGACCCTCTGAATTTAGTTTAAAACACTCGTTAAAATAGAATTGAGGTGTGCCACGCCAAACAAAAATAACAAATACGTGTCCCTCATATTGATCTCTATGACTTTAAAAAAAACTAATATTCGTAGAAAAGCCATTAGGGTCATTTAATATACAATTGTGATTGTGTATACGTCCGCGTAATAAAATTGTGATTTTTAGAAAAAAAATAAATCGGATTATGTGTTCGCGCAACTTTGGCCAAACTCTCTTAATAATAATAAAGCGTTATTAATTGTGGACACGTTTACAAGACATGATTTTTGGACGCGCCAAACAAATGGTGCATACGTATGCGTAACCCGTTTCGAGATAATTTTTTAAAATTAAAAGTGATAAAAGTCAAAAGCACATAGGTTCTAAAATCAGCAATTAAACAAATAGTGAAGCCAAGTAGGATCAAAGCGACCGTACTAGAACCACGGAACTCGGGAATGCCAAACACATTCTCCTGGGTTAACAGAATTAATTACCCGGATTTCTGATTCGCAGACTGTAATAATAGAGTCACTCTTTTCCTCGATTCGGGATTTAAATCAGTGACTTGGGACACCATAAATCTCCCAAGTGACGACTCTGATTTAATTAAAACGAATCTTGTTTCGATTGTCACTTAAATTAGAAAAACTTCCTTTATTACGCCCTTCGTGGGGTTGTAGTAGAAAAAGGAGGTGTGACACTGATATCGTCATCGGGCCCGGGGATTACTATGTCCTTATCCGCCTAGCCGTAGTCCTTAGCCGCAAGAAGGCCGGCCTCGGTGATGGAGTAAATGTACAGAAATACCGCCTCACATCGGCCTCGCAATGTTGAGGGATTTTCGACCTTGAGGTCGTCCGCGATCAAATACCTCCTAGGGAAGAAAGTTTTCAGGGGAGGCTTGGTTGTCACTTCATCGGTAGCCGCGACTGGAGAAGATCTCTCGAGGTCAACCGCATCGAGAGTGGTCTCCTCGATTTCGGTTGTCAGCTTGAAGAAGAAGAAGAAGAAGAAACTTTTTGGGGAACATTTTAGCAGGTTTTCGCCATTGTTATATGGGAAAAGTTTGGAAAATATAAAGAAAGGTTGGGAGATGAAGGTTAAATTCTTTGTTGAGAGAATCAAGTGCGCTAGTAGAAAGTAAATAAAATCTTGTAATTTGCTGAAAAATCTTGAAGAACGAAGGTAATAATATTGAGTATGAATAAAGGTAGTGACATCCTGTAGATTCTAAGGTAGAAGCTTGGTCAAAAGTAAAAAATAAACAAAGGTGGGAGTATTTATAAGGGCTTTAAGCCTTTTTGCATCTAAGGACGGACTGTCGATGGCTGACACGGGTTTGAAGTTATTATGACGCGACTGACGAGATGTTTCAGATTCTTTGTCGTTTCTATCATTGTGTATTGAATAAGGAATCGAAGATCTCATGTCATTTCTCGTCGGCACCATAAACTTACTCTTCGAGAAATGATGAGACTATTTGTATACGAGTGAAATCGAGCCCATGGGATGCCTCAGTTTTTGATGAAGTAAATGGAGCAAGAAACGTGAAGGCAAGGAACTGGAATAGTGGCAAGGAGCCCCCCGATCAGGGGTCCAGGAAAAATGCCTGCCCTCGGGAGTATTTGGGTTGGCCCTTGGGTCCGGTTCGAACCCAAAGGCCTCGGGGAGCATTACAAGATGATCGAGCACGACCAACAAAAGCTCGAGATATCTGCGACCAGCTAGATATCACTGCGTGAATATCGGCACGTATCAATAGAGAATCGATGATTAGTTAAACAGAAGATTTTTTATCTTTTATGAAATTATACATACGATAAAATTTTCCTACTATATAAAGAACTCCTGACTAATCATTAAAGAGGTGGTAACATGCATATCAAAGTAATATACTATTATTTTTCTGTTATTAAAAGGACTTACTTTTGTTCATCAGTTCTTTGTTATTGTGAGTCCGGGATCGACGGCAGACGTCTCATTAAGGCTGTTATTGAGTCTGGAATCACCCCTCTTAAGTGGTTTGGCAATTCATTACGTCCTTTATTTGTTTAATCTAACACAATCTATCATTTTTATTGAATTAATTCGCATATTCTTAAAATCACATATAAATTCAATTGTTATCTCTTTTTAGGGTAAAAGAAAAGAGAAACAACAAAGACTTCTCGTAGATAAGGAATTAAGTTATATGTATTTAATGTGTAAAGATCTTTGATATGATCAATGTTATTTAACCGAACCTAATATAAATTTAACTATCATATTTACGAGATTATTAACTAATTCTCGTTACAAATACTTGTAATTACTAATAATTTGATTATAATATTTTTACATCGTAAGTACATAAAAAATTTAAGTCAAATTTCTTTTTTTTTGAAAGAAAAATATATATTATATAAGGCTAAGTAGGGAGGGTTGTCTCCCCCCTATAGATATTGTTTATACATGCATTACTTTTGTCAATCATTAGGCCATCTATGGCCCTAATATTTCCTAAAGCAGCTAGAGTTTCGCATTGTTTGGTACTACACGATCTTACATAAACATAGTCCTCCATATCTCTTTCATAGAGATCGATTATAAAATGAGGAGGGTTAGCAAAAATACATAGTTTACCAAAGCTCTTGTTTCTTAGAGCTTCATTTTCCAAAGTGTGAGCCACGCCATTTCCTTGTCTGAAGCTATGCATGAATGATATCCTCCCTTGCTTGGTTGCCTCCTCCACTAATGATCTGCATTCAAAGTAGTGTTTGTCGTTAGCAAGGGTGTTATTGTATATTATGTTTAATATATCCGTTGCATCAGTTTCCACTTCCACGAGGAAGAGGTCTTTCTTGATTATTCATTGAAGGTTGTGGCGTAGAGCCATAAGTTCTGTTTGTAATGGTGATGTTGAAAGAATTTTCATCGATGATCCTGCACAGCAGCGTCCTTTCGAGTCACGAATCGCAGTTCCAATGCCACCTTCCATGATTTTTATGTCGAAGGCACCATCAATATTGCTTTATACCACCCTAAGGGTGGTTTCATCCACTTTACTTGTAATAATATAGTCCTCTCCGCAATCACATTTTTATTAGTGTAGAAGTAATATTAATTTGTGTCAGCAAATATTTTTTGATGTTGATAGGGTTGGTATTATTATTATTAATATTGTTTTGATTCATGTTGTTCCAAATTTTCCATATTATAAAAGAAAGCAATTGCTGCCAATGTACATATTTAGGACTTATTTTTGGTTGAGTGTTCAAGAGGAAGTCCATCCAAAGTTTGCTGCTAGGGTTGTCAATAGTGTTGATACCAAAGTTGTGCCAAAGGTGTTTGGCTATATGGCATTCTCAGAATATGTGGCGAATAGTTTCATTGTTATTTTTACATATTGGGCATAAAGGATCAATGTTATAACAATTTTTGATAAGAAGCTTCTTGTGGGAAGGCGTCCATTGTATATTTTCCATAGGAGAATTTTATTTTGGTAGGACATTGGAGCTTCCAGAGCCAGATGCTATTTAAGGTATTGTTGTTGTTATTGTCAATTAGTTGGTAGGATGAAGAGGTTGTAAACAGTTCATTTGAGGTGAGACTCCAACATATATTACTTAGGACAATTGAGTTTTCATTATTATAGGGAATGGAATTGATACCATTCTTTTAAGGGGTTGGTAGTTCAAAGGAGAGTTTTTCTAAGCACCAAGTGTTATTATCCCTAATATTTTTAATTTGTAGTTTATCATCTCCTTTTGCAAGAGGCCCTTGTATACTGCTCCTAAGGTTCTTATAAATAGGGATCCAATTTATGTCCCAAATGTTGTGACATGAGTTATTATGAACTGGCCATCTAATTCCTTTTTTACAGATATTCCATCCTTCCAAAAGACTTTTCCAAGTGATTGATGAGCCAATTGTTTCTTTTTTCTCCCATAAATACTAATTAGTACCTTTGCACATAGGGAGTGAGTATTGTTGAGGATTCTCCAAGCTAGGCCTGTAATTAGGGCTTGATTTTTTTGGTAGGCTTTTCTTATACCTAACCCCCTTCGGAAACTTCCTTAGTGACAATGTCCCAGTTAATTTGGTGCAGTTTCTTTTGGTCATGGGTAGTACCCCATAAGAAATTTCTTTGAATTTTGTCAATTTTCTTTAAAGTTTTTATAGGAAGAATGGATGTTTGCATAAGGTGATTGGGAAGAGTGTTTAGGGTAGAATTTATGAGAGTACATCTACCAGCCATACTGATCCATTTAGCATTCCAGTTGTTGAGCATAGCTCTCATTTTATCAAGAAGACGAAGGTAGTCTGTATGCCTTGGAATGACATTTAGCATGGGAATGCCTAAGTAGTTCCCAAAGCTAGTACATGATGTTATTCCCAGTGTATTTTTGTTATAAGAGTCTTTGTGTCATTACAACAGTTATTGGACACTATTAATTTAGATTTAGCTTTGTTAACTCTTAGGACTGAAAGCTTACTAAAATTTTCTAGGCATTGATTAATGTTGGAGATGGTCTTATAGTTTGTTTCTCCCATAAGTGTTATATCATCAGCGAAAAAAAGTTGGGATATACTAGGTGCCAAGGAATTAAGTCTAAGTGAAGTCCAGTTCTTGATATCCACCTCATGCTTAATATTGTTAGATAACATATTCATACATAGAATAAAAAGGTAAGGGGATAGGGGGTCACCCTTGTTGGAAACACGTTTCAAATGCAATATACTAAACGTGTGTTCTTTTGTAGGTTTTGATGAATGTCAAACAAAGCAATAAGCGATATATAGCAGTGCTCAAGGACAAGCACAAAATGGATGCATTACAAGAAGCTCAAGACAAAGTTTAGAAATGTTATAATTGAGTCAATATTAATTGTGATCTTGATTCCTCAATCTTGGCTCATAACATGGCTTCTCTACTAAAATTATTTTTCCAAAATCATGCATATCTAACTTAAGTGTCAAATGATTTTAAACTATGCATATTTATATTTGTTAAAATGTTTTTCAAACATGCCTCAAAAATCTGGGCTAAGCTAATCGATTATGTACTTATGATAATCGAGTATCTCTAAGCCAAGACTGCATGACAATCGATTGTGAATTAATGATAATCGATTGTGAGTAAGTCAGTTAACATCAGGTTTTTGCAAACTGCATAACAATCGATTGTGTACTTTTGATAATCGATTGTTAACTGAGGCAAAGTTTTCAAAACTCAGAAAAATCGATTATGAACTAATGGTAATCGATTAGAATGAGAAAAATGTCTCCCAGTGTTTTTAAATAAATTAATAATCGATTGTGGCTTTTGATAATCGATTATATATGAGACAGAAAGTTTTGAAATTAATTAATAATCGATTATGGCTTTTGATAATCGATTATATATGAGACAGTAAGTTTTGAAATTAATTTATAATCGATTGTTCTATTTGATAATCGATTGTTGGAACTAACCGTTGTCATACATTTTCAAATTACCTTCAGGTAATCGATTGTTGATATTTAACAATCGATGTTTTGCGTAAAATCTGGAAAAGATTTTCTGAACGTTGTTAAAATAATCGATTGTTGATTTCCTGATAATCGATGTTTTATGCCAAAAATTGGAAAGGATTTTTTAACGTTATAAATAATCGATTATTGATTTGAAGTAATCGATTGTTGACGTAAAATCTGGGATTGAATTTTTGATCTGATAGGCAAACAATCGATTGTTTAGTCTTGACAATCGATTGTCACTGAGTAATTTCAGCAATCCTTAATTGGCAATTAGACAACGGTAAGACTGAGTTTTTCACCTATAAATACAGGCTTAACTCAGTGTTTTCACAACAACAACATATACAATTTAAGTATTTTCATTGCTAAAAGCTTTCTTACATTGATCATCATTTTCATTCATCCATAAAGCTTTTTGAAGAGCCATTCTATTGAGCTAAGTTGTTGTGATCTTGAGCGTACTATTTCTACTCATATCTACTCATTGAGGAGTACTTTGTAAAGTGAGTTTGTTTTGTGTTTGTAAGAGAATTGCGATTCTCGTTTGTTGAGGAACTTGTGATTCCTCAGTTGAAGTCTTTGGGATTGTTATCCCCGAGCAGTTGAAGTCTTTGGGATTGTTATCCCCGAGCAGTTGAAGTCTTTGGGATTGTTATCCCCGAGCAGTTGAAGTCTTTGGGATTGTTATCCCCGAGCAGTTGAAGTCTTTGGGATTGTTATCCCCGAGCAGTTGAAGTCTTTGGGATTGTTATCCCCGAGCAGTTGAAGTCTTTGGGATTGTTATCCCCGAGCAGTTGAAGTCTTTGGGATTGTTATCCCCGAGCAGTTGAAGTCTTTGGGATTGTTATCCCCGAGCAATTGAAGTCTTTGGGATTGTTATCCCCGAGCAATTGAAGTCTTTGGGATTGGTATCCCCGAGCAATTGAAGTCTTTGGGATTGTGATCCCCGAGCACCTAGGTGAGGCTTGTGTCCTCAGCTGTAACGGTTTGTTAAGCACCCGTAAGCTTGACAAGTTTAGTGGAAATCTCGAGAGAGTCTCTCGGGGACTGGACTAACCACGTTTGTGGCCAACCTCATTGTGTAAGTTTATTTTACTGCACTTGTTTTAATTTCTGCAAAGTTTTTAAATTCCGCACTAAAACGCTTAATATTTTTAAAACGCTATTCACCCCCCCCCCCTCTAGCGTAAAGCGTTATTTCCAACAACCCTGCCTGATTCCTCGAGAAGGGTAAATTCTTCAGTTTTATTTCCATTGACGAGGATTGAGAATGACCTAGTTGTGACAACGTTCATTATGAGATTTGTAATTTTTTTAGAGAAATTATATTACTTACGCGTTCGATAAATATAGGACCATTCGAGCTCATCGAAGGCTTTCTATAGATCAAGCTTTACGATTATTTTTTCCTTTTCCCTTACATTTGTTGAAGTGTCTTAGGATTTCATTAATTATAATAGCATTGTCACTTCCTCTTCTTCCCTTTACAAAACTGTATTGCTCAATGTTTATAAGGTGGTCTAGGAGGGGCTTTATTCTATTTGCAATTACCTTGGTAATGGTTTTATAAATAACATTGCATAAACTTATAGGACGAAAGTTTTTTAATAGGTTAGCATTATTAATTTTGGGGATTAATCAGATGTACGTGTGGTTCATCCCTGAAGGAATTTTGTTAGTAGTAAATATATTGTGACAAAGCTTGATTAATTTCCCTCCTAATAGATGCCGAAATTTCTGGAAGAAGAAAGGATGAAAGCCATCTGGTCCTGGTGCTTTGAATGGTTTAAATGAAAAGATAGTTTTTCTAATTTCGTGGTTTGTAAGGGGTCTATCAAGTATTGATAGGTCACAATTGTGCGAGTAATAAGCAGTGTCATTGCATTTGATAGAGCACTTATGGGAGCTGGTGAATAAACTTTTAACGTAATTTGTGACATGATTTCTTGTTAGCAAAGGGTTTTCTATCCATTTTCCTAAGTCATCCTTAAAGAAAACAATGTTGTTTCTTCGTCTTCTATATGTGGCCTTTATGTGGAAGAATCCAGTGTTAGCATCCCCTTCGCGTAACCAATCCACCCTTGATCTTATTTTCCAATAATCCTCTTCTAGTCTCAGGATTGAATTAAATTCCTCAACCAGTTTGGTTTCCAAATTCTTGAGGAAACTGCTTGTTTGGTAGTTTGGGGAATTTTGGACGCCATTGATTCTATTTAGGAGCTTATTTTTCCTACTAAAGATGTTTCGAAAGGTTTGGTTTTTCCAACTTATTACCATATCTTTGAAACTCTCTGTGCCTTCTAGTAAGTCTTTGTCACCCCAATTGACGGATATTAAGTTGCTAAATTCTGGATGATTAAACCAAAAACTTTCTAGCCGGAAAGGTTTATTCCTAATGGAATTAATGGTGTTGTTCAAGTTTATCAAAATGGGATTATGGTCCGAATATACTTTAGGGAGGTGGGTGAAAGTGGAATTGGGGTAGGCTTCTAGCCAACCTTCATTTGAATAGACCCTATCAAGTCTTTCCATGATCAACCCATTATTTTTTTTCCTAAAATTTGTCCAAGTGTATTTGCACCCTTTAAAGCCTAAATCTAATAGGTTACAATAGTCTAGGCAATTTCAGAGGGATTTTTCTCTCCTTTGATTAATAGATCTACCACCAAACTTATCCGATACATTAGTTATTTCATTAAAATCCCCGCCTATTAGCCAAGGCCCCTAGTAACTATCATACATTTTTCTTAGGTTATCCCAAAACATGTATCTATAATTAACATCATTACTAGCATATATAACAATAATTAGCCAAGTTAAGTTTTTCGGTCTAACCTCAATCATGGCATGAATAGCTTGTCCATTTCTATTGAAGTTTTTGACAGTGACCACCTCGTTGTTCCAAAGGATCACAAAAACTCCACTTTGTCCATTGGAAGGCACCTCTATCATCTCTATGAAACTAAATGCTTCCAATATTGAGAGGTGGATTTCCATTCTTGTTTCTAGTAGTGCGACTAGACACCACCTATGTGAGTCCATTAGTTCCCTAAAGTTTCTAGTGAAAGTTTCATTATTTGCACCTCTAACATTCCAAATGACTACGTTATTGGGCTGGTGCATGGGCATATTATTTGGTGGATTGGTATTTTGCATCACTCTTTGAGATGGAAACATAATCACTACATTTTTTCCCACTGTTGGATCCTGAGGTGGACGGATGTCCAACGAGCACTTGTACAATGTCATCGGGCAGCTGAAGAAATACTTCCTGTCGAGCATCTCCCTGAATATCAATATTTTTACCTCATTTAGACTTGAAAGAGTCACAGCTGGTTCCACTAAGTATGCTAAGTCTTCCACTGCCTCGTCTCCCTCTTGGTTCCCTACTTGATTTGGTACGTTCATTTGTTGAACTTGCTCTTCCATGGGATCTAGTTGTGGGTCTAGATGGTTGGGGAAGACTAGAGCATTCCATTGGATGAAGACTGGGTTGAGAAGCATCATGTCCTCCGGTGCAAAGAAGGGTAGATTGAGGGGAGGGTTCTATAAGACTTGTTGGTTTGGGTAATGTGGAATGTTCCACATTTGCTGCATGTTGTTCACCAAGTTTTGGTTCATATTGGGAGCTATTGGTTGGAGTATATTGTTTAACCACATTTGGTTCACATAATTGTTCATTGCTAAGTTCATGGCCTCCGATATGAGTTGGGCAAGGAAGTGAGTGTTTTGTATCCCTAGGATCGATTACTGGCCATTGATTTCCATATTGAAAGTTACTGCATGGCCTTGAAGTCCCAATTCTATCCACGACTGGGCAAGGTGATTTGGTGGTGTTGGTGGTTGGGCATAGATTACCGTATTTTGTTGAGGATGGGGAGGGAAGTTGGGAAGGTTGTTCATATTTTGGTTGCGTGATAGGCGGAATAGTTGGAGGAGTCGCTATCTTCTCCTGAGGGGGGATGTTCTGGCCATTTTTTGAAGATGTGGTAGTATTTATAGGGAGTGGAGTAGTGGACGAAGTAGTAGCAATTCTAATGATTGGCTCTATTTGTGATTGGGAGGCACATACTTGCGTGTTTCTTATAGCAAAATCTCCCATGGAGATGTCATTTTCCACTTGGCCGTGGAGATCATCCAAGTGTTTGTCGTTTGATTGGGTAGTGGTTAACGGACATGCATGTATGGGGGTAAGATGATCATTAGGAGATATGTTAGTATTATTAGGGGTAATAATAATATTGTTATCATTCTTATTGGATCGGTTGGGGGTGGAGTCTATTTCCAAGTTATTATGCATTTTTTTGTTATTCATTTTGTTAGCCGGATGGCTGGGCATTCTTGTGCCATTTGTCACTTGACTTGCATGCAAAATATTAGAATTATCTTTAGAAACTTTTTTTGTTGTAGATCATCCAAAACCATGGGCTGGTTTTGTGGGTTTTTGAAACTATTTTTGTCTTCCTCCATTTGGTCCAAAGACGTGTAATTGTTGATTAAACTTTGATCATTGCTAACGGATGAGTTAGCATTTATTGATAGGGCTTTAGGAAGGTTGGTTAATAGTTGCTTGTTAATATAGTTTAAATGTTGAGTTTTTAGGTACTTACCTGATCTTGCATCGAACAAACAGACATTCATACCTGGAAGGGGATTTGGTTCAGTTTTGGCAGTGTGGGTATTGGTCATTTTGACTTTACCTTTTTTTGGAACTTGACTGTCATCCATTCTCCTTCTTCTTCTGAATTTTGTTGGCTGTTACCTTGCTTTTCTGCATGGATTTCCTTTGCATTGGTTTCTCTTGCCGTGATTAGCAACTTTCCTTGTGTGCAATATTGAGTCGTGTGTCCTAGTCTGCCATAAGATTTGCACAATATATCATTGCCCTTATACACAATTGGTTGTTTATGTTGTCCAATGAGTATGTGGTGTTGGACAGGCTGGTCAAGTGGAAGTTCTACACATAATCTGGCATAACGTCCCCTAAGTGTAGTTGATGTGCATGCATCCACTTTGAGAAGTTTGCCAATTGAATTACTTATTTTTGCAAGGACTATTCCGTCATAGAACTCAGTGGGTAATTGTGGTAATCAGATCCAAATAGTAGTGAAGTTGTGTTTTGCTTTGTTTGCAACAAAGTTTGGAACCCATTTATGAGTGGATAGAAAAAAACCATTAATGAACCAAGGTCTGTTATGTAGGATTTTTGTCATGTTTTCATCACTAGTTAGTTTGTCTGTATAGTGGTCTTCTCCAAGATCAATTAGAGGGAAATTCTCGTTGAGTTTCCATAGGTCTTGTAATTTCTTTTTGAGGTAGTGGTGCATAAGTCTCTTCTCTATTAGTTTGATGATGATTGAATATTTCCAGGGCATGTACATTCGATGAAGATTGTCTTGGCTGAGGTTTATTTGCCTTAATGAGCTAGTTAAATCATTTTGGCTTGGATCATCAGCTTGGATTTGTTCAGTGTCCATATCCATATGATTTTCTAACTCTTAAGGTGGAGGATTTACTACTTTGGTAGTGAATTCGTCTCTTAGAAGGGTTTCCTTATATGAAATAGAGTTTTGTAGTTGGTGGCTATATTTATCCAGTGACTTTATGGGATATTTATGATAGTAGATGATGGTTTTTGTAGTGAGAAGTCGGACTTCTCTTACTACACTTCTGCGTTTCCTTACTTTTTTATAAGAGTTCTCAAGTCAAATTTCTTTTATTGACACGAGAAGCGGTAAGCGCGAGGGGAACGGCCTTTTCTTATTCTCCGTTTGAAAGGAAATTCATGTTCTTTGATTACTTAACCAACAAATAATGTGGTGTTTTTTCTTTTCAAAAAGTTATGGAAATATGATATTTTTGGGTTAGTTTTTAATTTTTGATATCCGTTTGCGCGCATAACTTCAAGGTAAAAAAGTTAATATGTTATAAAGGACAACACTTATTAAATTTGATGATTTGGTCATGGAATTCCATCAACTTTGAGGAGTGATTTTATTTTATGTTTTATGTAATTATAGTAATTGTGTGAAATTTCTTTATATTACATATTTATAGATTCATATCTTATATATTTATATTTATAAAATTTTAAAACTTACATGAATATAAGATAAAATATTTTTTTATATAATTTCAATTGTTAAATACAAAATAAAATATTCTTATTTTGAGGCTACCTGAAAAGGGTAGGTCATATTTGAGCAGCTTTGCTGCGGCGCTGCACATATCAACGGACAGGGCTTCTATTTCAATCTACGGCAGGAACCGACGCCGTTCCTCGAATCCAAACAAATGCAGCCCTAAAATTAACGTTTGTTTTTCCTGCCGGGCCCGTTTTCTGTCACAGTCGTATGACTTTCCAACTTTACCCCATGAGCCATGAGTCCATAACTATATCCATTGCCGTTAAATGTGCACTATTACTAGTACTACCGCCTTTACTAGACACCAAGACATGCATTAATACACAAGCATATGATCGATGTAAATACTGAAAATAAAAGCACTGTACAGGTAGTGTACTGTATAAACGTAGAGGAAACGACGCGTGTAAAAGTGAGTAGTGATAACCGCCAGAAGCTTGGGAAACTGGGGAGGAGTTGTCACCATCTTGTCGGAGTAGGGTAAAGTTGCTAAAGTAATTTGCATGGTTGTGAAACGTGGCATTACAACAACGATGGCTCAGGAAAGAGGGGCTATTTTGTTAGTATTTGGCCACCAAAACCAAACACCACCGTCGCCATACCGACCAGTCCAGTCCAACAACATTGATAATAGAGGCAGCTGTGGCCTCGATCGGAGCTCTCTCTTTCTCTGGATTTGATCTCATGGGCAGTATCTGCGAGCCACTAAATGCACGACTGCAACATCTGTATCTGCATGTATAAGTAGAACGTTTCTTGTTCATGTGCTTTCTCGGCCACCTCATCCTCATGACATTAATATATGCCCCGACAACATCACGCCACAGTAACACCCACACCCCTTTGGCCTTTCTTGTCTTCTCATTGTTTAATTACTGCTCCAACTTGATCATCCCAGCTGATGCTGCCCACTGTTTTCACGCGCTAGCTTCGCTCCTTCATCCTCTCATTCCTCAAGCTACACAGCTACAGTACAATTATTGGATGTACTAATACTGCTGCTACTATCCATTGCACTTGTTCCATTTTGAAACATGACCCAATTACTTCATCGCTCATGAAAACTAGCAAGTCATAGGCAGATGAGGTATTCAACTCCCTTCTACCATTTTTCTAGCTAGACCACATTGTTTTAGTGAATACAAATATATATTGTTAATTTTATTTCTTTTAGCTTAAAAAAATATTACAACATTGTTAATAAGTTAATTTGCTAAAGGAAACTTATCAAACTAAGATACTTTTTGAAAATAAAAGACGAAACACATAAATTGAACCGAAAAATTAAGCACCTTAAAATCGCTTTACTAAGTCATCAAACAATTGTGAATGGTATATCCGGCTAATATTCTGCTAGCGCGTCAGCCGGTATGCTTTGGAGTCAATATTCTACCAAGTGATCTCTAACTACTACTCTTATTATATATGGTTGTAACTTACATACCAATTTCAGTGAGTTCTTTTGAAAATTGTCAAATTAGACAATCAAATATATGAGATTTAGAAAATTTTAATTGACAACAGAATAGTTATACCATAGTTTCTATTATAATTAATTGAATTATGTTATTAAATCCGTTGACTTGCAGTTTGATCCACTTCAATAAATTCAAAAGACAAGAAATTAACTAGTTGGAAATGATGGAATTTGAGTTGAAAATTAGTCAATCAAAAGCTCATGAAATAGACTGTTTTTCAGTAATAAATTAAGCCCCAATCATTCATTTAAAAGATGAATGCGTCGCACTAATGAGACAGAACTTGGTTAAATATCTAAGAAACAAATGCAAGGAAATTAAATTTAAAAATTTTAGAGGGGCTTATGGATGAATGCATAGTGCCGACACAAGGTACTTCAGGGGGAACTATTCCGAAGTCCCCAATACTGTTAGTTAAATTACGGAGTATCACAATTTTTTTAATACTTTATAGTAACAGGGAAGCACGCAATCTATTGTTATTGGAGCGTGCCTCACGCGCCTTAATTTCTTGTTATTTCTTCTTTTGTCATGCAATCGTGCGTCAATTCTACTATGTCAACATACACCTTTTTAAAACTAATTAAGGATTATTATTTCTATTTATTATATTAATCCACGTCAAGAGAAAATTAAGCTACTATGTCGCTAAAATATGTAGTTCTTTTATTCCAGTTTCTGTAAATTTATTTCTTTTTTGATATATTTTAAAAAGAATGAATTCTTTATAAATTTAGTAATAATTTAATTTAAATTTAAAATTTTATTTTTAATAAGAAGTTTTTATAAATATTCTAAATTTATTTTGACTTGTTTAGGATAACAAATTCTAAAAGGCTCTTAAATTATATGTCCAATTAAATATATTCACATAAATTGAAAAGAAAAATATCTATTACCAGACGCTATCCGAGATTAAAATTTAATTAGTTTAATTTTTAAGATCTCTAATATTATATTTATTATATTGTTAAAATTATTAGTTTAAATTTATTATTTATTAAAATTTTAATCGGTATTTATATATAAAATTATATTTCGTATTAAAAGTTAGACGTTTGGATGGAACCGTAATGGAAAGGCTATATTTGCCTCTGCCTACTATAACAGTAAAATTAGAAGAAAAATGGTCTGTGTCATATGGTCATTTCCCTCCCATTTCTCCCCTATATAAACCAGCCAAACTCTCTTCTTTTATGACCCCAAAAACCAAAAACAACACCTTTCTCACTCTTGCTATCTATAACTCTCTTCTACTCTCTCAATACTCCGCACAATATCAATATTTTCCTCCCAACTCACAGCAAATAATAAAGAGAAAATGAGAACAGACATAGAAAGCCTTTGGGTATTCGCATTAGCTTCAAAATGCAAATCTTTCACCTCCATAAACTCCCTATTGTTTGTTCTTTTCATTCTTATTCTATGGCTAGTCATGAACATCATTTATTGGTCTCCCTCTGGAGGTCCTGCTTGGGGAAAATATAAATGGAGGAAAAATTCTGCAGGTTTAGCTTCTTTTATTATTAATAACTACAATAATAATGATCATTTGCTTGAATCAAAACCTATACCAGGTCCTAGGGGATTTCCTATCATAGGAAGCATGAACCTCATGTCTGGTTTGGCACATCGCAAAATAGCAGCGATGGCACAAACTTGTCAAGCCAAGCGTCTCATGTCGTTGAGCGTAGGCGAAACAAGAGTTATTGTCACGGGTAATCCAGACGTAGCCAAAGAGATTTTGAACAGTTCAGTTTTCGCTGATCGTCCTGTAAAAGAATCAGCTTACAGACTAATGTTCAATAGAGCAATAGGTTTCGCTCCTTATGGCGTCTACTGGCGAACCCTTAGAAAAATTGCAGCGACGCACCTCTTTTGTCCTAAGCAAATCAAAGCCTCTGAAGCTCAAAGGTCCCAAATTGCCAAACAAATGGTTACAATGTTCCAATTAGGTGGACGGGACATAATCCGTGTTAGAGATGCTCTGAAATTGGCTTCTCTAAACAATATGATGTGCTCTGTTTTTGGGCGCAAGTATAATCTTGATTGTTCTAACTCGGAAACAGAGGAGTTAGGGAAATTGGTAAATGAAGGTTACGACATTTTGGGTTTGCTGAACTGGTCTGATCACTTACCTTGGCTAGCTGAATTGGACCCACAAAAAATACGGTTCAGGTGTTCTCAGTTGGTCCCTAAAGTGAACAGGTTTGTTAGCAGGATTATCAACGAACACAGGGCTCAATCTGGCGATGTTGAACATGATTTTGTGCATGTTTTGCTTTCTCTTCAAGGTTCTGAAAAATTATCAGACTCGGATATGATCGCCGTACTTTGGGTAAGCATTAAAAATATTTTGGAATTAAGTATGTATGCCACGATGATTTATAAACTTTTGTCACTGTCCTGTTTTGTTACTAACCATTTTTCTTAGTTTACTGCTCTAATTCAAACTTAGTTTAAAATGTATAAGCAATTAGTATTATTATCGACTGATTGTTTTAGTATTTCCTTTTCTCATAAATTACTTTCTTTTAAAAAGTTTTTAAAAATTTCCATCATGCCATCCCCCATTGAGAGAATATATTCAGGGTCAAATTTCTAATTTCACAATCGTAATAGTTCTGAAAGAAGCCAATTTTATATTTCTCTTCCTTCTTACGTGGAACTAGTAGCCTTTTCCTTTTCTTCAACTCCTCCTTTTAATAATACAAACAAACATGATGGCGAATAAATGGAAACTCCGAATATTTCTTTTTTAAAAAGCTGTAGAAACTATTCGTATTGCACTTGACAGCGTTATATTATATTATGTGCAAATGAGAGCATTATGTTATAGTAGTATTTGTACATTACACGCGGGCAAAAAATTGATTAATCAAGTGTCACCTAAATGGAACTATTTACTTTTAAATTATACATGTTTAAAGATAAGAATGACAATTGAAAATAAAAAATTGACCTAACCTCTATTTGTACTATGGTAATTGCAGGAAATGATATTTAGGGGAACTGACACGGTAGCAGTATTAATAGAGTGGATTTTAGCAAGAATGGTGATTCATCCTCAAGTTCAGTTCAAGGTTCAAAACGAATTGGACAAGATTGTCGGAGAATCACGGGCCGTGACGGAGTCCGATGTATCGGAGATGACATATTTATCGGCGGTGATAAAAGAAGTACTAAGGTTGCACCCTCCGGGCCCACTGCTCTCATGGGCCCGCCTTGCAATCACAGATACAAAGGTGGATGGCTATCACGTGCCGGCTGGGACCACAGCAATGGTCAACATGTGGGCCATCACTAGGGATCCAGATGTTTGGGCTGACCCACTAGAATTCAAGCCTGAAAGGTTCGTTAATGGTGCTGAGGGTTGGGACTTCTCGGTTTTAGGATCTGATCTGAGACTCGCACCATTTGGGTCCGGAAGGAGAACTTGCCCCGGTAAGATACTGGGCTTGACTACAGTCACGTTTTGGGTCGCATCACTTCTACACGAATTCCGTTTTGGGCCCATTGATAATAACAGTCCAGTTGACTTGTCTGAGGTATTGAGGCTTTCTTGCGAAATGGTCAACCCACTCACTGTGAGGGTGAGATCAAGACGTGCTCAGCAAAAATTTATACCCAATAATTGCAATTAAAAGGCCAGAAAATGGAAAAAAAGGCAACACTGCATAATACGAGTTGTTTTCCCTCTTATTTGTCTTTTTCTTATCTATAAAGCCCCTTCTCTATAAATGTTTAGTGTTTTTTTTTTTAATTTGCATTTTGATTAGAGAGTTCACTTGACTTTGGATGTACAAATTATGTTCAAATTAAATACGAATTAAGCGGAGACACATATATTCTATATACTTTGCCTGTGCATTTTCGTTTTCGTTACTAAAGTCACTAGTATTCAATAATCGCAATACCAAAATAATGAAATATCATCAGTTGTACAGCGGCGTATTTCTTAAAAACTTCGACTACTGATCGGGAGTTTATTGAAATCAGATGTCTCATTTGAAGAATTAATTTTTTCCTAACTAATACATTTATGCCGACTAGATTGTTTGATACATTAAACTTTATGAACGAGATACGGGAAAGAGTTTGACTATAAAAATTTATTGTACGTAATTTTATTTTATATTTTTATAAACAATTATTTTTACGGTTCAAAACTTAACCTCCTAATTATACGTCAAAGCTACCATTCGATACATGTATGCCAACTAAAAATATTAATACGAAATGATATAGATGATTGTTGTACCCACCGTTGCAAGAATAAGCATCGCAAGCCGACCAATCAAGTATTCTCTTTCATAAGTGATGAGATCTAGGTATATATTTTTTATACTTATTTTTCATTAAAGTATTAAATTGTACATGTCTATTAAGTATATATTGTAGCCCACTGTCCCTTTTCTGTCATCCAAGTTTGGCACAATACAATAATCAGTGGATTTGAAATGTACATTATCTGATTTCTGAAACTGAAATTCGACTGAAAAGTTATCAATAGAATAGGTTTTAGAGTAGCTCTTTCCAAATAGGTCGAGTAGCCATTTATAGAAATTGAATTTATAAAAGGAGAAAAATTGTTGGGATTCACACGCACAGCCTTATCCTATGAGTCCGCCTATGCTACGCGCCTGCCTTTGAGAGCCTTTCCGCTGGTTCCCTTCGTCGGTGTCATTGAACCTCGTTAGCATTTCGAAAAGAATTGGAGGCTCAAAACGAAAATTCTTAATGAAATAATATTTAAATTTTTTATTTTTTAAAGTAAAATTTATATTAAATGAAATAGTTATTTAATTATTCTCATAGTTAATATTTAGGAGTTTAAAATTAAATTCCATTTTATATTTAATCTTTCTTTATGTGAATTAAGTAAAAAGTCCTTATATTTAGGAAATTACAACTACTAAAATTTTACCTTACATAAATTTTAGGATCAAAGATGATTGAATAAAACTAGAATCTTTATGCGTATGAATGACCTATAATTGAACTTTTTAGCTCACAAAGGATTGTTTAATTGTGCTAATTTTTGGGAGAACAATTGTGAAGTAAACAAAATAATAATAAAATAATTAAAGAAAGAGGAAGCATTTTGATAAATGCTATGAGTAATCTATGTGAGATTGGTCCACTAACCCTTAACTTTTTTCTTCAATCAATAATTTGCTTAGATATAAATATTACTTTATATTGAAAAATATAATTAAAGTAAATAATTACAAAACTATTTAATAAAATCAAAAACAAGAGAAAAAGAAAAGTGTTTGATAAAAGTCATTTACAAAATTAGTTAGCTTTCACAAAGTTAGTTATTTGGTTAGGAGTTAATTCTTAGATTTTATGCTTCGTTGATTCTTTCCGTGTTGTATATATATATACTCTTTAGTCAAGTTAATAAGATTGAGACTTTCATTTCTAAATTCATCTTCCCACTCACAAAATTCTCTCTTCCAATCTTCTTCTCCAAGGCTTCATTCCGCCATTGGAGCTCTTCTCGAGCTCAGCTGCATAACAACTTTGCTATTTCTGATATGGTATCAGAGCGTGGTTGTTTCGATTTTCGTCTTCGCACCTCTGATATTATTGATTAAGTAACTCTCATGGCTAATGAAGAAGAAATCGAACACACTGATGTGAACTCAAACAAGGAGTCCGCCATTGACTCAAGTAGTCCATTATACATGCATCCATCGGATAATTCTGGTGCGATGTTAGTACCAATTCCATTTAAAGGAATTGGATATATACTACAACAAAAAGGGGCTTTAACGGCACTAGAAATGGTCTTTAGCGGCAATAACAATAGTTGTTAATCTGTTACTAGCAAATGATTTAGTCGGCAATACGTGGGTCGGCAAAGCCTTTGGCGGCCATTCTCACAAAAGCTAGTAAAAGTTTAATTTATTACCGCTAAAGATCATTTGTTTTACCGGTAATTGTTTGCGGCAAGTATTTTGGCCGGTAAATTCAATCCATAACAAACCAATTATGCTCTTTTAGTGTTTATTTTTATAGCCGATAAACTAATTAATTACTGTTAAAAGTCAATAATTTTAACGGCAATTTTTTGTGACAATTAGAATGAATATTATATCCTTCTTATAAATATCCTATTTTGACATGGCAAACAAATTCAAAAAACTATTGCTATTAGTAAAAGAGTGCCTCTTGGTGGCAACGGCGGTAGGCAAAAGCTGAAAAACATATTATTATTAATTCATAAAACATAGTATATCTTAGTGAATCTAAAACAATTCCAAAGAAAGTAGTAATCCAGAATATTAATGTCACAACTTTATAATAAACTTATATTGGTTGAACTGATATAACTAATCCTATCAAATAATATCTTCAAATAGTTTCGACATATTTTCATCATATTGCAATCTTTCACATGCGAAATTTTCGAACAAATGACCTGTAAAAAAAATAAAATAATTGTGTCAAAAGATGAAATGTAATGTATAAAACATCGTGAGTCTACACATCTAAGTATATTTTGAATTCTCAAAACAATGTGAAAATAGGGCCGCATGCGAACTCGGTTACTGAATTCATCATGGTTGAAGATATTGAAGTGTAGTTTCTTATATGACAAATCATTTTTAAGTTGAAGCTCAGTTATAGTATTGGAATACAACCAAAATATTTTAAAATATTTTGTCTAAGAATGAACATCGGATGACAAAAGGAAGACAAGACTTAGCTAATGTAGCAAATGAAATTTGTAGTAATAGAATAACACTTAGATATAACATTGTGGAAACAAACAAAGAGCTAACATCTGACAAGAATTCAAGTTGCTACCATGAAATATAAACACCTCTTATCTGCCGTAGGTATACATATTTTTTTTGGTTATATTATTTTGAAGTGAACAGTGTAAGTATTTTTAATTTCATATTTTTGAAATTTGTACAGTTCCATGCTAAAAGTATGGAAAATGAATGCATTAACATGAGGAAGAAGATGATGATAAATTTGTAAATCAGCTTATAAAGAAATCATTTTAATGGATTCAGGGAAGAATAACTGTATTTGGCAGTTTAAGAGATTATACATCACAAGCAAGTTACTGATGTTACTCCCTCATAAACTTGTATTATTTTATCCAATTTAACATTGAAGGGAGGGTTTTCGGCTAAAACATCCTTAAATTATGACCCAAACCTAAGTTACATCCTTTCATTATTATAGTAGACAAAAAACATCATTTAACTAATTTCAAAATTGCAACAATAAACCTTTTATTTTCTGTACCCAATAGTCGGGCCTCACCCAGCTCAAACCAACCCACCGGAGATCTGCGTCTCCTACTATATAAAGCCTCATATGGCGCCATCTGAATGCTGGACTGATAACTGTTGTTGTAAGCAACCTCCGCCAATGGCAAGAACTGACCCCAAGACCATACAAACTCAATCACACACGCGCGAAGCATATCCTCAAGAATCTGAATAGTGCTAGGACTGTCCGTCCGTCTGGGGGTGAAATGCCTGGCTCAGCTCCACTCGAGTACCCAACCCCTGCTGAACGACTCTCAGAAACCGTGATATAAACTGAATACCTCTGTCCGAAATAGGGGTTGTAGTCAAAGCTGTCATGAGCTTTTGAAAGCTCGCCTCACACTCCTCTGCCTACTGAAATAGAGCACCCTTCTGGGTCAACCTATTCATAGGGGTTTCAATCGATGAAAACCTCTCCATAAAATGACAGTAATAACCTGCCAAGCCAAGGAAATTGCGAATCTCTGTGGCTGAGGATGGCCTGGGCCTACTCTGCACGGCCTCTGGCTTCCTTGGATCTACCCGAATGCCCTCACTCGAAACCACATGGCCAAAGAATGCCACTGAATCCAAGCAGAACTCATATTTTGAGAACTTCACATATAACTTCTTTTCAGGTACTGCTCATGATCTTCCCGACTCCAGGAATACACCAGAATATCATCAACAAAAACAATAATGAACGAGTCGAGATATTTTCTGGACACACTGTGCATCAAATGCATAAAAGTTATTGGGGCATTGGTCAGACCAATATACATAACAAGGAATTCGTAATGACCATACTGAGTCCTGAAGGCAGTCTTCGAGATGTTTGGCTCCCGAATCCTCAACTAATGGTAACCTGAGAGCAAGTCAGTCTTAGAAAACACCTGCGTGTCCTGAAGCTGGTCAAAAAGATCATCAATACCAGGCAAAGGATAACGGTTCTTCATCGTAACCTTATTCAACTAGCGATAATCAATACACATACGCATGGAACCATCCTTCTTATTCACAAACAAGACAGGAGCACCCCACTGTGAGACACTGGGTCAAATAAAACCCTTATCAAGCAATTCTTGTAATTGGTCTTTCAACTCCTTCAACTCAGGAGGAGCCATACGATACAGGGAATGGAAATGGGCTGAGTGCCCTGCAACAAATCAATGCCAAAATCAATGTCTCTATCAGGCCGCATGCCCGGAAGATCAGCTGGAGACACATCGGGAAAATCCCATACAACTGGAACAGAATCAACATAAGTGGAATTCACACTAACATCTCTCAAATAGGCTAAATATGTTGCACACCCCTTCTCAACCATACGTTGAGCTTTAAGGAAAGAGATAATTCTACTAGGAGAGTGATCTAAAGTGTCACTCCACTCAATATGTGAAATACCTGGCACAGCCAGCGTCACGGTCTTGGCGTGACAATCCAGAATAGCATAATGTGGTGACAACCAGTCCATGCCCAAGATAATATCAAAATCAACCATGTTGAGTAACAATAAATCTGCCCTGGTCTCAAAACTATGAATAGTAACTAAACATGACTGATAAACGCGGTCCACAACAAGGAAATCCCCCCACAAGAGTAGAAACATAAACGGGGGCACTCAAAGAATCCTGAGGCACACCCAAATGCGGAGAAAAGTAAGAAGACACATAAGAATAAGTAGAGCCTAAATCAAATAGAACTGATACACTTCTTTAATAAACCATGACAATATCTGTTATGACAGAATCAGAGGTAACAGTCTCGGTACGGGCAGGTGGGTTAGCAAGTGGGCTGTAACAACAGCTTGAGAACTCTGCGGGGCACGCTATGGCTGAGAAGTCTGTGAAGGCGCACTCCTCCCAAGTCTAGGGAAATACCTCACCACATGGCATATGTCACCACACTCAAAGCAACCTCGCGACCGACGTGGCAGTGGGAACTAGGAGTTACAGGTACTCCAAGACCCCTGAACACCTGAAACACAGTGGGAAATCTGAGATGCAAGCCGAGCTGGCTGACCCACAAAACCTCTACCATAATGCACGCTGCCAGCAAAATAAGGAGCAGTATATCTCCCTAGTCTACGAGGTTTACTCACTCCTTTATACTCTCTATTCGGACCTCGTCTATCCTCTCTCTCCTGGACCCTCCTATCCCCTACTAGGCGAGAGGTACTCACCACTCGCTAAACTAGGACCACAGACTGTGTCAGTATGATACCTGGAAGCTGATCAATGGAAACTCGCTGCTCTGGAGTTCGGGTGGCAGGAGTCTGGGTCCCTCCCCCGATCTGTAAAGAAGCCGGTAAAATCTGAATCCATTCCCCCTAAATCAGTGTACCAAGCATGCTCAAGAATTGTGCCAAGGTCTCTTGAAGGGCTGGAGTATTAGTAGTTGTAGACGTGTCGGATGCCTGAACTCTGGGTGGATCTGCTAGCGGTACCTCGGCGGCGGTTTGCGCAGGTGCTCTCGCTACACCACGTGCGTGTCCTCGGTCTCTACCCCTTCCCTGGCCTCTGACGGCTACAAAAGGGGGCGCGGTTGCCTGATCATCTCATAGCATGTGGCCTCACCATCTGTGAGAGAATAGAAGGAAAAAGTTTAGAATTGTGAATGTAAAAAAAAATTTCGAACGACAGGGAAGTCAAATGAAGTGGAATTTCCTAACAGTTACATAGCCTCTCGTAGATAGGTACAAACATCTTCGTTTCGGTCAGCGAGACTCTAATAAACTGGCCTGTGTTATGTGACTCCTATGAACCTAGAGCTCTGATACCAACTTGTCACGACCCAGTTCACCCTCATGAACATGTCGTGATGTCACCTAGTTCGCATAACAAGGTAAGCCGAATAACACAGAAGTTAATATAACTGGTGGAAACATTTAATTTAATTAAGGAAAACTAGAAGATAATGGTACAGGAGTGCCACTTGCCATATGCAACTCAAAAATGAATGTGGAAGTCTACAACTCAATCCCAAAACCCAAAAACCCACCACAAACACATGCTAAAAGAAATACTGTAAATGCTCTAATCTCCAGAATGTCTACATCAAAGTATGATAGAATCTAAACACTACAGATAGAATAAGGATAAAACTCTTCGGTCTGCGGATGGTGCAGAAGTACATCAAGGTCTTCATAGCTCTCTTGGCCTTATGGATAATGCGGTTGAGATGAAGTACCTAGATCTGCACATAAAAAACATGCGCATAAGAGGCATAAGTACACCATATCGGTACTCACTAAGTGCCAAGCCTAACCTTTGTTGGGTAGTAGCGAGGAAAAGTCCGGGCCCTACTGAGATGCAACATAGTAAATAATAAGATGAGGAAATAACAATATAGATAAAGTGTACAATGAGAATCTAAACAAGATAAGTAAGAAAACTGCAATAGAAAGCAGAAAAATAGGACAATACTAATAAGTACTACTCATAATAGGAACCATAATTGGGGATCTATTGGTATCCAGAGGATCTCTTGGTATCCTCAATTCTTACAATTTCATGTTCCAGGGATCTCTTGGTATCCCGAGGATCTCTTGGTATTCTCAAATCTTACAGTTTCATGTGCTAGGGATCTCTTGGTATCCTCAAATCTTATAATTTCATGTGCCAGGGATCTCTTGGTATCCCGAGGATCTCTTGGTATCCTTAATTCTTACAATTTCATGTGGCAGGGATCTCTTGGTATCCCGAGGATCTTTTCGTATCCTCAAATCTTATAGTTTCATATGCCAGGGATCTCTTGGTATCCTCAAATCTTACAATTGCATGTGCTAGGGATCTCTTGGTATCCTGAGGATCTCTTTCTATCCTCAAATATTACAATTTCATGTGCCATGGATCTCTTGGTATCCTGAGGACCTCTTGGTATCCTTAAATCTTACAATTTCATGTGCCAGGGATCTCTTGGTATCCCGAGGATCTCTTGGTATCCTCAAATCTTACAATTTCATGTGCTAGGGATCTCTTGGTATCCCGCACCCTCGGTCCAGAACAAATCAACTGCATGGGGATCTCCCGGGAGGCCAACCCGTAGTCTCGATTTAAAAACACACAATACCATCCCACACATTAGGAATGATACTAACTCATGACAAGAAATAGAAAATACTAGCCAACATACTACACGGAGTACAAATAAGATAGTTTAAACACTTAGGCAAGCAAGTCAAATGAACATGCTTCTCTAGACTAGCATACAATAAATTTACAATTTAAAATGAATAGGTAAGCAAGAAAACTCAATTTAAATATTTCAAGTTAAAAAGAATTTTCCAACATTTTTCTCAAGTATGCGCTCGTCACCCCATGTACTAGGCATTCAATTACCAAACATCATATCCTATGAGGAAGGTCCCCTACACAAGGTTAGACAAGTCACTTACCTCAAACCGGCTCCAATTCAACTTGAAACCACACGTTTGCCACGAGTATCCAAATCCAAATGACCCAAATCTATTCATTTCAATTACATCTCATAAATAACATCTCAAACAACTAATTATACTATTTAATTTACAATTAAGACGAAAATTTAGGTAAAATGACCAAAACACCCCTTGGGCCAATGTTGTCAAAACCCGACGTTCGAGCCAAAATCCGGTTACCCATTCCCCCATGATCCCAAATATATTATTTTTTTTGAAATCAGACCTCAAATTGAGGTCCAAATACCCAATTTTAAAAAAACCTAGGTTCTACTCCAAGCCTCTAATTTCACCCTTGAAAATCATTTATTTTAAGTTGAAACATGTTAGATGATGTTTAAGATTGAAAGAAATTAGTAAAAACCAACTTACAAACAATTTGGAAGAGGTGTTGTTATTAGAAAATCACCCAAAGGAGTTGTGTTTTGAAAATAGGGTGAAAATGTCCAAATTTCGACTAAGTATAAAAATTGCAAGTTGCAGATATGGAAATTGCAAAAAGGTGTTCGCAATTGCGAACCCTGCAGGTATGGAAAATTCAAGATTTCCGTTAGCACTTGCGACCACTGGCCGAAAAGAAGAATTTCACATTTGGGACCTATGCTTCGCATTTGCGAAACCTGAACCTTCGCATTTGCGAGCCAAGCAAGCCTGGGCTGGTTTCGCATTTGCATTCCAGCCATCGCATTAGCAAGTTCGTATTTGTGAGTTTGCATTTGTAAACCAGGCTTCGCAAATGCGAATCCTGCAGGCATGTTCATACCAGATTTCCCAAAATTCATAAATGCAATACGACACCTATCCAAAACTCACCTGAGCCCTCAGGGCTCCAAACCAAATATGCACACAACCTCAAAATCATCCTACGGACTTACTAGCGCGATCAAATTGCCAAAATAATATCATATACATCAATTTTATCCTCAAAACTAACGATTTCCTCCATATTTTCATAAAACATCAAATTTCCATTTTAAGTCCAGAACACATCAAACGACGTCTGTTTTCAACCAAACTTTACAAAAAACGCTTAAACCATATATAAGACTTGTACCGGGCACCGAATCAAAAATATGAGACGGATACTATAATATTTTAATCAAATTTCACTTCCAATTTCCTTAATTATTTTAAAAAAAATTCACAGAAAAATTCATTTCTCGGGTTTGGGACCTTAGAATTCGATTCTGGGCATAAGCCCAAGTCCCATATTTTCCTACAGACCCTCCGGGACCGTCAAATCACGGGTCTGGGTCCGTTTACCTAGAAATATTGACCGATGTCAAATTTATTCAATTTAATATCAAAATTTAGTATTTTTCTAACAGAATCCATATCTAAGATTTCTGGCTACGTGCCCTGACCGTGAACGCAAATCAAGGCAACCCTAAAAGAGATTTTCAAGGACTCAAAAGTACAGAATAGGTAAGAAAATAAGTGGTGACCCCTTTGGGTCGTCACACAATCAGAATTTTCAAAATCAAAATCAAAATCCCAATCAGGGTTTCAGATTCAATAGAAGAAAAAGAGCAGGGAAAATGTCCATGGCCCTTCAACTGACATAATGAATACAATAGAGATGAGAATTACCTTTTCCATGAGAGTTAGGGAATGAGTTTCACTAAAGAACAATATGGTCAACTCATGAGTTTGCTGCAACACTTCAAAACCAATAATGGAGGGGGAGGATCTTGAGTTCTGGAGCTGTCAACTTTGCAGGTATTGTAGTTTGTACCTCTTTAATTGATTATGGTAAATTGTCATGTATGTGCTTTAAAAATAAGGCTGGTACATGGATGCTAGATTCTGGGGCCTCAAACCATATGACCTTTAATAGATCCTACATATGTGATATCACTGTCTTACTTTATCCTTTATTAGTCATATTTCCTAATGGTTACAAAGTTAAGGTAACAGAAGTTGGAGGTGTGAAACTTGAACCTAGAATTGTGTTACACAAAGTCCTTCTTGTCCCTTCTTTCAAGTACAATCTCATTTCTATTCATTTGTTGACTCTACACCTCATGAGAGTTGCATTATTCAGTGATGGTATTTGTATGTTGCAGGCCCCTTCTCAGAAAAGGCCTCCGGAGATTAGTAGAGTCAAGGATGGACTTTATCTTTTGTGCACAAAGATACCATTTCTACCTCAACTACAGCCAAGTTTTCTGTTCCTTGCTGATATGCTCACCCATGTGATGTCAAAGATGCTTACTTTCCATGTGTATATAATCCTCTTTTGAATAAAACAACATCTCCTAGTAGTAACATTGATGTAAAGTTTCCAGCATCTGTAAATAAAGCCAAAAATTATGTCTCTCTGAATTCCCATTCTTCTCATTAGAATGATATTCTGTGGCACAATAGAATTGGACATGTACCATTTGTGAAAATGAAGGGAATAACATCTATACCTGTAGCCTTTTCTTCTAAACAACCTTTCATTTTCTCAATATGCCATATGGCCAGGCAAAACAGATTACCCTTTCCTCAAAGAACCAGCACTTCTAGTGCTATTATTGAACTATTGATTGTGGACCTTTGGGGACCTTATCACACAACTACACATGATAACTGCAAGTATTTAATTACTATGGTTGATGACTTCAGCAGAACTATATGGACACATCTTTTGGCATGCAAAAGTAATGCAGTTCAGGACATTAAAGCTTTTATTTTAATGATAGAAAACCAGATCAAAGCCACCATAAAGTCCATAAAAACAGACAATGGCTTAGAGTTTGTCAATTAAGAAAATAATACCTTCTTTCAGTCAAAAGGAATCATTCACAAAAATCCTACACATACACACCATAACAGAACAGTGTGGTAGAGAGGAAACATAAGTACTTACTGGAGACAGCTAGGGCACCCTTATTCCAGTTAAAATTGCCTTTGAAGTACTGGGGAGAATGTGTGTTGACAACAACCTACATCATAAATAAACTACCCAGTACATAACTTAAAAACAAATGTCCCTTTTAAATCCTATACAAAAGAACCACTTTACTCTCAAATGAGAAATTTTGGGCGTTTGTGTTACCCAATAGTACTTAAAGTCCATATGGACAAATTTGAACCTAGAGCTGTTCCACATGTTTTCATAAGCTATCATTTTGAAATCAAAGGGTATAATGTCCTAAGTCTTGCTACTAAGAAGATTCAAGCCTCAAGAGATGTATCTTTCGATGAAAATATTTTTCCCTTTGCAACTGTTCCAGATGTTTCTTCCTTCCCTTCTATGCTAAAATGTGTTCCCTTTATTGACTTTGTGCATGACACTAATAATGTTATTCAAGCTAATATATAAAGCAATCAAGATGGTGAAAGTCACATAGACAATGAACTGTCACCTATTGATATTAATGAAATGTCACCTGCTGGTACCACATCCACATCACCTCCCAAAAGTCACACTATTGATAGTGTTACTTTCCTAGAATCATCTCTAACATCAAACCTTGATATACCAGTTTCAAACAGTTGCCCTCCTCAAACAAGTAAACAGAATGATCCCTGTCTTAGGAGAACCCAAAGAGAAATCAAAACACCTACATACTTAAATGATTATATTCATGATATGCCTAAGTTGCACTCTAACAGTTGTATACCATCCTTAAATGACTTTTGTCAAATCATCACTTTGTCCCACCGAGGCCCTAATCCATGACAACCAGTCTTTGATGCATAGTGTCTGTCAAAAAAATGAACCTTTTTCATATAAAGAAGCATCTATTAATCATGATTGGCGGGCATCTATGACACAAGAGTTTGAGGCATTACATGCTAATGACACATGGGATCTAGTTCCAGTACTAGTAGGGAAGAAAGCCATAGGTTGCAGGCGGGTGTATAAAGCAAAACATAAAGCTGATGGAAGTAGGTTAAGGTTCGTTTGGTGTAAAAGTATATACCCAACAAAAGGGAATTGATTACACAGAAACTTTTTCACCAGTAGTAAAGATGACCACAATGAGAGGACCCATAGTTGTGGAAATTAAGAGAGGATAGAACATATTTTAACTAGATGTCAATAATGCCTTCCTTCATGGAGATCTGGATGAGGAAGTTTTTTATGGAGGTAACACCTGGATTAATGGTGTCTAAACCAGGATTGGTCTGCAGGCTAAATAAATCTCTATATGGCTTGAATCAAGCTAGCAGATAATGGTATGCAAAATTGGCAGAAGCACTATGTTCTAGTGGTTATGAACATTCCAAGCATGACTAGTCACTGTTCTACAAATAGAATGGGGGATCTTTAGTATTTGTAGCAGTGTATGTTGATGATGTGATACTCACAGGAACAGACCTAGAAAAAATAACGCTTTTAAAGGAGTTCTTACATGCTAGATTTAATATTAAGGATCTTGGGAGACTCCAGTACTTTCTTGGCCTTGAAATCCTTTATAAAGACTATGTAGTCATCATCTCCTAAAGAAAATTTGTCATTGATCTTCTGAGAGAATATAACCTTCTCAACTATAGTTCATTATCATCTTCCCTTGATACAAGTGTGAAGTTGAAGGAAAAAGAAGGTGCTCCCTTGTCAGACCCCAGTTGCTATAAGAACTTAGTTGGGAAATTAAATTTTCTAACTAACACAAGACTGAACATTGTCTTTAGTGTTCAAAATGTAAGCTAGTTCATGCGAGATCCAAGGGAACCACATTTGAAAGCAGCACAACACCTATTGAGATATTTGAAGGGTGATCCCAGTCTAGGAGTCTTCTTCTCCAATAATGCAGATTATATAGTGAAGGCATATTATGATTTTGATTGGGCATCATGCCTAGACTTTAGGAAGTCAGTCACAGGATATGTTGTCCTATTGGGAGATAGCCCTATCAGCTAAAAATCAAAGAAACAGGAAACCATTTCCTTGTCATCAGCTGAGGCAGAATACAGCTCTATCAGAAAAGTAGTTGGTGAGCTAGTGTGGTTGTGAAGGCTACTTAAAGAGCTCACATACCGTTTCTCTAGTCCTATTGAAGTCTTTTATGATAGTCAATCAGCACTCTACATAGCTAGGAACCCAGTATTCCATGAACGAACGAAGCATATTGAGGTAGACTGCCATTTTGTTCCAAACAAATTACAGAAAGGGCTGATTTCCTTGCATCATATTAGGACTGACCATCAACTTGCTGACATTCTTACCAAGGCATTAACAGGAATCAAACATTTCAACATTCTCAACAAGTTGCCAGACAGCCTCACCTCCAACTTGAGGGGGGGGGGGGGGGGAGGGTATTGAGATTATAGAGTTCTGTATTGTACTATTTATATTCATTTAAGGTAGTTGTAAATTTAGCATCATAAGTGGTACCTAGCAGTTAGTTGAGTTAGTAGCTTTCACAAAGTTAGTTATTTGGTTAGGAGTTAGTTCTTGGATTTTATGCTTCGTTGATTCTCTTCTATGTTGTATAAATATACTCTTTAGCCAAGTTAATAAAATTGAGTCTTTCATTTCTAAAATCATCTTCCGACTCACAAATGCTCTCTTCCAATCTTCTTCTCCAAGTCTTCATTCTGCCATTGGAGCTCTTCTCAAGCTCAGCTGCATAACAGCTTTGTTGTTTCTAGTAGACACAATATAGTATATTTCTATCTCATATTACAATATAGTATAATTATACAGTAATATATAATTAACTTATATAAATTCATCATCTCTACATATTAAAAGATATAGAATTCAACTACTGTGTCAATATGATAATATTTACTTCCATCATTTAAACAAATATTGTATTTAGTTTTATCGTAAATGTATTAGTTTTAGTTGACAGACGCAACACACACGTGCAATGCATGTGTGTATATATATATATATATATATATATATATATATATATATATATCCTTACAAAGTAGGAGTAAGGTTGTGTATGCACTATCCTCCTTAAACTATGCAATATGGAATATTATTGGGTATATTCTGTGTGTATATATATATACCATGTGCCTTCATTTGTTGATCCATTTGGTTTGTGTACTAAAAACTTACATGGCTGAAATCCTGCAAGAAATGACAAATTGGCGTGTCAACTTGGCATATACAAATACAATGACACAATCAGTATTTAGTTGTTAATGAACTGGTGACGAGTTTAAAAAGGTTACTTGTTGGTCTCGGTATTGCTAATGCTCTGTGCCTTGAAAAGTTTATTTTGTGTCTTATACAACTGACATTAATTATATAAGGTAACTTTTTTGTCTTACAGTTTTGTGGATCCAAATTTTTGTGGATCCAGAAGTATAAGATTAGGGTTCATAAATTTATAAGACAAAAAAAAACCTCATACAACTAGTATCAATTTGCATAATACATAAAATAAAACTTCTCCCCTTACCCTAATGGGAAAGATCATTAACAGACACTAGAGTCTTTTCTTTGACCATGACTTGCTATTTTTTAATGAGTAGTTTGTTAAATCATAGAGTAGTTCTTTCTGTCTGATGTATGTTAACTAAGTATAATACTCTTTAAACGAAAAATAGTTAAGAGGAATATCGATAATAAAACTTCTTTTTCTCTCTAGATAGACTCACCTCTCACAATAAATCTTTTTACTTGTTCTTGTAAATAAATTCACGGTGTATACTCTGAATTAGTACCCCCTCCCCCCTTTAAAATGTTGTTGCCCTCTATATACATAAAGAGCGAAATCCTCTTAAGCTGTAAAAAGAAAACAAATTATAAGGTATATTCCTACTGTCTCCTAATAGGCATGTACTATTACAAGGGTCGTACAGTCTTTTTTTTGCCTTAAGGTCGTTCCCACGGGACATAGAGTCATGGAGACCTCATCATTCATCGTACTCATCGTTGGTTGTGAGCGATCAAATTTGGACCTATATAGTTAGTCCCTCCACTTGTCGGGGTTGTAACTGGGTGCATCCTCGAGCGGATATCATGTGTTTTTATACATAAATTTGATCCTTCTAGGCATTATGGCATGGCCAATGGTGAGCGGTCAGCACGCTTAGCAAGACACCGGGTAATACCTTTTACCAGGAGATGATATCATATTTACGTGTGTCATCATTATGCGTATTTTTGAGACAAGAGTTGATGGCTTGTTGCTTCGATTCTAACACCACTCTGTAACCTTCTACTTCGATTCTTGCGCCACCCAACACTATAAATAGGTGGAGGGTTTGTTATTTCGAAAGTTCTTGGCAATTTCATTCCTGATAACCTCTTCTTATTTCTCAAAGCTTGCCTTGACAACCTTCTACTTCTTCTTCTCGCATTCTTTAATTCACAACTTCTTCCTTTCTTGTTTTTGCTGTGCCAATACCTCCTTGAATGAAAGAATGACATGATCATATCGTTCTCCTGAAGAGGTACCTGAGGCCACCCCATTGTCCCTGGCACCCCCTTCAAGCGGTGAAGATACGATGATAGAAAAGGGTGACAACGTTCCTAGGGTGGAGTAGTTATTGTCGAGACACCCCATGTCTCAAAGTGACTTGCTCAAAGATTCCCCTCCTACTCATGTCTCCGTACTCTCTGAAATGGAGCAAGTTCACATTGACGCTCTTCGTATATAGTATAGCATTCCCGCTCATGTTGGCATGGTTCCGGCGGGGAGAGATTTATTAGAGGTTCTGGGTACCGCACTTTCTATGAGTACCCTTTCGTGATTGGTTATAATTTTCCTCTCTTCCCCTTAACAGAAGAGTTTTTTAGGTTCTACCAAGTTTGCTCGGCACAACTTTCATTGTATACTCTTAAGGTACTTCTGTTGATGACCAAGTACGCGGAGTTGGTCGAATATGATGCTTCTATCCACCACCTTTTGCACCAGTTATCACCTAGCTTCAACAGGGTTACCATGGTGTATTTAAGGCACCGTGACACGGAAGGTCTGGTGGTTGGGACAGACGACCAAGCAAGTCGCACGTTTTGGAACAAGTACCTCTTTGTCAAAACTGAGCATATTGTTTTTTGACTCCGCCAGGTTCCTGAGCAGTGGAACGAGACTCGTAACTGTCGCAACTCGTTTATTCTTCCTTCACTGTATTCGTTAAAATAAATGTTTGCTTCTCGCTTGCAGCTATGTCACGTTCACCCAGCCCTATTGCGGGCATAAAGAATTAGGTATCCTGTTTGTTACCCCATGCAATGGAAATCCGAGATTGGCCTTCCTTCATACAATATTACGGCCTTAAAGTTCCATCTGGTAAGTGTTTTCCCCTTACCACTTCATTGGTTGTATATCGTCATCCATTAATACGACTTCTTGTGGTGGCAGATCGAGGAGCTACCCGGTGGAGGGCGCCAGTCCCTGCGTTTCGACAGGCCGTTGCTACTGCGGGAATTCGGTTTACTTTGAATGAGTCTGTTCGAGAGGTTCATCCATAACCAATTCAAGTGGAAGGTCTCTCTCAAGCCTTGGTCGTGATAGAGGAGGTTTCTTTAGTACCGGCTCCACAACTTTTGTAAGAATATTCCAATAGGGACGAGCTATTGTCTAGAAAAAAGAGAAGGATGGAGATCGGGAAGGACATGGCTGTGGACGCTGATAAAAGCAGGGCGTCGTAGATGACACCTGTACCCACATGGCCAACGCCATTTTATCAGGGAGATCTCCCCGAACAAAAGAATTTTACCTAGGAGTCGGTTCTGTGCACTATGCCGAGGGCGGAGCATCGTCCAACATTGGAGGCTGTCATGTTGAGGGCGAAGGCTCAGGTTCAAATGTCGACCCGGAGGATGTTAACGAGTTCGTAGATCGCCACACTCACGTGGAGGTCAGAGCGGAGGGGCCTGATCGTTATATAGTCATCCCAGGGGACTATAACTAATTGTTGAAATATGAGCAAGTGGCGTCTTTTCTAGCCCCTCCTTTTGTTGCCACTGAAAACGAGATGCTTAGGGCGATGAGTGACATAAAGTTATCCCATAACATTGCTGGTATGTCCTTATGAGTATGTTCCTTTCTTTTCATTTTCATCGTTGTGTTTCGTGGCGATTTTTGGCATATATTTTTATTTTTAACTTTTCTTTTTCTTTTGTGCCAGACCCTCATCATGGAGACCGAGCACGAGCATCAGAAGAGGATGAGGGCGGCCATCTACGGGAAGAATTCATCCAAGTATCAACGGTGTCGTGCTAAACATCATGCATTGGCCGATATTTATACTCAAGACCCTGAATTTCAGTTGTTTTGCATAGGGCTCAAACAGAGGGAGGACCAACAGGAGTGCTAGATTGAAGAGATAAAGGAATGGAATGAGGAGCTCATGAAGGCTGTCGCCGGCAGTAGTGAACTTGACGCCTCCTTTAAGGGTGGCCAATTTCACCTCCAAATCGAGTGCGAAGGTGATGAAGATTGAGGGGCTTAAGGGCAAGCTGGACGCTAGTGCGGATAAGCTGGCAACAACTATTTTTGAAACAATATATTTGGAGAATTCCCTCCGTGTTTGTAGGTCAGAGGTGACTGAAGAGTAGGAGTCCTCAATCTTAAGGTCGCAGGGCATGAAGGGAGTGTGAAAGAGTTGGAGACAGAGCTCTCTATATTGAATGGACAAGTGATTACTGAGAGCGGAGGATGCAAGTCGATTCTCTCAACCTTCCACGTCCCATGCTTCAACTGATCCGGCCATACTTCGTCACTTATATGAGTTGTGGGTCCATGTTGAGGTATGTATTGACGTGTACAAATATTTCCATACCGAGGGGGCGGAAACTGAAAGGAGCTTCATACCGTACATTACAAAACTCGAGCAGCTCGTGAGGTATATGGGTATGACCCTCTTACTCCTAATAGAGATGATATCAACTCTGATGATGTGAATAATCTTGCTTCGGACTCTTGGTACGAATATGCTTACCCTACGGGGGATGATGTGTAATCTTTTGTTTGTGCGTTTCTTTTCTTTAAGGACTTTTGCGGTAGAAGGCATGCTTCAGCCCGTTTGTAAGGAACAATGTAAATGATATTTTGATACAATGTAGACTTTATTTTGTCGATTGGTTAATATTCTTTGTAATTTCTATGGTATATGGGACACCCATCGAGCTGTTGAGTGGATTTAACTTTTGGGTGCGGTTGATTCCTTCTCTTTTTTTTGTCGATGGCCTTGTCCATTAGGATGTTGCTTTGGACTTTCGTTAAAGTAGGATCCCATCATGGTTTAATCGAGATCGAACTTATACTTTTGTCATTGGCCTTGGCCATTAGGATGTTACTTCCAAATTTCGTTGAAGTAGGATCATGTCGTGGTTTGAACGAGGTCGAACTCATACTTTTGTCGATGATCTTGGCCATTGAGATGTTGCTTTGAACTTTCATCGAAGTAGGATCCCGTCCTGGTTCGAATAAGGTCGAACTCATACTTTTATCTATGGCCTTGTCCAATGAAATGATGTTCGTGGCCATTGGGATGTTGCTTCAAACTTTCATCGAAGTAGGATCCCATTGTGGTTCGACCAAGATCAAACTCATGCTTTTGTTGATGGCCTTGGCCATTGAGATGTTGCTTCAAACTTTCATCGAAGTAGGATCCCGTCGTGGTTCGGACGAGGTCAAACTCATACTTTTATCGATAGCCTTGGCCATTGGGATGTTGCTTTGAACTTTCATCGAAGTAGGATTACGTCCTTGTTCGACTTAGAGCAAACTCATACTTTTGTCGATGGCCTCGGCCATTGGGATTTTTCTTCGAACTTTTGTCGAAGTAGGATCCCATCGTGGTTCGAACGAGGTCGAACTCATACTTTTGTCGATGGCCTTGGCCATTTCACATTGGAGGTTTGATCATGTTCTCGTATGAAGATACATGTCGACTCCATTCGTGCAATGGAGATGTGATTATGTTCTTGTGTAAATCACATGTTGGCTGTGTATATATAATGGAGATTTGACTATCTATACTCAGTCCCTTTATTAATTCGGCCTGGAGACCGTGTCGATGGGTGGGGTAATGAACAATACTTTGGACCTCAAGACGTCCCCTTTGCCGCGTTATTAAAAACCTCACTGAGAAAACCCAATTGGGACAAAACCCGGATGAGGGAAAAATAGTACCACTCTGGCGGTACCTCTTCTTAGAAGTGTAATTGTTTGCAATGGGCGACATTCCAATTGTTTTGGAGTAGTTTTCCCTCCATTGTTTCTAGCTGGAATGCTCCTTTGTTTGCTGCCTCCGTGATTTTGAATGGTCCGTCCCAATTTTCCCTCATTGGGGTCTTTCACTTCTTGTGTTTTAGCCTTAAGGACGTAGTCTCCGACCTCGAGCGGTCGTACTTTAGCCTTCTTATTGTAATACCTTTTTACTTGTTGCTTTTGGGCTACCATTTTATGTAGGCCATGTCTCTCAATTCTTTGACTTCATCCAGATCTTGTAGCCTACTTTCGTAATTGTTTAATCCGCTCTTGTTAGAGTATGATAACTAGGGATTTTGACGCATTTTATACTCCTTCTTGCTCATGCTTTGATTAGAAATTCATATAAAATAATCTCAAAAGGCTCATAAGTTGTGCTTGATTATAGGTTTCGCCGACAAAGTGACAAGATGTCAAAGATCAACTCAAAAGGAATGAAACTCGCACAAATGCCAAAGATAGGACAAGCTCAGGCAAAACAGGCCAGTATGGCCGCACACCACTTTGTGCGGTCCGCACTGGGAGATTCACAGAGTAGGATTCAAGGCTAAGAGCCAGTGCTGCCGTACTAGGTATTGTGCAGTCCGCACTAAAGGCAAATCGGCTGCACTACCATTTTGTGCAGTCCACAGAGCTGAGATTTAGAGAAGCTGCGAGATGAAGTTTTGAAGCATGTGCGGTCCACGGTCGATTTTGTGCAGACCGCACTCGAAGTCCTCGCGGCGCAAGTCCATTCTGTGCGGTCTGTAGAGCCAGAGTTCAGAGAGCTGGATTTTGAAGCCAAGAGTCCTAGTGCGTCCACAGTCCATTTTGTGCAGTCTGCATTAACCCCGTAGGGGTAGTTTTGTCCAAATTTTTAGCCTAGTAAAAATAGCTTCTTTTTCCATTTAGGGGCTATCAGATAGTTTGGCACAGTAGCTACGCTCATGGGAACGACTTTTTTAGCCATTTTGCGCAATTTTATCTACTTTGCAACATTGAATCTTTATTTTTAACTTAGTAATTAATTATTATAAGTTTATCTTTATTTATTTCTTGTTTTTCTTCTTTGAAAATGAGTAGATAGACCCATTAGCTAGGGTTGTGACTCAACCCTAGTGTGGATAATTGATGGATCTTGCATTTTAGGTCCAAATTGATTATGTGTATTTGATATTTGGGTCAATTTCATGGTTAATTGTTGAATTAGTGGTTGCAAACACTAGTTAGAGTTTAGTTGACTAGGGTTCATTTTGAGAAAGAAAGTCTAAGTCTCCGAAATTGATCTAATAAGTAATTAGGGTATATTTAATAGATTGATAGCCCCAATTAAAGGGTTAAAACTCGAGAAAGTAATACCCGGCTTGAACTTTAGTTGCTTGTATAAATTTGCATACCCAATTGGTCTTGAGAAAGTCAATTGGGCAAAGTCTCTTGAACCACCGAGAGGTGTAGAGTTGTTAAATTAGTACAGCGGTTATATCATGCTCTCCAAATATATCAAATATGCGTTAGACTCAAGTACCCATTAATTGACTACCTAGGTGGAAGTCACTACCCTAGTGTCTTTTAAACCTATTTGAACAACTCGTATCATTATAACTCGTGGCATAATTTAGTTGCAATTCCTATTTGTAGTTCGATAATAGTAGAATTAATCAAAAAACCCAAAACGGATTAGAAGTATAATTAAGAAATCATACGCATCCCTAAATTAGATGGATACTCGATTCCAATTCTAGCTCTCTGTGGATTTGATCCCAACCTAAAATCGGGTAAAAGGTATTGCGACCCTCTCTTGCTACCTATTAGTAGTGGAGTTGGCACTGATCATTTTTTGGCACCGTTGCCAAGGAGCTAACAATTTTGTCTTTCTATTTAGTTAGTTTTGTGTATTATTATTCTTTCTGTCTTTATTACTAATTTGTGTATGTGAATACTTCAGGTACCAAATGGCTTTAAATGCTAATGACCCTCTTGGAAACGTGCTTGGGGGGAGGTTGATGATATTGGAGAGGAAGAGGTGCCTCTTGTACATCCTGGACCACGACGAGGCCGCCAGGCCAACGCTAATGAAAACGTCCTATACCCTCCTCCATCACCTCCAAGAGTGGTTCCTCTGGTGCTATCGAAACAAGGCTATGCAAGTGCTATTGTCCTACCCAGAATCCGGGTGGACAATATTCAGATAAGCAAAGTGATGTTGACCTTACTTGAGCAGTGTGGGTATTTCACGGGCACTGCGGATCAAAATGCCTACAAACATCTCAAGGGGTATGTGGATAGATGTAGGGGAGCAAGCAGACGAATGTGTCTAAGGAGTCTCTTAGGTTGAAACTTTTCCCATTGTTACTTTGAGGGAAAGCATTGGATTGGCTAGAGAGAGTCCCCAAGCATTCCATCACAACTTTGGATGAGTTGGCGGATAAGTTTATAGCTAAATATTTCTCACCGAGGAACATGGTGGCACTTTGAGATGAGATATTGGCCTTCAAGAAAGAGCCGATGGAAACTTTGCATGAGATTTGGCAGCGGTATAGAATGATTGTGAAGGAATGCCCCAATAATGAAATGATAGATAATATGTTGCAATATACTTTCTACCGGGACATCAATACTACAAATCAATGCATAGACAATCAACTCGGTGGGGTTAATTTTATGAAGTTGATGTATGATGAAGCTTGTGCCATACTTGATGAGATGGCTGACACTTCTTATGCATGGAAAATTAGAGCCAATGTTCCTCAAGGTGACCCTACGGTTATTCATTTGCATAAGGCATTACATGATCATGGGCAAGCTATAGCGGAGTTGACGACTATGATGAATCAGTTGGCTAAGGCATAGTTGCAACAAGTCCAAATCCTCGCCAAGTGAATGCCATGGAGGGTGTTAATTTTCTTGTCAACAAGAGAAACCAAAGAAGGCAACAAAAACATGGGATTCTTATAAATATGAGAATGCATGTGATGGGTATCAAATGATGGTTATGATGACCAAAGTGAAGAGGTTCGCTATGTAAACAACTATCAAGGCCAGCGGGGCAACTCTTCCAACAAACATTAGTTGTGACCTCGGGGCAATTAGGCAATCAACAACAAGCTGTGGTAATTGGGGAGACAACAACCAAAACAACAACTGGGGAAATCAGAACAACAATAAAAGTAACCAAGGGAATCGAAATGGTAATAATAACAATTGGGGCAATAATAACAATCAAGGTGGATGGAATAATGGGAACCAAGGAAACTAGGAACAAGGCTTTCAAAGGCCCCCAATGTACCAACAACTGAACAATCTGCCCAAGGAACTCGTTCTTACAACAATGATATGGGTAGAATTGAAAAGATGTTCGAATAGATGATGAAGAAGAAGAAAGCGGATTTGGGTGCACAGTTGGCTTCCCACAATACCTCTATCAGAAACTTGGAGGTGGAATTAGGCCAAATCTCTAAATCATTGAATACTTCTCGAAGGGTACTCTTGCAAGTGATATGGTAGTGAACCCAAAAGGTGGGAACAATCATGTCATGGCGGTTACGACAAGAAGTGGGAAAGGCAGTGATATGAATGCCTCGAAACAAAAGAGAGTTATGAATGATGATGTTGAGTTGCAATAATATGAAGTTCCTTTGGTAGTTGAGTGTTTGAGGACAATGTGATCAATGAAGTGAAGATTGACATTAATGAGGCTGAGGTGGAAACTCAAGATGTCGTGAACCCATCTACGGAACACGTGATTAACATGCCGGAGCCGGTTGTGCCAAAAGCCAAGGCTTCTTTTCCAAGGCCACCTTCAACTTATCCTCAAAGTCTCACAAAGCATAGAAATGATAATTAGTTTAAAAAGTCCATTGATATGATGAAGATCTTGTCCATTAATGTGCCTTTGGTGGAGGCTCTTGAACAAATGCTGGGCTATGCAAAGTTCATGAAAGATTTGGTCACAAAGAAGCCTTTTATGGATTGTGAAACTATAAAAATGACTCACCAAGTTAATTCTATAGTGCATTCAATGGCCACGAAGCTAGAGGATCTCAGTGCTTTCACCATTCCTTGCACCATCGGGAGTGCGGATTTCGCCAAAGCTTTATGTGACTTGGGAGCTAGTATCAATTTGATGCCTTACTCAGTTTTCAAAAAAGTTTGGGTATGGGACAACCTTGACCAAATTACATGAGGTTACAAATGGCGGATAGATCGATGAAGAGACTTTTGGGTATTATTGATGATGTGCTTGTCCGTGTGGACAAATTTATATTGTCAGCTGACTTTTTGTAATCTTGGATTGTGAGGTGGACTACAAAGTTCATATTATATTGGGAAGACCATTCCTAGCTATGGGGAAGGCATTGGTAGATGTGGAAACAGGAGAACTCACCTTTCGGGTGGGTGATGAAAAGGTTGTCTTTCATGTGTGCAAGTATATGAAGTAGCCCAAAAGTACTGAGGTGTGCTCTTTTGTTGAACTCGTCACAGTTGTGATAATTGATGACACCACAGCCATGATCAATGTGGAGGACCCCTTGGAGGCTGTTTTGTTGAACCTTGATGTCAATGAAGATGCAAGCCGAGTGGAGTGTGTGAATGCTTTACATGGGATGGGCACTTACTCTTATGAGCCTATGAAATTATCTTTGGATCTCTTGAATGGAAAGACTCCACCAACCAAACCTTCAATTAAGAAGCCTCTGGTGTTGGAGTTGAAACCACTTCCTGCAAACCTCAGGTATGAATTCTTAGGCTCAAATTCTACTTTACCAGTTATTCTTTCCTCGTGTATTACTAACATACAAATAGACACCATTTTGGCGGTGCTCAAAAAGAGGAAGAAGGAAATTGGATGGACTTTGGCCGACATTGGGGGAATAAGCCCCACATTTTGCATGCACAAGATTATTTTGGAGGATGATGGAAAACCCTCCTTGGAACATCAAAGGAGGTTGATGAAGCAATGCAATAATTGGTGAAGAAAGAAGTGATAAAGTGGTTAGATGCTGGGATTGTGTACCCTATTTTCGATAGCTCATGGACTTATTTGGTGCAATATGTGCTGAAGAATGGTGGTATGACTATGGTGACAAATGACAATAATGAACGTTTTCCCACACATACAATTACCGAATGGAGGGTATGCTTGGACTATCGAAAGATGAACAAGGTGACCCGCAAGTATCACTTCCTATTTCCACGCCCTACCTCTCTATCGGCTGTATTAGTGGCTTATATCATGGAAGGCTACCCCGTCAACGTGGGAAATGTGATGCCCAGAATCATTACCATCGTGGGTGCGAAGCATGATTGGAACTATTCTTTCCCCAGCACCCTCACTATGTATTTTCGGGACTTGAAGGTGGAAAAGAGGCCCTTCGACATCAGAGTCAAGGCGAAGGCCCCTTTCTCCTGGTACAACATGTAGGGGGATAACAACCCCAAGAGCAAAAAATTCAAAGGTACAACTACTACTCCAACTGGCCAATTTGAAAAGCCAGTTGTGGTAGTGGCTCCTGCTGAGCGTACCTCCACTTCCACAGATATCCCTCCCGGTCCTTCCACATCCACAACCACTCCTGCCGGTCCATCCACCTCAGCAGGCCCGAAGATCCCATCTTCCCGGGACTATCCTATTACTACTCACCGACTAAACTAAGTGCTTCATAGCATAAACAACTGGGTGCAGACTGCCTCATCCAAGTTATCCACCCTGACCACCACTGTAGAGGCTCAGTCGGCACCTCCAGCTCCACAGGTTCCACAGACGATCAAGGACGCTCTCAATAAGATACTTGACAACCATAAGAAACTCCTCGACACTCAAGCATCGGCTACAAAGGTAGTTGATTCACATAGCAAGGCTCTCAAGGATCTTGCTCGGGAGCACAAGAAGCTAAGGAAGACACGGGCCTCCAAAAAGTCCTTGAAGGAGCTGAGAGCAGATGTAGATAGACTGAAGGTGGATCACCTGACTTTAGATTTATTGCTCCAAGGCCCAACACCAGTAGTTCATCCAGAGCTGGAGCAGTCACAGAGGCATCCCAAGAGGAAGAGGATGATTCTTCGAGATGATGATGCAGTCATACAACTGGCTGACCCGCAGGATACCTCTTCTAGTCAACCACTGGATGCACTACCTACAGAGCCTGTCCAGGTCCAAGCCCAGGTCCTAGTATTAGAGCAGTAGGCCACAGGGGACCAGTTTGCGGTCTCCGAGCACAGAGAGAACCCATGCACCACACATGAGCCTATTCAGATAGACGGGCCATAAGGAGTCTTCTATATCCTTTTCCCTCTTATCTTTTTGGTGCTTTATTTAGACTAGCTGGCATTGGAGAAAATGCTAGCTTTGATTTGAGGGGTTAGGCCCTACTTGTTGTCACACCTATTTTTTTACACCCTCGGAAGGGGCATATAAAGGAATTTTTTCCAACTTAAAGTGACAATTGAAATGGGATTATTTCAATTAAAGATTCAGAGTTACCACTTGGGATAATTAATGGTGTCCCAAGTCACCGGTTTAAATTTCTAATCGAGGAAAAGATTGACTCTGTTTTACAGTTTGCAAACCATAAATCCAGGTAAGGAATTCTGTTTACCTGGGAGAAGGTGTTAGGCATTCCCGAGTTTCGTGGTTCTAGCACGGTCGGTCAACTGTTAAATTGGCCTATTGCTTGATTTTATTACATTTATTAACTTATGGTTCAATTTTAACTTTAACCGCTGTACTTAATTATTTTAAATGGAAAATTGCAACGTCATTTAAAATATGTCTCGAACCACGTTACATAACCCATAGTCCACAACACATTTTATATAACATTATTAAGATTTGGATTTGGATCACATGAAGTGTGCACCTGAGTTTAGGAAGGTAATATTATTAAAATATGTGCCTAAAGCAACTACGCATTTTTAACTTTGCGAGGGCCATGGACTTCGCTAAATGATACACCTCGAGGGTCGTGAAATTGTTATTTTTATTTTGCACGGCGCACCTCGACTTATTTAATCAAGAGGTTTCTACTTTAAATTACGAGGGCCATACACTATGCATGCTACCTAGTATGGCTCACCTCAATCTATTTGCGAAGAGTTTAATTTAATTAAAGACAAAGTGCAGAACATCTAATTACTCAAGAATTTCCTAAATGACTCGTTGAAGACTGTAAGGAAGATCCTACATTATTCTAAAGAAATATTCAGTCCCAAACAATGACGGCCCCATAGTGATTTCCCTCTAAATTGGGCCTGAGACCAATCCACATTTGCTCAAGACCGGGCTCAAGTTTGAATCTGGATGGAACCAACACGTAAATTGAAACCACCATTTGATTGGACATTTTTCAACATTGTTATACAGTTATCTCACTCCTAGATTAAAATGACTCCCTCAGATTCAGCAAACATGTATTAGCATGTGTTTCTTTATAACTCATTTTCATGCTTTGAATCCCCTTTCTAGATGATCAACATTAACTTGTAAAGCAACAAGGAATTTAAAAAAGAAATCAGGTTCATGCCAACATCCTGAATACAGGATTTATCCAAGAGTCACCTGACAACTTCCTATTAATGCAAGATTGTTTTATCATAACAACAACATAGACCTAACGATTGCAGAAATTCTGAATCATGCACCACAATAGTTAATCTCCTAATTTACTTCACTAATACTGTCCAAACTCAAAGATAGAAACAAAATGAACACACAAGGTCAAATCTAACACTAGTTATAAAATCTAACAACAAATCATGAGGAAAACATGTGTGATAAGCCAGCATGATCTAAATTTCCATTATAACCATTCTGTGGCAAATACACTAACCAGAATTCCAGAGCTACATGATAATCATGAAATTGAAAAATAAAAGAAGAGATGAAGATAAGAACATCATCACGTTTCACCCCATTTTCCAACTCGTGCTTTGATTTATACATCAAGTAACACCCATGGGGCTGAAACATCCTAGGAAATGAGAGGAAAAGAGGTGAATAAAGTAATACACAACAACATAACACAACCCAGAATTGGTCAATGCAACAGTAAAAACAGCTTGGGGAAAACTAGAGAAAATAGCATAAGAAATCCAAACAGTTCCAAACCAACACTCAATCCATTTCAAATTCCACAATGATGAACTACTATTTTCAGGAACTGAATAGAATCAGAAAATCACTGAAATTCAATGAAACAGTAAAAGTTTTGCAGTTTTATATTTTTCTCAATTTTATTAAGTCTCTGCCTTGAAAGGCAAGATAGATTCCTTTATAGGCAAGGAAAGTAGGGCAGTAAGCAAATTTTAGTTTTTACACTTCTGCCCTTTTCTTATTTTTGTTTTTGCTACTTAATCCTTGAATTTTTTACTTGCTTGTCAAGTAATGCTATTTTCAGCTTCTCGAAGCTTTCTAGGCAGTAACCATTAGATTTCCTACCCCAGTTTTTCCAAATTATCCCTGAACCCCTTTTAATTAACCAGGTAGCCCAAACGGATATGAGTCATATTGAATTCACTCAAAATCCAATCCCAAACAAAGATTCTAAACCTAAGGCATGGACCCCTAGTCCAAATATAATTATAACAAAATTTAGTTGGAGAAGAACAAAACCAGAAACAGTTTGAATCAATTTCAAAAATTCAATTAACATAGTAAAACACACGAAATTAACAAATTGAAACCAACCTAATCAAAACCTGAACGGAGTAAGAGTTTAAGTTATTACCTAACAAAATGAACCTTAGGAAACAAACAAGAAAACTAAAAAAACCATAAGAAGCAGATGACAGGTCGACATAAGGTGAAAAACCTGAATTAGAAGAAAAAGGGCAGTACCTAATAAGTCTTGGACTGTAAAAGCAAATGACGAAACTTCGAATCCTTAGATTTAATCTTAATCTTAGACTAATCACATTTTTTCATCAAAATAAATGAACCTAAAAATTTTGGAGAACACTCGAATTGGACCAATTTGGGCTTTTAGGGTTCACCTTTGATATGATATTTGAGACGATTCCAGATGAGTTGAAACAAATGGATTGGGGATTTGAGATGAGGGGATGGAGAGGGTCAGGGGGTGTTAATTTGGTTGGGATTGGGGTAGGAGGCACCAGTGGAGACGCTGGGAATTGGGGGCGACGGGTTAGGGTGGTCTGGGCCGGATTACGCACGAGTAAAAGGGCATTGGGCTTGGGAGTTAAATTAAAATAGCCTGAAGCAATTTCCTTTTTTCATTCTTTCTCTTTTCTTTTAATTTATTTTCTCCAAAATTCTTTTCTTATTAAATTAAAATCTAAATTAACTCCTAAAACCTAATTATCTTATCAAAAATCCTAATTAAACCTAAATAATAATTATCACAATAATTAATAATAATAATAATAATAATAATAATAATAACTAATTAAAAGAAAAGCTACTCAAAATCAAAAACTAAAATTAAAAAGTGCAAATTAAACTATTTTTTGTGATTTTCTTTTTCATAAAATAACTTAATTACTGATTAATTCTTGAAATAATACAAAATTAACCTTAAATACCAATGCAACATATACTTTTTTTATATTTTCACTAATTAAGCAAAATTAACATGCACAGACCATACGCAAATAATAACAAAAATACCACAAAAATTCACAAAATTGCAAACAATGAAAAAATAATTATTTTGTTTTGAATTTATGAGAGTACTTCATATAGGGCAAAAATCACGTGCTCGCGCTTGTTATTCATTCGGATTCTATACATTTAACATTTTTTATGCTTTCTTGATTTTTTTATCTTTGGTCTATATATAATTCTGATACTTCTTGACATCTAACGCATTTTTATTTCACTTTGGGTCTATATATAAAGTTATATCACATTTTATATATTTATCCCGTCCATTGTATATTCAAATCCCCTCTTGTATATATTTATTCTATTTTTTCTGCAAAATGTTTCGTTTTGAGCTTCTTATTTGTGATTCGTAGCTTCTTGTTTTTAATGTTTCCAATAAGCCTTTGGTTTTCTTAATGCCATGGTTCTTTCCAAAGTGGAGCGTTAGGTGAACCGGGTGGCTCTTCCCAATGATGGATAGCGAGACAACCTTCTTAAGGGTTTGAGTCTGTTTTCTATTTTGTTTTTACTAGTTAGTAGTTATGGGTGCCTAAAAGAAAGCTTCCCACTTGGGCCTACCACATTTGCCTTTGATCTCATGATCAAAAACAAATTGTTATGTTTAGAAGGTGAAAGTTGTGACCTTGAGACTCTTGTGTTGACCGATAATCATCAAGTAGTTTTTCGAGACCATTGTGTGCTCAAATCGTATCTAAGGTTGTTGTGGGTCCCGACTCTAGGTCTTTAGCAATTCTTTAGCTTGTGTGGTGAGTAATTGAATGCAAGCCCAAGTCTCGAGTCATTGGTCCAGAATTTTCCCTGAATGTTTGTTAAGGCAAAATCATATGTGAATTTTGACTTGAGACATGATTTTAGGCTCTCCTTGATCCAAAGGATAGTTTGAACCATTCCATAGCCTACCAATGATAAGATCCCTAGTTAAACCTTTTGAGCCTTACCTTTTTCTTTCAAGAACCATGATATAAGCCTATTCCCGTTCTAAAAGATACCCTTTCTTGGCACCCAATCTTTTCTTTAGCACATGGAAAAAATAAGTTTGGGGAGAGAGACGAGAATTGCAACAAATTGGTAAAAATGCGCAAAAAATGAAGAAAAGGAAAGGAAATAAAAAAGAAAGAAAAGCAAAAAGACAAAAAGAAACTCAAAATGAAAAAGAACAAAAAATGGATTCAAGAAAAGCAAAGAATGAATAATTTGGAAAGTTGAAAAAGGAGAAAAGATTTTGAAATACATAAGAAAGAGTGATAGTGTGTCTCTCTAACCCCTTAGAAAGAAGTGAAAATGACTCAAAGAGTCAAGTGAATGGATGCCAACTGAATAAAAAAAGTGCTTAAGGGAAGATGGAACCTGCTTAGACCAAAATATTCCCTACCCTGAACCAAAGGCCTTCACAATTTCTCCACAAAAACCCTATATGATCTTGAGTTGAATGAAGCATACGTTAGTGGATAGTCACATAAGGGGCAAGCATATGGTACTTATAACCGGACTTATGACTTTTTCTTGAGAGAGATGAGTGAATTTCTATTAACCTCGTTTTGTGTGACACTACTCTAAAGGTGAGATTTCCTTAGGGAGAGTTGAGGATGTGTGAGTGTGGATTCCACAACGACCAAAGTAATTGAGAGATTTCTTTGATATGTTGAGTCAACTCTTGACGACCTTGTGTCGCACTTGATCCATGGTTTTTCAAAGAGTAAATGTTATTAATGATTCATTTGTATTAAGAGCAATTGTTAGTCCCAATTGATGCTAGTTGAGGTTTCTTTAGGAGAACTAAAAATTTCTTGGATTTTCCCTTAAGGGGTGAGTCTTATTTTGTTTGCTTGTGGACAAGCAAAATCTTAAGTTTGGGGGAGTTTATAACTAGGGATTTTGATGAGTTTTATACTCCTTCTTGGTCATGCATTGATTAGAAATTCATAGAAAATAGTCTTAAAGGCTCATAAGTTGTACTTCATTGCAGGTTTGATCAACAAAGTGACAAGATGTCAAAGATCAGCTCAAAAGGAGTAAAACTTGCACAAGTTCCAAAGACAAGACAAGCTCAGGAAAAGCAGGCCCAGTGCGGTCGTACACTACTTTGTGTAGTCCGCATTGAGAGATTCAGAGAGCAAGATTCAAGGCTAAGAGGCAGCACTGCTGCACTAGATTTTGTGTGGTCCACACTGAAGGAAATAAGGCCACACTACCATTTTGTGTGGTCCACGGGCTGAGATTCATAGAAGTTACAAGATGAAGTTTTGAATCCTATGCGTTCCAGGGTCGATTTTGTGCGGTCCTCACTAAAAGTCGCCGATGTCGCAATCCATTCTGTGTGGTCCGCGGAGCCTGAGTTCAGAGAGTTGGATTTTGAAGCCACGAGTCCTAGTACGGCCACAGTCCATTTTATGCGGTGCGCACTAATCCCATAGGGAAATTTTTTTTCCCATATTTTTTCAGCCTTGTATAAATTGTTTCTTTTTCCATTTTTAGGATATCAGATAGATTAGAACAGTAGATGCACTCGTGGGAACCACTTTTGTAGCCATTTTGGGCAATTTTATCAATTTTGCAACATTGAATCGTTATTTTTATCTTAGTAATTAATTAATATGAGTTTATCTTTATCTATTTCTTATTTTTCTTCTTTGAAAATGAGTAGCTAGACCCATTAGCTAGGGTTGTGTCTCGATTCTAGTGTGGGTAATTGATGGGTCTTGTATTTTAGGTCCAAATTGATTATGGGTGTTTGATATTTGGGCCAATTTCATGGTTTATTTCCGAATTAGTGGTTGCAAACACTAGTTTGAGTTTAGTTGACTAGGGTTCTTCTTGAGAAAGAGAGTCTAAGTCTTCAAAATTAATCCAACAAGGAATTCGGGCATATTCAAGAGATTGAAAGCCCCAATTAAAGGGTTAAACCTCAAGAGAGTAATACCCGACTTGAACCTTAGTTGCTTGTACAAATTTGCATACCCAATTGGTCTTGAGAAAGTCAATTGGGCAAAATCACTTGAACCACCAGAGGTGTAGAGTGGGTAAATTAGTGCAACGGTTATATCATACTCCCCAAATATGTCAAATATGCCTTAGACTCAAGTACCCGTCAATTGACCACCTAGAAGGAAGTCAGTATCCTAGTGCCTTTTGAACCTATTTGAACAACTCGTAGCATTATAACCCTTAGCATAATTTAGTTGTAATTACCATTTGTAGTTTGATAATACTAGAATTAATCAAAAACTACAAAAATGATTAGAAGTGTAATTAAAAACACATAAGCAACCCTAAACTAGATAGATATTCGATTCCAATTCTAGCTCTTTGTGGATTCGATCCCGACCTAAAATCGGGTAAAAGCTATTACGACACTCTCTTGCTACCTATTAGTAGTGTGGAGTTGGCAGCGATCAGAGTATCTCACACTAAGCTCTCCGACTTCAACGGGTATAACCGCGTCAGTGCCGTAGACTAGTTAATACGACGTCTCGCATGTGCTGATTTTTGGTGTGGTGCGGTATGCCCATAATACTTCTGATAGTAGTTTATGCCATAGACCTTTGGCATCCTCGAGCTTCTTTTTTAATATATTTAGTATTACTTTATTAGATGATTCGGCTTGGCCATTGTCGGTGTGATGGTATGCTGCAGAGAGTATTCGCTTGATGTGCCATTTTTCCAAAAACTCGGTTGTTCTTTTTTCGACGAACTAAGGTTCATTGCCGCAGCTAATTTCTTTGGGAATACCGAAACAGAATATTATGTTTTTCCATATGAACATGATGACCACTTGCTCACATATTTGGGTATACACACCTGCTTCCACCCATTTAGAAAAATAGTCAGTTAAAACCAAAAGAAAGCATACCTTACCTTGTCCTACCGGGAGGGGTCCGACAATATCCATCCCCCACTTTATGAATAGACACATCGAGTTGACGGAATGTAGGAATTCTCCCACTTGGTGTATCATAGGGGTATATTTTTGACATTGCTCACATTTTCTGACATTGTCTGCAGCTTCTTTTTTCATGGTAGGCCAGTACTATCCGGCGTAGATGAGGCACTTGACGAGGGTGAGGTTTCCCGTTTGGGTTCCACAATTCCCCTCATGTACTTCTTCTAGTACTCGTTTCATTTTATTGGGCCCGATACACTTGGCCAGGGGGCCACTGAACATTCTCTTGTAGAGATCATAGTTTTTGAGGTTGTATCTGGCTGCCTATATTTGAAGCTTTGTGGCTACTTTCTTATCTTGTGGGAGTGTTCCATCCTACAAATATGTTACGAGACACTTGCACCAGTCCCAAGTTAAGTTTATAGAATGTACATCGACTTGGTCTATTGCAGAATGGAGAAGAGTGACCACGTTTTCCTTGTCGATATTTTTAGTAGCTACCGCTAGCTTGGCAAGGTCATCCACTTTGGTATTTTGTGCCCTATGTATTTGGTCGAGGCGGCATTCTTCAAACTCTATAAGCAGTTTGTGAATTTCTGAGTGGTACTTTTGTAGTCTTTGCCCTTTGATTTGGAAAATCCCGGAAACTTGCTTCACCACGAGTTGAGAGTCGCAATGGAGGACGAGTCACCGAGCGCCATATTTGAAGGCTAATTTCAATCCTGCTATCATATCCTCGTACTCGACCTCATTGTTAGTCACATCGGGTATCGTATGGACTGGCAAATCACTTCTCCCGTGGGAACCTCAAGGACGAGTCCTAGTCCCGATCCCGAGGTATTAGATGCGTCATCGATGTAGAGGGCCTAAAGGTCGGTATGTGTGGAAGCGTGGAGCATCTCCTACTCCACTTCAGTCAATATTTCCGTGTTGAAATGAGTGAGCACCTGCGACTTAATGGAAGTTCGCGGTTGGTATGCTATGTCGTGCTTACTTAATTATATGGCCCATTTGGCTAATCTACCCGATAATTCGGGTTTGTGTAGGATGCCTTGCACAGAGAAGGTTGTCACCACTTTTATGGGGTGACATTGAAAATATGGTCTAAGCTTTCACAAAGCTACAACTAATGTCAAAGGTAGTTTTTCAAGGTGAGGGTACCTTGTTTCGGCATCGATTATGGTTTGTTGAAATAGTATATGGAGATTGCGTACTTTTGTTTTCGCAGATTATGACTGCACTTACCGCGACTTCGAAGACTGCTAGGTACACTAATAGGCATTCATTCGGGCCTGCCTTGACGAGTAGTGGTGGCGAGGATAGGTGCGCTTTCACCTTCCTCAGGGCATCGATGCATTCTGAATTCCATTGTCGTACGTGGTCTTTCCTTAGCACATCGAAATATCCGATGATTATGAAATAAACCTTGATAGGGCAGCTATTTGTCATGTTAGTTTCTGCACATGTTTCTTGCTGGTTAGCATCTCCGTCATTCCTTCAATGGTCATGATATGATCTAGGTTGACTTTGATATCCCATTGTGACACTAAAAAACCAAGGAACCATTTTGAAGTTACGCCGACACATTTTTTGGGATTCAGCTTCATCCCGTATTGCCTCAATATCTTGAAGGCTTCCTTTAGATGGAAAATGTGACATTCTTTGCTTTTCGACCTTACTAGCATGTCGTCGATATAAACCTCCATAGTCTTACTGAGTTGTTTTTTGAGCATCATGGTGACTAACCTTTGATACGTTAACCATTTGTTTATGAGTCTGAACGACAGTACCTTGTAGTAGTACATTCCTCTGTGAGTGATCGGCCATCAGAATTTGGTTGTAACTAGAGTAAGCATCCAAGAAGCTCAGTAGTATGTGCCCCGCTGTTGAGACAATGAGCTGATCGATATGTGGTAAAGGAAAGTAATCTTTCGGGCATGCTTTTTCTAGGTCGGTGAAGTCGACACACATCTGCCACTTCCCGTTTTATTTTACCATGACTACATTGGCGACCTATTGGGTGTATATTGATTCTCTGAAGGAACCATTAGCGAGTAGTTTATCAACATCTTCGCTGACCGCCTCATTGATGGCGGCATTGAACATTCTCCTCATTTTCCGTACTGGCGGGTAAAGAGGATCGACATTCAGCCGATGTGTGGCGATATCCCTTGGGATTCCTAGCATATCTAAGTGGTAAAAGGCAAACAAATTGGCATTGTTAGTTAAAAATCACAATATTTACCTGGTTCTGAAAGATTGTGTCCAATATAGCCCTTTTTATGCTATTGGTGTTGTCCAGTTGGACAGGGTCAAGGTCTTTCACGGTTGCCTTGGAAGCTTCTAAGACATTCGGGTCTTTGATGGCCTCTATTTGACATCAGATATGGTTCTCGATATGGCTGATTGTTATGCTTTCGCACTTGCCTCTTTTAGTTATTTGGTGTACATGAAATCTTGGGCGATCCGGTAGCATTCTTAGGCGATACTCGGATGCTGAATATCCCCCAAAGGGAAGAAAATTTGATTACTTGATAGAAACTTGACGGGACAGCTTGCATATCATGTATCCATGGACGCCCTATGATGGCGTTGTAGGATGTTTCCTGGTTCATGCCGTGGAACATTGTCTCTAGGGTGACCCCTCCTACTGGAACAGGTAGCACTATCTCTCCAGAGGTTCGCTCAACTATATTATTAAAACCTTTTAGTGTTATGCAACATGGTATTATTTTATCCTCAAGCCTCATCTGCATTAGAACTCGTGGGTGAATAATACATGTGCCGCTTCCGTCATCCACCATTATTCTCTTTACGTTGGTATTCCCTATGTGTAAATTTATAGCCAAATCATAAAGACAAACTGTTAGTATTCGACTTATCGAAGATGATACCATTTTCAAGGTCATCATACTGTTCCTGGACGACAGTTCGCTTGAGTTTGTGTGTGATGGTAAATTTTACATGGTTGATTATCGTGTCACCGCCGCGGCCAATGAACATTTGTATGGTGCGAGCTGGTGATGGTGGTTTTGGAGGTCCTTGAGGTATATCACGTTCACGAGCGAAGTTGGCCCGTCCTCGGTCGCTCAACACTTCTTTCTGGTGTACCTGGTTTAACATTATCACCAATTCTTGTCGTAAGCCTATGCAGTCCTCGGTGTTTTGTCCTCTTTCTTGGTGAAATTCACACATAACGTTTGATCTCTTGGATCTGACTTCATCTTTTGCGGCCACTACACCTATGTGCCGAGCTTTTCTAATGCGTACACTATTTCTGAAGGAGAAACATAAAAGTTATGAGTAGATAATAGTGGAGGCATACCTCTTTCGTTGAGTTGCGGTGTGTTATGTTGAGGCACGGTATAAACATGTTGCAGAGGAGCTGGATTGGTTTTGCGGATATAGGGCTGGTGCCTTTCTCTCGAGTGAAATGTAGTGGTTGGTCCCGTCGGCCATTCTTTTGGCAATTTTTCCTTTCTTCGGTTTAAACTGATGTTCGTTGTTGGATCAGGCCGTTTAGTTCATCCTCATCTTCCATTACCTCGGCGCATTAGGCATTGTGGATTTCTTCCCACATGGTGGGGGCATACTTCATGAGTCTACTTAGCAGGCTTTAGGTTGCTTTCGACCGATTTCTATTTAACCCGTTTTGGAAGTCTACTACCGCCATCACTTCTAACACATTTGGTAGGCTCATCCTTACTTTATTGAATCGGGCTAGGGAGTCCCGGAGTCCCTTGCATGTCGTCTTCCTGACGGCGAAGATATCATTTACCCTGGCCTCTGCCTTTTTCTCTCCTACATGAACGATGACGAACTTATATGCTATTTCTTCGAACGTCGATATAGATCGTGATGGTAGTTGGAAATACCATGTCAACGCTCCCCCTGTTAGGGTTTGGCCGAACTTTTTCAGCAGTACTGATGGCACATGTTCTTTCGATAGATAGTTACCTTTTATTGCAGTAATGTAATGGATCAGGTGATTCTCCGGGTCCGTGGTACCATCATATATTTTCAGATATGGTGGAATTTTGAAGGTTTTCGAAATAGAATGGGGAGTTGCCCCTTCGCTATATGGTTGTTCAAAGAATTAGCCCACATCGCGTTTTGACAACAACTTCGGAGCGCCTGGTATTTTAGCAACTCTTTCCTGATGCTCCTTCATCTGGTCGCGGAGTGTCTTGTTCTCATTTTCCATTTCTTCTATCTTCTTTAAGATGGCCGTAAGTGCACCGTTACTTGCATTAATGATAGTGTGGGTGTTACCTGTTTGCGGAATTTCTGACTTACCGGCAACAGCTGCGGCTTCCGCAGGTATTGTACCTTCGATATCCCTCTGAGTGGACTTTTCGAGCATGTTGATCAGGGTGTTTGTCAACCATTCCTCTAATAGCCTTTTCATGGCTGGGGTTGCTTCTCCTGATGCGGATATTGAGGTCTCCCTCTCGCGCAAGACAGTCAAGCCCCCGTGCAGTGGGGTTGAGATTTCTCCCTCCGGCGTAGCATTTGGCGTTGTGTTTTCGTTATCTTCCCCAGCTTCTTCATTGAGGGAATTCAAAAGTTTTTTCGTAACATTTACTATGGCTTTTATTGTTGGCCTTTGTGAGGTTTAAAAAAGAGGCGATTATTTCTTTCAATAACCTAGGGGAAACTAAGATCTCAGTTATAAAAATTCCCACAGATGGCGCCAAATTGTTTGACTCAAAGATATCATAATCTTTTTGAATAAATCAATTAAAGAAAATGAAGGGGAAAAATCTTAGCTAAGTATAATTTCTCTAGAACGAAAGATGGGTAAGGGAAATACGGATAATAAGACTTCTTTCCTTTCTAGATAGACCAACCTCTCACATTAAATCTTTTTACTTGTTCTTTTAAATAGGTTCATAGTGTATATTCTGAATCAATACCAACTTTACAAAGTTTTTGTTCTCTCTCTATATAAGGAGCGAAATCCTCTTGAACTATAAAAAGAAAACAAGTTATAAGGAATATTCGAAGAAATATTCCTAACGTCTCCTAATGGGCTTGTACTTTTACGAGGGTCATATAGTCTCTTGTTTTCCTTAAGGTCGTTCTCCATAGGACGTCGAGTCAGGAAAACCTCTCATTTATCGTATTCATTGTCGATCATGATCGGTCAAATTTGAACCCATACAGCGATTATCCTCAGTCTCGTGAGATAGATGTGCAAATAAATGGACGTCAGATTTTATGTTAAACATGTTCGTAGTAGAAAGCAAAGATAGTACTGCAAGCCCAAGTTCCCTAATGCACTTCTTGGCTCGTCTGAGACGTACGTCAGACTCACGGCATATCATACATCGACTTGTCAAGAAATATTTGAAATTGGACCTTTCATTAATTTTGCACCGTGAAACATGTTTAGAATCACAATCTTTTATGTTGAATCATTTGTATTCGTAAAAATACAAGAAATATCAATTATATCGAATCAAAGAAATAAATGAAGCAAATAGAACTTGTTGAGATATGTAGGGCTATGATGATAAAACCCATACATGGACCATTCTGAGTCAATGAGGGACTCATATCTGAGCCTAATAGGCTATTTGTATAATAGGCTATGGTATGTAAATAGGACATTTTCTGTAATAAGGTTATTTCTGTAATAGGCTATCTATGTAATAGGCTATATGTGTAAAGGGTCATTTTGTATATATGTATAGGGGTCGCTTGTTAAACGGACTTGAGGGGTCATTTGATGAAATAATATCTTCTCTCTTCTTCGAGAGTCTTCCGAAACTCTCCTCCTTCTCTCTACTTTCTCTCTCTAAATTTCTATGATTTCTTGCATGTTTTCATGGTATCAGAGCCTACATAATGATCCGATGATACTTTTATGTGAATCAGTAGTTCATTTGAACTGTTCTCTGATGAAATTTTTGGGGTTTTCTGAGATCGAAAGGTCAGTGATGGTTTTGACTCCGATTGGGCCTGTTTCGAGCCTTTATCTTCACGATCTATGACCTTTCTCTTCTCTTGAACGGTTCAATCGATTGTTGTAGAATTTTTGGAGATTTTCCGGTGAGTTTTCAACTTCTAGGGTTTCTGGTGGTCAAATCGGTCGTTTGACAACTATCCGGTGGTTTGATACTCATTTTTGCGGGTGTTTTGGGTGTTATTGTTACTGCTCCGACATCCTTGACGGTATCTCCGGCAAAATTTTGACGGTTGTTCCTAGGGCCCATACCTAGGGTTTTATCTGTTGTTAAAAGGCCGATCTTCTCCGATTGCGAAGAAGGACGGTAACACTGTTCCTATTCTTTGGTTATGTGCGATTGTTTGATTCTATTTGTGAAAAATTTGTTTCGGTTGTGAATACTGATATTTGGTGATATTTGTGGGGCCTTCTGTTTCAGTTTCAATATACTTGTTTTAATTCATCATTTGAATATGGCATCTAACACAAATGTTGGTGGTTCTGGTGGTAATTCCGGTTCTATAGACTCTTCCAGCCCTTTGTTTGTAACTTCTTCTGATGTGCCTGGTGTGTCCCTTGTTCCCACTCCCTTCTCGGGTAGTGGTTATGGAGGTTGGAAGCGTAAGATGATTATGGCTTTGTCTGCTAAGAATAAAATTTGTTTCATTGATGGTTCCTTTTCTCGGCCTAGTACTAACGTGACCCAACAGAGACTATGGGATAGATGTAATATGTTAGTTATGTCCTGGTTGACCTCTTCTTTGTCTTCTCAAATTGCTGACAGTGTTCAATATTCTGATACTGCCCAAAGTATGTGGTCTCAGCTTGAAAAGAGATATGGTACCCCCAATAAGACTAAAATTTTTGAACTTAAAAGGGAACTCTCTCAGACATCCCAAGGCTCTCTTGATATAGCCTCATATTTTAACAAACTTAAAAGTTTGTGGGATGAATTGGGCACAATGTGCCCAAACCATGGACAGAGGTGTACTTGTGCTGCCAGAAATGGTATAATCGAGGAAGATGATGAAAACAAGATCTATCAGTTCCTCATGGGATTGAATGAAACATATTTGGGAGTAAGGAGTAATTTGTTGATGATGCAGCAGTTTCCTTCCCTTGACAGTGTCTATAACATTGTGCTCAATGATGAAAAACAGAGACAAGTTAAGTTTGTCTCTCATATCAGCCCAGACTCTATTTCTTTCAATGCCCATACTGACAAGCATTCTGCTGGGTCCAACCAGGGCAAATTGTCTGGTTCTAATTTCAAACCCAGAGTCAACTTTGAGCAAAATAGAGGAAACTTATTCTGCAGATATTGCAAGAAGTCTGGACACTTAATTGATAAGTGTTACAAGCTCCATGGTTTTCCTCAAAACAATAATTACACCAAGGGAAGGAAATCTGCAGCTGCTCATGTTTCTACTGGCCCTGATTGTGTGTCTGATTATAATGGGAATTCTAATTTGTCTGTTCCTCTTGGGGATCCTATTTCCAGTCAACCTGTGATACAAGGGTTGAGCAGACAGCAATGTGATCAAATTATAAGTTTGATTCAACAGACTCTCTCAAGGGATTCCAGTGATCAAGCTCCTGCTCCCATGTGTTCTGCTATTTTGCTGGTACTATGCTGTCTGAGAGTCTTGTTTCTGATTCCAAATTGTGCATGCTTACAAACATTAATTCTGTCACCTGGATCATTGATTCAGGGGCTTCTAACCATATGACTTATGACAAAAATCTGCTTTTTTGATATTATACCTTTAACTGTCCCCTACCTTGTTACCCTTCCTAATGGTTACAAAGTAAAAGTCACCTGTACAGGCTCATTTGCATTAACTTCTTCCCTTACTCTTCACAATGTACTTTTAGTCCCTTCCTTCAAACATAATTTGATTTCTGTTCATAAATTGATGAAACAATTAAATTGTTTAGTTCTGTTCACTCCAACTTCATGTCTCCTTTACCTGTTACAGGACCTTTCTCTGAAGAGGCTTCTGGATCTTGGTAAGGAGGAAGCTGGGTTATACAAGTATTCTTGGCTACCTCCTTCCTCTTCTACCTCTTCTAAATCCTCCTCTACTTCTGAGCATAGTGTTTCTAATGTTTGTAATGATGATGTTGTTTCTGACAGCAAACATTTTAGCTCATCCTCAATTGTACATACTTCCAGTTGTAATAATGCTGCCACTTTTGATATGAATTACATTTGGCATTTGAGATTAGCACATACTTCTTTTGCTAATATGAAACATATTTCTGGTTTATCTTTTCCTTTTGCTTCTAAACAACCTTTTCCTTGCTCTATTTGTCCTATGGCAAAACAGACCAGATTACCTTTTCCTGATAGCAGTATTAGTACTAGTAGACCCTTTCAACTAATACATGTAGATACTTGGGGTCCTTACCATACTTCTACTTCCTTTGGCAGCAAATACTTTCTCACCATAGTTGATGATTTTTCTAGGGCCACCTGGACACATTTGATGGGATCTAAAAGCAATGCCTTCCCTTTACTTAAATCTTTTATCTCATATGTTCAAGCTCAGTTTCACACCATGGTCCAGATTGTCAGGAGTGATAATGCCCTGGAACTGGGTTCCAGTGCTGAAGGGATTTCCTTTTTCAGTAAGGTGGGGATTGTACATCAAACCACTTGTCCTCATTCCCCTCAACAAAATGGGTTGTTGAAAGAAAACACAGAACTTTACTTGAAACATGTAGAGCCCTTCTTTTCCAGTCTGGTTTACCTGTCTCATTTTGGGGGGATTGCTTGTTAACTGCAACTTACCTCATTAACAGACTCCCATCCAGAGTTCTTCACCATAAGTCACCTCATGAAATTTTACATGGTTCTCCCCCATCTTACTCTCACTTGAGGGATTTTGGTTGTCTAGCTTATATTGTTGTTCCTATTCCTCAAAGGGATAAGCTAAAATCTAGAGCTCATTCTTGTGTCTTTCTAGGTTATCCTTTTGGTAAGAAAGGATACAAATTGTATGATTTAAATTCTAAGAAATGTTTTGTCTCTAGAGATGTTGTCTTCCATGAAACTCATTTTCCTTTCAAAACAGCACCTCCACCTTCTTCACCTCCTCCACCTATTCCTTTCTCTGATGACACCCTTGAACAGAATTTTACCTTACCTCTTTCCAGTGATCCTCCTTCTAATCCTAATATTACTTCTCCTGCCTCACCTCTTTCCAGTGCTTCTTCTTCTTTCAATCCTGATATTCCTTCTCCTGACTTACCTGCTTCTCAGCCTGTTACCATACCCAGAAAATCCACTAGACACCACAATCCTCCTTCCTACCTAAAGGATTATGTGTGCCAACTTCCTGCATTTTCTGGTTCTTCTTCCTCTAATTTGGAATCTGAACCTATGTATTACTCTCAAGCTGCATCTGTCCCAGCTTGGCAGGATGCCATGAGGCAAGAATTTGATGCCCTGGATGCTAACAACACTTGGGACATTGTACACCTTCCTCCTGGTAAGAAATCTATTGGCTGTAAGTGGGTTTACAAAATAAAATACAAATCTGATGGTACTATTGAGAGATATAAAGCAAGGCTGGTTATTAGAGGTGATACCCAGGTTGAGGGTGTTGATTTTACAGACACATTTTCTCCTGTTATTAAGATGACTTCAGTGAAATGCCTTATTGCTGTGGCTGTCAAGAATCACTGGCCCTTGTTTCAGCTTGATGTCAATAATGCTTTCCTTCATGGTGATTTAGATGAGGAAGTTTTACATGAAACTTCCTCCAGGTTTGATTGTTTCTGATTCTACTTCTCCCTCTACTTCTTCTTCCCTTCCTTTGGTTTGCAAACTCAAGAAATCTTTATATGGGATTAGGCAAGCCTCCAGGCAATGGTATGCTAAGCTGTCCTCTGCTCTTCATTCCAGAGGTTACAGGCACTCTTTGAATGACTATTCTTTATTCTTGAAAGGTACTCCTGGTTCCCTTGTTGTGGTTGCTGTGTATGTTGATGATATTATAATAACTGGGGATGACTGTGATGAGATTGCTGCCTTAAAAATCTTCTTGGATGATACATTTAAAATCAAGGATTTGGGGTCATTGCATTATTTCTTGGGTCTTGAGGTAAAACATGTCCCTGGTGGGATACACCTGAATCAGCATAAGTATGTTACTGATTTGCTACATGCCTTTGATTGTGTTTCTGTTTCCCCTGTTGTTTCTCCTCTGGACATTTCTATCAAGTTACATGCTGATTCTGGTGATATTTTGCCCTCTCCTGACCAGTTCCGGAGTCTTGTTGGCAAATTATTGTTCTTAACTCATACTCGACCTGATATATGCTTTGCCGTGCAACATCTGAGTCAATTTCTTAAATGCCCCAGGGTTCCCCATATGTCTGCTGCCATGCATGTTTTGCGATATCTTAAAGGCACTCCTTCTTTGGGTCTGTTTTATTCTGATATTGCTGATTATTCTGTGACTGGATATTCTGACAGTGACTGGGCTGCTTGCCCTGATACTAGACGTTCTGTTACTGGTTTTTGTGTACTTTTGGGTGGCAGTTTAATTAGTTGGAAGTCGAAAAAACAACCAGTTGTCTCCCTTTCTTCTGCTGAGGCAGAATACAGAGCCCTTAGCAAGGTTACAGCTGAATTAACTTGGCTCTCTCGTTTACTTGAAGATCTTGGGGTATCTGTTCCATCTCCTATTTCTATATTTTGTGACAGTCAAGCTGTTGTTCACATTGCTAACAATCCAGTTTTTCATGAACGTACCAAACACATTGAGGTGGACTGTCACTTTATTCGGGATCTGTTGCACACTGGTTTTCTCAAGCTTTCTCATGTTCCTACCTCTCGGCAGCTGGCTGATTTGTTGACTAAGCCTTTATCCGGGACTGCTCTTTTTCCACTTTTGTCCAAGTTGATGGTGGTTTCCCCCCCCTTCAACTTGAGGGGGGGTGTTGAGATATGTAGGGCTATGATGATAAAACCCATACATGGACCATTCTGAGTCAATGAGGGACTCATATCTGAGCCTAATAGGCTATTTGTATAATAGGCTATGGTATGTAAATAGGTCATTTTCTGTAATAGGGTTATTTCTGTAATAGGCTATCTATGTAATAGGCTATATGTGTAAAGGGTCATTTTGTATATATGTATAGGGGTCGCTTGTTAAACGGACTTGAGGGGTCATTTGATGAAATAATATCTTCTCTCTTCTTCGAGAGTCTTCCGAAACTTTCCTCCTTCTCTCTACTTTCTCTCTCTAAATTTCTATGACTTCTTGCATGTTTTCAGTACTGCTGCTCATACATATTCTGTTAACAGAGGAAATTTCATTGAACGTAACGAACTTATAGTATTAATCTTGGAAAATGATCAAACAAATTTTTCTATGTATAAAATCACTCTAACGAACTGATCTGACGAAGCTTACCAACTGTTGGCAAACTTAGGGATCCGATGTGTGTCTTTCGTGACATATTTTAGGATAAATTTGTACTAAACGCTCTTTAATTATTAATATATATATTTTTTGTATGCTCAACAAAAAAAAAAAAGAAACATCCTGGCTTTTTCTTTGAAAAAATCACCTTCCACCTATATATGCATAATTTTACTTCAAATATTCGCGTGAGTGACCATTCAGTAAAGGCAGGCAATCGAAAAGTTTTATGTTATGGACATTGATATAGACATGCAATGTGAAATTTAAAAACTAATCAACAAATTAACCATTGTTTTGGATAATTAGGAACAAGTTGTAATATTAAAACAGATATATAAATGGTCTCTTAGGAACATGATTTTTTTATGCCTACTTGACTATATATATCTTTCTTTCGCTTGTATGAATACACTGTTTCAGTTAACAGTTTATATAATTAAATGAAGCGTTAGGTTTCTGTCAGACCAACTTGTACTATGAATTACCATCTCTAATTTCAACTTAACTAAAAATAACAACTTGTTTCATGATGTGAAAAATAAACTAGGACTTGTGGTAGTATCTAGTTGTTGGTTGTTAGGATAAACAAAATCAGGTCTTATGCGAAAGCTAGCAAATGAATCTTGAGCAACACTAAATTAGACAAGAAAAGAAAAATATACTAAAAGATACACAAACGTATAACATAGTTCGGTCATCTAACCTACGTCCACGGCAGAGATGAGCAATCCACTATAATTAAAAAAGTACAAAATATCGAGAAAACAACCTCACAAAGAGGCAAACATAAGTGACAGACTAACACTTGTCCGGTAAAGTTCTCCCCCCAAATAAAAATCTCGAGCCCCCTATGGCTACATTGTGGATGCTATTGAATCAGAGTGGCGGATCTTCAATTTATAGAACTCCAAATCTTTTCCTACTACAAAAAAGACTAGCAAAATATGGAAGAATTATATTTTCCTTCTAGGAAAACAAAAATTTCATTATGGTAAATAAGTTGTCATTTCCTTCATGAAATAGGAAAACCAATTATAGTAAGAAAATCTGGACAAACACCTAACAATTCTCCTCCTTGGCCTGAATTTTCTGATAAAATAAACTTGATCCACTTTCTTCGCATAGCCTTCAACAGGGTCACATCTCTAGATCTCCGCTAGGGGTGTGCATTCGATTTATCGATTCGATTTTTATCCTTATCGATAATTACTTATCGGTTATCGATTTTTACATATGCTTATCGTTATCGTTTCAATAAGATTTCGATTTTTTCGATTTCGATTTATCGACTTTTGGGGCTTATCGATTCGATTATCGATAACACCAATAAGCCAAGAGGCGGGCTGCACACTTTGATTATCACGGCTGAAAATATTGAGATAATACAACATAGTACTTTGATTCTCTAATTTTAAACTAACATATGACAATGTGAACTTCAGACTCAAGCATAACATTCACATTCAGTCTAATGGCCTTATACTGTCCTGGGCAATTTGAAATGATACAAATCCCTTTCCAAATGTTACTTTAAGAATTAACGCACGCCAAAAATTATTACAACAAGCACACACACAATCCTAATAGTTCAAATGCTCAAACAAAAAAGCTTAGTAATTCGTCTGTCCAATTATTACAATAAAACTGTAATGAAAGCTGTAGAACTGGAGAAGAAGATCACCAGCAGCAGACAGCAATACAACAGGCAGCAGCAGGCAGCAATACAACAGGCAGCAGCAGGCAGCAATACAACAGGCAGCAGCAGACTGTCATGAAGAAGAAGATCAGCAGCAGCAGGCAGCAGCAGGCAGCAATACAACAACAACAACAATAGGATTTAGAACAGCTCAACAAAAAGAAGAAGAAAGATCAGCAGCAGCAGACAGCAGCATTCAGCAATACAACAACAACAACAATAGGATTTAGAACAGCTCAACAAAAAGAAGAAGAAAGATCAGCAGCAGCAGACAGCAGCATTCAGCAATACAACAGCAGCAATAGGATTTAGAACAGCTCAACAAAAAGAAGAAGAAAGATCAGCAGCAGCAGACAGCAGCATTCAGCAATACAACAACAACAGCAATAGGATTTAGAACAGCTCAACAAAAAGAAGAAGAAAGATCAGCAGCAGCAGACAGCAGCATTCAGCAATACAACAGCAGCAATAGGATTTAGAACAGCTCAACAAAAAGAAGAAGAAAAATCAGCAGCAGCAGACAGCAGCATTCAGCAATACAACAACAACAGTAATAGGATTTAGAACAGCTCAACAAAAAGAAGAAGAAAGATCAGCAGCAGCAGACAGCAGCATTCAGCAATACAACAGCAGCAATAGGATTTAGAACAGCTCAACAAAAAGAAGAAGAAAGATCAGCAGCAGCAGTACATCAGCATTCAGCAATACAACAACAACAGCAATAGGATTTAGAACAGCTCAACAAAAAGAAGAAGAAAGATCAGCAGCAGCAGACAGCAGCATTCAACAATACAACAGCAGCAATAGGATTTAGAACAGCTCAACAAAAAGAAGAAGAAAGATCAGCAGCAGCAGTACATCAGCATTCAGCAATACAACAACAATAGCAATAGGATTCAGACCTGAAATGTCAATAGCAAACTTTGGCTGCCCATCGGAATCTACCAGCAGAAGGAACAGTTGCTTCATTTAGAGTATTTTGGATATTCTGTAGAGCTGGGAATGTTAAGTTCACAAAGGAGTTGTTGTAGCTGTCTAAAAAGCTCATTACCAACTGCCACATATCTGTAGACAGATTAAAATGCATCATAAAAAACCGAACTTAAGAACTTTGTAATACATAACATTCTTTTACAAAGTATATAGTTAATTTTTTGAATAGAAGTTCATGTATCAGTGGTAAGACTTACTCTTTGACTTGTTCCTTTAAGAAACTTCATTAATTTATTTTTTTCCACATTTAAAAGAGCAAAACAATCCCGTGTAATAGTAGTACGGGAAGGAATATGAAAACAAGGTTGTGCCACTTTCATAAATTTCCTAAAGCTTTCCTTCTCAACAAAACTAAACGGAAGTTCATCAACAATCACCATACGACACAAAGCCATCCTACACTCTTCTTGATCAAATTTCCATGGAATAAGATTACCTTTATTACCCCCCGGTAATGTTAGAAATTGTAATAATTTTTGACCTTTTTCAACTTTATAAGGATTCTTTGGACATTTATCAATATGACCATTCATTTGTGTCGTACTTTTGCCTTTTGTCTCAAAATATTCTTGTCCACAAAATCTACATGCATATTTATTATTTCCTTTAGCATCAACTTTTTCTTCAAAAAAATCCCATGCCCGAGATCATTTTCTCCTTTGTTTTGAAACTGTCGAGTGAGTAGTTGCTGCTGTAGAAGCAGAATCTTTACTGTCATCGGCTACTTTACCAATATTATCATTTTCAGCCATGTGAAGTGAATTAAGAATGCAACTTACAGTTTATTTCCTGCTTTGTATTCCTCTGCTTCTTTAATTATTTCCCTTACAATTTCCTTCTCCCTTTTCTCCTTCTCCTCAAGCCGTATTGCATTCAATCTGGAAAATGAAACAAATATCAAACCTCTCACATAAGGAATGAGCAAGGACATGTAATCAATCGACATAAAAGATATGTTTTAAGAGCAAGGAATTACAAGAGCAAATTCTCATTAAAGATATATTTTAAAAAAATATTAAAACACGGACGGACAATTTTTGTCAAGAACAAATCTTTCGAAACATCTAAGTTGCAGATATGAGAGGATGACAATTAAAAAACCTTCACAACAGCCATGAAATTGGAGCGAGAATTAGACAGATTAAGAACGACATCAGTCATTATATTCAGTCGTCAAAATTTAAAAGTTTAAATAGAACCGAAACAAATTGGGGAAAAAAAGAAATTGGCAAAAAAATGAAAATAAAGCTTACCTGAAATATGAAAAGAACTTACAAAAAGCACTTCAAAGCGGGAGAGAGCGGCGACGTTTCTTATTAATGTTTGGGAGAAAATGAGGAAGACGAAGAACCGAAGAAAATCGAAGAAGATCGAAGAAGAAGCTGCGCAGCGCAGGCAGGGTTAGGGTTAGGCTTTTACTATTCTGTAATCGGTATATTGTAATTAGGGGTTAGGTTACTGATTGTATAGTATATATATGTGAAGGGTTAGGTTAGGCAAGCACAAGCAGCGAAGAGTCAGTCACTCAGCTAACTGTAAGGATAGGGTAGTCATATTATTATAAAGTAAGGGTATATTTGTCTTTGTAATATATCTTATCGATTTATCGATAAACCGATAAACCGAATGGCCAAAATCGAAATCGAATCGATAAACCGATAAGGAAAATTTTTTGAAATCGAAATCGAATCGATAAACCGATAAACCGATATCAATAAACCGATAACAAATAATCGATTCGATTTATCGATAAACCGATTTGAATGCACACCCCTAATCTCCGCTATAAAGTTTGTCTCAACGGGCGTAGCACACCAGTCAAATTTCTCTGTAAAAAATCATGATTATCGTCAAATATGTTGTGGCTAGAACTGAAGCCGACAAGATAAACCTGTTTTGAACCTCGCTTTGATACCACTTGTTAGGATCGAAAAAAGTCAGGTGTCATATGGAAGCTAGTAAAGCAACAATTGAAATGTGATAAATCGGGCATCAAAGAGAAATATACTAAAAGAGACACAAACATTTAACGTAGTTTGGTCAACTGGCCTATGTCCACGGCGGAGATGAGCAATCCACTATAAAAAGAGAATACAAAATATCGAGAGAACAACCTCACGAAAAGGCAAACACAAGTAACACACTAACACTTATCCGATAAAGTTCTCCCCTAAACACGACTCTCACGTCCCTTATGGCTACGTACATTGTGGATGCTACTGAATGAGAATGGCGGATCTTCAATTTATAGAAATCCAAACCTTTTCTTATAAGAAAAGGGATTATCCAATATGGAAGAATTATATTTCTTTCTAGGAAAAGAAAAACTCAACTATGATAAATATGTTGTCCTTTCCTTCATGAGATAGGAAATTAATTATGGTAAGAAAATCTGGACAAATACCTAAATTCTAATTGCAACATATTCGACGGGTTTAATTCTAACCGTAATATATTTGATGATAATCATAATTTTTGTCGAAAAATTTGATCAAAATACTACATATATTGAAACAAAGTTTGTGACGAAGATTTGAAGATGCGACCTCTTAAAAGCTACGCGAAGAAGGTGAAGCTTTCTATCAAAAACTGAGAGTTAGAGAGGATTCTAGCACTTCTCATTTATTATGGGGAATCTTTTACAATACGACATAGGACCACTTTGAAAGATTACGAAACATGTCCCCTCAAAATATAAAAAATCGCAAGTTTCGCTTCTCTTAACTTCTAAAAGGTTGTTGATATCTCAAAATAATCAAGAAACATTTTTTTAACTCATACTTAACGAAGTTGGATAAGGACATCCTAGTACCACTAGAGCTTAAATCATGTTTACTTTGGATTGTAAAACTGAAGTCTGTGGTAGTTGGTTGGATTTTGATAGTACAACAAGGCAATGGGTAATATCCTTTTGCAGATTCAGTTACTAAACAAGTTGGTGGAAGAAGACCTTTTAGTGGATTAGCGTATTCATACTACTAATTAAAATATGTCACAATCATTAGATTATCCAGCAGTGTATGACAATTGGTGACTCTTCAATTGTTTTAAGGGCATGATAATCATATTCATAGTACAAACACTCCAGGACACAATCAAACCATGTTGACATTACTGTATTTGTTCTTTTGTTCTGATGCTATTTCGTTGAAGTTGCTAGATTCTTAAAAGGTTGTTGAAAACTCAAAGTAATCAAGAAATATATCTTTTAAGGCGTGACTTAACCAAGTCCAACAATAATATTCATGTTAAAAGAAGGATATACAAAACTTGAAGTCTGTGTTCGGTTAGATTTTTTATTTATTTATAATAATTTATTAAAAACAAGGCAATTGATAAGAAACTACAGGATGCTGGCATATTCATAGCATTTTGCAGATTGAGATGGAACTTCCTAAGATTGAGATGTAACTTCTTAGGAGTCGGTTGGTACGATGGATAAGTAAAAATAATCTCCCATTTTATTCTTTGTTTAGTTACTAATTATAAATAAGTTAACCCAAGATTAAAAATAATATTGTGATAACTTATATCCGTCAAAGATAGAATAATAATTTCAGGATAAAACAGTAAAATTGATAATTTCAAAATTAATACAACATACCAAATAATCAATATAAAATAATATCAAAATAACTAATACCAACATAATAAATTTCAGTATAGCTAATCTTAGTTTAACTTATTTCAAGCTAAACAACCCCTTAGTGAATTCTTTTTTTCTCGCTAATAAATCTGTCACATTCATTTGATTATCCAGCAGTATATACCAAATAGTAGCAACTTCAACTGTTTAAAGCGCATGTATTATCCTATTCAAAGTACATCTACTCCACGACACAATCACACCATGTTGATAACACTGTACTTTCTGTACTTGTTCTTTTCCATAAAGCCAATTGGCAGAAATCGCTAGTTTTTTCATTCAAGAAACAATACAATGTGTCACGTATGGGTGCGCAAAAAAAAGTCGATAAATCGCACCAACTCGATAATCCGAGTCAAACCGGAAAAAAAAAACCCGACTATGGTTTGGTTTGACTTGGTTTGGTGTTGGAAAAAAAATCCCGACCATAATTGGTTTGGTTTGGTTTTAACTAAAGAAAGTCAAACCGAAACCAAACCAACCCGACATTACATATATAGCAATTTTAGATATATTTAATATATAAATATACTTATTGTAATGTAATTTATAAATATTTCTTAAAAAACTTCATAATTTTATCTTTTAAGGTATTATTTCAAGGTTTGATTTAGAACTTTTGAATGCTCCAATAAGTTTTATAGCCATTAATATTAGTAAATTAAATAACGCTAGCAATCAATACTAATGCAAACAAAAGATATTCAATTCAATATTACGAAGGGGAATGTATTAAATGTCTATTTTTTATTTTGCAATAATTTAGATAAAACTACATAACCTATTTTTATTTTTCTTTAGCTTTTAGGCATATAATTAATACACCTCATTAGTCTATCTAGTTTAGCATGAATTAGTGCTTTTAGATTATGTTTATTTTTATTATGACTTTTTAATTAGCAATATTTATATTACATAATTTTATTATTTTTTATTGTTGAATATTTTAGGATAATGGCATGAGTCATGACATATCTCATATTTTGTATTATTTTCTTGAAAAATACTTTATATAGTTGTATCTTACTAGGATTAAAGAAATATTTTGAGCATACGTTATATATTTTGTTCTATGAAGATTTTTACCGGAAAAAAATTCGAAAAAACCCGAATAACCTAAAATCCGAAAAAACCCGAGAAAAACCGATATTGAAAAACCCGAATTTATTGGATTGGTTTGGTCTTTAGATTTAATAACCCGACACAATTGGTTTAGTTTGGTAATTGTAAAATCCGAACCAACCCGGTCTATGTACACCCCTAGTGTCACACATTCATTGTTTTTTTAATCAGAAATATTGATGAATAAGAAAATATCATTCGAACAAATCAGCAAGTTTTTCAATTCCTGAAAATATACCCAGGACAAAGATCAAAAAAGGATTCTAAAAAGGACAGTGGATAGATTTCACCTGATTCTGGGTGAAGTCACTTCATTTCAAGTTACTGTTACTTTTATGTCGGTGTTTTATCTTTTTTCACCAAGGTGATGTTGATAGCACATCTGCCACAAACACTTATGCTACTATGAATAATGACGACACATTTTTTATGGACCATTCTAATCTCAGCCCTTTTGTTTTTTATGGAAGTGTCAAATTTGCAACAATTTTTCCTCAACTTTTCTATTTTTCATGTCTTTTGGACGTTTCTACTATGATTGCACCTTGACTCTTCCAACACCCCTTTCGTAATAGCAATGTTTTTCTTCAGTTATTCAAACGACCCCGAAGTGAAAAACATCTTAAGTGGAAGAAAGGAACATAAAAAGAGGTGAGATGAAATTGTAACAGTCAATCCATGTGTTAAACAGTACATTTAATATAAATGGGAATTCCAACTTGGCCGCTATGCATATCCTGAGCAGCAACGACCCAGTAAAGTCCCACTAGCGGGGTCTGGAGATGGTAGTATATATACACAGACCTTACCCCCTCCTCCAGGAGTAGTACGCGTACCCTGAGCGATACCAATTTATGTAAGAACCTATTTATTCCACCAAAATAAAGAACACTTTTGTCATAAAACTTTTATTCTAACATCCACTAACAGACAGCATTACCAGCAGTGACATCCAACAGAGATAACAGTGTCTTAATATCTCAGCATCCCAGTAGAACATCCAACAAAGGGTAGCAAATACACATAAGCTGAATAAAGGATACTAATCCGTAAGACTAAAACACAACATATGAAAATGGCAAGCAGCTTATGAGAAAGTTGTATTGTATTCCATAAGCCATTGCAGCTTGAAATATGACAGTTGATCTACTCTTTCTGATAAAAGGAACGCAAGGCAAGCGCTACGCCCAATATCAACAATGGTAACAAGAATTGCAATATCTTAGATAAATTTCCAGAACCAAGGTTTCCAGGGGGTGGTGGAGTTACAGGCGGAGTATATTTGTGCTTAACAGGAAGGGTAGAACTGTCAATCTCACCAACGTAGTATTTCTTCATCATCTCTCTTGCATCATCACTGTGACCAACATCTTCAAAATCATCTGTTGCATCCTTCCCTATTTACCGCACAAATTTAACACGTATCGTATCTCAATTAGTATGTCGGCCAGAGGCGGATGCAAAGCATCAGTACCGGGTTCAACAGAATCCGGTACTTTTGGCGCGTAACATAAATTTATGTGTAAAGATTCATTAATATTGCAATATATAGCAACATGAAGCCATAATTTCAAAAATACAACGGGTTCAATGCTAAAACGTTACACGTTGAACTCATAAAACTTAAATCCTATATCCGTCACTGATGCCGGCTCACGAAAACGACTAAGATACCCTCTAAGAGTTTAGTCTTACCTGTTGCAGTCAGCAAGACATCATCACCTCCAGGATGATCATCCAGAAATGAGGTTACATTATAAACCTAAGATCAAGTTGTCAAACATGATATCAAAAGACAATAGGATGGAAATTAAATGATAGCAACAGTAAATAACAATTAGAAAAACACCGTACAACAACGCCGCCAGCATAGGATGTTTCGCTTTACGCCTGGTGACAACAGTATTTATTTCCATAGGTTAAATAGAGTCTATGTCAAGAACCAAAAGTGATGAAAACTAGGTAATATTACAGATTCAGGTTGTGATGTATTCGTTAATCTGGATTTCTTACCTTATGCAACATCTAGAAATCTTAGAGAACATGAAACCATTCTAAAATGCATCATGGTCAGTTAACATTAAAAATTGGAAGTGTAGAAGTTTCAAGCTATAACATTCAAGTCAAGCATTTTTGCGTCAGTGGACATATCAAACATAGCAGCAAGTATGAAATATCACAAGACAAGGAATGAGAGAGGCCGTTCATATTATAGAATCACATTATAAGAATGAGCAGGAGAGGTGAAATAGCATGGTCCTCCCCATAAGACGAAAAACTTATCACCATGTATTAGTGTATAGACAATGTAACCATTACATGGAAAAGAATGTCTATGTAACTCAGGATTGATTAAGTGTCATAATTATAAATGTATGAGAAAGTTACAACTTAGGGTATGCAGGTAGCAAAATGATACAGAGAACATGTAATGAATAAATTGGTCTAGCTGGAAGCTAATGATGACTTAGAAGTTATTGATAATACAGGATCATTGGGAAAAAGCTAGATCAACGAGGAGATCAAGAGCTTGTCCAATGAAAGAGCACAAGCAGACAAGCCTTCGACCATTTCCCTGTGACGTCATATAAGGCTAGTGGTAAAAGAATATCAATTAACAAGTGCTTCTACCTCGTGATATTTCCATATGTGTAATAGGTAGAATGTTGTATGCTGGTGCATAATTGTTCTAAAAGTCACATATCTCTTGGTAATTGGCACTCTGAGATATCACAGGAGAAATAAAACCGAATTGCATTACCTTCCCCTAACAGATTTGATCTCTATTATGTAGTTGAAAACCCAACCTAATTAAGTTCTCATACTTCCTCTCTTCTCTACTGTATGCTATTTAAGATATAGTTTTGCAGGAGCCAGCACTTTCCTGTTAGACAAGAATTTATTTTCACTAATTCCCCAAAAAACATGTCAATCTGTAATTGGTTAGATTGGGTTAGAGACAGTTCATAAAATTTGAACACCTGGACAAAAAATGAAATCTATCAATGTAGTGTAAAATTTTGTAACGCTAGCACTTTCGGTACTTTGTTAGTTTCTTAATTTTCACTAGCTTCCTTCCAGTAATGTAATACAATAATGTCCCTACAACTCGGGGTACCTCTCATCCCAATTTACTCTCAGGAAGACATTCTTTTATCTCTGAGCTTTGCTTTGTCCCCTTCGATTTTAGGTTCATTCTCTCTTTGATATTCAAATTGATGCTACAAAGCTTCAAGAATTCAAGACCTATACTCAACACACTAAATTATGCCCTCTTTTTATCTTCCTTTATTTTTTTTAAAGATATCTTCTTGTGTTCCAATTCTATAATTTTTAATCCATCTTATTAAGAAATATATATACTGGTGCTGTTACTTCATTTCTTTAATTATTATTTTCAGAATTGCATGGACCGGTTTATGCACTAAACCCCCATTACTTTCACTCTTCACTTTCTTCTTTTTCTATTCCTTTCTCCCTTCTGCTATTACTTTGTTTAATCCATAGCTGATACTTGCTATCTTCTTTGAAAATAAAGTAGGCAAAAAGTTTCTTTTGTTTACATTTGCCTGCCAAATGCTATCTTTATGTGTTTTTCTTTTAGGTAAGTTAAATGCCTATTAACATGTTAAAAACAAAGTATTTGGGTTTATACCTCAAAAAAAACACGGGCGGATTCAAGTGAACAAATTCTTACTTAGACGACATTTGGTGCATCTTTCTCACTTGCACATCTTAATTTCATTCCTTATTTCTGCTTTTTCCTATCTCTATTTACTCCATTTGTTAAATTTTAGCTTTCCAGTTTCACTACATAGGTCCCCCAACTCTATAAGGTGAAAATTGGAGCTTATATAACATGCTTCTCCCAAGAATTCTTCAGAAGAGCAAATGAGATTCTCAAATTTTTATGTTTTTCTTTGAAAAAATAAACTTCATTCACTCAGCATCCAGAAGATGCAAAGGATTAGAAAAAGAAAAAAGAAGTAGCTCCTACACATTGTTTGATAACTCCAAGCAATGAATTGGGAGCTTATAAAATGCAAAGAAGTGTCAATATTATTATATTACAGAGCCTACTCCAAGCAAAAAAGATTCATCAAAAATCTCTAGCCTTCAGGAAGTGATTAGGAGTTGAAATCCCTTCAAAACAGTAGTGATTTCCTTCTTTGCAAATGCACCGCAGAAGTCAAGTCCATCTTCCACATGTTTATCGCTTTCAAATTCTTACTGTAGTTCTTTTGATCACGAAGTAACAAGTGTTAGATTTATTTTTTATTTCTAGAAAAATGATTTGTCATAGTTGATTATACTAAGTACAAGCATAATTGAGTCCTAGATTTTATTACAGCATAAATTTTGATAGGCAATTCTTTTTGATAACCCAGAAATCTGATGTCTCCAGTCTCGAAACTCGGTGGATAATGAACCTTCCCCACTACCCTTCTCTACATAAACACTATGTTTGATTTAACAGTTATGATTCGAAACTCATGACATGCGCCTACCTTTGCTATTGAGCCATAGCACTGGGAGGCACGAATTATGGTGGGCATTAGTGTGCAGCCAATAATATTTTCTCAACTATACAGCATTTTGTCCTAAAGATGGAATATTACAACTTATACAGTTTAATATCTTTCTGCCACCATTTTTCCACTTCTCGCAAACATATTTGTGTTCAAGATTGTTTTCTGTGCAGCCAATAATATTTTCTCAACAATACAGTATTTTGTCCTAAAGATGGAATATTACAACTTATACAGTTTAATATCTTTCTGCCACCATTTTTCCACTTCTCGCAAACATATTTGCGTTCAAGATTGTTTTCTTCCTGTCACTGTTAAATCTTTAAATGGAATTAAGGGCAGAAATATGTTACCTGATATTTTTGACTCCCCCAATTTTCATCTAAACATCATGTCAATATTTACCTGAAATCTATCAATTTATGTTTTCTGGGGGGAGGGGTGGGGGAGGGGGGGTGGTTGCATTTTACCCTATTTCTCATTTAACTTGACTCTTATATGCCATATTCTTATGACATGAAATATATTTTTCCGAATTTCTGAATAGTTTGTGGAATGATTAATATCATTTTTCCTGGGATAAAATGGTCCGTCGCATTAGGAGAGAAAGAGTTCTTAGAACGAGTCACCAAAATATATTTTTTCTGCACCCAAAGACATGATAGAATGAGGATGATGCTTCCTCATCCCACCTCATCTGCCAAACCAATTATGCACTAAAGATTGAAAGCTTTGTTTAGAATCATCAAGATTATCTACTAATCAATTCCAGGATGCAGAAGCCAGTGAGAGTAAAAGGCTAGAAAGACCAATAACACATGCATAAATTGCGACACTGCAGGATAGGTAAAAATAATTAGAAGTAGACCGCAATCATTTTTTAATAAGGTAGAAGGAGATGGTAATCATTATAGAAGAAATTAGTGATAGGCTACCTTGTTGAGACCGGTAAGTGGAAATGAGACAATGAAAAGCATTAATTCATATATTCTACAAATATAATATGATGAGGTAACTTAAAAACTAAATTTAAAGAAAATATGGATAACTTGATCAAAGGGTTTTCAAATTACCAACAAATATTTATAGGAAGAAATTTGAACAAACATGTCGGTAGATACAGTAATGACTTCCATAGACGACGTTGCAATATATTTATGTTACAAACAAAAGAGTAAGGGAATGCTATGAAGAAAATGTATTTCGTATGACCTATAGACTCTAAGCATCAACACGGACTACTTAGCGTTAGCTAACCACAAAACACCATGAACATATCTATATAGGCTATATATACTAATGTGTTGGGAGACTGTAACAATTGTTAAGTCCTTTTGCCTGGATCAAGACCTAGCTTGTATAATGATAAATATGAGATTGAGAAAAACATTAATTTTCGAATCATGATAATTGTATTAAGAAAATTTGCGCTTCATAATCCAACCTGAAAAATTCAGACGGAGACGTAGTTGATTGATTGATTTATGAACATCAATACATCAAGATATGATCCAGATGTCCAAACTAGAAGTTATGTCCTTCTGATTATAAAGAGTACTTCAAATTGAAATGGTAATATTACAACTTAATCACCGAAACCCGTTAGCCTCGGCAAAACCCGTGTATATATATTTGTATATACATCAGGAGCCCTTAAATAATTTTGACGTGCCCCCTCAAACATAAAAGCTGGATTGCTTCGATGGTTTAACACACTACATTTGTTTCCTCCCTTACTAGATACCAGATTACCTGGGTTCGGGACCCAACACCAGCACCGTTTTTCATTTTTTTTCCCTATTTGAATTAAAGAAAGCGTACTATTCTGTATTTAGTGCTCAACTTGGGTTTTTTTCCTTTTATCTTTTCTAAGTTCATGAACACTAATTTAGCACTAGTACATAGTAGTCAACTTCAACACAAAATAGTTTGAAACTCCTTTTGAGAAACATCCTTCTAGACGTCGAAAAGGTAATAGAGAGAGAAATAAAAAGATTCAAGGAAATTGGGAGGGGGATAAGATATTCCATTAGCAAGAAGTCAATCACCTTCCTTATCCTATAACTAAGTTTATAAGCATTACCATTTTTTTGACCGGTATAAAAATAAGCAATTCATCAAAATTTTCCCCAAAAACAGTGATAAAAATTTCCAAAGACCCTTCTGCCTTCAAGGATTACTTCAGCAAAGTAGCAGGCATCTGCCAATTCAACGAAGACCACTGAGGATCTGGTTGGACTGCTTAATATACCTTTAATCTTGATCTTATTTGACCAAGTGTTTGATATTTTTGAACATATTTTAGGTCACTGACTCATAGTCATTAAGTTTTCAAAGAGTTAGCATGCCAGATTTTATTAGCTGACATATCTGTGTTAAAGATAGCGGTGCCCCACTGCCCTCAAATCCTAGGTCCGCCTCTACAGTTATAATAGCCTAGAAACGGGGGAAACAATTAAAACTGCAGTAAGCCCCCAAGAAATTAGTATTAAATTTGTGTAATCCAGCAAACGAATCTATCAGAAAAAGTAGCAACTCAAGCATAAGAATCAACAGGTAAAATGATAGTTGAACATGCAAAAAGAAAAAAAAGAAGCTTGCCTTTCCAAAGATGATAAGCCAGCAATCCTCTTTCTTGTTATGCTCCGCCACCTCATTAAAAGCATGAACTTTGCTCATCGTCGCCGATCACCGGATACAATCTAATCAAATGGGAAAACGAAAAATAAACCCAGAAATTGTAATTAAAAGTCAGAAACTCCAATACAGAATATACCAAAAAGGAGTGAGATTGAGACAAGATAAAGAATCTAACCAGGTTGCAAAACAGAAACTCAGCTTGCCTCTGAACTTTCGCCCGCTGCCAACAGCCCCACGCTACTTAAAATTTTGGTGTTGGTCAAACTTGGTAATGTGTTTGGTCTGTGCCATCTCCGCTTTTGTCTATTGCGCTTACCAATACCCGATCCCAATGAATTAGGATGCTTATTTTAATTGACATTTCCTCTTTCTTTATTTTATATAGGTTGGTAGGAAAATGTCATCAATATTGCTCTTCTTTTATCTTTTCTTTTTAATTTTCTGGTCAATTTAATTCTTACTGACGGTCTTCTCATAGTAAATTCTATTAAATTCAAATACTACGTAGTTTGGTACAGAAATATTTTCTTATTTCTTATTCACATTTAGCTTATGTGTTAAAAAAAGGTTCTTTTCATTTTCCATCATTAAAATACAGTTCAAATAATTAGGACTGCAAGGAACGTAAATTAAATAAATTCTCATATAATTATGCTTGGCGTTATTAGCAATGAAGTACTAATTACTAAATGATGGTAGGTCTGCAAGCAATAGTGTAGCATTGTATATACCGCCGTGTCAAACATAAAAACTTTTAAATATTCAACATTTTTTAATTTACATTTGTCCTATTGCCAAGATCTTCTTTGACATGTTGATTCTCTAGTGAAAAATGACACAATTTTACACATAAAACTAACTTTAGGTTTCAAAATAGCTAGGTGCTAAACTCATTTGCGTAAACAAAATATACTTTTTATGTCTCATGAAGTACATCCTTTCATCGTCTTAATTTTTAAATACATAAGTATTCACATGACCTATGAACTAAATCCCTCTTGTATATTTTTTATGGACGATAATAATATTATACACATAACCTTTTTAAAATATATGTCATGATCCAAAATTTTCACCCTCGTGGATTGTGATAGTACCTACTTTTGAAAGCTAGGCAAGCCAAACATTAATTATATTTCCTTAACCACATAATCCTTTTTAACAATTACCAACAATAAGATAAAAGAAACTGATTTAACTAGACAAGCGGAAGACTTAATATTAATGAAAATTGAATAACAATGTGGGAGTTCAACATAGCCTCTACCCAAAATCTGGTGTCACATAACTCACGAACTACTATGATTTACGAAATACAACGTCTGAAAGAAAGTGTAAACTGTTTATCTCGAAATACATGAGATACAGACTGAAATAAAGATAGAGGAGACGCCGATCATGCGGATGCCTGCAAGGCTACCTCGGTGTCTCACTGGACTGAAGGCTCGCTCCCAGGCTACTACTGCTGCTCAAAAGTTGCTCTGGTATCTGCACATAAGTGTAGAGTGTAACATCAGCACAAGCGACCCCATGTGATGGTAAGTGTCAGGCCTAACCTCGGTTAAGTATTGATGAGGCTAGGACCAGACTCAAGATAAACCTGTGCAGTTACATAATATATGGCGAAAGAAATAACGGAAAATAAACGAGTATAACTGGGGAGGGGAAACATGATCTGGGATAGCAAAATGAACAAAATTCTCAGAATTGACAAAGAAACCAACTATAAAGCTGCTGACACGAACAAGAGTAGAAAAAATAACTTTCACTATAAATGCTTATCTCGTTACAGGCGTGCAACTCGATCCCATTTCTCAATTTTTCGTGGTAGGCGTACCACCCGCTCCCATTTCATTATAACTCGTGGTAGGTGTATCACCCGCTCCCATTTCAATCAATATCTTGTGGTAGGCATACCACCGATCCCACTTCAATCAATATCTTATGGTAGGCATACCACCCGATCCTATTTCATTTAATATCTTGTGATAGGCGTACCACCCGATCCCATTTCAATCAATATCTTGTGGTAGACGTACCACCCGATTTCATTTCATTCAATATCTTGCGGTAGACGTGTCACCCGATCCCATTTCAATTAATATATTATGATAGGAGTACCACCCGATCCTACTTCAATTAGTATCTTGTGGTAAGTGTACCACCCGATCTCATTTTAATCAATATCTTGTGGTAGGCGTACCATCCGATCCCATTTCAATCAATTTCTTATGATGGGCATACCATCCGACCCCATTTCAATCAATATCTTGTGGTAGGTGTAATACGTGATCCCATTTCAATCAATATCTTGTGATAGGCGTACCATCCGATCCTATTTCAATCAATATCTTGTGGTAGGCATACCATCCGATCCCGTTACTTCCAACACAATACACAATATAATCCCGGCAAAGGAATAAGATAATGTAACAACTTGCTAGCAAGGGAAACAATAACAATAATTCAAACGTCCCGGCAAGGGAGAGTCAGCTATAACTAATCCTATTCGATTTCTACCCGGCACAATTAAAACCATTACCCAGTATCAAGGATCAACAATCAATGCTTTCATAGAATAAATTAAGAGTACACAACTATAAATTTAAGACCGACATTCATGCTCGACAAATATGGATACTCGTCACTATGCCCATACGACGTACGCAACAAGTAGCAAATACGACTCAACTCTTAATCCCTCAAGCTAGGGTTAAACCGAACACTTACCTTGATGCTTTGAACTCAACTCAAGCCTCAATAATAGCTTTAACCCTTGATTCCACTACCAATCCGCTCGAATCTAGTCACAAATTACTTAAATACATCAACAAATGCTAAGTGAATCAATTTGAATGCATAAAAATGGATTTTCAAAAGTTTTGCCAAAAATTCCAAAAACGCCCCCGAGCCCACGGGGTCAAAACCCGAGGTTCGAATGAAAACCCGATTACCCATTCCCCCAAGAATCCATATCTATGATTTGTTTTGAAATCGGACCTCAAATTGAGGTTCAAATCTCCAATTTTTGACAAACCTAGGTTTTACCCAAGATCCCCAATTTCACACATGAAAATCCTTGATTTTAAGTTGAAACATGTTAAATGATGTTAAAGATCGAATGAAATGAGTAAAAATCGACTTACAAATGATTTGGGATGAAACTTTTTCTTTAAAAATCGCCTAAGGAGTTTGGGTTTTGAAAGAATGGTGAAAATTCGACTACGTATAAAATTTGTTGGGCCTCGATATGGGATTTGCGAACTTGCGAACCCAGCAGAAAATTCTCAGCTTTCGCATTTGCGGCCACTTTTTCCCTTTTGCGACATCATATTTTTGAGTTTTACATTGCATTTGCGAACCCTGGCCAAAAAGGGCACCTTCATATTTGCAAAGTAAATTATCGCATTTGTGATGAAGTGTCAGGTCTGGGCTATCTCGCATTTGCGAGCAAAATTTCGCATATGCGAAGGGTCAGGTCAAGTCATACCAACTAATTTCCAAGTTCAAAAATGCAACTAGTGGCCTATCCAAAATTCACCAAAGCCCTAGGGGCTCCAAACCAAACATACACACAACCTCAGAAACATCCTACGGACTTACTCGTGCGATCAAATCGCCAAAATAACTTCATATACATCGAATTAAGCCTCAAAATCCGTGATTTCTTCCAAACTTTCATAGAATATCAAATTTCCAACCAAACTTTATAGAAAGTACATAAATCATATATAAGACTCGTACCAGGCTCCAGAACCAAAATACGGGCCCAGTACAACAGTCTTCTAATAAAATTTCATTTCCAATTTCCATAATCATTTCCAGAAAATAATTTTACTCAAAATTTTATTTCTCAGGCTTGGGACCTCGGAATTCGATTCCGGGCGTATGCCCAAGTCCCATATATTCCTATGGACGCTCCGGAATAGTCAAATCATGGGTCCGAGTTCGTTTATTCAAAATATTGACCGAAGTCAAATTTAATCATTTTAATATCAAAATTTAGCGTTTTTCTCACAAAATTCATATTTAAGCTTTCTGGTTACGTGCCCGGACTGCACATATAAATTGAGGCAATCCTAATTTCGACTTTCAAGTCCTCGGAGACACATAATGAATAAAGAAACAGGTGATGATCCCTTTGGGTCGTCACATTCTCCACCTCTAAAACAATTGTTTGTCCTCGAACAGATAAAAGAAAGAAGTACATGAGTCGGGAAAAAGATGGGATAACGGCTTCGCGTGTCAGTCTCGGACTCTCAAGTCAATGCCTCAAGAGGCTAACCTCTCCACTTGACACGCACAGAAGGAAAACTCTTCGACCTCAACTGTAGAACCTGCTGATCTAGAATAGCCACCGGCTCCTCCTCACAAGACAGATCCTTGTCCAACTGGATAGGGCTGAAATCTAACACGTGGGCTGGATCTCAGTGATATCTCCGAAGCATGGATACATATGAAAGTCCATAATCCATTTCTCCCACTCGGTTAAGAATCTCAAACGGACTAGTAAACCTAGGGCTAAGCTTTCCCATCTTCCCAAATCTCATCACGCCCTTCATAAGCGATACTCGGAGAAATACCTGCTCACCAACCATTAAAGCTACATCTCGAACCTTACGATCTACATAGTTGTTTTGCCTGGACGGAGCCTATCCTGAATGATCCTGACATTGTCCAAGGCCTCCTGAACAAAATCCGTACCGAACAATCGATCCTCTCCCGAATCTAACCATCCAACCGGAGATCGACACCGTCTACCATATAAAACCTCATAAGGGGCTATCTGGATGCTCGTCTGGTAGTTGTTGTTGTGGCAAACTCCGCTAAAGACAAGATTTGATCCCACGAACCTCCAAAGTCAATAACAAAAGCTCGGGGTATATCATCTAAGATCTAAATAGTCCGCTCGGACTGGCCATCCGTCTGGGGATAAATGCTGTACTCAACTCCACCTGAGTGCCCAACTCTCGCTGAACTGCTTTCCAGAACGCAAGGTAAACTACATATCCCTGTCCAAAATGATAGATACCATCACACCATGAAGGCGAACAATCTTCTGGATATAAATCTCAACTAATCTCTCAGATGAATAGGAGATTGCCATAGGAATGAAATGCATTGAATTGGTCAGCCTATCAACAAATGACCCAAACTGCGTTGAACCTCTTCCGGGTCAACGTAAGTCCAGTAAAGAAATCCATGGTAATCCTCTCTCACTTCCACTCACGAAGTGCAATCCTCTGAAACAATCATCCAGGACTCTGATGCTCATACTTAACCTGCTGACATTTCAAATATCGAGCCATATACGCAACAATATCTTTCTTCATTATACACCACCAATAATGCTAACGCAAGTCCTGATACATCTTCGCGGCGATGGATGAATAGAATACCAAGAACTATGGGCCTCTCCTAAGATCAAATCTCGAATCCCATCAACATTATATATGCAAACTCACCCCTACAATCTCAAAATACCATCATCACCTAAGGTCACCTGCTTGGCACCTCCACGATGCATCGTGTCTCTAAGGACATACAAATGGGGATCATCAAACTGCTGATCAGGGATACGCTCCAATAATGAAGAACGAGCAGCCGTACAAGCTAACACTCAGCTAGGCTCAGAAATATCCAACCTCACAAGTCGGTTGGCCAGGGCCTGAACATCCAAAGCAAGCGGTCTCTGGCCGAACGGAATATAAGCAAGAATGCCCATGCCGGCTGATTTCCTACTCAACGCATCGACCACCATGTTGGCCTTCCCTGGGTGATATACAATAGTGATATCATTGTCCTTAGACAACTCCAACCACATCCTCTGCCTCTAATTCAAATCCTTTTGCTTGAACAAGTACTGAAGACTCTTGTGACCTGTGGACACCTCACATGCCATGCCATACAAATAGTGCCTTCAAATCTTCAAGGCGTGAACAATCGCTACCAACTCCAAATCATGCACTGGATAGTTCATCTCATGAATCTTCAACTGCCTCAAAGCATAGGCAATGACCTTGCCATCCGACATCAACACTATACCAAGCCCAACAAGGGGAGCATCGTAATAGACTATGTAAGGTCCTGAACCTGTGGGCACAACCAACACCGGTGCCGTAGTCAAAGCTGTCTTGAGCTTCTAAATGCTCGCCTCACAATCCCCCGACCATCTGAACTGGGCACCTTTCTAGATCAATATGGTCATCAGGGTTGCAATAGATGAAAACCATGAACCGATGATAGTAGCCTACCAACCCTAAGAAACTCTGAATCTCTGTAGCTGATGCTGTCCTAGGACAGTTCTTGATTGCCTCAATATTCTTTGGTTCCACCTGAATACCCTCTACTGATACAACATGACCTAGAAATACAACTGAGCACAGCTAGAATTCACACTTCGAGAACTTAGCATATAACTGACTATCCCTCAAAGTCTAAAGAACCATTCTGAGGTGGTGCTCGTGCTCATCTTGGCAGCGAGAATATATCAATATATCATTAATGAACACTATCATGAATGAATCCAAATAAGGCCTAAACACTCGGTTCATCAAGTCCATGAAAGCTACTGGGGCGTTGGTCAACCCGAATGACATAACAAAGATTTCATAATGCCCGTACCGAGTGAAAAAAGCTGTCTTAGGGACATCGGATGCCCTAATCCTCAATTAATGGTAGCTAGACCGCAAGTCAATGTTGGAAAATACCCTGGCACCCTGAAGCTGATAGAAAAAATCATCAATCCTTTGCAGTGGATACTTATTCTTGATCGTTACCTTATTCAATTGACGGTAATCAATACGCATTCTCATTAACCCATCATTCGTTTTGACAAATAACACTGGTGCACCCCAAGGCGAGACACTAGGTCTAATGAAACCCTTCTCCAACAGGTCCTACAACTGATCCTTTAACTCAATCAACTCTGGCGGGGTCATACGATATGGCAGGATAGAAATGGGCTGAGTGCCCGGAGCCACATCAATGCAAAAGTCGATATCCTTGTTTGGTGGCATACCGAGTAGGTTTGAAGGGAACACATCAGGGAACTCTCAAACAATGGGAACAGAATAAATAGAGGGGACCTCAGCATGGGAATCACGGACATAAGCCAAATAAGCCAAACATCCCTTCGACCATACGTCGAGCCTTCACATATGAGATAACACTACAATTGGAATGAACATGAGTCCCTCTCCACTCTAAACGGCGCAAATCTGGTAAGGCTAAGGTCACGGTCTTGGCATGGCAATCCAATATAGCAAGATACAGGGACAACTAATCCACCCCTAATACGATATTGAAGTCGACCATATCTATCAACACAGTCTCAAGACCCCCATTCACTCCAACACAGGAACGATGAACTCGGTCGACCATGATAGAATCACCCATCGGTGTAGACACATAAATAGGAATACTCAATGCATCAATAGGCATGAACAGGTACTGTACAAAATAAGATGATACATACGAATACGTAGACCCTTGATCAAATAGCACTGAAGCATCTCTATCAAAAACCAGAATAGTACCTGTAATGACTGCATCTGAAGACTCAGCCTCTAGTCTGCCTGGAAGAGCACAACACTGTGGCTTGGCCCCACCTCCTTGAACCACATCTCTAGGATGTCCGGCCGCTGGCCGGCCTCCACATATAGCGGCCTGAGACCCACCTCTATGACCTCTACCTCAACCTCTAGCACCTCTACGCCCACCTCTAGCCGGTTGCGCAGGCTATGGAACACCTGGTGGCTGTACCATGGCACGGGACCCCTGCTGTGAAGAATTGCTTGAAGCTCGAGGAAAATACCTAGCAATGTTCCTCATGTTGCCACAAGTAAAACAAACTCTTGGCTGTTGGGACTAACGTCCCTAGATACTCTGAAGCGGTGGTGCTCTAATAGGTGCTGAGGGTGAACTATAAGACTGCTGATCAGAATAATGCAGTTGAGAACCATGACCACCTGAAGTACCATGAGAAACCTGGAGTGCTGACTGGAAGAGCCTGGGAGGATGGCCCCTATCATGCGAATCTCGGCCTCGAGATGAGGCACCACTGAATCGACCTGACTGACGGGGTCTCTTATCTGCTTTGTGATCACCCCTGTGACAATACCGTCTCAATCCTCCGGGCCGCGTTGGCCGCCTTCTAGAAGGATATCTCGTTCCTAGCCTCTCTATCCATCTGGAGATGGATAGGCTGAATGAGTCCATCAATAAACCTTCTCACTCTATCCCTCTTAGTGGGCAGTATAAAAATGACATGGCATGCTAGCTCAATAAACCTAGTCTCGTACTGGGTAACTATCATAGATCCCTGATGGAGACGCTCGAACTTCCTCCGACGGGCCTCTCGCTGAGTAATAGGGAGAAAATTCTTTAGAAATATATGCGTGAACTGCTCCCAGGTCAAGGCTGGAGATCCTGCTGGTCTAGCTAGGAAATAATCCCTCCACCAATTGGCAGATCCAGACAATCGAAATGTAGCGAAATCAACCCCATTGGTCTCAATGATCCCCATGTTCTGAAGAACCTCATGAAAACTATCTAGGTAATCATGGGGATCCTCAGTAGATGCACCGCTGAATGAAGATATGAAAAGCTTGGTGAACCTCTCCAGCCTCCACAAAGCATCTACGGATATATCCGCTCCACCGTCAATCTGAACAACCACTCCCAGCTGAACTTTGCCATAGCTGGCTGAACCACTAGAATCTGAACCTGGGGAGCTACTTGCTCTGGAGTACGAGTAGTTGGATTCTGGGCCCCTCCTCCAGCCTGAGAGACGGCTGGTGCCACAGGAAACAACCTTGCTCGAGTAACGCTCTCCAAAAGACTTACTAATCAGACTAGAGCATCCTGAGAACTAGGGTGGCAATTAACCCCTCTGGGTCCTGCGCTGGGCCCCCCTGAACTACTGGAGCTAAGGCTGGAACCTCCTCTTCAAAGTCAACCTGAGGCTCCGCCAATGGTGCTGCTGTTCGGGGCTGAGCTCTGCCCTACCTTGGCCTCTCGCACGGCCTCGGCCTCCCCGCTACCCCTAGTAGAGCTTCCTGGGGCTCGGACTTCTGATTAACAGATGAGGAAACGCGTATTCTCACCATCTCGAAAGAAAGAGTAGAAAGACGATCAGTATTTGAGAAACAGAACCGTACGATAAGAAAGAGCAAATGTGAAGTTTTCAAAATTTTGTAGCCTCTGGGGTTAAATGCAAACATTTCCGTACTGATCCCTTAGACTCTACCAAGTTTTTCATTGAGTTGTGAGACCTATGTAACCTAGTGCTCCGATACCAACTTGTCGCGACCCAAATTTCTCACCCTCGGGGGTCGTGACGGTGCCTACTTTTTGGATTTAGAAAAGCCAAACATTAATTACATTCCTTAACCACATAATCTTTTTTAATAATTATAAACAATAAGATAAAACTAACTGATTTAACTCGACAAGCAGAAGACTTAATATTAATGAAAACTAAATAAAAATGCGGGAGTTCAACATAGCCTCTACCCAAAATTTGGTGTCACATGACACAAACTACTAAGATTTACTAAATACAATGTCTTAAAGAAAGTGTAAACTGTTTATCCCAAAATACATGAGATAAAGACTGAAATAAAGATAGAGGAGACGTCGGGCCTGCGGACGCCTACAAAGCAACCTCGGTGTCTCACTAGACTGAAGGCTCGTTCCTAGGCTACTGCTGCTGCTAAAAAGCTGCCCCAGTATCTCCACATAAGTGCAGAGTGTAGCATCAGCACTGGCCCCATGTGCTGGTAAGTGTCTGGCCTAACCCCGGCAAAGTAGTGAGGAGGCTAGGACAAGACTCGAGATAAACCTATGCAGTTACATAATATATGGCGAAAGAAAAAACATGAAATAAACAAGTTAAATTGGGGAGGGGAATCATTCTCTAGGGATAGAAAAATGAACAAAATTCTCAGAACTGACAATATCATTTGACAACAACAATAACAATTTAAGTCACAATGATAATTGCCCACGACAAGCCACACATGATGTTACCACATTTGTTTCAATTGAATCAATTATGACTTCTTTTCATCATTTAGTACACAACCCTTACCACACAAACACATTCACACACACTTGATTTGTTGCCATTTATTCATACCGTCATATCGGAACGTTTAACCAATAATGTTCAAGGCATATAAATAATCAAAATTCATGAAATATGCCATCTTGCCTTAACCCGTGAACAACCAAAATTCAGAAATAGTCCACATAAATAACAGGTACCAATTACTTGTACACCAAACGGGGTGACTTTACAAAGGTCAAAGTTATCCATAAATACCTAGAGTCGAATTTCCTTTTAAACTCCTACTTTCAATTCTCCAACTTCCTAGTATCGTCAATCTAGTTCACAAGTTAACACATATATCTTAGAATTGAAGTTCACAAATGTAACTCGAACTTATTTAGGTTATCAACCCCTTATTTTTGCAAATCTTTACTCCTACCTAACCCCTCTTACTAGATTTTATGTATTACAGAACATGAATGGATATTTTGACTTATATTTTCAAGAATCAATGCATGAGAATCCCCATTTTTGTTTAAATCTGAAAACCAATGAAAAAGGATTGGGGATTTTACTTGCAAGAACAATGATGACGATAATTACTCGAAATTTCAGGGCTTCGGTGACTTTGAAAATCAAATCGATGAAGATAAGACTTTCACTCTCAAGAAACCTCTCTTCCCTCTCTCTAATTTTGTTCAGAAAATGTGTTAAAATGAAGGGTTGGGGTGTTTTATTGAAGAAAGGGTCGAGTTTAAAAGTTAGAAAAATTAGAGCCCCAAGTCAGATATGCGATCACTGATCACCCTGAGTTTTAGATTTGATAATCACGTCATCCACGTACACCTTTATTTCTTTATGCATCATTCGTGAAATATGGTGGTCATAGCCCTCATGTAGGTTGCCCCGGCATTTTTCAATCCAAAAGGCATAACTCTATAACAATATGTTCCCCAAGGTGTAGTGAAGGCGGTTTTCTCCGCGTCTTCCTCATCCATCAGCACTTGGTGATATCCCGCATAGAAGTCTACAAAGGATTGAATCTCATGCTTAGCACAATTATCGACAAGGATGTGGATGTTGGGCAAAGGGAAATTATCCTTGGGACTCGCTTTGTTCAGATCTCTATCATCCATACACACTCGGGTTTTTCCGTCCTTCTTCGGCACCGGGACCATATTTTGCAACCATGTGGTGTACCGCACTACCCGAATTACCCATGCTTCCAGTTGTTTTGTAATGTCCTCTTTGATTTTATCACTGACATTAGGCTTGAACTTTCTTTGCTTTTGTTGTACCGGAAAGAATTCGGGGTATTTAGGCAACTTAAAACCACCAAATCAAATACTCAGACTAGGCATGTCATCATATTACCATGCAAACACGTCTTTGAATTCCAACAGGAGTTGAACCAATGAATCCCGTATCTCTTTATTTATGTGGATGCTTATTTTAGTTTCTTTGATTTCATCGAGATCGCCAAGGTTAACCGGTTCAGTATCATTTAAGTTAGGCTTACGTTTGTTCTCAAAGTGTTCCAGTTCTTGAGTGATTTCCTTACAGCCTCTTCTTCATTGTATTCCGGTTCCTGGTTTGTTATTTCACAGACAAGCAGCGGCTTTGGGTCGTGGCAAGTAGTCCGCGAGCATGTCATTCTATTTAAAGCCACCTTATCGGGACTTATAGAAAAGATGAAAAATAAAGAAAGACAAAAATCAGAGAAAGACAGAGAAATCAAAATATTGATTTTATTTCTTTGAACTTGAAAGATAAACAGGGTTTACAATTTGAGATTTAAAGTGCTAAAGAAGAACAAACAATGAGCTACACCCTGAAATAGCTCGTGATGTGGGAACAGGTAGCAAAGCGAGACTACCGGGTCTCTAGCTTGACCGGAAAGGGTTTGGCCTTCCAATTTTGAAGTTTAGCATCTAGCCCAGCATACAGCACTTCAGCGACGCTTGACCCTTCTCATGGTTGGACCATGTTTATATCATAGAGCAACTCTCTCATAGGCCCGCATATTTCATCAATTTCTTTTGCCCAGAAGTCTTCTTCTTCCTCCTCTTCACTGTATTTTTGTTTTATAAAGGTTTTGTAAAAGTGAGTCAAGGGTCGTTATAAGGTCCATCCTTGGCGCTTTCTGCGATTAGCCCAGGTGATATCTTTTGAGGTTGGATGAAATCCCAGTTCAAAGAAATTTTCTGTGGAAGGCAAGGCGACCGGCTCGGTTATGCCTTGTAGGGAGCTTCCGAGTCCCTTGCCTGGCTTGAAACCTTGGCGCGTCATTTCCTTTGCTACCATGATTGAAGCATTTGACACAAAAGGCTGAGGAAGCTGCTTGCCCTCTTCATGCAGATCAGCTACTAAGACTTCGAAAGCATGATAAACTATGTGTTCACTGCCTTCCTTGGCTTCCAGATAGGGAACATAGGGGTCCCGGTAAATAGATTGTTCGTCCTTCCCATGAATGACAATCTCCTAATTTTCATACTCAAATTTCAGCATTTGGTGCAAGGTTGAAGGCACTACCCCCTGCTGCATGAATCCACGGCCTTCCCAGGAGGTAGTTGTAAGAGGTGTCCATATCCAACAACTGGAAGGTTACTTCGAAGTCGACTGGCCCGATAGTGAGCACCAAATTGACTTCACTTATGGTATCCCTTTTTATTCCATCGAAGGCTCGGACTTAGACATTGTTAGGATGGATCCTCCCTGTCCCGATCTCCATTCTCTGCAAGGTGGATAGAGGAAATATGTCTACTGCAGAACCTGCGTCAACCATCACTCTCTTGACATAATATCCCTCACATTTGATAGTGAGGTGCAAAGCCTTGTTATGAGCAGCTCCCTCCGGGGGAAGGTCATTCTTACTGAACGATATCTGATTGATAGCGAAGAATCTCTCTGCCATTTTATCTAACTGTTCTACGGAGGTTTCCGCTGGCACATAAGCTTCGTTTAATGTTTTGACCGACACCTGCTGATGTTTGGGAGATTTATCAAGAGTGACAGTAGAGAAATCTGCTTAGGGGATTTTTCGGAGTTGATCTTCCACTTCATACTCCGGCCATGGAAGACTGCCGCCAATCTTTTCTCGTCAATCAAGCTCAACTGTTCTAGACAGACTTTGACCCATTCCTTGTTGTCAATTCTTGCTTTGACCATGATCCATAGAGAGGGGATTTTGACCTCGGCCAGGATCACCGCCTCTGTGCCATATACCAACAAGTATGGAGTAGCCCCCACTGAAGTGCGGAAAGTAGTGCAATAGCCCAACAATGCAAAGGGCAGCTTCTCATGCCACTATCTGGATCCTTCCACCATATTCTGAAGTATCTTTTTATGTTCTTATTTGCTGCCTCAACTGATCCATTGGCCGGGCGGTACGGGTAGAGTTTCGATGCGCGATCCTGAACTGATGGCATACCTCTCTTATTAGGTTACTGTTGAGGTTTGCCCCATTATCAGTGATGAGTGTTTTGGGGATCCCAAACCGACATATAATGTTTCTGTGCACGAAATCGACCATGGCCTTTTTGGTCACTGCTCTGAAGGTTTTGGCTTCAACCCACTTGGTGAAGTAATCAATAGCAACAGGGATAAATCGGTTTCCATTGGACGCTGCTGGCTCGATGGGTCCGATGACGTCCATGCCCCAGGAAATGAAAGGCCAAGGTGTAGACATCATGTGCAGTTCAGATGGAGGAGAGTGAATTAGGTCCCCCTATACCTGAAAATGGTGGCATTTGCGCACAAAGCTGATACAATCCCATTCCATCGTGAGCTAATAATACCCTGCCCGGAGGATCTTCTTTTCCAAGACATATCCGCTCATGTGCGGCCCACAAAATGCCAGCATGCACCTCATTCATGATGACTGTTGCCCTCTTAGCATCTATGCATCTTAACAAACCCATATCTGGCGTTCTCTTGTATAGTACTCCCCCACTGATGAAGAATCCACTTGACAAATGACGGATTTTTCTCTTCTGGTTACTTGTGGCTTGCACCGGGTACACACCTTTCCTGATATATTCCTTGATGTCGTGGAACCAAGGCTCACCGTCAAGCTCCTCTTCCACCATGTTGCAAAAGGCATGTTGATCTATAGACTCGGATATGTATCGGGTCAACATAAGCCTTGTCCGGGTGATGTAACATTGACGCTAAAGTAGCCAGGGCATCGGCAACATCATTGTGAATTCTGGGAATGTGCCTGAACTCTACTGACCGGAATCTTTGACAAAGATCATGCAAGCATTGCCGATAAGGTATGAGTTTTAAATCTCTCGTCTTCCACTCCCCTTGGATCTGGTGTACTAGGAGGTTCGAGTCCCCCAAGACCAAGAATTCATGGACACCCATGCCCGCTGCTAATCTCAAACCCAAAATGCATGCCTCATATTCAGCCATGTTGTTGGTGAAATTGAAACGGAGTTGAGCTCTAACTGGGTAATGATGCCCTTCTTCAGAAATGAGTACCGATCCTACCCCGACACCTTTCATGTTGGCAGCCCCGTCGAAGAACAAATTCCACCCCAACTTCTCATCCGTTTCCATGTCATTGGCGTGCATTACTTCCTCGTCCGGAAAATATGTGTTCAAGGGTTTGTATTCCTCATCTATGGGATTCTCTGCTAAATGATTTGCCAATGCCTTAGCCTTCATAGCAGTCCTAGTTATGTAGATAATGTCGAATTCAGTAAGCAAGATTTGCCACTTCGCGAGCCTCCCTGTGGGCATGGGCTTCTGGAAAATGTATTTCAATGGGTCCAGTCGTAAAATGAGATAAGTGGTGTATGATGACAATTAATGTTTCAACTTCTGGGCTACCCATGTCAAGGCGCAGCATGTCCTTTCAAGATGAGTATACTTAGCTTAATAGGCCGTAAATTTTTTGCTGAAGTAGTATATGGCTTGCTTTTTTCTCCCAGTAACATCGTGCTGACCTAACACGCACCTAAATGAATTGTCCAAGACTGTCAAATATAAGATTAGAGGCCTCCGTGGTTCTGGCGGGACCAGTACTGATGGGTTTGACAAATATCCCTTTATCTTATTACATTTTACAGACACACACACACACACAGATATATATATATATATATATATATATATATATATATATATATATATATATATATATGCCGTCTATTTAAAGTTTAAACTACTGGTGGAGAGTTATTTAGAAGAAAAAATTTATTTTTAAAGTAAAAAGGTTATATCAACATTAAATTTAGTTAAATATTTTTATGACATAGTTTTATCAAAAATATTCAAAATAACATGAATGAAAAACCAAAAACTTTGGCACCCTTCTGGGTCAACCTGATCATGGGGGCTACAATAGATGAAAACCCTTCTACGAACCGATGATAGTAGCCTACCAATCCCAAGAAACTCTGAATCTCTGTAGCTGATGTTGGTCTAGGTCAGTTCTTGACTGCCTCAATCTTCTTCGGATCAACCTGAATACCCTCTGCTGATACAACATAACCCAGAAATGCAACTAACTCAAATAAAACTCACACTTTGAGAACTTAACATATAACTGACTATCCCTCAAAGTCTCAATAACCACTCTATGGTGATGCTTATGCTCCTCTCGGCTGCCATAGTATATCAAAATATTATCAATGATGACTATCACAAACGAATCCAAATATGGCTTGAACACCCGATTCATCAAATCCATAAAAGCTGTTAGGGCATTTTTCAACCCTAATAACATAACCAAGAACTCATAATACTCTTACCGAGTGCAAAAAAAAGTTGTCTTAGGGACATCGGCTGCCCTAATCCTCAAATGATGTTAACTAGATCTCAAATCCATCTTCGAAAATACCTTGGCACCCTGAAGCTGATCAATCAAATCATCAATCCACGGCAATGGATACATATTCTTGATTGTAACCTTATTCAACTGCCAGATTAACCAGAGAGAAAAGAATAGTGGAGATGGGGATGGGATGATGAGGTGGAAAAGAGAAGAGACATGTGGTGAGGGCGGGGGTGGGAATGGGGAAATATGTTTATGATTTATTTTTTTATTTAATTGAATGTTATCAATTGGTATATAAATATATTATATATTTTCCCTTGAGTTATAACACGTGTCACAATTTAATTAGTGTGGGTGATGCAATCTCTGAGAAGAAGTGGTTAAACAAATAAATGGTCTGTCTTGGACACACTCTGAAAAGATTGAGTGTGTAAAGTAATTTCGTTCGCAAAAAGTATGTAACAGGGATTCGGTCCATAGATTAAGAGGTATTATATATTTTGCCTTATAAAATCCCAAATTGTCCATTTTATATTTTGTGTTGTTAGCTAATCGCAGCCGACTCAATGCACACGAAAATAGGGAGAGCGGGTTGCTACAGCTTTCACCCGAATAGTTGTTCGGGGTCGAATTTCCACAGGGAGCTTGGAAGGGAGTTGTATTGCATGTTTAGCTTAGACTTGCATTTGCACTTCTAATTGCACTCCAAACATTTTTGGGTTTTCTTTGTATTAACAACTACTATTATGAACTAAAATTGAAGACAAAATTATGCTAAAGGAATATTGCTTGATTGTAACTAATAGGGAGAAAGGCACTACGGTCATGGCATTTCCTAGGTAGTTAACTAACGGGTAGAAACTACTAAGAATAGATTGTCATATTCGGGATTTATGCTATAACCATTGCATAATTGTACCCACTCTCACACCTCTCGGTAGAGAGAGTGATTTTCCCGATTGACTCTCTCGAGACCAATAGGGTAGGCCAATTAGACCAAGAAACTAGGGTTCAAGTAGGGTGATTACTCTCCCGAGATTTAACCCGTTAATTGGAACTACCATTTCTCATGGGTCCATCCCAGTTCATTGTTGGTCAATAGGGTCATAGACTCTCTTTCTCAAGAAGAGTCAAAACCCACTAAGCAAGGATCAATGTTTGCAACTACCAATCCTTAATTTAAGGATAAAATTAACCCAAATAGTAAATACCCAATAGCAATCTATCATTAGAAAGCAACACCCATCAATCACCCACACTAGGGTTGAGCCAGAACCCTAGCTAATGGGTTTAGCTAGACATAATTAAAGAAGGAACAGAAGAAATAGAAGGAGAAATAGACATAATAATTAATTAATAATATTAAACTACAAGAATATATGGAGAAATTAATGCTAAAGTGCCAAACTAGGCTACAACTTCCGTCCTCACGAGCGCAACTCCATTCAATAAAATAAAACCCTCGAAAAGAACTCTCTCTAAAAATGGTAAAATATTCTATTTATAGTGGACTGAAAAACTAGATAAAATTGCCCCTGCAGAGTATTACGGCCTTGGCCGTACAATTACGACCTTGGCCGCACTGGCTCTTTGGCTTCAATTTCTATCTCATCTGAAGTGGATGGCGCGGACCACAAAATGGTGACTGCGTTCGCATAGCTTGTCTTTGCTAAAATTTCCATCTTCTCTGAACCTTGTGATGCGGGCCGCATGCTATAATAGCATGGCCGTGTGGGCTAGACGCGGCCGCACATTTACAACCACGACCGCATAACGCAAGACCTTATCATACTTTTCTTTGAACCTTGTGACGCAGGCCGCATGTCATAATAGCGGGACTGCGTTAGCTGGACGCGTGCTGCACATTTCCAACTACGGCCGCGTTATTCAAGACTTGATCATACTCATCTGAATCCCCTAGTGCAGCCGCATACACAGTTGTGCGGTCTGCACTAGGCTCAGCTTCCCACTACTTCACTTGGCCTTTGATACCTGAGCAGGTTTCACTCCGTTTTTAGCCAATGTTTGACACTTCGTCACTTGGTCGCTCAAACCTGCAATCAAGCACCACCTGTAAGAATTTTTGGGCTATTTTGTTGCAAATTATACTCAAAGCATAAGCAAGTAGGGGCATATAACACGTTAAAATCCTACTTATCAACTCCCCCAAATTTAAACCTTTACTTGTCCTCAAGCAAACAGAATAAGACCCACCCTTTAAAGAAAACATCCAAGAAATTCCAGCTATCCTAAGGTAACCTCAACAATCATCAATTGGGACTAACAACTGCCTTCAATACGAGTGCATCATTAACACATTTAGACTTTGAGAACTTGTGGATAAAGGGTGACACAAGAGCATCAAGAGTTGACACATTTCATCAAGGAACTTCTCTCAATAGCTTTGGTCAATTTGAAACCCAAACCCACACGTCCTTAACTCTCCCTAAGCAAACCTCACCTTTTAGAGTATTGACCCACAAACCGAGGTCGATGGAATTTCGCTCATCTCTCTCAAGAAGGAAGTCACAAGTCTGGCTCCAAGTACCATATGGTTGCCCCTTATATAAGTATCCACTAATGTAGGTTTGCTTCAACTCAAGATCATATAGGGCTTTTGTAGAGTCATTGTGAAGGCTTTTGGGTAAGGGTAGGATATGTTCGTGTTCCGGTACTACAATCTTCCTTTAAGCACTTCTATTGATTCATTTTTGGTCACTTTCTTGACTCATTTGAGTATTTCACTTCCCTTTAAGGGTTAGAGGGACACACTGTCGCTCTTTCTTACGCAATTCAAAACATTTCTCTTTTTTCTACTTGTTTCAGCCTTTTTCACCTTTGTTTTTCTTGAACCCCCATTTTTTTATATTGGATTTCCTTTTCATATTTTTCTTCTCTCTTTTTCATTGCCTTCCTTTTCTTTTCCTTTGTACCTTTTTCCACTTTGTTTCCTGTCTTGTCTCCCCCCCAAACTTAGACATTTGCCATTACTCGAGGGAAGATTTGGGTGCCAAAAGAGGGTATCATTAGTAACAGGTATAGGCGTGTAGCATTGGTTCTCAAAAAAAAAAGGTTTTCGCCTCAAAAGTGTTAACTAGAGATCATTGAATTGTTTAACTTATCATTTGGTTTGAGGAGAGCCTATAATCACTTCTCAAGTCAAATTTCACCTATTATTTTGCCTAAAAAAACATTCAAGAAAGTTCTAGACTATCGATGCGGGACTTAGACTCATAATTTGAGTTCTCACCACACACACTCAAGGATTGATAAAGACATCGAGTGAAGGATCCACAACGACCTTAGTTTCGATTCAAGCACACAATAGTCCAAAACGACCACATGATGATTGTTTGGTCAACACAAGAGTCTCAAGGCCACGACTTTCACCATCCTAATCACAACATTATGTCTTTGATCATTGCATCAAAGGCAAATGTGTTAGGCCCAAGTGAAGCCTTAACTGAGGTACCCTTAACTACGAAATATCAAAATCAAAGGAAAAAAAATCAAAAACAGACTCAAATCCTTCAGAAGGTTGTCACGTCATCTATCACTGGGAAGAGCCACGCAGTTCGCACAACACTTCACCCTTGGAAAGAATCGTGGCATTAAGAAAACCAAAGGATTATTATAAACGCCAAAACAAAACAAAAGGCTACGAGCCTATATATGAAGTTAAGAACGAGAAACTTTTTACGAAAATAGAAAAACTGAATGAATATATACAATGTGGCGTAGAATATACAACGAGGGATGAATATATATACATAAAGTAACTTTATATACATACCATGATAAGAAGTACGAGAAAAGTAACTAAAATGTAAAGTTATGTACAAACCAACTAGAAAATCAAATTAAAAACTTAAAAGGAGTATCTAATATATACAATCATTCGAATAGATAAAGAGTAGGGCGCACCCCCACAAACATGAGCTGACATTGCCCCTAATGCCAACTAGCAAAATAAGCATAATATATATATAAGAAAGGATATATTGGGCTCCCTAGGCCTGGTCCGTAGGCATGGTATCATCAGCGGTCCTCTGATCCTCTGTATGGTCGGGAACCTCAAACTGGTCCCCGGCCTGCTGTTGCTCTGCTGCTGGGATAGGGTTCTGCTGCTGGACCGGCTGAATATTGGGTGTATCACTGGAGGGAGTCTCCTGAATCTCGGCAAGCTGAATCACTGGACCCTCAGTACTAGGCAGCTTCCTCTTCTTCCTCGGAGGTCCGGATGCCTGCTCCTGCTGTGGCTCAAGCACTGGTGCTGCTGCTGGAAGGGCTGACTCCCCAAATAATATGTCTAAAGGCAACTGATCCGTCAATATCTTGTTCACATATATTTGAAGCACCTGCAATGACTCCTTGGATGCCTTTGTCTTCCTCATCTTTTTTTGCTCTCGAGCGAGCTCTTTTAGAGATACGCTATGAGACTCTGCCGTCTTAGTCAAAGCGGCCCGAGTCTGTATAATTTTCTCCTGGTTAGCCAGGAGCTTCTTCAATGTTTCCTCAAGAGACTGAGTAATCTGGACACTGGCTAGTACAGAATAGGCCTCAAACTGTAGTGGCCAATGTGGACAACTTGGATATCGCAGCTGACATCCAATTGTTTAAACTGGCCAAGGTCTTTGCTAAGTGCTGAGCTATCACAGGGTGGGTCTGGGAATATGGGACTATTGGGCCAGCTGAAGAACTAGGACCCGTAGAGGAAGATGGCACATCATCTGGGACAGAGACAATTGGAATATAGGGAAGCGCAGTAGAAGGCTCGACAGTAAACTCCACCGAACTGGCTCCTCAGACTGGCATGTCGGGGCAGCGTTGGATTCTTTGTGATTTTTGTCCTTTGGGTTTTCCAGGCTCTGAATGCTCAAACATGAGAACGTGAACACTGGGTGCACTTTCATATCATAGGTTTTTTTCTTCACCTTCAAGTCCTGGAAATATATCGTGAGAGTGTTGGGGTATGGGTAGTTCCAAGTGCTTTCCACCCCCATGGAAGTGATCGCCCTGTATATTATATTTCCCAAATTGATAGGGAAACCTGCCATGATGGATGCAATCAGCACAACCCAGGGGAGTGGGATAGTCTGGTCATAGGAAGCAGGGTCAAGCCTATTGCATACAAAAGTGAGCCACCCTCTAACCTCGAAATTCAAGTTCTTCCTCAAAATCTTTACCCCCGTCTGTATCCAATACTGAACAACACTCAGATGAGCCAAATATTCATCCAACCATGGCCGAACTTCCTCCTTCATCTCCAACTTCTCTATGTATTGGGTTTCATCTTTATCGTGAAACCCAAATATCTATTCCATGCCTTCCACGAGAACACCACAGTTTTGTCGCGCACATTGGTCACAACAGAGTCCTTTTTGGTGTAGGCTACGTTGCAACAGAACTCCTTGACCATGTGCTCGTTTGCATCAACCAAATCATCTCTAAAATGCTCCCACCCGAATCTAGTGTAAAATTGCTTATGCACATTGGGGAGTATGGGTAATAAGTGTTAGGTGATTATGCTCCTCTCCGACATCAATTTTCGTTTTGGCCACATCTCTCAGAATTTGTGGAAGGCCACTTGACTAAAAAACGGTCCTCCAACACTTCTACTTTTCTTGTTCTTTCTACAACACCAACCTCGGGCACCCCACTACCTGGGACCTCATCATCACTGTTGGTACCACTTGTTGCACTCTCCCTGGATATTGAAGCTGTGGGGGAGGTGGAGTATTGCCGCTACCCGATGCTGAGCCATCAGACGACTCATACTGTACAACTAGTGGAGCTCCGGCTGAAGTTGGGGCTAGGACTGAAGGGGCTTGCCTCGAGTCAGCTGAGATGTCCTGAGAGGGCAGGTACTCACTCCCCGAATTTTCGTCATCACTCACTACTTGCTTCCTTGTTTTATGTTTTGGTCGGGGTGTGAGTTCTGTTTGTTTTCATTTTCCTCCACGGGAGGAGTCTCCTCGGCCGGGTTGTTCGGTGCCACGTCCTCGTAGTTTAACCATTTTCTGCAATCAAACACGTCTAACTTTTTTAGTTGTAGCATAGGTAGTGTACAAAGTGTTTAAAATAAGTGTAGATTAACAACATGAATAATTGAAGAACACCTCTCAGAACAAACCACCATGGACTGCACATTCTGGGTCCCGGCACAACCGCGGGGCGCACTGATCAATCAATAAAAACTTACCTACTCTGAATCTCACTAACGCGGGCCGCATGAAAAGAGGGTGTGGCCATGTCCAGCGTGGACCGCACAAATACGAATGCGGCCACACTGGAAGCAGCTACCTTTTCAGATCAAGGTCCATCGCGAACCGCGCCAATAATAGTGTGGCCGTGTTAAATTCATGCGTACCGCATTTAAATAACCGAGGGCCGCGCTGGGTGAAAGGTTCGGAACGAACTAGGATTTTACACATTTACCCATTTTGTTCAAGTTTTACATCCTAATTTGTCCCTACTCGATTACCCACCATAAAATTCATGCCCAGCATCTAAAAGCAACAAATAAACTAACCTAAACAGTAAACTAGAGCAAAAATGGAAGAACAAAGAAGCTACGGTACTGGGAAATGACAAAAATTGACATGAAAAACTAATTAATGGTCATTGTGAGAATTTGTTACCAGGAATATGGAGAATCTACTCTTGATGCAAGCTAGAATCTTAAAGGTGAACAGTGAAATTTGACGGCTCTGGTATGTGATTTGGCGAAAAGTTTACACATATGACCTAAGTCCCTATTTATAGAGAACTTGTGGGACCCTGTACTTATCCTACAGCGCGGCCGCATAATAATGACCGCGAACCGCGCTAGGTCTTACCTTATGGCGTTGCAGAAATAAGCCCTCACGGGCTGCACAAAAATGGACGCAACCGTGCGAGACCACTTCAGACCGCACAATCATGACCGCGACTGCGTGGTAAGCTTCAGAGATCAATAACCTTTAGATTCTTCCGGTGCGGACCACACAAATCTTAACGTGGCCTCACTAATAATCTTCTGAGTCTATGTATTTCTATTATTTGCTTTGCACTGCTTCAACACAAGTCCTGCAACATCTCACAAACAATTAACTCAAAAATCCTAGTCTACAAAGAAAATCAAAGAGAAAGAAAAATACACGGGTTGCCTCCCAAGAAGCGCCTGATTTAATGTCGCGGCACGACGCATGTTACCACCACATCATTTTAAATGAATGAGGCTCACCACGTGACTCTCATCAAACTTTCCCAAATAATGCTTGACACGATGCCCATTAACCAAAAAAATTTCACCATTATTGTTCTTGAGATCAAGAGCACCAAAAGAAGTCACACATACTACTTCGAATGGCCCACTCCACTTTGACTTGAGCTTTCCCGGGAAAAACCTCAACCGAGAGTTGAAAAGAAGAACCATATCACCAACCTTGAATTCCTTCCCTCGAGCATATTGGTCGTGGAGATACTTCATCTTATCCTTATACAAGGACAAGCTGGAGTATGCATGAAATCTAAACTCGTCAAGCTCATGAAGTTGCTCAACGTGGAGGTTTACTGCGACATCCCATTTCAAGTTCAACTTCCTCAAGGCCCACATAGCTTTTTGCTCCAATTCAACCGGTAAATGACATGCTTTCCTAAATACCAAACGGTAAGGAGACATACCAATTGGGGTCTTATACGCGGTCCGGTAGGCCCATTGAGCATCATCTAACTTTTTGGACCAATCAGTCCGATTTGTGTTGACTATTTTGGATAAGATGCTCTTTATTTCTCGTTTAGAGAGTTCAACTTGGTCACTGGCTTGAGGATGATAGGCAGTGGTTACTTTTTGATTTACTCCATAGTTGGCAAGTAATGAGTCAAAGGCCTTGTTGCAAAAGTGGGACCCCCATCACTAATGATAGCACGAGGAATGCCAAACCTTGTGAAGATACACTTTTTCAAGAATGCGACAACACTTCAAAGTTCATTATTAGGTAAAGCCACGGCTTCAACCCACTTTGAGACATAGTCCACCGATGTAAGTGTTCCCACAAGAAATCATGAAATCGATACCCCAAATATAAAAAATATCTACCTCAAGAATTGTAGTGAGGGGAATCTCATCCCTTTTTGAGATTCCGCCAGCTCTTTGGCATGCATCACATCTCTTTACTAAATCACTAGCATCTTTAAACAACGTCGGTCAATTGAAACCGCAACTCAAGACCTTTGAAGCCGTTCTCACCCCTCCATGATGGCCACCATAAGGAGAGGATTGACAAGACTCCAATATGCTAAATTGAACACCTTCCGGGACATATCTTCTAATCACACCATTAGTGCAAATTTTAAATAAGTACGGATCATCCCAATAAAAATCCAAACTGTTCCGCTTGAGTTTATTCTTTTGGTTGGAAGAGAGCTCACATGGGACAAGTCCGGTCATAATGAAGTTTGCGATGTCCGCGAACCATGGCATGTCACCCATTGACATGAAAAGAAGTTGCTCGTCAGGGAATTGTCATTTATTTCAAGGCCGTCGCATGGTCTCCCTTCTTCCTCCAACCTAGACAAATGATCCGCAACTAGATTCTCAGTTCCCGTCCGGTCCACTATTTCTAAGTCAAATTCTTGGAGAAGTAATACCCATCTCATCAATCTCACCTTGGAATCCCTCTCGGTCATCAACTACCTCAAGGCGGCATGGTCCGTGTGCACAATCACCTTTCCCCCATAAGATATGGCCTAAATTTTTCCATGGCAAATACAATAGCTAAAAGTTCTTTCTCTGTTACCATGTAATTACATTGAGCTTCATTCATCGTCTTGCTTGCATAGTACACAGGATGAAGTATTTTGCTAAGTCGTTGACCCAACACCGCCCCCACCGCAACATCACTTTTGTCGCATATTAATTTAGAGGGCAAACTTCAATTTGACGCGGTGATGATAGGAGTTGTGGTCAGCCTGTGCTTCCAGAGTTCAAAGGCCTCCATGCATTTTTCCTCAAAAACAAACTTGGAATCTTTCTCTAGCAACTTGCAAAGTAGATTCACAACCTGTGAATGATGAATCGCTGGTAGAATCCGGCATGCCCAAGAAAACTCCTCACACCTTTTACAGAAGTAGGGGGAGGAAGCTTCGAGATCACCTCAATTTTCACCTTATCTACCTCAATCCCGTGCTTAGAGATCTTGTGACCCAATACTATGCCTTCCTGCAGCATAAAGTGGAACCTTTCCCAATTGAGAACAAGATTAGTTTCTTCACATTGGCCAAGACTCTATCCAACTTTTCAAGAATTCTTCAAATGAGTCACTAAACACACTAATGTTTTCCATAAAGACCTCCAATATGTCTTCCACCATGTCGGTGAAAATGGCCACTATGCAACATTGAAAGTCGCTGGAGCATTTCATAGCCCAAATGGAATCAGAGAAAAGGAAAATGTACCATATGGGCATGTGAAAGTGGTCTTTTCCTGGTCCTCCGGGGAAATTATGATTTAATTATGGCCCGAATACCCATCCAGAAAACAATAGAAAGCTTGTCTCGCAAGGTGGTCAAGCATTTGGTCCAAGAACGACAGTGGGAAGTGATCCTTCCGAGTTACCTTGTTGAGTCTTCGGTAGTCCATGAAAAATCTCCACCCGGTAATGGTCCGAGTGGGAATAAGCGCATTGTTGGAATTGGTTGCCACTGTAATTTCTCCTTTCTTCGGCATACATTGGACTGGGGAGGTCCATGAGCTATCGGAGATTGGATAAACCACACCGGTGTCAAGCCACTTGATAACCTATTTCTTTACCACTTCTTGCATTGTTTCATTTAATCTTCTTTGATGTTCAGTTGAAGGCCTTGCATCCTCTTCCAAGATGATTTTATGCATGCAAAATGCGGGGCTTATTCCCCGAATATCGGGCAATGTCCACCCAATCGCCTTTTTGCGCTTTTGAAGAACCGCCAAAGTGGTGCCAACCTGCATGTAAGTTAAGCAAGACGAAAGAATAATAGGTAAAATAGAATTTGAACCCAAGAATTCATACCTGAGGTGAGGTGGAAGGGGCTTCAACTCCAACACTAGTGGCTCCTCAATCAATGGCTTCGTTGGGGGAGTTTTGCGATTTTCAAGATCCAAAGATAACTTTCTAGGCTCATATGAATATGAACCCATGTCATGCAATGCATTCACGCACTCCACTCTACTGGAAACCTCATTGACATCCATGTTGTGAAGCACATCCTTAATAGGATCTTCAACATTTATCATGGAACTTGTGTCATCCACGATCACAGCCGTGACGATGTCCACAAATGAATACACCTCCGTGCTATTGGGTTGTCTCATTGATTTGCAAACATGGAATACCACATTCTCATCACCCACATGGTATGTCAACTCTCCCGCTTCAACAACAACCAATTCCTTCCCTGTAGCTAGGAAAGGTCTTCCAAAAATAATCGGCACTTCAATGTCCACCTCACAAACCAATATGACAAAGTCGGCCGAAAATATGAATTTATCAACACGAACAAGAACATCATTAATTATGCCCAAAGGTTGTTTCATCGATCGATCCGCCATTTGAAGTCTCATGGAGGTTTGTCTAGGTTTCCCGATTCCCAAGGTCTTGAAAACCGAATAAGGCATCAGATTAATACTAGCCCCTAAGTCACAAAGGGTTTTTGCAAAGTTTGGCACTTCCAATGGTACAAGGGATATTAAATTCATCGGGGTCCTCAAGTTTTGGAGCCATAGAATGTACAATTGCGCTCACTTGATGAGTCATCTAAACTGTCTCACACTCCATTGACCTCTTTTTCGTAACCAAATCCTTCATGAACTTTGCGTATATTGGAATTTGCTCAAGTGCCTCCACTGAAGGCGCGTTGATAGTTAGACTTTTCATCATCTCAATGAATTTCTTGAATTGGTTGTCACCCTTTTGCTTGGCCAGTCGTTGACGATAGGGCGGAGGAGGCCTAGGCACGGGGGCCTTGGGTTGGGTCACCACCGACTCAGGCATATCAATCACGTGTTCCCTAGACGGGTTCACGACCTCTTGTTCTCCTCCTCAACCTCATTAATATCAATCCGCACATCATTGTTCACATTGGGTTCCACCACATCCTCAACCACCAAAGGCATATCATCATCTCCTAACTCATCATCATCAACCATGACTTGCTTTTCTCTTGAGGCATGTACATCACCGCCTCTTACACTTTGTGTTGTCACCGCCATCACATGATTGTTGTGCCGCCCTTAGGGTTTACTACCATATCACTTGGTAGATCACCCTTCGAGTAAGTATTTAACGATTGAGAGATTTGACCTAGTTGCATTTCCAAATTCTGAATAGAGGTATTGTGGGAGTCCAGATGAGCATTAGAGTCTTGGTTCTTCTTTATCATTTTTTCAAACATCATTTCTATTCTCGCCATATCACTACCCGACGAACTAGATCCTTGAGATTGAAAAGGGGGTGGATAGCTCGGTTGTTGGTACTTGGGGGGCCTTTGCGAACCTTGCCCCCCGGTTGCTTTGGTTTCCACTATTATTCCACCCTCCTTGATTGTTGTTATTGCTCCAATTGTTGTTGTTCCCATTCTAATTGCCTTGATTGTTACGTTGATTACCCCAATTGTTGCTTTGATTGTTGTTGTTCCAATTGCCACCACCTTGTTGTTGGTTGTGACTATTCCAATTTCCACTGCCTTGTTGGTTATCCCAATTGTTGTTTTGATTGTTGTTGTTCCAGTTGTCACCACCTTGTTGTTGGTTGTGACTATTCCAATTTGATACTCATTGTTGATTTCCCCAATTTCCTTATGGACGCCATTATTGATTCCCTTAATTTCCTCTATTTCCTTGGTAGTTATTGACATATTGACATTCTTTGCTTTGATCATCATAGCACTCATTCGAATATCCACCACCATCATTGTTGTTGTCAAATTGTTCATAATTATCTTGAGGTTGTTGTTGCCCTTTTTGCCTCCTTTTCAACATAGAAAAACCTTCCATTGCACTGACTTGGCATGGGTCTTGGGCTTGTTGCAATTGTTCATTCGCCAATTGATTCATAATTGTTGTAAGCTCGGAAATATCTTGGCCATGATTGTGCAATTCCTTGTGCAAATTTTGACATTAGGTCACCTTGAGGAACATTTGATCGGCTTTGCCATGCCAACGAAGTATCGGTCAATTCATCTAAAACATCACAAGCTTCATTGTAGGGAAGCTTCATAAAATTTCCTCCGGCCTATTGGTTCACAATACATTGGTTGGTTGTGTTGATGCCCCTATAGAATGATTGTTGAATAATTGCCTCAGTCATGCAGGGTGATTACTCTCTCGAGATTTAACCCGTTAATTGGAACTACCATTTCTCATGGGTCCATCCCAATTCCTTGTTGGGTAAATTTTAGGGTCATAGACTCTCTTTCTCAAGAAGAGTCAAAACCACTAAGCTAATATCAATATTTACAACCACCAATCCTTAATTCAGCATAAAATTAACCCAAATAGTAAATACATAATAGCAATCTATCATTAGAAAGTAATACCCATCAATTACTCACACTAGGGTTGAGCCACAACCCTAGATAATGGGTTTAGCTAGAGATAATTAGAGAAGAAACAAAAGAATTAGAAGGAGAAATACACATAATAATTAATTACTAAGATTAAACTACAAGAATCTATGGAGAAATTAATTCTAAAATGCCAAAATAGGCTACAACTTCCGTCCTCATAGCAGCTCCGCTCAGTAAAATTAAACCCTCGAAAAAAACTCTCTCTAAAAATGGTAAAATATTTTATTTATAGTGGGATGAAAATATTTGACAAAATTGCCCCTGCGGGGTCTGTACGGGCCGCACAATTTCTACCTCTGTCGTAATGGCTCTTTGCCTTCAATTTCTATCTTCTCTGAAGTGGCTTGTGTGGACCACGTAAAGGTGTGGCGCGACCGCGTGAAGATCTGGCGCGGGCCGCAAAATGGTGACCCACGGCCGCATAGCTTGTCTTTGCTAAAAATTTATATCTTCTCTGAACCTTGTAATGTGGGCTGCATGCTATAATAGTGCGACCGCGTGAGCTGAACGCGGCCGCACATTTCCAACCGCGGATGCATTACGCAAGACCTGATCATACTTTTCTCTGAACCTTGTGACGCGGGCCGCATGTCATAATAGCGGGACCGCGTGAGCTGGATGCGGGCCGCACATTTCCAACCGTGGCCCCGTTATTCAAGACTTCATCATACTCCTCTTAATCCCCTAGTGCAGGCGCATGCACAATTGTGAGATCCGCACTAGGCTCAGCTTCCCACTACTTCACTTGGCCTTTGATACTTGAGTAGGTTTCACTCTGTTTTGAGCCAATCATTGGCACTTCATCACTATGTCGCTCAAACCTGCAATCAAGCACCACCTGTAAGTATTTTTGGGCTATTTTATAGCAAATTATACTCAAAGCATAGGCAAGTAGGGGCATAAAACATGTTAAAATCCTACTTATCAGTAGCTGAAATGCATTTTGATTCAATATTGTACATACTTTAGATCCCGTTTGGATGGGCTTGTTGTTAGTGACTTTTAAGCCAATAATCCTAATCTAGGAATTCTAGCATTTGGCTTTTGTCTTTTGGCTTATTCTTGGCATTTTTTAACTTAAAAATAAGTGCTTAAAAGTACTTTTTTTACTTTATCCAAATAATAAAAAATGGCTTAAAAGCTATTTTGGCTTTAAAACACTTAAAATTAGCCAATTCAAATGGACTCTTAGTTTTAGTTGATTAAGTATCAAATCAAGAAAGCCCATGCTCGTTTGGCCCAAATTGTCATGCAATAGATCACATTTATTTACAACCACTTGGAATTCAACCAAGCAAGATAGATGGAGAAAGAAACAAAAGCTTTTCTCTAATAAAATATTTACTAGATTCTAGATGGTAATCTATCAAATACACTTAACTGCAACTCAACCTCATAAATTATTTGCCTAAGTCTACTCTATGATTTTATTGGCACTATCTTTATAAATGAGGGCGGGGATGGAGGTGGTGGTGGGGAGCAACTAGAGAAATATTGGGGAGGGAACAGGAAGTGGACCAAAAGGTGAGGGAAGAAAAGCTAATCTGTAGGGAGATAAAGTAGCACACTTTTGAAGTTTATATTTTTCTTGCCTAAGAGAAGTTCAACTAGATAGCTCAAGTTCATAGCACTATAATCCGTAAATTATTTTGAACAACATCAAGGTCGAGACAATAAGTTTTTTTCTTTATTCAATTTGTTGTTATATATGTCATGTGCCTTTTAAATGATATAAACACAGGCTTATGATTCTACTAGTATTTGACTAATTGTGTAAGCGCTGCCGCGTTAGGAATACCAAAACTATCTAAATTAGGAGTAACAAATAGTTTGATAACTAATTATGTTGGACTTCAAGATGAGGTTTAGCCCAAAATGCACATAAGGCCCAACAAGAGTGTCTTAGCCCAACAAAAAGGCCTCCTTAGTCCATTATTATAGTCCATTTGTTTAAGATTCTTTTGTAAATATATAAAATGCCTATATTCTTTTTGTACAGTTTTGACATCATCACAAATAAGATGAATATGTTATGAAATAATATAAAAGACAAGAACAATAACTCAAGAACAAGAGCAAATAGAGAGAGAATAGGGAGAGAGAGAAGTATTCTTATTAATACTTGGGGTGATTTACAATGGGGTAAGACCCCTCTATTTATAGGAAGAGGAATGACTTAGCTTCAAGCTAAAACTCTTAGACATTCACTCTAAATAGACTTCTATTTTATAACACTCCCCCTTGAATGTCTATTCAATAATGTGCCTCATAAAACCTTAAAACCATAAAAACCTTGCAAGGAAAACTCAGTGGGAAAAAACCTTGTAAGGGAAAAAGAGTGCAATGCGCATTAACTCCCCCTAATGAGTACATCAATTTATATCCTTGAGCATTTGCATTTCAATCTTGTGCATCATCTTCAAAACGATCTTTGGTAGACGTTTGACAAATCAACCATATTGACTTGAATAAATATTCCGCACCTTGAAATCATCATTCTTGATAGATATGAACATCTTCATATAATGTTGCGGAATAACTCTTCAATATCTCCATAGATGCATTCTCAATGCCATCATGCTTATAGTTATAGCAAGGTTCATATGTACACAAATTGTACTTGGGATGTGGTACTTCAAGACCAAGAATTGCATATGCTTCAAGCAACTTAAATCTTTCAAGTTAAGTCATATAAGCCATATAATAGACTTTAGATGCATATCAAGTTTTCCATGTCATGCTAGACAAATAAGATATCGAAAACTGACTATACATACCTTTGACTTTATACTTTCAAGCATTTGAACTATAGGTTCAAAACTACATGTCTTTCATATGGAATCAATTCTTCTTGAATTGAATCTCTTCCATTTAGTTACTTTCTTTGGGTCAGCAAATGCGTATAGCATGCTTTGCAATATGTTGCAATTGAATTATCCCTTTTATGAACTTTAGGTTCATATCATGATATTCGGGGATATACATATACAAATGATAATTCATCCCATGTAACCTTTTCTCAAGTGTTTATCATGTCTCCCCCTCATGTTAGAAAAGCTAACTTGTTTCCTCAACTTTGGGAAATCATCTTTGTGCATTATCATGTCAATATACACGGCACATTAATAATAAGATGAAATTATTTGGTTCCTGACCCTGAACCACTTGTGAGGGGAGAATATAATATACTCTCGTATACAACGTATATCAAACTGATATATATAACTTTGTTCTCATAAGAAACAGTTTAGCTATTAAGTGGAAGCACTCAATAATTATCTTGCTAAACCGACTTTGATATAAACCAACTTATCAAGATGAACTATCTTGAGTAGAAAATCTGGAAATTATGCTCTAAGTTAGATTACTGAGCAATTTACCTCGCAAGCACCGGCCAGGCTGCGGGTCAATAACAATTGCGCATGTAACCATATCATAGATGCATCATATGTGGTATACATGGCAGGTGAATGGGCCCATATTCACCTTTGATATTCCCAGAATTTATGGGCTTCAACCCGAACTCTTTAGTTGGTTAGTTCATTAATGAGAACAAGTGATACAAGAGAATTCTTAAAGAACTTTCTAGTTCTTTGATATTCACCTGTGTGAATTTGCACATCATACTTAAAATGAGATGGCTAACACGAATGCCAACTGAATAAATTATCAATATTGGTAAACTTCAAATTTACACCATGACATGTGCACTTATCAATAAACTTCAGGTTTATTATGACATGGGTTTTTATACCAATAGATATCTACTTTATTGGGGCATTCTTTCGTTTGTGTAGTACAAACTGGAGAACAAAGCGGGTAGCTTTTCATAAGCAAATTACCCCGCTACAAGTTGTAGTAATAGGAGATATCAAAGCCTTCCTTTATTTATAGTCTCAATATAATCAATCGCTTACGCGTGTACTTTGGAAACTGAATAAGTTTCTTTGAGACTTACTACAGCACAATACTCAATTGTGTTTCTCCAACATAGTAATAATTGGCTCTTCTAGAGCTCTCAATTAATTTTGTACTACCACAGATTCATCAACATCCATGTGGTGAATATCTTTCTTAAAGAGAAAGTTATACCATTATGGTCATGTCAAACTTATATGCAAGATATGTTTCTTGCATTATCGTTGTCCTTTAATAGTCATATTTCCAAAATACTTTGGCGTACAATAGGTACGTGACCAACGATCATTCATGCCATATATCATCTCAAACCTCCTTCTAGGGGTGAGTGTGGTATATTTAATACCAATTTCATGTTCATATTCTTCCAATAATGAATATGTATTCGTGAATCAGATGTTGTCACATTCACTTCGGGGATATGTGATTTTGTTATCCTTTTCAAATCTATAAATGCGTCAGGCATTTGATTTGCTATTTTTGCAAATGGATAATCTTTTGTACCTCTTTCTCACAAATAGAGGTGTGTGGATCAAGATGAGATAATGATGCATTTTTCCACAAAATTTCCCGTTTGGTTTCACCAACTTCTCCCCCTAATTTTGGGAAAAGTGTCTCATCAAATTGACAGTCTGCAAATCGTGCAGTGAACAAATCTCCTGTCAATGTTTCGAGGTAGCGAATAATAGAGGGCAATTCAACCTCAACATATATTCCTAACCTTCTTTGCAGACCCATTTTGGTGCGGGATGGCGGTGCTAAAGGCACATATACTGCGCATCCAAAAATTCTTAAATGGGATATATTGGGTCCATGACCCAAAACCAATTGCAACGGGGAATATTTGTGTCAATTCGTCAGTCAGAGACGAACTAGCATTGCTGTATGTAAAATGGCGTGTCCCCAAACCGAAGTGGGCAGCCGACAAACTAAAATGTTGCATGCAAAATGGCATGGACCCAAACCAAAGTGGGCAGCCGACGAACTAGCATTGCTGCATGCAAAATGGCGTGAACCCAAACCGAAATGGGTAGCCTCGTTTTCATGAAGAATTCAAGATTATTCTCATCTATTGTCTTAATATGATATCCATTTTGAATGATATCTTTAAAACTCAACAAGTTCTTCTTAGACTTGGAGGAGAATATTGCATTCTCTAAGATAAACGTCGTGCCTTTGGGCAGAGTTACAGTTGCTCTTCCGGAGCCTACAATCAATTTACTTCCCATGGTTTGACATATAAAAGAAAATATACGAACATGAGAATAAACAACTTCAATCCGTTTGTGTCACATAATATTTTCAAAATCTGCTGCTAACAGTTGACTAACAAAATCAGATATGTTATCCATAATTGATTACTTTGCAGTTTGAAAATTTCAGTTTAAGCATTTTCGTAAAACAATCGATTGTTAAAGACACACAATCGATTGTTGAATATTGACAATCGATTGTTAAACACACACAATCGATTATTTGCTATTTTTTTAAAAACTTCAGATCACACTGTCTTAAGACAATCGATTGTTAGACATAGACAATCGATTGTTGGTTATTTTTGAAAAATTCCAGACCTCATTGTATAAAGACAATCGATTGTTAGACATAGACAATCGATTGTTGGTTATTTTTGAAAAATTCCAGACCTCACTGTATAAAGACAATCGATTGTTATGCATAGACAATCGATTGTGGATGATTTTTGAAAAATTCCAGATTACACTGTCTAACGACAATCGATTGTTAGACATAGACAATCGATTGTGGATGATTTTTGAAAAATTCCAGATTACACTGTCTAACGACAATCGATTGTTAGACATAGACAATCGATTGTGGATGATTTTTGAAAAATTCCAGAACACACTGTTTTAAAGACAATCGATTGTTGATCATTGACAATCGATTGTTTTGCAGTTTTTATGCGAAATATGAGATAACCGACTAGTTTTTCAGGTTAGTCGATTACCTCTACTGGAAAGTAAAAATATTATTGATATTTGAGCATATTGATACATTCTAAAGAACTAATACTAACATTATGTCATGAACTAACTAATACGAGCTAATACTGATGGCTATTAGTTTATTCATTCACTAATACAAACAAGTAAAATAAAATCAAATAGCTCCATCTTCTTTCATCACGGATCCATCACCGATTAGGTGGTCTATCTACCCCTCGGGTTGCTCAAAGAAGTCTGCCACATCCAAGTGGGTGATGTCAAAGTTGTCGTCAGAGACAAAATTCGTTTCAGGGCGTTTACTCTTTCGAGATGCTTGATAAAGGTCAACCAAATGTCATGGTATACGGCAAGCCTTTGACCAGTGCCCGTTTCCACCGCAACGATAATATATAGTTTATAAACTATTTGCTTTTGGATTCTTATCGTATCGTGCTTGTGGTAGAGTGACCAACTTCAGGTTGTCATATCTCTTCTTTAAGCCATTCCACAAGGTGGGTGGATCTTTGACTGTGATATATTCAATTTTCAAACCTTCATCAAGGTGATGGCGCAAGAAAATCAAGGCCTTAGCATAGTTTCAAACCTTCATCAAGGTGATGGCGCAAGAAAATCAAGGCCTTAGCATAGTTTTGGGTGGATGCATTATTTCTGTCTTTAATGGCGTCTCCAAGACCCATAGCATCTAAGTGGATTTCAGCATCCAACACCCATGTCATATAGTTCTTGCCCGAAATTTCAAGGGCAATGAACTTTCTTTTCATAATGTCAGACATAAAACAAATTTACATCAAGAGCGTGTTCATACTTACGGGCTCTATTACAATTATCACATTCACTTCAGGGAATGGATCATAATCATGTGCTTTACACAATCTCATGTCAAATATTACTTTCATAAAGTGAAAGATTATTTTGAGAATCCTTATTGTTCTCATTACCACAATAATGACGATTATAACTTCGTCTATTGCCATGTCCACATCCATTGATACCTTTACGGTAATAATTTTGTCTTCTTTCAGACTTATCAAATTCTGCTACCACATTCTCTAAAGGGAATGGAGCGAATTCAATTGGACGGAATTCTTTGCCACGTCCACATTCATTGATACCTTCATGGTAATATTTTAGTCTTCTTTCAGACTTATCATATACTGCTTCCACATTCTCTAAAGGGAATGGAGCAAATTCAATGGGACGGATTTTCAATTATTTGCCCACAATCATACATGAGTTTAATCATGGCAGGACATAGAGATTTTACCACTTCATGTGGTTATAATTTCTTACAAACTCCATTAGAGTTATAATCAAACTTTGTTTGTATATTAAATCAAATCGTAGAATTTCAAGAATTTGAAAGGGAAAAGTAAATTACTTACCTTTAAGGTATACCAATTATATTTTCAATATTTTCTTGCTTTTCTCCACTGATGCAGACGACGGCGGCTCCGATGCGGAGAAATTGACGGCGGCTTAATCTTCTTAAAGAGCTTCTTGAGACGGTAGAGTCTCGTGCTGATAACGTGTTATGAAATAATATAAAAGACAAGAACAATAACTCAAGAACAAGAGCAAATAGAGAGAGAATAGGGAGAGAGAGAAGTATTCTTATTAATACTTGGGGTGATTTACAATGGGGTAAGACCCCTATATTTATAGGAAGAGGAATGACTTAGCTTCAAGCTAAAACTCTTAGACATTCACTCTAAATAGACTTCTATTTTATAACAGAATACATAATTTTGCTTCTAGTCTTTCTTCTCTTCCTAGCTAAGAACTAGGGTTTTCTGATTACAAATTACATTGAATTTTGACTTGAATTCAGCTGTTATCATGGTATCAGATCCAATCAAATCATGTTGTTCAATCGACACTACACGTGTTAATTGATTTGGTCTTTTTTTTGCTTTTACGGGGTTTTACGGTGCTACGGTGAGGTTCTCCAAAGAGTTTTCAGTCAAATTGTTGGCACGTTTTCCATTCCCCTCAAATTCATTGACGAAATTCGGTAACATTTCCTTCTGATTTGCCGTTCTCATTTTTTACGTGAGCCGTGTTGGCATTTTTGGTCTCAATCTCAGTTGTGTATAGTGTGGATGAATATTTCCTCAAATTTTGTGGTATTTCTTTACATCATGTTAATTGTGATTTTAATTGCTAGTTTGTTGAAGTATGGGGTCGATAGGTGATCCCCCAACTGTAGCTTCTTCTTCCGCTGCTTCTTTTGCTGTCGAACATTTCATCCGCTATATTTGTGACCTTCCGACTCCTCCGGGACAACATTAGTCACCAAATCATTTAATGGTACTGGATATAGGGGTTGGAGGAGAAGTATGTTGATAAGACTGTCTTGTAAGAACAAATTGGCCATTATCAGTGGGATATTTGCTAAGAAATAAGAATTCTCCCCTATATGAACAATGGTGTAGTTGTAATGACATGGTGATTGCTTGGACATTTAATAGTCTAGAGATAAGGGAAAGTGTAATGTACACTGAGTCTGCTAAGAAATTATGGAAAAAAATTGAGAAAAGGTATGGAAAACCAAATGGAACCAAGGTGCTTCAGATTAGGAAGGAGCTTGCCTCTATTTCTCGATGATCCTCCAATATTACTTCTTATTTCAATCTAATTTATGCGATGAAGTAGCTTATTCCATATCCTATCCATAGTGTACCTGCGGATGTAAAGAGGCATTCCAGAAGTTAGAAGAGGAATAAAAGGTACATCAATTTCTTATGGGATTGGATGAGTCTTATTCTGGTTTTCGAAGGAATATCTTGCTCATGAAACCCTTACCTGATATAGATTGTGTTTATGCAATGCTAATCGAGGATGAGAGTTAAGTGGAGGTTCAACCTTCTTTCGTTTCTGATGTTAAGAAGCCCTACCCTATGAAAGTGCATTTTGAGTCTTCTATGAAGGGGAATACTAATATGGTGTGCATAAATGGTAAGGATCCATGTCATTCAATTGATAAATGTTATAAGTTGCATGGGTGTCCTTCTAATCCTGAGCCTAAATTCAAGAGGACAACAGCTTGTGCTCAAGTCACAAATCCAACTCCAACAGTGACACCTGACAGCCATAGTCCTGAAGGTTCCAAGGCTGTTCCAATTGAGATTGGGGGTAATATTTTGTCAAAAAAGCAATATGAGCAGCTGGTTTCTCTTCTTCAGCTGAGTAAATTGACTTATACTCCTCAAGACCTGGCTTCTGCCTCTGCTAATTTTGCAGGTTTTCTTGCAACTACTGATTTTAGTAAATGAGCTTTTCTTTCTTGCAATTTTGCTAAATTAGAAGATAATCTTTGGATCATTGACTATGATTCAACTAATCACATGACCCATCACAAATCCTTACTTACTAACATCAAACCTTTACCCTCATCTTACCTTGTAGCTCCTCCTAATGGTTATAAGGTAAAGGTAAGTTATACTACATCTATTCACATTTCTTCCCATATTTCTCTCCCTCATGTGCTACTGGTTCCTTCTTTCCATTACAAATTGCTACTTCATCTGAAATAAAATGCTTTTTACTCCTGCTCTTTGTGCTTCGCTATGGGTCCCTTTTCTAAAGAAGCCTCTAGTTCTTGGTAAACGTCAGAAGGGTCTATACATTCTGCAAACTAAAGATTTTTGGAAATTCTGAGTTTTCTGCATCTTCATCTGTAAATACCATAACTGCCTGCATGAATGGTATGAATAAGAGAAGTTTTCATTTTTATCCCTTTGTACTTACTAATTCTCATTCTATTTTACCTTCTTTTTGATGCTTGTGCTGTCTCTAAGTTGTCTATTGATCATGTATGGCATTTGAGACTAGGACATGTTCCCTTTGCTAAATTGAAACACATTCCTTATCTTTCTAATAATCTACCTCAAAATCAAACTTTCCTTTGCCCTATCTATCCTATGGCTCAACAACAAAGACTACCTTTTCTGAGAGTTCTATTCATTATACTTTTGTAACACTCCTCAAATTTATAAAAGTTTCGAGACACTCTTACTATAGAACTAAATTATTATTTCTCTTATTATTTTTATCTTGCATATATATACATATATATATATATATATTTTTTATATATATATACACATATATATACACACAATTAGAAAAATATTAACAGTTTTAATATTGTTAGTTATTAAAGGTGGTTATTATTAATTATTTGTTAAGTTAAAAAAAAAAAGAAAAGGGGAGCACGTGCCTTAGCCCATAAAGGGCTCTGGAATGCAAGACATTAAGCAAAGTCTTGCACCAAAAAAGACAAAGCAACCTTATACTAAAATAAAAAATAAAAATAGAATGCTTCTTTTACGTAGCAATCGCAAGGCACACAGGAACAAAAGAAATTCTAGAGTTCGTTACAAATTGTCAATTCTTGAACTCAGATACATAGAATTTCCTATTATCCTAAAGTAGTAGTAGTTAAGAATACAATAGTTAATTTCTTTTTTCCTATATATCAACAACAAATTTTTTGTTTAGGTGTAAAATTTTAAAATTAACTAAAATGCACTGGTTGTTGTAGAATAGATTGTTTGACTGGTGTCAACTGGACTGGGTCAACGTATTGACTCGAGAAGTTTTGAGGTGAATTGATATAACCCTTTAATGGAGTGGTTCATCTTACAAAAGAGCGCATACCAGGTGTTTGATTAATTGCTTAAAAGAGTTTATATTTATTTAATTTGAGTGAATGAGTACCAATTAACATAACATTGTTCTAACTAAAGTTTAGATGATTTATTATGATATATGCATAAATTTTCAGCTTTTTGTGTTATTCTTCTATGCTATTTTCATGTTGAAAATTTATGAAGAAGCAAGAATCTTTAGAAATAATTTTACATGTTTATTTCATTCTTATGCCATGCTTTACATTTAAGGATACCAACATGAGCATGTACATGATGTTCTATAAAGAAATTGTTTAGACTTGAAAAGTCACAAGAAGATTTTTGGGAGTATCCGTTATTCTGAGAAGGGGTCATCGTCCAGGCCGAGGGTCCTCACCAAGGCGTTGACTTCCTGAAACTACTTGTGTCAATGTAAGGAGTACACTAGTCGAGGGTCTCGTTGCAAAGAATTTACTTAGCCATGCTAAGGTATGATTCATAAGCGTTGAGTACCATGAAGCGAGTGGCACCTCGTGGATTGAGCCTATTCGATCAGGTTAGGATCGAACCCGTACCGATAACACAGTGACTGAGACAGAATTAAGTTAGGATAGTTGGAACTCCCAAAGTTTAAAGTGAAGTATTTTTTCTATAAGAAATAAAAAGAAGAAAATTTCTTTTAGAATATTCATAAACTGCGATGATGCAATTATTTTAAAATTATTCTTATAAGCTTTATGTTTTACATTCATTAGAACGTTTTCCCATAATGTATATTTTATTAATGTTTTGCTCCAAGTTGTTGAGACTCACTAAGTACAATGGATAATACTGATGTTCTCTTTTGGAACCTACGTTGTCTGCGGTACAACGTAGGAACCACTTTTGCCGGTGAGCAGGCTACGAATTAGGACTTCCTTCTCTTCTAGTCTATTGGTGAGATCCGCTTTTGTTCGTGGATTATCCGTTAGATTCATCTTTAATTAGTTATTTCTTTGTTTACTTAGAGAACTGGGCAGGAAATCTCGTGTCTTAAGCAGTGCATCAGTTTATCAGTAGAGGCTTCATAGATATAGTCGTTGGGTTAAGATTCAGATGTTTTAAATAATAACTTAGTATTAATTCAGTAGTTACTACGAATAAAGTTTTGGAGTTGATTTATTTAAATATTTAAATTAATCAAAAATATTTGGTTAGAGTTTTGCCTTGTTGCATGTAAAGTTTGGAGTTATAATGGATTTGATAAGCAGAGATGGTTCGCTCGGTCATTTTTGGTGATCAAGTGCCGGTCTCGGCTTGCTCAGAAAATGGATCGTGACAAACTTGGTATCAAAACCTCAAGTTTCTGGAGTCCTAGGGGTCTATGAAGCCGTGTTACTAGAGTCTTGTTTATGTGTATGAAGCGTGCCATACTTATAAACAGGAGGCTACAAGCATTTAGGAAAAGTCTCATTTTTTCATACTTTAGATCGTGCAATAGAGCCTACCTCTAAGAAATTATCTAATGTATTCTTTTCTCCAAGACATACAGAAATAGTTCGTACTCGCAACTCACATTGACACTCAGAATGCTGCTCAAGAAACTATTGCTACTATAGTTGCTCAAGGTAGAACTAAAAAGGCATCAACTCAAAAAAGGAAAGGTAAATCCACAAAGGGGGTTCAAGTACCTCGGGTTGAACATGAAGAAGGGGTAAATCATATTCATCATGTACCTCAGGATCCAGTACGACCCCCAACAATAGATTCTGCTCAGTTAACTATATCTCCTGAGGTGGGTCAGATGTTTAATGCTGTCAATAGTTCTATGACAATTTTTAAAGCCTTTATGGCCAACCAAAACGAGAGAAGAGATGAGGTTCCACCTCAATTAAATAAACAAAACAATTCTTAGTCCTCAAGAGTGAATGAATTTTTGAAGTTGAGTCCTCCAGTGTTCCATGGTTCTATAGTTGATGAAAATCCGATGTTGTGACAGGAGGGTGTCAAAAAAGCCCTCCGAATGATGAAAACATTTGATGATGAAGCTGTGGAAGCTGGCTGCTTACCAGCTTAGAGATGTGGTCAGCACTTAATTTGAGATGTGGGAAAAGGAAAGGGATGAAGATGTTGTCCGCCTACTTGGGAAGAATTTTGAAAAGGCCTTCATGGCTAACTTTATCCCAGAAAAGGATAGGGAAGCTAAAGCTACAGAGTTTTAATAACTCAACCAAGGGAATAAAAGTGCACAAGAGTACTACATAGAATTCATAAGGTTAGCTAAGCATGCTCCTCACATGATTAAGACAGAAAAAACAAAGATTCGCAGGTTTTTTGGAGGTTTAGGTTACCACAATAAGGATACGACATCAGCTGCAGCAGTAGGGATGACAATCTTCTCCTCTGTTGTGGGATTTTCCAAGCACTTAGACTAAGATATACAACAAAGAAGAGAAGAAAAAATGCATAACAAGAAAGCCCGGACAGCGGGCAGGTTTAATGGTACATCTAGCGGAGGTGGAAGGGATTCTTCTAATAAAGATTAATTAGCACCTGCTTAGTCTAGTCATCAGTCAGGTGGTAGGTCTTCTTTTAGACTTTCTTAGAGTTATGGAAATTAGTCTCACCAGAATCAAAATTTTAGGACATCATCCTTACATAGTCAGAGTCAGGCTGAGCAACATTCACACCAACAAGGTCTTTATGGAACATGTAAACGGCAACATTCATGTTAGTGCAAGCTCGAGTTTCATGGTTTCTATCATTGTGGATACATTGGTCATATAAAGGCCAACTGCTCAAAATTACAACATAATTTCAGTGGTGGATCAACTCGTCTTTTTAGTTCCTTAGCTACTGCCTTTGCACCATCCCAGGCTCGTGGTTCTCGTAATCAGGATGGGCATGGGGCAGACAAAGGTGAAGATCGAGTTACTTCTGGAGGGGGATAGCCCTGTTTATTTGCTACACTTGATTGTCAGAGTGTAGAGGCATCTGCAGAAGTTATTAAAGGTATACTTTTCGTCTGCTCACATAATGTGTATGCCATAATGGATCTAGGTTCAACGTTTTCATATGTGACTCTATACTTTGCAATTAACCTCGGACTAGAACCTGAACAACTTAGTAAGCTATTCCTAGTATCTACTCTAGTTGGCAAGTCAGTGGAAGTCGTAATAGTCTATAGAGGTTGTATATTTTTAGTCCAAGTTCACAACACCAAAGCCGATCTCATTGAGTTAGAAATGGTGGATTTTGATGTGATCATGGGTGTGGATTAGTTGTCGTCCTACTATGCCATGTTAGATTGTCATGCCAAGATAGTCAGGTTCCAATTTCATAATAAAGAAGTATTAAAGTGGAAGGGTAGTTCAATATAACTTGTAAGTAAGTTTATTTCTTACCTTAAGGCACAACAAATGGTTGGTAAGGGGTACCTCGCTTTGGCTTACATCATTAATCCAGAATCAGAACCACCAGCTCTTAATTCTGTGCCAATTGTTAGAGAATTTCTAGAAGCTTTCCCAGATGACCTCCCAGACTTCCTCCTGAAAGAATCATAGACTTTAGCATTGATCTCATGTCGGGAACTCAGCCCATATCTATACCTCATTATAAGATGGCTCTAGCAGAACTTAAGGTGTTGAGAGAATAGTTGAAAGACCTCCTTGACAAGGGCTTCATCAGGATGAGTGTTTCACCATAGGGTCCCCCGGTCCTGTTTGTCAAGAAGAAAGATCGGTCTCTCAGAATGTGCGCAGACTATCAGTAGTTGAATAAAGTTACCATTTAGAACAAGTACCCATTGCCAAGATTGATGATTTATTTGATCAACATTAGGGTTCAAAGTACTTTTCAAAGATAGAATTGAGGTCAGGGTACCATCAGTTGAGAATCAGAGAAGTGGATATATCTAAAACAGCCTTTAGAACTCGGGCACTATAAATTTCTAGTGATGTGCTTTGGATTGACAAATGCTCCAGTTGCATTCATGGACCTCGTGAACAGAGTTTTTAAGCTATCCTTAGATACCTTTATTATTGTGTTTATAAATGATATTTTGGTGTACTCTAAGAGCAAGGAAGATCATGCAGAACACATCAGAATAGCATTGCAGACCTTGAAGGAGAATGAGCTTTATGCCAAGTTTTCAACATGTGATTTCTACTTGCAGTCAGTGGCATTCTTAAGCCATGTGGTATCTAGTGAAGGCATAAAAGTAGACCCTTAGAAGACAGAAGCAATCAAGAACTAGCCTAGGCCAACAATGCCAACCAAAATTAGGAGCTTCTTGGGGTTAGCTGGCTACAATAGAAGGTTTGTATAGGGGTTTTCCTCACTTGCAGCTCCATTAACTAAGTTGACTTAGAAAGCAGTTAAGTTCCAGTGGTCAGACGCTTGTGAGAGTTTTCAAGAGTTAAAGAAGAGGTTGACCACTGCACTCGTGTTAACCTTACTGACAAGGTCGGGTGAGTTCATAGTGTATTATGATGCCTCTAGAGTTGGTCTTGGTTGTGTTCTTATGCAAAATGGAAAAGTTATTGCTTATGCTTCCAGGCAGTTAGAGAATCATGAAATGAACTACCCCACACACGAATTGGAGCTTTCAGCAGTGGTGTTTGCATTAAAAATATGGCGAAATTACCTTTTGTGGCAAGCATTGGGAAGCGTTTACAGATCACAAAAGCCTCCAGTACATTTTCAAGCAAAAAGAATTAAATTTGGGATAGAGAAGGTGGATCGAGCTACTGAAAGATTGTAACATCAATATTCTTTATCACCCGGGCAAAGCTAATATGGTAGCAGATGCTCTTAGTAGGAAGTCAACGTGTGTCTTGGCCCATCTTGCAGTTTAAAGGGGATCTTTGGGTCGAGAAATTCAAAAACTAGCAAATGATGGAATTAGATTGGACGAGACCGAAGAAGGAGGTATAACTGCTTATGCCTTAGCTCAATCCTCCCTTGTTGCACATGTTAGGCTAAGCAAGACGAAGATTTATACTTAGTGAAATTAAAAGAAGGAGTCTGAAACAAAAAAATAACTTCTTTCACTCCAGGAGGTGACGATGTTTTGAAGCTAAATTATCAGTTATGGGTGCCTGATGTAAATGGTCTTAGGAAGGCCATAATGTAGGAAGCTCACAGTTTGAGATACTCTATCCACCCAGGTGCTACCAAAATGTATCTAGATTTGAAAGAGTTGTCTTGGTAGAAAGGCATGAAAAAACAAGTAGCAGATCATGGGGCTAAATGTTTAAATTGCCAGCAAGTGGCCATCAGAGGCCTGGTGGCTATGCTCAAGATATAGAGATACCACAATGGGAGTGGGAGATGATTAATATAGATTTCATGGTAGGTCTAACTCGCACATACCTTAAGCATAATTCAATTTGGGTTATTGTAGACCGACTGACATAGTCCGCGCATTTCCTACCAGTAAAGACGATAGATTCCACAGAGCAGCATGCGTAGTTGTATATCAAAGAAATAGTCTGACTGCATAGTACTATAGTTTCAATCATATCTACATGGCCCTCAATTCACATGCACATTTTTGGCAGGCATTTCAGAAAAGATTAGGTACCAAGGTCAATTTGAGCACCCTTTCCATCCACAGACTGATAGCCAAGAAGAAAGGACAATTAAGACTTTCAAAGATATGTTGTGAGCATGTGTTATAGATTTTGGAGGTAATTGGGATGACCACTTTCCATTTATAAAATTTTATTACAATAACAACTATCTGGCTAGCATCGGTATGGCTCCTTATAAAGCGTTGTATGGGCGAAGATGTAGGTCTCCAGTGGGTTTGTTTAATGCAGCGTGTGCTGTTGATTGGTCGAGATTTGTTTGTGAGACCTTGAAAAAGTCCAGCTAATAAGAGAAAGATTGAAAGCGACTCAAAGTCATCAAAAGTTGTATTCTGATAAGAGGCATCATGATTTAGAGTTCATGGTTGGTGACAAGGTAGTTTTGAAAATTTCACCACTGAAAGGAGTTATGAGGTTTGATAAGAAAGGGAAACTTAGTCCCAAATTTATTGGACCTTATAAGATTATAGAAAAGAAGGAAAATGTGGCTGACGAGCTAGAGTTGCCCATCGAGTTGTCCTCTGTGCATCATGTCTTTCATGTGTCTATTCTTAGAAAGTACATTCATGATGAGTCATATATAATACCTGCCGATATCATAGAAATTAGAGAAGGCTTGACTTATGAAGAGGTACATATAGAAATTCTCGATAGACAAGTAAGAAAATTGAGAACAACAGATTTAGCATCGATAAAAATTTTATGGAGTAATCATGATTCAAAAAAGACTATGTGGGAGGTCGAAGAAGATATGAGAAAGAAATATCCATATTTAATTGAGGAAAAAGGTATGTAAACCTAAGTTTGGTTTTACATTTATATTTCATTTATTAAATACAAGTTAGCAAGTGTTTTTATCATTTCTAGATTATACTTAGTTATTGTTGTAATTTAGTGTATGTCGTAATACATTTAATCATTAAAGTGATTTACTTATGCTAAAGTTGTTGTGCTTTATATTCTTGTTAGTTATTGTGGTACCTCCTTGCCGGAGTATGAGTAATTAATTTATGAGCTATGTATGGTGCCTATGAATGGGCTATTATGGTATAATTGGTTGTTGTTGGTGTAGTTGTAGTATTTGTGACAAGGATATTTTTTTGGATAGTCCAAATTACTAGGGAAACTCTGTTGAAATTTTTGAAAATTTAGGGAGTTAGCTAAGATTTTGAGTCCCTTGGAAAAGTGAGTAGTGCAAAGAAAAATTTAAGGGGTTCGAGAACCTAAGGGATGATTGTTAGCTTAAGAATAAGGCCCTAGTAACATTCGAGGCCGAATGTTTTTCGGGAGGGAAGATTGTAACACTTCTCAAATTTATAAAAGTTTCGAGACTACTTTTATTATTTTTTCTTGCCTATATATATATATATATATATATATATATATATAATTGGATATACAATTAGGAAAATATTAACAGTTTTAATATTGTTAATTATTAAATACGGGTGTCATTAATAATTAGTTAAGTTAAAAAAAAGGAAAACAAAACCAAAAAAAAAGGAAAAACGTGCCTTAGCCCATAAAGGGCTATGGAATGCAAGAGTTTAAGCAAATTCTTGCACCAAAAAAAGAAAACGGAGCCTTATACCAAAAAAAAAAAAACAAAAAAAAAATGCTTCTTTTTTGCAGCAATCACAAGGCACGCATGAACAAAAAACAATTCTAGGGTTCTTTACAAATTGCTAATTCTTGAACTCGTGTACATAGAATTTCCTATTATCCTAAAGTAGTAGTAGGTAAAAATAGAATAATTTATTTGTTCTTCCTCTATATCAACAAAAAAATTTCATGTTTAGGTGTGAAACTTTAAAATCGATTAAAATGCACTTATTGTAGAATCGATTATTTGACTAGTGTCAATTGGATTGGGGTCTATGTATTGGCTCAAGAAGTTTTGAGATGAGTTGATATAATCCTATTCTAAAGTGGTTTAACTTACTAAAGCACGCATACAAGGTGTTTGATGAATTTCTTAAAAGAGTTTATATTTACTTAACTGGAGAGAGTGAGTACATATTACCTTAGAATTGTTCTACAAAAAATTTAGATGATTTATTGTGATATATGCGCATAAATTTTGAGATTTTTGTGTTATTCTTATATGCTATTTTCATATTGAAAATTTATGAAGAAGTAAGAATCTTTAGAAATACTTTACGTATTATTTCATTCTGATGCCATGCTTTACATTTAAGGATACGAGCATGAGCATGTACATGATATTCTATAAAGACAAGATTTAGACTTGAAAAGTCATAAGAAGATTTTTGGAAGTATTCTTTATTCTAAGAAGGGGTCATCGTCCTGGCCAAGAGTCCTGACCATAGTGTTGACTTCCTGAAAATACTTGTACCAAAGTAGGGAGAACACGAGCCAAGGGCCTTGTTGCTGAGAATATTAGCCATGCTAAGGTATGATACAAGAGTGCTGATAAACATGAAGCGAGTGGCACCTCATGGATTGGCCCTATTCGATCAGGTTGGGATCGAGCCCGCGCCGATCACATGGGTTGAGGATAGTTGGAAATCACAAAGTATAAAGTGAAGTGTTTCTTAATACGAAAAAAAAAGAAATGAATTTCTTTTAGAACATTTATAAACTGCGATTATGCAGTTATTTTAGTATTATTCTTATAAGCTTTATGTTTTACATGCATTAGAACCTTTTCCCGTAACATACATGTTATTAAAATTTTGCCCCCTGTTGTAGAGACTCACTGAGCATAATGAATGATATTGATATTTTCTTTTGACAACCTACATTTGTTTGTGGTAAAATGTAGGAACCGGTTTTGCAGGAGAGTAGGCTACGGATTAGGAATTCCTTCTCTTCCAGTGCTATTGGTGAGCTTCGCTTTTGTTTGTGGAGTATTCCTTAGAGTATATTTATTTAGTTCTTTCTTTGTTTACTTAGGGAACTTGCCAGAAATTCTCATGTCCTGAGCAGTGCATCAGTTTATCAGTAAAAGCTTCATAGATATAGTCGTTGGGTTAAGATTTAGATATTTTTAATAATAACTTAGCAGTAATTCAGTAGTTACTACAAATAAAGTTTTGTTGTTGATTTTTTTGAATATTTAAATTAATAAAAAATATTTGGTTGGAGTATTGTCTTGTTGCATATAAAGTTTGGAGTTATAATAAATTTGACAAGCAGAGATGTTCGTCTAGTCATGTTTAGTGATTGAGTGCCAGTCCCAGCTTGTTCAGAAAATGGGTTGTGATAACTTTACCTTTTCAATTAATTCGTATAGATTTATGGGGACGTTACCACACTCAAACCCATAATGGCTTTAAATATTTTATTGACTATTATAGATTGTTTTACTAGGACCACTTGGTGTCATCTCTTATCTTCTAAAGCGAATCCTTTCTTTATCTTGAAGTCTTTCATTCTATTAGTCCATACACAGTTTGATACCAATGTTAAAACCATAAGGTCTGATAATGCTTTTGAGTTTGGAAACAAAAATGAAGTATTCGTTTTTTCTCTACTCATGGCATCATAAATCAGACCTTCTGCCCCCACACCCCTCAACAGAATGGTGTGGTGGAAAGAAAGCACAAGCATCTTCTTGAAACTGCTAGGGTACTTCTTTTTCTATCTAAGTTTCCTGTATATTGGGGTGAGTGCGTATTAATAATGACATATCTCATTAATTGATTTCCTTCTCCCTTTAACATAAATCACCAGTTGAACTTTTCCAGGGGTATTCTCCATCTTTTTCTCATCTTAGAGCATTTGGTAGCTTGTGTTTTGCTGCAAAAGCTAAGCCATATCGAGACAAATTTAAGTCTAGAACTATTCTTGCTATTTTTATTGGATACGGTGTTGTTAAGAAAACCTATAAAACTGCTGAATTTTTCTACCAATGCTATATTTCATTCTAGAGATGTTGTGTTCCATGAATACATCTTTCCCTATTCTGATTCTTCTTCTTCTCATCTATTTCCTCCTCGAGTTCCTAATTCTTCTATTCCTGCTTCTCCTTCTCCTCCTCCCCCTCCTCCTTCTCCATCCTCTTCTTCTACTCCACATACTTATGATTTATCTGCTTCCTCATATTTTCAACCACCTTCTAGTATATCTAGTGGTCATATTTTTGATCCTCCTCTGAGGAGGTCTAGCTGACCTACTCAAACACTTGCCTATCTCAAGGACTATATATGTACCTCTGTTTTTGGTTCTCAAACTCTTCTTTCATCTTCTTCTAAAAATTGCTTGCTTGATCCTCAATTCTATCACCAAGCTGTTCGCAATCGTGCATGGTATTGAGGCTATGATTAAGGAATTTCAAACCTTGAAGGCTAAGAATACATGGTCTATTGTACCTCTTCCTTCCGGAAAGAAAGCTATTCCTTGTGAATAGGTGTACAAAATAAAACAAAGGGCAGATGGTCCTATTGAGAGGTATAAAGATAGGTTGGTTATAAGGGTGGTACTCAATAAGAGGGAGTTGATTTCTATGAGACCTTTTCTCCCGTGGTCAAGTTAAATACAGTTAGGTGCTTGTTTACAGTAGCCATTAAAAGAAACTGGGTTGTTTTTCAGTTAGATGTTAACAATGCTTTTCTACATGGGTATTTGGATGAGAAGGTGTATATGAATGTGCCTCCTGGTTTATCTATCCAGTTCCCTTCTTCTGCTTCTAGTCCTACACTTGCTTCTTGTTGGCCTAAATAAAGGTTAGTTTTGAAGACTGACAAAGGAACTCAAGATGAACCAGGTCCATCACTTAGGTGTACAAAAATGGGCAAATTCGAGCATGTGGGTTGCACGTGAAGTAGATAAGCTTAACTTGGTGTATTTAATATCTCCTTATCGAAAAGGTTTCATAGTTGATAAGGAGAAAGAATTCTTAATCAAAGATAACACTATCCAAGATAAGGAAGGAGTTAGAAGTTGAAATCAACTAGAACTCTTCCACCAAGGAAGAGGTCCATCAGAACTCTAATTATTTCTTTATCTACTAACTCTTTAAATTACAGGATGTTCTAGCACTAAAAGTGTTGCATAAAAACAGATAATTTAAGCGTGAATTGAGATCAAAATAGCAAGGCTTTTTGCAAGCAGTTCGCATGTGATTCACGTGTGCAAACCTGAAGCTACATGAACTAGATTGAAGAACCAGCTCCATAAAGAATTTTATGTATCTTTCTTTATTTCTAGTTCAATTGTAGTAGGCGTTTTATATTGTACCTTTTAGCTTATTTACAACTATTTGTATTAGGTACTTAGCGTTTTTAAGTTAGAGTTAACTTGAAGTTGTACCAGTAGTTGAGGCTGTGTGCCACAACGGAAAAAGAGTTAATCCTAGGTTTACAAAAGGGTTTTTGTAAATGCAATTTTTGGCTCAGTGATTTTAGTGGAAGTTTGGGAAAATCCTACTGAGTAGTAGGTCATGGTTTTTTCACCTTTTAAGCCAGGTGTTTTTCACGTAAAAATCTTTGTGTTATTTATTTTATACATTTATTATTCCATAACAGTAATAGTTAGAACACCTAGAAGAACCTGGTTCTTCTAGATCAAAAATTGGGTACCATACAAATCACCCCCCTCTAGTGTGATATTAATTTTTATAACATCAATTAGTATCAGAGCGGGTTATCCTTAACGAGGCTAACACCTTAGGAAAAGATCAAGACGAGTGCACCACCTGGAATCTGGGAAGGGCAATCCATTGATATGCCTCCACTATTTAATGGCCACTACTACTCTTGGTGGAAAAACAGAATGAGAGATCACATCATCGGAGAAGACTACGAGCTATGGGACATTGTCAGTGATGGTCCCCTAGCTATCATGAAGAAAACTGCTGAAGGAGTAGAAGTGCTAAACAGAAGAGCTGACTACATTGCTCAGGATTTGAGGAAATGGAAAAAGAATGCTAAAGCTAAGAAATGGCTTGTGTATGGACTTGGTCAAGACGAGTACAGTAGAATTCAAAGTTGTACCATTGCTAAGGAAATCTAGGACACTTTGCAAGTGGCTCATGAAGGAACACCTCAAGTGAAGAGGTCCAGAGGAACACTACTATGTTCTCAATAAAAGAATTCCACCATGAAGGAAGGAGAAACCATCCAAGAGATGTATACAAAGTTCACCATACTGACAAATGAACTTAAGTCTCTTGGAAGGGTTATTATTGTAGAAGACAAAGTTGAGAAGATTTTTGACAAGGGTACTGCCAATCTCCTGGGAAAGCTAAATCACAGTTATTCAGGAATCAAAGAACATTGTCACTCTTAAGTTGGATGAGCTAATTGGAATCTCATTGCCTATGAACTTAGAAGTCAAACCATGAACAAGGATGCACCCAAGAAGGAAAGGAGCATGACATTCAGAATCACTGAAGGTGCTGATCTAGAGGAGGATGAAATGAACATGATCACAAAGGATTTCAAGAACTACCTAATGAGAGGAAATAGTCCTTTAAAGAAGTGGAAGATAAAACAAACCAAGGGTTCCTGAAAAACAAACCAATGAGGGGTGTTACAAGTGTGGGAAGACTGATCACCACATCAAAAATTACCCTCAATGGGAAATTTAATGGAAGAAGAAAAGAGCTGAATGAAGGAAAAGGAAGAAGGAACAGGTTCAACCTAAGAAGAACAAAGGATCAAGAAAGGATATGGTTGCTGCCTGGGGAGAAAGCTCAAATGAGGACTCAAAGAATGAAGATGGAGATGAACAAACAGTTATGGCAATTGGAGAATCCGATGAGGAATCTAAGGTAAGTGTAATTCATCTCAAAGAGAAGATTAAATTTTTTTCTAAAGAAAGGCTATATGAGTCACTCCTGGATTTCATTGATGAATCTGAGGATCTAAACAATGAAGACAAAAAGTTGTCTAAGAAGTGTGTGATCTTGAAAGCTAAGTTCAAAAATTTGGAACTTAGGGCTAGTGAAAGTGAAAGTAAAAATGCTGAGTTAAAGAACCAGGTTCATGAACTTGACATCATAGTCCTAGAGCTTAAAATCTAAAAATCTAAAATTTAAATTAGGAACTAGTAAAAAGAAATCTAATCACACACAACTCACTTTAGAAGAAAATATATGAAAAATGAAAGATGAGTTGTACAAAAGAGATGAGCAAATAAAAGTCCTAAAAAGAAGATCTAGGCAAGGTGAAGCATGAACTAGATAAAACTTGCAAATGGAATAAGTACTTTGATGCACTATCCTAGATACTAGAGCACCACAGTAGCAACAAGAGAGTACTTGGCTGTGGGACCCTAGCACCTAAGTGGGATCCCAAAAGCAAGTACCTCACACTTCTTGAGAACATAATTTGCACACACTGTGGTAAAACTGGTCACTATAAATTTGAATGTATTGCAAAAGAAAAGGCTAGTCAAAAGAGTAAAGAATTTGTTCAAAGGAAAAATAGGCTGCAACGTTGGGCTAAAAATAATCTAATTCACCATTTTGCCTATTGAAAGGGCCCTAAACTAGTTTGGGTTCCTAAGACTAATCCTAATTTCCTTTTGGGGGTCCAAGTGAAGCGGAGCAGCAAAATATGATACATGGATAGTGGCTACTCAAACCATATGATAGAAAGCAAGAACTTGTTCTTTTCACTTGACAACCTCAAAGGAGTGATGTTTCCTTTGAAAATGGGAAGAAAGGTGAGATCATTGGGGTTGGAAAGCTAGGTAATACTGATTCTCACTCTATTGAGAATGTGTACTTGATAGATTGCCTAAAATACTACCTAATAGGTCAATCAAAATTGTGTGATAAAGGTAATTTGGTAGCATTCACCTCTACCAAATGTTTTATGATTACTCTTACCAGTGACAGGATTGTTTTGCAGGGAAAAAGGGTAACAATATATACATTGTAGGTTTATCTACTCTTTCAGAAAATGAACTCACTTTCTTAAGTGTGTTGGATAATGATCCCCTCTTTTGGAACAAAGGACTTCGACATGTCAATCGAAGTCAACTCAACAAACTAGTCTCCAAGGACTTGGTGATAGGACGCCTAACATTAATTTCAACGAAGACAAAATTGTCAGACTTGTGCAAGGGGGAAGCAGGTAAGATCCTATTTCAAAAGCAAAAAAATGGTAAGCACCACCAGAACGATGGAACTGCGCCATTAGGATCTCTGTGGTCCAATGAACATTAAGCAGAGGTGGTAAAAAATATGTAATAGTACTTGTTGATGATTACTCTAGGTTTACTTAGACATTATTTTTAACATCTAAAGATGAAGCATTTGATATGTTTATTCATTTTGTTAGAAAAACTAAAAAACAACTAGGTTATCAACTTGCATCAATTAGGTCTGATCATGGAATTAAATTTGAAAATGATAAGTTTGCTGAATTTTTGCATGCTACATCATAAATAGTTGCATGCATATACCTTTTGTGAAGAATATTCCCTATGAGTTACTTAAAAGGAGAAAGCTAAATATATCTCATCTTAGGGCATTTATATGCAAGTGCTTTGTGAACAATAATGGAAAAGACTCCCTTGGTAAGTATGACCCTGAAATGATCAGGGAGTATTCTCAATATGTTCTTCACATAGTAAAACTTATAAGATATACAGTAAAAGAACTATGTGTGTAGAAAAAATGTATTTGTTATAAAAGCTAACATTATTTATGAGAAGCAGGAACAAGATAATGAAGAGATTGGGCTGATATGAAATTCAAATGATGAAACCATCAGGTCGTTCTACCTAGGGCAACATGATAGGGGGAATTTACTAGAGAGGAATTGATCCTCAAACCTTTAGGGAACCTTTCCTTAGAACCTATTCCTTAGTAACAAAACCAGGAGAAACATCTAAAACAATTGACACTCCTATTGCAATATCCATGAAATTGGGTACAGATGAACCTGGTTCATCTGTTGATCAGAAGTTGTATAAGGGAATGTTTGGTTCTCTTTTGTATCTTACTACTAGCAGACCTGATATTGTTTTCAGTATAGGTCTTTGTGCTCGATTCCAGGAAAATCTAAAGAAGTCCCACTTTACTACTGTCAAGAGAATATTGAGATACTGAAAGGCACCACTGACCTTTACCTTTGGTATAAAAAAAGTAGTAATTTTAACGTAGTGGGATATGCTGACACTAATTATGCAGGTTTTCTTGTGGATAGAAAGAGAAACTTAGGTATGGCACACTTCCTTGGTTCATATATTGTGTCATGGGCTACCGAAAGGCAAATTCAGTGGCCTTATCTACTGCTGAAGCAGAGTATGTTGTTGCTGCTTCATGATATGCTTAATTGCCATGGATCAAATAACAATGATTGAACTTTGGAATTGATGTGGTTGCATCCCTATTTTTTTGTGATAACACTAGTGCTTTTAATATGACAAAGAAATCGATCTATCATAAGAGAACTAAGCACATAGATGTTAGGAATCATTTTTAAGGGACAACTATGAGAAATACTTGATCACTATGGAGTTTTATGCTACAGACAAGCAAATCGCTGACATCTTTACAAAAGCCTTAAGTAGAGATCACTTTGAGAGGAACATGTTGGAATTAGGGATGATTAAGATCATTTAAAAGGACCAATTCAAGGTTAAACGAAAAAAATGAAAAAATTGAAAAAAAAACATTTGGTTAGAATGTCTGTAAATTGTGTATAATTAGATTAAATCTTGCTTAATCTCATACTTTTCATAGTATAATCTTGTGCCATGTGTTAAAGTAACTCATTAATCTCTAATGATATTTTCTCTATTTTGAAAAATTTAGACTCACACAAGAGAATTATCAGTGAAGAACTTGGTTCATCAAGGTAACACGGTATGTTTTCTGCACTCTGTATAATTTGAAATAACTATATTTGGATCATGAGAATAGTCCTACCAGTACCAAACTCCTTTTGGACTTATCCGTTACAAGTGAGCCAGTCCCGTTCAAAAGAATCCCAACCGAATGGAAGTATCTAGATTCTAGGGATACACTCCAACGTCTCTTCAAAACTAAATTTCAGTTTTATTAATCTTCTAAGAGTCTGAAAAGTTGTAGCTACCCCATCAATTATTCCCACGTAGATTGATCAGCTTTAGTGTATTCATTACCTCATCTCTTTCAAGCCGTCAAAAACTGTCATTCTTCTTTCATCTTCCAGACACAATCTAATTCTCTTATTTTTCATACCCTAGCCTAGATATGTCAAACACCTCTAAAATTCCTTTATCACCACCACAGGAAATCATTTCCACACCTTCTACCACTACTTCAACCACACCAATCCTTGAGAAACGTAGAGTAAAGATGATGGCTCGTAAGATTTTCGCCGAAGGAGATGAGATCAAGAAAATAAACAAGCAATTCCAAGAAGGTAAGAAAGAAGAATCCTAGAAATCTGAAGATCCATTTAAATCTGATACTAAGAGGCAAGAAAGTATGTCTTCTAAAACTGAACATGTATATTTTGATTCTAAAGTTTCTATTGAGACAATTTCTAAAGTTGCTGCAAATTTGGAGAATAGATTTGTAGGATGTATACCAGGTGTTGAGACTACATAATCTAGAGAAGTTGGTTGTAAAAATGAAAGAAAGAGAGCAAGGGTGCTAGAAGACCGCGAGGGGAAAAGGGACAAGATAAGCACAGAAATCCATCCCTCAGGCTCAACACTCACTCAGCAGAAAATGCCAGGCAATCCGGTAGATATCACATGAAATAGCACACCTACAGATAATGGCAGACAATAAAACAAGTAAACATATAAAACAATACCGATACGCTGCGATGTGCAGCCCGATCCACATACCACTGCGGCGTGCAGCACGATCCATTTATCGTCGACGGCGTCACTGCGGGTGTGCAGACTCCGGGAGGGCCCCATTACGGCCCAAGCGCAATATCAAACCATCTCATGGCATCAAATCTAGGCCCTCTGCCTCACATCAATATATATATATATATATATATATATATATATATATATATATATATATATATATTGCTACAACGTGCAGGCCGATCCAAAAGTACCTCAAAATACAGGCCATCAGCCTTACTCAGTCAACAAAAATCACATAAGCCACTCGGGAAACAATAAACATGATGCTCAGTCAAAAATATTATTTAGAATATCATTTCAAGTGTTAAAGCAGAGTAAACTTGGCTGAGTTTTTTTATTGAAAACAATGAAAAATACATGACTGAGTTCAAGTAAAAATCAAAACATTGAGGAAATATCAACAATCATCCTCGAAGGGGTTCAAATATCAGGCACGAAGCCCAAATATGGCAATCAGCCCAAGTCATGATGATAACAAGTAAGTTTCAGTCAAATACACGGTAAAATCATCAATCGGGACAGACTAAGTCACAATCCCCAATGGTGCTCTACCCCATGCTCGCTATTCAACATGGAAGTCGCCTCGATATAGCACTAGGATGTGCAATACGGGATATCAAACCCTCAGAACATTATTTAGAACCATTACTCCCCTCGAACCGGCAAAATCTCTAGATCCCGATGCCTTTGCCCCTCAAATCGGCCTCCTCAGGCGTCGAATCTATCCAAAATCACAATGAATATGTTAAAATATGCTAAGGGAACAAAACCCAATCGAAAACAATCGAAAAATATAAAAAATCCCGAAATTAGTAAAACCCGAGCCCTGGGTCCACTTCTCGAAATACAGAAATCATTATATTAACGGGTTCCTTATCTCACCACGGGCCTATACATATCAAAAACTCCAAAATCTGAGCTCAAATGACCCATCAAAATCCAATTTGAAATATCAAAACTCAAGCCCTAGTTCTTCCCTTTTTGCTAAGTTTTCATGAATTTCCAGGTTAATCCCACAATTAAATTAGGTTTTTAGTTCATGGGACTTACCTCCAATCAATCCTCTTCGAAACTCTCTTCAATTCCCGTCCAAGAGCTCTCAAAAACTCCAAAAACTTCCCGATTAGCCATCCGTAATCACCCCGAGGACCCTGGGACCTCAATAAAAAGCACCAACACCTCCTAATACATCATTAAAACTTTTTCCATCATCAAAACACCTCAAAAACATCAAAACCATCAAATTGCATCAAATTCAAGCCTAAGTTCTTCTAAAACTTCTAAAACACGCTTTTGATAAAAAAAACCCAGCCAAACAATATCCAAATAACCTGAAATTTTACACACACATCCCAAATCACATAACGAAGCTACAATAACTCTTGGAATTACATTCCGACCTTCGGATCAATATCTCACCTATCAACTGGAATTCACCAAAACACTAACTTTGCCAATTCAAGCCTAATTCTACAGCGGACCTCCAAAACTAATTCTGATTGCGCTCCCAAGTCATAAATCACCCATTGAAGCTAACAAAATCATAAAAATTCTGATCCGACCTCATTTACAAATAAGTCAACCCTTGGTCAAACCTTTCAAATTCAAAGATTCCAACTGAAACTGTTCTTTCAAATTCATTCCAAAAATTTTTCCTAAAATCAAAATAACCGATCTATATCAGCCATATTACATTACACGGGGTAAGACATGCCCAAGAACTAGCGATCAAAGTGCAAAAGCTCAAAATAATTTGTCAGGTCGTTATATCCTGCCCCATTTAAACACACGTTCGTCCTCGAACGTACCAAGAGTTGTTCTAGAAGCCAACCAATAGCTGAATAACTTTACCATGCATATACCCGGGGTTGATTCCACGTCACCCTATCTTATATAGGTCTGGTAACACATTATAACTGAAATTACACAATCCAATCTAGCCAATAAATGATAGACCACTTCTGAATCCATCAATATGATCAAAACCTCACACCTATTCTCTCAATAGGCCCGAACCAGCTGAAATAACCCATGCCTACGACCTTAGGTGCAATAATATGATATACCACATAACTCAAACACACGAAACGATAACTCCCATTCACAGTAGTTTTACGCAACAACCGAATACCGATAGAAAACCTCTTACCAACTAAAGTCTCACTCCAGCACTCTCATATACTGCCAATGGTAGAGGAAACACGCAATAAATTATAACCATTCCTCAGATCAGCCATCCATAAGGTTAATTCTCCTTTGGCAAGGACCATTGCAGATTTCTGAATTTAATCTTGATATTATCCTTCCAACATGATGAAATCGAATCCATTCGTATTCATTAATGATCCCAACGATCTCCCCTGATCCAACATACTACTCTGGTGACATGAAATATTAATACAGGCCTAAGCCATAACTGCATAATACACACACCAATAAACAACAGTCCGAACATACTCAAATCATGAAAATGACTCTAATTAAAGAGCGGACCCTCAAGCTTAACAGAACCATCACAACACAAGGCTGAGAACCCATACCAAATCATAGAAATATAACACATGAATCTAACCATCAAGGTCATATCTCTATATAGCTTCGCTGCAATGTACGATCCTATCCAAACACTGCTCCACATGGAACACCTTAAGTCACAATGCTCAAAACTGACAACAACGCACAATTTGATATTTGGAACCAAGGAAAATCAATACACATATGGTGAAACAAATAACACATACCAAGCGACCCGATAGGACATATCCGATACGCCATTCAGCGAATAACACCCAATTACTTTTCCCTGGTCGACTTCCACTATAAACCCCAATATAACCGCACCACATGTGCCCAAAACCAACAAAACATAACATCTCGCAACACAGAAAGGCCATTCAAAGATTTGCCAGATCACCGGTAAACTCAATAACGATCGAATCAACCTATCACTCAATAATACAATTTAGGGCCAACCATGGCTACTCATGCTAGAACACGCATCCACATGGACTTAACGATGAACTCTTTATTAAGGAAGTCCTAAAGTTGTTCATTCTACTACTAAAACATCTTGTCGGTGCCATACGACACATTGCCTGGAACCAAATCAATACCGAAATCCATAATCTCGCCCGACGACATGCCCAGCCACCTGAAACACATTTGAAAAGTCCCTCAACACTGGAACTGAAGCAACATCAGGGTATTAGTACTGACGCTCATCACAAAGGCCCAAGCAACTGGGTCTTCATAATATAGAACCACCTTTCCAAGAAATACTCTGACGCACCTCGCTACTCAACCCGTGGATTTTTCGGCATAACCCGTAGCACAATAGTCCAGAATAATCCAACACGGAGACAACTAGTCTAACCCAAATATCATATCCAATCTCCAACATACCAAGATATAAAAGATCCACTCGGGTCTTAGAATCAAAATAGTCTCCAAACAGTGCCAATGCACATGATCTACCACCACAACATAGACTGAAAATGAGAACTTTCGATCTCTAACTCCATGTAGCAAACAAATCACCATACCTGATCTCAAATCCCACCCTCCGAATGCAAATCACACCTCAGGTGCCCAATCATTTCACGAAGGATATTATGAAATTCCACTGTGCCCTCAAGCAAACTCGAATATCAGCATTCAATCTAACAAGAAAGCACCATAATACTACCAAAGTTCTATCAACTTAATCATCTGAAGATCATTCACTCTAATCACCTAAAGTATGTTTCTCTAATCACGTAAAGTTGCCTGTGCTGCTTAAGAATTTCATGACTTCCCATTCGGAACTGAAGCGAGACCTTACACACGCAAATCCCGATCCTCCACAATATATCATATATACCAAGGATAACATGAGAACTACACCTCTCTTCCGAGCCACGAACACTTATGTACTCAACTAGTCAAGACTTTAATTGATCCCATCTAGAAGAAAATCATTACACATCTCATGCCTCTCATATTCGTAGGAAAATGCATCTATCCAACCGGGGTAGAAATCATCAAGGATTCTCCCAATTCCGTTTGCACAAATTAAACTGCCAACGCTGAATCCTTTTAGCTAGACCAAGCTATGCAAGCCATCCAAAACCCAAGAGCATTGCTGCAAAATACTTGTAAGAGCCCACTACCTAGAACATATACAAAGAATTAATCATTTCCATACCATACCGATTCAGTCTACCTTTAAGCTACTCCATCTATCTAAATTTTCTTCTGATATCATCAACTTGACATTTTCTCTTGATGTAGTGCCACAATGAGTCAACCCGCACGAGACCCCGGCCTAAAAAAACACTAACTAAGACCCATAAGTCGCCGAATACTCTCTCAAATATTCCCCGAAACACCACAATCTTGAATACGTTACTCTGAAAAAAAGTTCATGCGAATCTAGGTATGTAACCTTTATCTTCATGATACTAATACAAATAATCCCATAATTAACATAGAAATACCTCAAGTCTTAAACTATTTCAATGAAAACTTGGTTTCTAATCACATATACAACTTTAAGATACCCAATTATTGCATGTAAAATCGTGACCACATTATAACCATTCTCGAGAGTCATTCACTCTATTTAAACTGCAATTAGCCCAATCAAGTGAACAGAACCACCCGTTCCTCATTAGCACTCTGGCACCGCAGAATGAAATCCTCACCCCAATACAACCAAGCATCTACCTGCTCTATGCATCGAGCATTATTTTCCAAAAACAACTCAAGACATTCTGAGATTCTCTTACACCTATGAAGCATGATATAATCTTTGTGAAAATTTTCCTTTACTCGAGGCATCCTCAGTCTCAATCTCCATAAGCCATAGCTGATTTACCAGTCGCCTCAAACTGGAACTAACATAGCACATAACTGTGCAATCGCCTAATAGATAGCAGACTCCCTTGCTTGGCTCGAAGCCATAGAACAAAACACACAATAACTCGTATATACCCTATTATTGCCATAATCCTTCATAAGCTCGTGAAAAACAGACCATCTGGTACTTTAAATCTTCTGCAAATCTTACATTCATCCTCGCAACAGTCAAGCCCACTCTCTTAAGTGACCCAAATTAAATTTGAACACATACTTTTCACTTGTAAATGAGATATTCTAACAGACAACATATGGATCACACCAGTTCTGAACACTCCGCAGGATATAACCTACCTGCTTTACTTTCAACTAACATTTCGGTATACCTTCAACCGTCACAAAAATTGTGTAGTCAGTTAGGCTTCCTAAGTCTGAACTTATACCGTAACATGAAATTTACTTCACTCCCAACTAGGAAACATGAAAAGATTCTTCACACGCCCATAACTAGGGGCTATTTATCAAATCATATAGAAATCAAACACCTAATAGTCCTCTTATCCTCTATCACACCCTTCTCGTTGCTTCTAAATCATATGAATACACCTCATAGTCATGACATACTCATCACGTAGCCATGCATCCATCGCTCCCACTAATAGGGACAATACCGAATATATAAGTTCACAGACACTTGCTCGCACAGTCAGCACCTCAGTGCTCAAGCCATATGCAAATGTCCGGGCTCAAGTTCTCTAGACTGGCCCAACATCAACACATAGAGAGCACATCTCGCCCCTCGATCAGGGAATCACAAGCCATCGATGCACATCTGATACTGAGCGCTCATGTGTGCACACAAACACATGGAAGGATTACAAGAATGTGAAGTTTTTCCTAAAGGTTCTGTAGCCTCTCGAGGATAAATATAGACGTCTCCGTACCAATCTACGAGATTCTACTAAACCTGCTCATGACTCGTGAGACCTATGTAGCCTTGGCTCTGATACTAACTTGTCATGACCCAAATCCAGACACGTTCGTGATGTCGCCTCTCGTGGGGACAAGACCAGCTAACTAAACCTAATTAATCCTTTTGAACAATTAAACGGTTCTTAAGCAGTCAAAATATGAATTAATAATAATAATTAGAGGGAGTACATCCCAACATAGACCAAATCGGGGTGTCACAAGTCACGAGCATCTATTAGGGTGTGAATACAGTTCTACAAAGTCTAAAAATACGAGGAAAATGAGTTATGAACAAGAGAGAGAGAGAGAAAACAGTGCTGCAAACGCTGGCAGTCACCTTGCTAAACTCCTATAGCGCTGCCTCCAATCATCCAGAACCAACTACTGGGTGAATAAATACCTACATCTGCACACGAGGTGTAGTGAGTAAAGAGAGTACTCCAACTCAATGAATAATAATGGTAATTAATAACTGAGCAGGAAGAAATCACGTAAGGCAAATTATCGTACAGTATAGAAGCAGTGTCAAACCTTTTGAGAAAAATAATGAAGCTGTGAAATCTTACATAGCGCCTTGGCTCGGTTTAAACCTCTTTTGAAAATAACTTTTTGAACAGTTATGCCAATAAATGCAAGGCAACTAGTGTAGATAAGCACGAAAATTCGCCCCTCGGGCTCAACACTTACTCAACAGAAAATGCCAGGCAATCATGTAGATATCACATGAAATAACACAACTATAGATAATGGCCGAATATTAAACAAGTAAACACATAAAATAGTACTGGTACCGTTGCGGCGTACAGCAAGATCCACATACCGCTGTGGCATGCAACCCAATCTGTTTATCGTCAATGGTACTCATTGCGGGTGGGTAGAATCCAGGAGGGCCCCTTACAGCCCAAGCGCAATATCAAGCCATATAGTGGCATCAAATATAGGCCCTCGACCTCATATCAATATCAGTATAACATTGCTACGCCGTGCAACTAGATATATATATATATATATATATATATATATATATATATATATATATATATATATATATATATATATATATATATATATATATATATATATATATATATATATACATGTATATATATATATATAGGCCCTCGGTCTTACTCAGTAAACAAAAATCACATAAGCCACTCGGGCAACAATAAACATGATGCTCACCGCAAAATATTATTTAGAATATCATTTCAAGTGTTAAAATAGAGTAAACTTGGCTGAGTGTTTTTTAAAAACAATGAAAATACATTACTGAGTTAAAATAAAAATCAAAACAGTGAGGAAATATCAATAATTATCCCCCAAGGGGTTCAAATATCTGGCATGAAGCCTAAATATGGCAATCAACCGAAGTCATGATGATAGCAAATAAGTTTCAGCCAAATATACGGTAAAATCATCAATCGGGACGGACTAAGTCACAATCCCCAATGGGGCTCTACCCCACGCTCGCTATCCGGCGTACAAGTAACCTTGATATAGCACTAGGATGTGCAATCCAGGGTTTTAAACCCTCAGAACATCAGCTACAACAATTACTCACCTCGAACCGGCAAAATCTCTAGCTCGCAATGCCTTTGCCACACAAATAGGCCTCCACACAAATTCCTGAAATTAGCAAAACCCGAGCCCAAGCCCACTTCTCGAAACTTATAAATTTTTACATCAACAGGTTTCGTATCTCGCCACGGGTCTATACATATCAAGAACTCCTAAATCCGAGCTCAAATGACCCATCAAAATTCAATTTGAAATATCAAAACTCAAGCCCTAGTTCTTCCCCTTTTTTCTAAGTTTCCATGAATTTCCAGGTTAATCCCACAATTAAATCAAGTTTTTAGTTCATAGGACTTACCTTCAATTAATCCTCTTTGATACCCTCTTCAATTACCATCCAAAAGCTCTCAATATTCTCAATAATGGCGGAAAATAACTTTGGCTCACGGAACAAAATGTTTTAAAAACCCTTATGCCCATCTGACAATTTCATCTATGCGAACACGAGGGCCTTCTCGCGTTCGCGATGCTCAAAAATTCCATTGACCACTTTTACCCTTCACGAATGTGGTGCCTTATTCTTTAATGCAATGCTTTAACTGATACATCTATGCGAACATGAGCCTTGTGCCGCGAACGCGAAGAATAACTAATACGGGACTTCAAATCCTTCTATACGAACGCAGATTCTCCCATGCGAACGCGAAGCTGCACCATCTAACTCAGTGCGATCGCGAACGCCCACCCACGAACGCGATGAACAAAAATCTTGCAACCCAAATTCCTCATATGCGATCACAGCCTCAGGCTCGCGATCGTGAAGGCCAAAATATCCCTGCAACAGCTGATGCAATTTCTGCAATTCTCAAAGTCCAAAACTTCCCGATTAGCCATCCGAAATCACCCCGAGGCCCTTGGGACCTCAACAAAAGCACAAACACCTCCTAGTAAGTCATTTAAACTTGTTCCAATCATCAAAACACCTCAAACAACATCAAAACCATCAAATTGCATCAAATTCAAGCCTAAATTCTTCTAAAACTTCCGTAACACACTTTTGATCAAAAATCTAACCAAACGACATCCGAATGACCTAAGATTTTACACACACATCCCAAATCACTTAACGAAGCTACATCAACTCTTGGAATTCCATTATGACCATCCGATCAATATCTCACCTATCAACTGGAATTTGCCAAAATACTAACTTTGCCAATTCAAGCCTAATTTTACACCAGACCTCCAAAAAAAATTTCGATCGTGCTCCCAATTTATAAATCACCACAATGAAGCTAACCAATTCATAAAAAATTCTTATCCGACTTCATATACAATTAAGTCAACCCTTGGTCAAACCTTTCAAAATTAATGTTTCCAACTGAAACTGTTCTTTCAAATTCATTCCAAATTTTTTCTAAAATCTAAATCAACCTTCTATATCAACCATAGTACATTATAGGGGGCAATAAGTGCCCGAGATCTAGCGATCAAAGTGCAAAAGCTCAAAACAACCAGTCGGGTCGTTAAAAGATCATTTTCAGGGTTAATACTCTACTTGCTTACAGTTATGTAGTCAATGTCACTTCTGAAGAACCTAATTCATCCAAAAAGGTACCAGTGAATAGCAAGGTCAGAACCTTGGTGCAAGAAAGTAAGGCTAAGGATGCTGAGACTGAAGGGCTGTAGAAGAGATTGGTTAAGATGGAGATTAAGAGAGATGCTCTCCAAACTGAGTTGGCAAGAGAAAAAGAGAAGAATGATGGCATTTTTCAAGGTATCCTGAAACTCCTCCAAGTCAAAAACCAAGCACATTGTTCTTCCCAGCCTTAAGCCTTCTAGCCGAGTGTAGATCAACTAGTGACCCAGTTCGGGACGTTTTGTTTCTTTTTCTCATGTTTTCAATATTTTTATTTCTTCTTATGCTTTATGGTAGAACCTTATCAATCATCAATGAAATTTACTATTTTTTCTTTAACTGTTTGTTCATATTTCTTTGATAGTTAAAATCCTTAGCTTGATCTATGATGATTAATCCATGATTGCATTTGAAGTAGCCTCCGTGGCCATGAGCAAGTTTTAAAATCTGGTTATCTCACATTATTTATGCAACATTTCGATGATGCCAAAAGGGGAAAAAAGGTTGTGCTTAAAATAAGTGATCTTAACACTTTGAACAGTGATGTTTATAACCTGATGTACATGGTCCTTGATGATAAGTGATAAAAAGGAAAAATGTTTCTAACATTGTGTTGATGTTGAGCTGAGTTGAAACATGGTCTAAGCTTATGAAAAGCACAGAGTTTGTCATCATCAAAAAGGGATAATTTGTTGGCCCAAGTAATGGTTAGTTTTGAAGACTGAAAAAGGAACTCAAGATGAACCAGGTCTATCACTTATGTGTACAAAAACGGGCAGATTCAAGCATGTGGGTTGCATGTGAATGAGATAAGCTTAACTTGGTGTATTTAATATCTTCTGATCGAAAAGGTTTCATAGATAACAATATCCAATATAGAGAAGGAGTTAGAAATTAAAATCAAATAGAACTCTTCTACCAAGGAAGAGTTGTATCAGATCTCTAACTATTTCTTTATCTATTAACTCTATAAATTGCAGGATATTCTCACCTATTGTTACAAACATACGATTCATGCGGAGATAAAGAAATAGAGGAAACCAAGTACCTCTAACATACCCTTTCAAGGAAGGGGATAAATAACAATATATATATATATAACATATTTATATAGAAAATAAACAAATCTTACATTAAAAGTGTTGCACACAAACACAGAAGTTAAATGTGAATTAAGAGCAAAATAGCAAGGATTTTTGTAAGCACTTCGCGTGTGATTCAAGTGTGCAAACCTAAAGCTACTTGAACCAGATTGAAGAACGAATTCCATAAAGATTTTTATATATCTTTATTTATTTCTAGTTCAATTGCAGTCGGTGTTTTATATTATACCTTTCAGCTTATTCAGAACTATTTGTATTAGGTACTTAGAGTTTTCAAGTTAGAGTTAACTTGAAGTTGTCACAGCAGTTGAGGCTGTGTGCCACAATGGGATTAGAGTTTATCCTAGGTTTACAAAAGAGTTTTTGTAATTGCAGTTATTGGCTCAGTGATTTTAGTGGAAGTTTGGGAAAATTCTACTAAGTAGTAAGTCGTTGTTTTTTTTCATCTTTTGAGCCATGTGTTTTCCACGTAAACATCTTTGTGTCCTTTATTTTCTACATTTATTATTCTGCAACAGTAATAGTTAGAACACCTAGAAGAACCTGGTTCTTCTAGATAAAAAATTAGGTACCACATAAATGATCCTCCCCTCGTGTGGTATTGACGTTTAGAACATCACTTTTAAACTTCACAAGTCTCTCTATGCGCTTCGAAAAGCTTCTAGACAGCGGTGTGCCAAGTTATCGACTGCTTTTCAATCCAAAGGGTTCAAACCTAGTTTGAATGATTATTCTATGTTTACTAAGTCTCAAAATGGATGTTTAACTGTGGTGGTTTTTTATATTGATGATATTCTTGTGGCTAGTGATAGTATTCCTAAAATAGATGCTCTTAAAAGGTCCTTGGATGACTAGTTCAAAATCAAGGATCTCGGTGAAATACACTACTTTCTCGGCCTTCTGGTTCTCAAACAACCATCTTGTTTCCTGATTAACCAGCATAACTTTCTCTACAATCTCTTATCTAAATTTCATTGTTCTGATGTTAGTCCAGTGGTGTCCCCTCTTGATTCTCATACTAAGTTATCCGCTGATGTAGGCGAGTTATTAGTTGATCCTTCCTTGTATAGAAGATTAGTGGGAAAACTGAGTTTCGTGCAACACACAGGGTCCGACATTTCCTTTGCTGTTCAACACTTAAGCCAATTCATGGCAGCCGCCCGTTTGCCTCATTTGAATGCTTCTTATCATGTTCTTCGATACTTGGCTGGTACTCCTACCTTGGGGATTTATCTGTCTAGTTCTGCTAACTTCACTCTCACAGGGTACTGTGACTCTGACTGGGCAGGTTGTGTAGGTTTTAGGAGATCCGTCAGTGGTTATTTTCTCTTTCTTGATGGCTGCCACCCTATTTCCTGGAAGTCTAAAAAGCAGCGTACTATTGCCCTATCCTCCGTTGAAGTAGAATACAGGGCTCTTAGGCTATTTGCTGAGGTGATTTGTGTTGTTAGACTTCTTGGTAAGTTTGTTGTTAACGGTTTGCTTCCTATTGAGGTTTATAGTGACAACCAATCTGCAATCTATATTTCCATCTTTCATGAACGCGCGAAGCATATAGAGGTGAATTGTCATTTGGTTCCCGATGCATTAAAATCTAGCCTATACTTTCTACTTCTACCTCCTCTAAAGTTGTTGATGTTTTTACCAAGCCGTTGTTAGATGTTCAGCCACAGGCCTTCATTTCCAAGCTTGGAATTGCCTCCCCTTCCAGCTTGGGGGTGGGGGGTTGGCCTCCAGGATGAGGCTCAGTCCGAAATGAACACAAGGCCCAATAAGAGTGCCTTAGCCCAACAAAGGCCTCCTTAGTTCATTAGTTTGGTCCCTATATTTAAGATTGATCTGTAAATATATAAACAAGCCCATATATTCTTTTTTTACAATTTTGACATCATCAGAGATAAGATGAATCCAGAATTTTGCTTCTAGTCTCTTCATTCTCTTCCTAGCTAAGAACTAGAGTTTTCTCATTACCAATTGTATTGAATTTTGACTCGAATTCGAGCTGTTATCAAATTAAAATAAGTGATTCTCACTACTAGAATTCCTGTAAAAAGCGACCAAACTTTAACGACCAACCGTGGCCTGCCAAAAAAGCTACCAATGTTGGTCGCTAAACTGGTGAAAATAACAAAAAAATAATTTTAAATAAATTTGAGAACAAGGTTGGTCGCTACTTGGTTGATCATTTCGTCAACCTGTTGACCGGACTGGTAAGAGTTGCTTGGTCAAAGAAATACTCAAATTAACGACCAACGTTGGTTGCCAATTGGGACCCACTTATAAAATTTCTATAATTATAATATTATTTAAAATAAATTTTACAAAATATAAATAAATTAACTTTGAAAGTAGCGACTAATGTCGGTCGCTAAGTAAAGAGTAAACAGATAGAGACCAACTTTGGTCGCTATCATGGGACCCAATTATAAAATTTTAATAATTATAATTTTATTTAAAATATTATAAAATATAAATAAATATAATTAAAATTTAGCGACCAAAGTTGGCCGCACAACAAAGTAGAGACCAACTTTGGTCACTAAATTTGAATTATATTTACTTATATTATATGATTTTTTAATATAAAATTATATATAGTATAGTGTACTATATATCAAGGTATATATATAGCTTATATACTGGATACTACATATATATATATATATATATGTGTGTGTGTGTGTGTGTGTGTGTGTGTGTGTGTGTGTGAGTATGTGTGTGTGTGTATACAGGTAAGGTATATTCAATATAATATTAGCCAATGCACTAATACTTAGTTTATAGTATAGTATAGTATATCTATACTAAGTGTATTATATATATTAGGAGTTAGTTCAACAACCTTCGGGTTGTATAGTAGATAGTTGATCAATTTTGAGATTTGTTCTATAGTCCCAAAGAACATGTGATGTACAGTTATACTTGGTTGAAATACAAATTTTCTTGTGACCAAAAAAAATAGCATATATAATACACTTAATATATATAATAGACTATACATTATCTACATATATATACTCTATACTAAGTATATATAATACACTATACAATATATATAGTATAATGTATAATATAATATACTATACTATATGTTTAGTATATATTTAGTACAGTGTATCATATAATACACTATAATATATACTTAGTATATATAAATATACTTAGTATATATAATGCACTTAGTATATATTATACACTATACTATATATAAAGTATAGTGTATCATATAATACACTATACTATGCACTTAGTGTATATATAGTAATGTATCATATAATACACTATACTATACCCTTAGTATATATAAATACACTTAGAAAATATAATACTTAGTATATATAATGCACTTAGTATATATAATACACTATACTGTATCTACATATATATACTATACACGTAGTATATATAATACACTATACTCTATATATATAATATAGTATATTATATAATACACTATGCTATACACTTAGTATATATATAGTATATAGTGTATCATATAATACACTATACTTGTCACGATCTAGATTTTCCATCAATGGAAGTCGTGATGGCGCCTACTAATGGGAGCTAGGCAAGCCAAACCTTAATCACTTTTTTATTAAAATTTATACTTCTTTTTAACAATTATCACAAAAGGCATGAAACAACGAAAATAAATAAACAAATAAGTGGAAGTCTTTAATTAAAAGAACTGGTTAAATGGAAAAATCTAACATAATCCTTTACACAAGACTTGTGTCACAATACTCACGAACTGCTATGAAAATTAAATTAAATCTTCTAAAATAAAATATAACTGTTCATCTCGAATACAATGGATAGCTGACTAAAATAAAGGATACAAGAGACGTCGAGCCTGCGGACGCCTGCATGGCTACCTCGGCGTCCAGCTACACTGAAGGCTAGCTCCCGCACTACTACTGCTGCCGTCCAAGACCTAGATCTGTACAAAAGAGCACAGAGTGTAGCATCAGCACAACAGACCCCATGTGCTAGTAAGTAGCTAGTCTAATCTCGACGAAGTAGTGACAAGGCTAGACAAGACTGCCATGTAAACCTGTGCAGTTACGTAATATATTGCAGAAAAATAAACAAGTAATGAGCAGTTATAAGGGAGTGGATACATGCTTGGGGGGAACAATATCAACCTAGCAGAAATCCAATAGATACATGAAAAATCAGTACAACATCTAAAAAAATTCAATAACACTACTGTTGTGGCGCACAACCCGATCCCTTATCAATTAACTCTATTGAACCGTGCAATCTAGTCCATATACATATAGATGTTGCAGCGTGCAATCCGATCCAAATATGATATCTGCTACAGCGTGTAATCCGATCCAAATATAATATATGTTGCGTGCGTGCAACTCGATCCACTCAGAGAGTCTCACGAGAAAACACATAGATATAATGGCAAGTTTGAAGCAATAGAGTAAAAAACAAAGAATGTTTAATAAAAGCTCAGAACTCAAGAAAGTTCAAGAGAGAAGAGAGGTGACATAGAACTTAAGAAACAGTAGCCGAAATAGGTTTAGAAATCAAATAAGAGTCTAGTAAAGGCAAACAAAAGCTCAGTAAGAAAATGGAGAAGGAACACATAAGTTAGACATGTAAAAGTATGTTGTAGAAACAGTAGAAAAGATAATAGAGCACAAGTAGAAGAACATGCATGATAACGGCAAAACATAAGAACATAAGAGAAGATATGCACAAGTGAAGACATATAAGAACAAAGCATATGCAGGAAAATTCACATAAAGAAAGAAGAAGAAGAATTAGAAATATTTTTAAAGGTTTTTTAGAAACCCTAAATTGAAACTGACTAATTTTGAAAAGAGAAATTTGTATGTTGCGGCGTGCAACCCAATCCAAATAATATATTTGCTGCGGCGTGCAACCAGATCCAATATAATATTTATATATACAACTTACACTGATCATGACAACAGTCCCGGCAAGGGATTAACCATAATTTATACTATCCCGGCAAGGGAACTCAACAGTACAAGTATATACGTCCCGGCAAGGGATAATACCAACAAAACAACAAAACATCCCGGCAAGGGAATAAACCAGTAACTCTTTCTCTTTCTTTCATTTTCATCTCATAGTTCACACTATCACATGATCCAATACTCCAAGGATTTAATTATCTCATATACCTTCACAACTTGTATTTCAACTCGAACCAATGCTCCTCGAAGTTTAAAAATCACAATTCCTTTCACATGCTCTTTACAACATATAGAAATCATCAATTAAGCATGGAAGTTACCACAAATATCAAAATATTCGCAAAAGAAAGACTCACGGTCATGCTAGACACCAATGTATGGATACTCATCACGATGCCTATACATCACACTCGATAATTAGCAAGTAGCAAGTAAGACTCAACACCCGTTTCCTCAAGCTAAGTTTAGACCTAACACTTACCTCAATGCCTTGAATTCAACTCAAGCCTCAATTATAGCTTTACCCCTCAGTTCCACCACAAATTTGCGTGAATCTAGTCACATGTTACTTAGTTACATCAATAACCGCTAAATTTCCCAAAGTTTTGCCCAAAAAGTCCAAAAACGCCCCTCCTGGCCTGTCACGACCCAAAATCCTCTAAGGGTCGTGGTGGCGCCGGACACTGCTGTCAGGCAAGCCAACTGAAATACTTAATTAAGTTCTAATTTTAATATTTTCTGAAGTCATTGTCCTTCATACAGTAAATAACAAATAATGAACTTTACAGAAATAACCATGGAGTCTTTAACAAACTTAATATTGAACAATCCTATAACCATCCCAGAACCCGATGTCACAAGTGCATGAGTGCATACTAAAAAGGAAATAAAAAAATAACATTCGTCCGGAATAAGTGGACAAAAAGTAAATACAATATACTGGAAAGGACTATACTAGCTGGGGGCCAGCTCGAACAACTCACCTAGTCCCCGAATCATCTATGTTGTTGTCACGACCTCAGTTCACCCTCCATGAACATGTCATGATGGCACCTAATTCCTGCAACTAAATAAGCCTAACAATGCATAAATTCAATATAACTTGAGGACATTGAATTAAATTAAGCAAAACTAGAAGAAAATGGTATATAAGTGTCACTTGGCATATACAACTCAAAAAACAAAACAAAACGCGGAAGTCTACAATCTCATCCCAAAACCCGAAAACTCACGGGAACCATAGGATAATTGAAATGTAATATGCTGCTCTAACTCCAGAATGTCTAAAAAACTGAAATAAAAACATAAAATAACTACTAAAGCTGGAACACAATAGAGACTCTTGGTCTGTGGACGCGACAAATATACCTCGAAGTCTCCGCTAGAGCTCTCCTCCTCGAGGATAGTGCGCCTTAGTGGAGGTACCTAGATCTGCACATTAAAAACATGCGCATAAGGGGCATGAGTACACTACAACGGTACTCAGTATGTTCCAAGCCTAACCTCGGTTGGGTAGTGACGAGGAAGGTCAATGCCCTACTGAGATTGAACAATATAATAAGAATGCTGACAACAATATGAAATAAGCTGAAATAATGGAATACAACTGTGGAGTAATTCAGGTTACACAAAAAACAATCAACACACTGAGGATAAGAGGACAGAGTAAAACATCTCTATATTAGAACAAATTACGAGGATCTCCCAGGATACCGTCCTGTAGTCCATTTCCATGTCAATACCAACAACAAGGATCTCCCAAGATACCCTCCTATAGTCCATTTACAGATCAATATAATTAATGAGGATCTCCTAGGATACCTTCCTGTAGTCCATTTCCATATAAATGAGCAGGGGGGGTCTACCGGGATCTAACGCGTAGTCATAAAGTAAATGTGCAGGGGGATCTATCGGGAATCTAACCTGTAGTCCCAAGGTAAAGGTGCAGGAGGATACACCGGGAATCTAACCCGTAATCCCAAAGTAAACAAAAATGGGAGAAGCTACTGGAATCCCACATCCGTAGTCGTAATATAAATTTGCAACCATAATCAGAGAATATTCAGAAATGAGGTACAACAATACAAAGAAACAAATTGTTCTTGCCTAATATGCTTCACGTAGTGCAGTTAAGGCAATTTAGCAAGTAGGAAAGTTAAATCAACTAAACATGTCTTTCTAATCTAACACATGTTATAATTGCAAGTACAATAAAGCAAGTACGAAAGAAACTCAGTATCAATATCTCAAATAAAAATTGGATTTTCAACGATTAGCTCAAGTACGCCCTTGTCACCTCATGTACAAGGCACTAAATTACTAATTAACATATCCTAGGGGAAAGGTTCCTCAAAGAATGTTAGACAAGCCACTTACCTCAAACCAACTCCAAATTCAACTTGAAATCGCACTTTTTCCACGAGTATCCGACTGTAGATGGCCCAAATCTATACAATTCAATTACATATCGTAAATAACATCTCAAGCAATAGTTATTACTATTTCATTCAAATATAAGACACAAATTAGGTAAAATAACCAAAATACCCTTCAATCCAACATCTCGGAATTGAATAAATTTTTCATTTTTAGAACCCTCGTACTCTCACGAGTCTAACTATACAAAAATCTCCAAAATTGGAGGTTAAACACCCACTCAAAACTCAATAGTATAGCCTATGAAACATTACCCAATTTTTAAAATTTTTCATCCTCAATTCGAATTTTAATGATGGGTTTAAATACATAATGATGAAATATAACTAGAAGGGATTAAAGACACGTTACCCAATAATCTCCTCTTCAAATCCCTCTCAAAATCCCCCTCTCCCGAGCTCCAATTTCATTTTTCCAACTTTGAAATTAAACCCTCGATTTATCTATTTCGGAACATGGATTTCCTCTTCTACGGTCCCACTTCTTCAGAACAAGAGCCACTTTTGGGGAAATTAATGGAGCACTGGATCCCGCATCTGCGATGCCTGAGGTGCTTTTGCGCTGCCTTAGCCACTTCTGCGGGAATGGCATAGCTTCTGCGGTTTCTGAGATAAAGGAGCAAAGCCGCTTCTGCGACCATTTAGCCACTTCTTCGGTGCCACATATGTAGTTACCAATTCCCAGATGCGAAAATACCAGAAGCAGCAATGGTTCAGCTGCTGCAACACATCTTTACTCTTCCCTTAACCACCCGAAATCATCTCGAGGCCCCCGGGACCGCAACCAAAAGTACCAATAACACCTAATAACTCATTCAAACTTGTACCAATCCTAATAACACCAAATAACTCATTCAAACTTGCACCAATCTAATACCACCTAAAAAAATGTCGGAAACTCAATTAATTCAGGGATTTGAGCCTAAGAACTTCAAATATCATCAAAATACAGTTTCGATCAAAAACCCAACCAAAACACGTCCGAATGACGTGAAATTTTGCATGCACATCCCAAATGACTTTACGGGGCTACTGCAACTTCTAGAATTCTATTGTGACCCTCAGATCAAAAAATCACTATCGAAGAAGAAACTTCCAAAATTCATTCTTGGGCATTTCAAGCCTAAATGAGCTACGTACCTCCAAAATATATTCTGAACATGCTCCAAACCCCGAAATCACCTAACGGAGCTAACGGAACCATCAGATTTCCTTTCCGAGGTCGTCTTCACACTATTCCAAATGTGGACAACTTTCCAACACTTAATCTCTCATTTAGGGACTAAGTGTCCCAAAAGCTCTCCGAAACCCAACACCGAATGTCACGGCAAAGAAAATTGCAGAAATAAACTTAGGGGAAGCAGTTAAAGGGGGATCCAAGCATAAATTCTAAAAACGACCGGTCGGGTCGTCACAGCTGCTACGCCTAGTATGCCAGCAAAGTTACACATACATGTGCAACAAAAATGCACAGAAGTGTAGTATGAGTATGAAAACAACATGTACTCAATGAGTATCCCGTCTAATCACGAAGAAGTAGAGATGAGATGGTCGACTTCGACACTACCTGGTCCAATGATGATGTCAACAATACATTAAATCGTAGATTTCCATAAAGAATGTTTGAATCCATTAGAAGGAAACAAGTAAACAATAATTTATTTTATAGGAAATTTCCACTTTTTTTCTTTATTATCCAAATATTCTCAAGCCATGAAGAGAAAATAACAACTTTAATAAGTTCAAGGAGCAATACAAGCATGCTCAAATCATGCCGAGGTCAACAACCCGCTCCAACAAAAAATAAACTGTGCAATGCCGAGGGTCGAACGATGGCAGTCATAGATGCATCTATTTAATATGCCGAGGCATTCGGCCTCTCCAACAGGAAATGAACACACAGAGGAAATCAATCAAGAAGTTATCACGGAAATTTTTTTTGAAGAAAAAACAATTCTCATTTAATAATTTAAGAAAATGAAGTTTAAATATTTTTAGAAATTCTTTTACTAATTTAATATGATTTAAGCAAGTCAAGCTATCAATAGGTTCACAAGTAATCCAAGTATAGCATGCTTTGGGGTCCTAACTACCCGTACCATTGCATATTAGTAGCTATGCACGAACTCTCGTCACCTCGTGCGTACGTAGCCCCACAATTAGGAGCACATAACCAATTATTTAAACAATGGGGACAATTCCCTCTTACAAGTTTAGAAAAGAGACTCACCTCGCTCTGAAGTTCCATAACCAACATTCCACGCCCTTTCGAAGACTCAAATCGATATAAAAATGCTCCAAAACTAGCCAATAATTGAATAAACCCATTAATATATGTTCAATAACTCATTATAGTCAAATTTATAATAAAATCCTAACCTCGAAAGAAAAGTTGATAAAATTGCCCTTGAGCCCACGTGTCCAGATTATAAAAATTTTCCGAAGATAAAGTTTACCCATGATCATACGAACTCAAATATATAATTTATTCTCAATTCCATGCCCAAAATCGTGGTCAAAATCAAAAAATCTTAATTTCTAGGTTTTTCTTTAAGATTACAAATTCTCCTTTAGATTCTCATGAATTTGATATTAAATTTAAGGTATAATCACAAAATATGATTAAAAATTAGTTAGAGGAATTTACCTAATGATTTGATATGAAAATTCACTCTCAAAATCTCCCACTCTCGGACCTAGGGCTCAAAATATGATAAAATGAAGCAAAAACTCGAGTTACACAGCTAAAATCAAGCTGTAGATGTCGTATTTGCGATCCAGGGTTTGCTATTCCAAAAGCGAAGAAAACCTTCGCAATTGGGAACAAGGAAGGGCTGGAAAAAGGTCGCATTTGCGAAAAATTATTCGCAATTGCGAACTAGGCATCACAATTGCAATGGATATGTTCGCTTTGCGACCATACCAGAAGCAACAGTTTTTTCCGATACAAAAATGAACATAACTTCCCCATAAGATGTCCAAATTTGATGATTCTTTTTCTATGGCTCCAAAATGAAACAGATCTAATGGTTCTATAAAAACTTAATTTGGAGCTCATTTTCTTAATATGGTACCCCTTTATGTCCAAAGAAAAAATGTTGAAACATCAAATAAGAGCGCGATACAACCCAAAATACACTCGAGGCCTCGGGACACTGACAAATCACACCAACCATTCCCAAAACACATTTATGACTTGCTCGAGCCTTTAAATCACATCAAATAATGCTAAAATTATGAATCAACCCCCAATCCAAGCTTTATGAACTTTAGAAGTTCCAACTTCTACTTTCGAAGCTTAAACCTATCAAATCGCGTCCGATTGACCTCAAATTTTGCACACAATTCATATTCGACATTACAGACCTACTCCAACATTCAAAATCAGATTCTGACCCCGATACCAAAAATTCCACTTGCGGTCAAACTTCTCAAAAACCTTCAAATTTCTGTCTTTAGCCAAATGGCTCCAAAATGACCTAAATGCCTCCAAATTTACTTCCGATCACACTCCCAACTCCAGAATCACAATACTAAGCTGCTCTATGACTTGGAATCCCAAACAGACATCAATATCACCGAAATTCAATTCAACCCAAACTTATTAAATTTCTTTCAAAATTCTTCTTTCCATAATAGGCGCTAGAACGCTCCCGGGTCGTCCAAAACCTGATCCTCGCATACGCTAAAGTCCGAAATCATCATATGAACATGCTGGAACCTTAAGATTGCGCTTTCGAGGTCGTTTGCACAAAATTCTAGTCCTAGTTGATTCTTTCAACTTTAAGCTTCTAAATTGAGAATTCTCTTTCCAAATCAACTCTGAACTTCCCGAAACTTAATTCTGACCATGAGTAGAAGTGATAATACCTTAAGTGAAGATGTTCATGGCCTCAGATTGCTAAACAACGTGCTAGAGCTCAAAATGACTGGTCGTGTCATTACAGGGCCCACGTGGTCGAAACCTGAGATTCGAACCAATGCCCGGTTACCCATTCCCCCACGAATCCAACTATGTAATTTGTTTTGAAGTCAGACCTCAAATTGAGGTCCATTTCAAAAAAACCTAAGTTCTACCCAAAACCCCCAATTTCACCCATGGAAATCTTGGATTTTAAGTTGAGAACGTGTTAAATGATGTTAATGATTGAAAGAAATGAGTAGAAACCAACTTGCAAATGATTTGGAAGAAGTCTTGTTCTTGAAAAATCCCCTTATGTGTGTGGGTTTTGAAAGAATGGTGAAATGGTTCAAAATTTGACTAAGTATGAAAATGCAAGTTGCAGATATGGGAAATGCGAGCTAAGGTTCACAATTGCGAACCCTGCAGGTATGGTAATTGGGAGATGAAGTTTGCATTTGCGAACACTGCCAAGAACTCCAGTGTGATGACCCACAGGGGTCATCACCTATTTTCTTTTTCATTTCGTGCTTCTGATACCTTGGAAACCTCAATTTTTGTTGCCTCGATTTGTATGTGCATTCTGGACGCGTAGCAAGAAAGCTTAAATATGAATTTTGTGAGAAAAATGCAAAATTTTGATGCTAAATTGAATAAATTTGACTTCCGTCAAAATTTTTGGTAAAAGGTCCATGATTTTACGGTTCCAGATGGTTCGCAGGAAAATATAGTACTTGGGCGTATGCCCAGAATTGAATTTTGAGGTCCCAAGCCCGAGAAATTAATTTTGTGTGAAATTATTTTCTCGAAATGATTAAGGAATTTGGAAATGAAATTTGATTCAAAGATTATGGTATCGGGCCCGTATTTTAGTTCCGATGCCTAGTACAAGTCTTATATGTAGTTTAAGCAATTTCTGTAAAGTTTGGTGAAAACGGACGTCGTTTGACATGTTTCGGACTTGAAATGGAAAATTTGATGTTTTAAGAAAACTTGGAAGGAATTATAAATTTTGAGGCTAATTCGATGTAATGATGTTATTTTGGCGATTTGATCGCACGGATAAGTCTGTATGATGTTTTTGAGGTTGTGTGCATGTTTGGTGTGGAGCCCCGAGGGCTCTAATGAGTTTTGGATAGGCCACGGGTTGCATTTCTACACTTTGAAAAAATATCTGATATTATTGATCAGCAAGCTGCTCATCGCAAATATAATGATGGGCCCTAGGCAGCTTGATCGCAAATACAACCTTCTCCTTTGCTAATGCGGAGGTCCAGCCTTCGCAAATGCGAGCCCTTTTCTCGAAAATGTGATATCTTCCCATTTGGCTTGAGTTCACAAATGCGAACATATTTCTCCCAATTCCCATGCCTAATTGCGAACCCTGTTTCTCAAATCCCATATCCGCAGCCCCAGCATATTTTATACTTAACTGATTTTGAACTTCATTTTACACATTTTCTCAAACTCAAACACCCATAGGCGATTTTCCAAGAAATCTTTCTTCTCCAAATCAATTGTAAGTTAATTCTACTCATTTCTTTCAATCATTAACATAATTTAACATGTTTTCCACTTAAAAGAATGAGTGTCATGGGTGAAATAGGGGGTTTTGGGTAGAACCTAGGTTTTTCAAAAATTGGGGATTTGGATCTCAATTTGAGGCCCGCATTCAAAATGAATTATATATTTGAGTTCGTGGGGGAATGGGTAACCGGGTTTTGGTTTGACTTCGAGTTTTGACCACGTGGGCTCGGGGGCATTTTTTGACTTTTTGGGTAAAACTTTGAGAAAATTCATTTTTATTCATTATTGATTCATTTAGCAATTATTGATGTATTTAAGTAGTTTGTGACTAAATTTGAGCGATTTTGTGGTGGAACCGAGGGGTAAAGCCATAGTTGAGGCTTGAGCTGAATTCAAGGCATCGAGGTAAGTGTTTGATTTAACCCTAGCTTGAGGGAATATGAGTTGTGTCTTATATGTTACTTGCTAATTACGGAGTACGATGTATAGTCATGGTGACGATAATCTATACATTAGGGTCTAGCATGACTGTGAGTCCTTATTTTGCGAATAGTTTGGATTTTCTTATACCTTCCATGCTTGATTGACGACTTCTATATGTTGTAAAGACCTTGTGAAAGGGATCGTGATCTTTAAAATTCGTGGAGCATTGGCTTGATTTGAAATAAAAATTATGAAGGTATATGAGATAAGTAAATTTTCGGAGCATTATCTCAAGTAATAATGTGAACTATGAGATGAAAGTGGAAGGAAGAGAAAGAGTTAACGATATTTCCCCTTGCCGGTGCGTTGTTGATTATTGAATATTTTCCCTTGCCGGGACGTCAAGATTATTGATGTTGTACCCTTGCCGGGTTGTTAATTGCTTGTTTGTGTTCCCTTACCGGGATTTTCATTATTATTTATTTATTTCCTTGCCCTTGTCTATGATTGTTGATTGGGTGAGGAAGAGTGTTAAAGCACGAAGGTTGATGTCGTGCATTGTTTGATATTGTGAGGAAAGAGTGTAAAGCACGAAAGACGATGCCGTGCTGTACGATGTGCCATTCCGTACTGATATTCATTGATTATACATATGTGAGGAAATGGGAGTAAAAGCACGACGGGTGATGCTATGCCGTACGATGTGCCATTTTGTACTGACATTCATTGGATATATATATATATATATATATATATATATATATATATATATATATATATATATATATATATATATATATATATATGAGGAGTTACACTAAAAGCACGAAGTTTGATGTCGTGCACGTTTGTCATACTGTTGCTTGGTGAGGATGAGAGCAAACACAAAAGTTGATGTCATGCACATGTTGATCTATTCCTTTTTATTGAATGAATCGTGCTTCATGTTAGTTAAATTTTACTTGAAACTGTTATCTCCCCAGAGTATCCTTCCCCTCCCGTATTGATTATTTTTCTGGTATTTCGTTTCCGCTATATATTTATAATTGTACAGGTTTATGTGGTAGTTCAGTCTAGCATCCTCATTACTTCACGGGGTTAGGCTAGACACTTACCAGCACATGGGGTCAGTTGTGTTGATACAACACTTTGTGCTATTTTATCACAGATCCAGGTTTTGAGCAGCAGCAGGAGTAGTGTTGAAGTAGACTTTCAGTCCAGCGAGACCCGAGGTAGCCTTGCAGACGTCTGCAGACCCGGTATCTCCTCTATCCTTTATTTTGTCATTTATCTCATTGTATTCGAGACAAACAATTTATGCTATTCAAAAGTTTGTATTTAGTATTCTTAATAGTTCGTGAGTACTGTGACACTAGTCTTGGGTAGAGGTTTATGTTGAACTTTCTGCATCTCAATTCAGTTTTTATAATATCAAGTCTTTCGCTTAATTATTTGAATTTCATTGCTTTTGTATCACTGCCATTAATTGTTAAAATGGGTTAGATTATTAATGGAAAAGATATTAAAATTTTGGCTTGCCTTGCTCCCATTTAGTAGGCGCCAACACGATTCTCGAGGGTGGAAAATTCGGGTCGTGACAAGTTGGTATCAGAGCTCTAGGTTGCATCGGTCTCACAACTCACGAACAAACTTGGTAAGAGTCTGAGGGATCGGTACGAAGATGTCTATATTTATCCTCCAGAGGCTACAGAGTTAGGAAATTTTCACATTTGTTCTTTCTTGTCGTGCAATTTTGTTTTTCAAATATTGATTATCGTTCTACTCTGTTCTTCACAGATGGCAAGAACACATGCTCCCTTATCTTCTGATTAGCAATCCGAGCCCAAGGCAGCTCCCACTAGGGGCAAAGGACGAGGCCGTGATAGAGGCCGAGGTAGGGGCAGAGCTTTGCTCCGAGCAGCAGCACTAGTGACGGAGCCTCCGGTTGATTTTGAGGAGGGGGCTTCGGCCCCAACAGTTCCAGTGGGCTCAGCTCAAGTCCTAGAGGGTTTTATTACTACCCAGTTCTTAGGTACGCTTTGGTCTGATTGGTGGGTCTCATGGAGAGTATGGTCCGAGCGGGTTTGCTTCCTGTAGTACCAAGTGTCTCTCAGGCGGGAGGAGGGGCTTAGACTTCTGCTACGTGTACGCTAGAGAAGGTAGCTCCCTAGGCTCAGATTCCAGTATTTCATCCAGCTGTGGCAGTTCAACCGGGGGTAGTTGCTCAGGCCGGCGATATAGAGGCTATGTCCGCATATACTTTGTGGAGGCTGGATAGGTTTACCAATCTCTTCACTACTACCTTCAGCAATGCATCCACCGAGGACCCTCAGGATTATTTGGACAGCTGCCATGAGGTTCTTCGGAACATGGATATTGTTGAGTCCAGTGGAGTTGATTTCGCTGCATTTCACCTATTTGAATATGCCAAGACTTGGTGGAAGGATTTCTATTTAGCTAGACAAGCAGGGTCTCCAGCCTTGACCTTGGAGCAGTTCAGGCTCACATTTTTGGAGAAGTTTTTCCCTATCACATTTTTGGGTCTCCAGCCTATCGAAGGCAGTTTGAGTGTCTCCATCAGGGATCCATGTCAGTCACCCAAAACCAGCCCAAGTTTATCGAGTTCACTCGCCATGATATTGTCATACTCCCCACTGAGAGAGAGAGAGAGAGTGAGACGGTTTTTGATGGACTCATCCAGCCTATTCTTCTCGATATAGGGTGATATCACTTTTCAGGAGGCGACTAATGTGGCCCGGAGGATTGAGATGGTATTGCCACAGGGGGTGGTCATAGAGCAGACCCGAGACCCTATCATTCAGGCCGATTCAGTGGTTCCTTATCCGGAGGCCAAGATTCATATGATAGGAGCCAGCTTTTTAGGCCTTTCCAGTTAGCCCTCCAGGTTTCTCAGGGTGCCCCAGGTAGCCATGATTCTCACGTGCACTATTCTGATTAGCAGCCATTCAGTGCACCGCGAAGTCCCATCAGTGCACCACCACTTTAGAGCTTCCGTTGTGGTCATTCGGGTCGACAGGGTCAGTCTCAATTTTCTCAATACCTGAGGTCTTGCTACACATGTAATGATCCTGATCACACTGCCAGATTTTTCCCTCGAGCAATAGGTGGTTCGCAGCAGCAAGGTTCTCGCGGCATGGTATAGGCACCAGGTGTTCCACAGCACGCCCCGGCAAGAGGTGGAGGTAGAGGTCATACAGGTGGAGCTCAGGCCGCTAGGGGTGCAGGCCAGCCAGAAGTCGCCCGTCCTACAGATGTAGCTTAGGGAGGTGGGGCCCAGCCTCGATGTTATGCTCTTCTAACCAGGCCAAAGGCTGAGTCTTCAGATACAATCATTACAGGTACTATTCTTGTTAGTGATAGGGATGCTTCAGTGCTATTTAATCCAGGGTCTATGTATTCGTATGTGTCATCTTATTTTTCACCGTACCTAGTTATGCCTAGTTATGCATTAAGTATTCATGTTTATGTACCGGTGGGTGATTCTATCGTGGTCGACCGAGTTCATCGTTCCTGTGTTGTAGTGATTGGGGGTCTTGAGACCCGTCTCGATTTGTTGCTTTTAGACATGGTCGACTTCGATATCCTATTGGGGATGGATTGGTTGTCCTCGTATCATGCAATATTGGATTGCCATGCCAAGACCGTGACCTTAAACTTACCAGATTTTTCCCGTTTGGAGTGGAGAGAGACTCATGGCCATTCCACTCGCAGTGTTATCTCGTATGTGAAGGCTCGACATATTATTGAGAAGGGGTGTTTGGCCTATGTACGCGATTCTAGTTTGAGGTCACGTCTATTGATTTTGTTCCCATTGTTCGAGAGTTCCCCAATGTCTTTCCTTCAGACCTACCAGGTATGCCACCCAATAGGGATATGAAATTTTGCATTGATGTGGCTCCGGGCACTCAACACATTTGTATAGCCATATTGTATTGACCCGCCAGAGTTGAAAGAGTTAAAGGATCAGTTGCAGGACTTGTTGGAAAAGGGCTTTATTAAGCCCAACATATCGCCTTAGGGTGTGCCGGTGTTGTTCGTCGAGAAGAAGGATCGGTCAATGAGAATGTGTATTGATTACAGATAACTGAACAAGGTAAAGATCAAGAATAAGTATCCACAGCTAAGGATTGATGATCTGTTCGATCAGCTTTAGGGTGCCAGAGTATTTTCCAAGATTGACTTGCGATCTGGCTATCATAAATTGAGGATTAGGGCTTCTGATATCCCTAAGACAACTTTTTGCACTCGGTATGGGCATTATGAGTTCTTGGTCATGTCATTTGGGTTGACCAATTCCTCAACATCAATATGGAGTTGAAGAACCGAGTGTTCAGGCCTTATTTGGACATGTTCATGATTGTCTTTATTGATGATATTTTGGTATACTCCCACAACCAGGAGGAGACGAGCAACACCTTATATTGGTTCTTCAGACTCTAAGGGATAGTCAGTTATATGCAAAGTTCTTCAAGTGTGAGTTCTGGCTGAGTTCAGTAGCATTTCTGGGTCACGTGATATCAGCAGAAGGTATTCAGGTGGACCCGAAGAAGATAGATGAAGTCAAGAATTGGCCTAGACCAACATCAGCTACAGAGATTTAGAGTTTCTAGGGGTTGGCAAGGTGCTATCGTTGGTTCGTGGAGGGATTTTCATCTCTTGTAGCCGCAATTAAAAGGTTGATCCAGAAAGATATTAAGTTTAGGGAGTCAGATGAGTGGGTGGCGAGTTTTCAGAAGCTCAAGTAGCTTTGACTACGACACCGGTGTTGGTTTTGCCCATAAGAACAGGGCCTTACACAGTCTATTGTGATGCTTCCCGTATGGGGCCCTTGTGCTGTGTTGATGCAGGATGGTAAGGTTATTGCCTATGTTTCAAGGCAGTTGAAGATTCATGAGAAGAACTATATAGTGCATGATTTGGAGTTGGAAATTATTGTTCACGCACTGAAGATTTGGAGGAATTATCTGTATGGCGTGGCATGTGAGGTGTTAACTGATCAGGAGAGCCTTCAGTACTTGTTCAAGCAAAAGGAATTAAATTTGAGGAAGAGAAGGTGGTTGGAGTTGTTTAAGGATTATGATGTTACTATCTTGTCTCACTTGGGAAAGGCCAATGTGGTGGCCGATTCGTTATGGGAAGTCTTGCTTATATTCCGGTCAGCCAGAGAACACTTGCTTTGGATGTTCAGGCCTTGGCCACTCAACTCGTGAGGTTGGATATTTCTGAGCCTAGCCAAGTGTTAGCTTTCACGGTCACTAGTTCTTCATTATTAGAGCGTATCAGTGATCGGCAGTTTGATGATCCCCATTTGTGTGACCTTAGAGACACGGTGCAGCGTAGTGGTGGCAAGCAGGAAACATTAGGTGATGATTGTATTTTGAGATTGCAGAGGCAAGTTTGCGTGCCTAATGTAGATGGGATTCGAGAGTTGATCTTAGCGGAAGCCCATAGCTCCTGGTACTTATTCATCTGGGCGTCGCGGAGATGTATCGAGATCTAAGGCAGCATTATTGGTGGCATAAAATGAAGAAAGATATTGTGTCATATGTGGCTCGATGTTTAAATTGTCAGCAGGTTAAGTATGAGTATTAAAGGCCTAGAGGATTGTTTCAGAAGATTGAGCTTCCCCCGTTGAAGGGGGAGAGGATTACCATGGATTTAGTTAATGGACTACTGTTGACCCGGAAGAGGTTCGACGCAGTTTGGATTATTGTTGATAGACTGACCAAGTCAGCACATTTCATCCCTGTGGCAGTCTCCGATTCATCCGAGAGACTAGCTGAGATTTATTTCGGGGAAATTTTCCGCCTTCATGGTGTGCCGGTATCTATCATTTCGGATAGGGTACGCAGTTAACCTCGTGTTTCTGGAAGGCACTTAAGCGAGATTTGAGCCCTCGGATGGAGTTGAGCACAACATTTTATCCCCACACTGACAGTCAGTCTGAGAGGACTATTCAGATTTTAGAGGATATGTTTCTAACCTGTGTCATTGATTTTGGAGGCTCAAGAGATCAATTTTTTCCCTTAGCGGATTTTGCCTACAACAATATTTACCGGTCGAGCATTCAGAAGGCTCCTTATGAGGTATTATATTGTAAGCAGTGTCGGTCTCCAGTTGGATGGTTTGAGCTGGAAGAGGCTCGGTTGTTGGGTACTGATTTGGTTCATGAGGCCTTGGACAAGGTCAAGATCATTCCGGATAGGCTTCGTTCAGCTCATTCTAGGCAAAAGAGTTATGCAGATCACAAAGTTCGAGATGTGGTTTTTATTGTTGGTGAGCAAGTATTGCTCCGAGTGTCACCTATGAAGGGCGTTATGAGGTTTGGGAAGAAGGACAAGCTTAGACCTAAATTCATTGGTCTGTTTGAGATTCTTGATCGAGTGGGGGAGGTGGCTTATAGACTTGCATTGCCGCCTAGCTTATCAGCCGTGCATCCAGTTTTTCATGTATCCATGCTTCAAAGGTGTCACAGAGATCCGGCCCACATATTAGATTTGAGCACTGCCCAGATGGACAAGGATTTGTCTTGTGAGGAGGAGCCGGTAGCCATTCTAGACCGGCAGGTTCGTCAATTGAGATAAAAAAGTTTTCCTTGTGTTTGTGTTTAGTGGAGAGGTCAGCCCCCTGAGGCATCAACTTGGGAGTATGAGTCTGATATGTGGAGCCGTTATCCTCATCTATTTCCTAAGTCAGGTACTTCTTTCTTTCGTCCGTTCGAGGATGAACATTTGTTTTAGAGGTGGAGAATGTAACGACCCACAAGGGTCATCACCGGTTCTCTTTCTCATTTCATACTTCCAAGACCTTGAAAACCTCAATTTTAGTCACCTCGATTTACGTGCACATTCCGGGCACGCAGCCAGAAAGCTTAAATTTGAATTCTATGAGAAAAATGCTAAATTTTGATATTAAATTGAATAAATTTGACTTAAGTCAGCATTTTTTGAAAATGGACCCGAACCCCTGATTTGACAGTCCTAGAGGGTCCGCAGGAAAATATGGGACTTGGGCGTATGCCCGAAATAAAATTTCGAGGTCCCAAGTCCGAGAAATAAATTTTTGTGTGAAATTGTTTTCTGCAAATGATTAAGGAACTTGGAAACTAAATTTGATTAAAAGATTGTGGTGTCGTGCCCGTATTTTTGTTCTGGTGCCCGGTACAGGTCTTATATGTGGTTTAAGCACTTTCTGTAAAGTTTTGTTAAAAACGGACGTCGTTTGACATGTTTCGGACTTAAAATGGAAAATTTGATATTTTATGAAAACTTGGAAAAAATTACGATTTTGGAGGCTTAATTCGATGTATGTGATATTATTTTGGCAATTTAATCACATTGATAAGTCCGTAGAATGTTTTTGAGGTAGTGTGTATGTTTGGTTTGGAGCCCTTAGGACTTGGGTGAGTTTTGGATAGGCCACGGGTTGCATTTCTAGACTTTGGAAAAAAATTGGTACCACTGATCTGTAGGGTTTGCATTTTCGAAGCCAGCATCACAAATGTGAACTCGTAATTGCGAGCTGCTCATCACAAATGAGAAGATGGGGCCTGAGCAGCTTGATCGCAAATGCGGCCTTCTCCTTCGCAAATGCAGAGGTCCAGCCTTCGCAAACACGAGCCCTTTTCTCGCAAATGCGATATCTTCCCATCTGGCCTGTGTTCGCAAATGCGAACAAGTTTCTCGCAATTCCTATGCCGAATTGCGAACCCTGTTTCTCAAATCCCATATCTGCAGCCCAGCATATTTTATACTTAACGATTTTGAACTTTATTTTACACATTTTCTCAAACTAAAACACCCATAGGCGATTTTCCAAGAAATCATTCTTCTCCAAATCGATTGTAAGTTAATTTCTACTCATTTCTTTCAATCATTGACACCATTTAACAAGTTTTCCACATAAAATCAATGAGTTTCATAAGTGAAATTAGGGGTTTTGGGTAGAACCTAAGTTTATCAAAAATTTGGGATTTGGACCTCAATTTGAGGTCCAATTTCAAAACGAATTACATATTTGAGTCTGTGGGGGAATGGGTAACCCGGTTTGGTTCGAAGTTCGAGTTTTGACCGCATGGGGCTGGGGGCGTTATTTGACTTTTTAGGTATAACTTTGGGAAATTCTTTTTTATGCATTAAAATTGATTCATGTAGAAATTGTTGATGTATTTATGTAATTTGTGACTAGATTCGAGCGATTTTGTGGTGGAACCGTGGGGTAAAGCCATAGTTGAGCCTTGACCTAAATTCAAGGCATCGAGGTAAGTGTTTGGTCTAACCCTAGCTTGAGGGAATAGGAGTTGAGACTTATATGTTACTTGCTAATTGCCGAGTACGATGTATAGGCATGGTGACGAGTATCTATACATTGGTGTCTAGCATGACCGTGAGTCCTTATTATGCAAATAGTTTGGATTTTGTTATACCTTCAATGCTATTAATGACTTTTATATGTTGTAAAGAGCTTGTGAAAGGGATCGGGATCTTTAAACTTCATGGAGCGTTGGCTCGAGTTGAAATGCAAATTGTGAAGCTATATGAGATAAGTAAATTTTTGGAGCATTGCCTCAGGTAATAGTGTTAACTATGAGATGAAAGTGGAAGGAAGAGAAAGAGTTAATGATATTTCCCCTTGCCAGGGCATTGTTGATTATTGAATATTTTCCCTTGCCGGGACGTCGAGATTATTGTGTTGTACCCTTGCCGGGTTGTTAATTGTTTGTTTGTGTCCCCTTGCCAGGATTTCCATTATTATTTATTTATTTCCTTGCCCTTGTCTGTGATTGTTTATTGGGTGAGGAAGAGTGTTAAAGCATGAAGGGTGATGTCGTGTATTATTTGATATTGTGCGAAAAGAGTGCAAAACACGAAGGGTGATGACGTGTCGTACGATGTGCCATTACGTACGAATATTCATTGACTATACATATGTGAGGAAATGAGAGTAAAAGCAAGAAGGGAAATGACGTTCTGTACGATGTGTCATTCCGTACTGATATTCATTCGTTATATATATGTGAGGAATGAGAGTAAAAGCACGACGGGTGATGTCATGCACGTTTGTTATACCGTTGCTTGGTGAGGATGAGAGTAAATACATGAAGGGTGATGTTGTCCCCTTGTTGATCTGTTCCTTATTGTTGTATGAGTTGTGCTTTTCCTTCATGTTAGTCCAATTTCACTTGAAGATGTTATCTCCCCATAATATGCTCCCCCATGTATTGTTTACTAGTCTGGTATTTCGATTCCACTAGTTATTTATAATTGCACAGGTTTATGTGGTAGTCCAGTCTAGCCTCGTCACTATTTCGCCGAGGTTAGTCTAGAAACTTACCATCACATAGGGTCGGTTGTGCTGATACTATGCTCTGTGCTATTTTTTCACAGGTTCAGGTTTTGAGCAGCAGCGGCAGTAGTGTGGAAGCAGACTTTCAGTCCAGCGAGACTCGAGGTAGCCTTGTAGACGTCCACAAGCTCGGCATCTCCTCTATCCTTTCTTTTGTCTATTATCTCATTGTATTTGAGACAAACATTTAATGTTCTCTTTAGACGTGTGTATTTAGTATTCTTAGCAATTCGTGAGTACTGTGACACCGGTCTTGGGTAGAGGCTTCTCTTGAACTTTCTGTATCTCTATTCAGTTTATAATATCAAGACTTGCGCTTAATTATTTGAATTTCATCGATTTTGTATTACTGCCGTTAATTGTTGAAATGGGTTAGATTATTATTGGAAAAGAAATTAAAATTTTGGCTTGCCTAGCTCCTATTTAGTAAGTGCCATCACGACTCCCGAGGGTGGGAAATATGTGTCGTGACATCCGGGCTTCACATTTGCAAGCCAAAATGTCACATTTTCGACAGGCTCCTACTTCGCATTCGCTGACCAAATGGTCACATTTGCGACCCAACTACAGGACTTCCCTTCCTCGTATTTGCGAAACCATGCTCGCATTTGCAAGCTCGCATTCGCGAGACCTACTTCACAAATGCGAAAATTGCATAACGGAAGATACAAAATTTTCTCTAAGTTTAAAAATGCACTCATGCCCTATCCAAAACTCACCCGAGCCCTCAGAGATCAAAACCAAATATACAAGCCACCTCAAAAACATCCTACAGACTTACTCGCGCGATCAAATTGCCAAAATAACATCATATGCATCGAATTAAGCCTCAAAATTCACGAGTTCTTCCAAATTTCATTAAATATTAAATTTTCTAATTTATGTCCGAAACAAGTCAAACGACATCTGTTTTTAACCAATCTTTACCGAAAGTGCTTAAATTACATATAAGACCTGTACCGGAACAAAAATACGGGCCTAATACCAACATGTTCTAATCAATTTTCATTTCACTTTTTCATAATAATTCCAGGAAAACAATTTTACCCAAAAGTCTATTTCTCGGGCTTGGGACCTCGGAATTCAATTCTGTGCTTTCTACGGACCCTCTAGGACCATCAAATTACAGTTCCGGGTCTGCTTACCCAAAATGTTTACTGAAGTCAAAGTTATTTATTTTAACACAAAAATTTAGCATTTTCCGTAGAATTCCACATTTATTCTTTCTGGCTACGCGCCCAGACTGTGCACACGAATCGAGGCGACTCTAAATGAGGTTTTCAATGCCTCAAAATCACGGAATATATAAGAAAACAGGTGATGACCCTTTGGTTCGTCACAATACTATAAACTTATCATATATAGTATAGTGTATCATATAATACATTATACTATACGCGTAGTATATATATACATAATACAGTGTATCATAATACATTATACTATACACTTAGTGTGTGTGTGTGTGTGTGTGTGTGTATATATATAATGCACTTAGTATATATAATACACTATACTATATATAGTAAAGTATATCATATAATACACTATGCTATACACTTAATATATATATATATATATATATATATATATATATATAGTATATAGTGTATCATATAATACACTATACTATTAACTTAGTTTATATATAGTATAGTGTATCATATAATACACTATGCTATACACTTAGTATACGTAAATGCACTTAGTATATAGAATACACTATACTATACGCTTAGTGTATATATAGTATAGTGTATTATGTAGTACACTATACTATCACTTAGTATACATATAGTATAGTGTATCGTAAAATACACTATACTATACACTTAGTATATATAAATACACTTAGTATATATAAATACACTTAATATATATTATACTTTGTAAATAATACACTTAATATATATATATATATATGTCACGACCCCATTTCGCCCTCCGTGAACATGTCGTGATGAGACCTAGTTCCTATAACTAAGTAAGCCTAACAATGCAAAAATAACAACGTAACTTGCGAAATAGTTAATTAAAACTGAACATATTAAAATAATAACTGCATATAAGGCCGCTCGGTCTATACAACTCAAAAGAAATGCGGAAGTCTAAAACACAATCCCAAAACCTGGAAACTCACAGGAAACACAGGCTACAAGAAATATTGAAAATGCTCTAATATCCAGAATGTCTACATCAAAGTATGATTGAATCTAAACACTACAGATAGAATAAGGAAGGAAACTCTTCGGTCTGCGGATGCTACAGATATATCTCAAGTCTCCAGTAGATTTATCCACCTCGATGATAGTGCGCTTGAGATGAACTACCTGAATCTGCACATGAAAAACATGATGAGAAGAGGCATGAGTACACCACCACGGTACTCTGTAAGTGCCAAGCCTAACCTCGGTTGGGTAGTGACGAGGAAAGGTTCGGGCCCTACTGAGATTCAACATAGTAAATAAAAAGATGAAGAAATAACAGAAAAGATAAAGTGTACAATGAGAATCTAAACAAATATAACAAAGGAAACCATAATAGAAATAAGAAAACATGACAATACTAGTAAATACTACTCATAGCAGGAACCACAACCGGGGATCTCTTGTTATTCGGAGGATCTCTTGGTTTCATCAATTCTTAAAATGTCATGTGCCAGGGATCTCTTGGTATCCTAAAATCTTACAATTCCATGTGTCAGGGATCTCTTGGTATCCCGAGGTTGTTTTGGTATCCTCAAATCTTATAATTTCATGTGCCAGGATCTCGTGGTATCCTCAAATCTTACAATTCCATATGCTAGGCATCTCTTGGTATCTTGAGGATCTCGCGGTATCTTTAAATCTTATAGTTTCCTCTGCCAGGGATCTCTTGGTATCCTCAAATCTTACAATTTCATGTGCCATGGATATTTTGGTATCCCGAGGATCTCTTATTATCCTCAAATCTTACAATTCCATGTGCCAGGGATCTCTTGGTATTTGGAGGATCTCTTGGTATCCTCAGTTCTTACTATATCATGTGCCAGGGATCTGTTTGTATCCCGAAGATCTGTTGGTATCCGCAAATCTGACAGTTTCATGTGCCGAGGATCTCTTGGTATCCTCAAATCTTACAGTTTCATGTGCCATGGATCTCTTGGTATCCTCAAATCTTACAATTTCAAGTGCTAGGGATCTCTTGGTATCCTCAAATCTTACAATTCCATGTGCCCGGGATCTCTTGGTATCCCGCACCCTCAGTCCAATACATATCAAGTGCAAGGGGATCTCCTGGGAGGCCAATCCACAGTCCCAATTCAAAAACACACAGTAGAAACCCAAACATTAGGAAAGATACAAATTCAGGACAAGAAATAGAAAATACTAGCCAACATACTATGTGGAGTACAAATAAGACAATTTATACACTTAGCAAGCAAGTCAAATGAACAATCTTCTCTAAACTTACATAGTATAAATTCACAATTTAAAATGAACAGGTAAGCAAGAAAACTTAATTTAAATACTTCAAGTAAAAACGGTTTTTCCAACATTTTTGCTCAAGTACACGCTCGTCACCTCACGTACGAGGCATTCAATTACCAAACATCATATCCTAAGGGGAAGGTCACCCACACAAGGTTAGACAAGCCAATTACCTCAAACCGGCTCCAATTCAACTTGAAACACACTTTTGCCATGAGTATTCGACTCCAAATGTCCCAAATCTATTCATTTCAACTACATGTCGTAAATAACACCTCAAACAAGTGATTCCACTATTTAATTTAAAGTTAAGACGCAAATTAAGATAAAATGACAAAAATAGACCTCCGGCCGACATGGCCAAAACATGAAGTTTGAACTAAAGTCCGGTTAACCATTCCCCCCCAAATCCAATTATGTGATTAGTTTTTAAATCGGACCTCGATTGATGTCCAACCCCGAATATTAGCAAAACCCTATAATACATTATACTATACGCGTAGTATATATAAGAAAACAGGTGATGACCCTTTGGTTCGTCACAATACTATAAACTTATCATATATAGTATAGTGTATCATATAATACATTATACTATACGCGTAGTATATATATACATAATACAGTGTATCATAATACATTATACTATACACTTAGTGTGTGTGTGTGTGTGTGTGTGTGTATATATATAATGCACTTAGTATATATAATACACTATACTATATATAGTAAAGTATATCATATAATACACTATGCTATACACTTAATATATATATATATATATATATATATATATATAGTATATAGTGTATCATATAATACACTATACTATTAACTTAGTTTATATATAGTATAGTGTATCATATAATACACTATGCTATACACTTAGTATACGTAAATGCACTTAGTATATAGAATACACTATACTATACGCTTAGTGTATATATAGTATAGTGTATTATGTAGTACACTATACTATCACTTAGTATACATATAGTATAGTGTATCGTAAAATACACTATACTATACACTTAGTATATATAAATACACTTAGTATATATAAATACACTTAATATATATTATACTTTGTAAATAATACACTTAATATATATATATATATATGTCACGACCCCATTTCGCCCTCCGTGAACATGTCGTGATGAGACCTAGTTCCTATAACTAAGTAAGCCTAACAATGCAAAAATAACAACGTAACTTGCGAAATAGTTAATTAAAACTGAACATATTAAAATAATAACTGCATATAAGGCCGCTCGGTCTATACAACTCAAAAGAAATGCGGAAGTCTAAAACACAATCCCAAAACCTGGAAACTCACAGGAAACACAGGCTACAAGAAATATTGAAAATGCTCTAATATCCAGAATGTCTACATCAAAGTATGATTGAATCTAAACACTACAGATAGAATAAGGAAGGAAACTCTTCGGTCTGCGGATGCTACAGATATATCTCAAGTCTCCAGTAGATTTATCCACCTCGATGATAGTGCGCTTGAGATGAACTACCTGAATCTGCACATGAAAAACATGATGAGAAGAGGCATGAGTACACCACCACGGTACTCTGTAAGTGCCAAGCCTAACCTCGGTTGGGTAGTGACGAGGAAAGGTTCGGGCCCTACTGAGATTCAACATAGTAAATAAAAAGATGAAGAAATAACAGAAAAGATAAAGTGTACAATGAGAATCTAAACAAATATAACAAAGGAAACCATAATAGAAATAAGAAAACATGACAATACTAGTAAATACTACTCATAGCAGGAACCACAACCGGGGATCTCTTGTTATTCGGAGGATCTCTTGGTTTCATCAATTCTTAAAATGTCATGTGCCAGGGATCTCTTGGTATCCTAAAATCTTACAATTCCATGTGTCAGGGATCTCTTGGTATCCCGAGGTTGTTTTGGTATCCTCAAATCTTATAATTTCATGTGCCAGGATCTCGTGGTATCCTCAAATCTTACAATTCCATATGCTAGGCATCTCTTGGTATCTTGAGGATCTCGCGGTATCTTTAAATCTTATAGTTTCCTCTGCCAGGGATCTCTTGGTATCCTCAAATCTTACAATTTCATGTGCCATGGATATTTTGGTATCCCGAGGATCTCTTATTATCCTCAAATCTTACAATTCCATGTGCCAGGGATCTCTTGGTATTTGGAGGATCTCTTGGTATCCTCAGTTCTTACTATATCATGTGCCAGGGATCTGTTTGTATCCCGAAGATCTGTTGGTATCCGCAAATCTGACAGTTTCATGTGCCGAGGATCTCTTGGTATCCTCAAATCTTACAGTTTCATGTGCCATGGATCTCTTGGTATCCTCAAATCTTACAATTTCAAGTGCTAGGGATCTCTTGGTATCCTCAAATCTTACAATTCCATGTGCCCGGGATCTCTTGGTATCCCGCACCCTCAGTCCAATACATATCAAGTGCAAGGGGATCTCCTGGGAGGCCAATCCACAGTCCCAATTCAAAAACACACAGTAGAAACCCAAACATTAGGAAAGATACAAATTCAGGACAAGAAATAGAAAATACTAGCCAACATACTATGTGGAGTACAAATAAGACAATTTATACACTTAGCAAGCAAGTCAAATGAACAATCTTCTCTAAACTTACATAGTATAAATTCACAATTTAAAATGAACAGGTAAGCAAGAAAACTTAATTTAAATACTTCAAGTAAAAACGGTTTTTCCAACATTTTTGCTCAAGTACACGCTCGTCACCTCACGTACGAGGCATTCAATTACCAAACATCATATCCTAAGGGGAAGGTCACCCACACAAGGTTAGACAAGCCAATTACCTCAAACCGGCTCCAATTCAACTTGAAACACACTTTTGCCATGAGTATTCGACTCCAAATGTCCCAAATCTATTCATTTCAACTACATGTCGTAAATAACACCTCAAACAAGTGATTCCACTATTTAATTTAAAGTTAAGACGCAAATTAAGATAAAATGACAAAAATAGCCCTCCGGCCGACATGGCCAAAACATGAAGTTTGAACTAAAGTCCGGTTAACCATTCCCCCCCAAATCCAATTATGTGATTAGTTTTTAAATCGGACCTCGATTGATGTCCAACCCCGAATATTAGCAAAACCCTAGGTCCTACCCAATATACAAAATATTCCCATTAAAATATTCGATTTGATGTTTAAATTATGTTAAAAGGTGTTAAGGAGTGAAGAAAACGAGTTAGAAATCACTTACCAATCGTTTTGAAGAAGAAGAATTTCTTTGAAAATCGCCTCTTATGTTTTGGGTTTTAGGAAAGTGAGAAATAACTAAAAATCCTGTGTATTTGTACTCTCTTGTCATGCCTAGCACGGACCGTGTAAAAAGGACCGCGGTCGCGCTGGTGGAACTGAAGACTACTGGCTTTCTGAATCTTTCCGCGCGGACCGCGCCAATGTGACCTCGGCCGCGCAAGAACATTGCGGACCGCGCTACGGCAACCGTGACCGCACAACGCACACCGCGGACCGCGCTAAACTGACCATAGCCGCGCTGGAGCCTGCAGTTTTCTTGACCTGCAATATCTGGTGTTTTAAGTCTAAGACCTCCTGGAACCTACTCGAAACTTACCCGAGCCCTCGAGGATCCAAACCAAATATGCACACAATCTCAAAATCATCCTACGGACTCTTCCATGCGATCAAATCGCCAAAATAACATCACACATCGGATCGAGCCTCAAAACTCATGATTTCTTCAAAAAATTTCATAAACATCAAATCTCCATTTTAAGTCTGCAGCACATCAAACGACGTCCGTTTTCAACCAAACTTTATAGAAAATGCTTAAACCATATATAAAACTTGTACCGGGCACCGGAAGCAAAATACGGGCCCGATACCATAATCTTTTAATCAAATTTCATTTACAATTTCCTTAATAATTTCCAGATACAAATTTTACAAAAACAATTTTTCTCGGGCTTGGGACCTCGGAGTTCGATTATGGGAATATGCTCAAGTCCTATATTTTCTTAAGGACTCTACAGGACCGTCAATCATGGATTCAGGTCTTTTATCCAAAATATTGACCGATGTCAAATTTATTTAATTAGTATAAGAATTTAGCATTTTTCTGACAGATTTTGTATTTAAAATTTTCGGTTATGCACCTGAACTGCGCATGCAAACCGAGGCATCTCGAGAGGAGGTTTTAAGGACTTGTAAGTACAGAACAAAAAATAAATAAGTGATGACCCCATTGGGTCGTCACATCCTCCACCACTAAAACAACTGTTCGTCCTCGAACGGACAAAGGAATGAAGTACCTGAGTCGAGAAGAAGGTGAGGATAACGACTCCACATATCAGACTCGGACTCCCAGGTCGCTGCCTCAGGAGGATGACCTCTCCATTCGACCCGAATAGAAGGAAATCTGTTGGATCTCAACAGATGAACCTTTTGATCTAGGATAGCTATCGTCTCCTCCTCATAGGACAAGTCCTTGTCTAACTTGACAGTGCTAAAATCTAACATTTGGGATGGATCGTCGTGATGCCTCTGGAGCATGGATACATGGAAAACTGGATGCACGACTGATAAGCTAGGCGGTAATGCGAGTCTATAGGCCACCTCTCCCACTCTATCAAGAATCTCAAACGGACCATTGTACCTAGGGCTAAGCTTTCCCATCTTCCCAAATCTCATCATGCCCTTCATCGGCGATACTCGGAGCAATACCTGCTCACAAACCATAAATTTTACATCTCGAACCTTACAATCTTCATAACTCTTATGCCTAGAGTGAGATCAACGAAGCCTATCTTGAATGATATTGACCTTGTCTAAGGCCTCCTGAACCAAATCTATACCTAGTAACCGAGCCTCCCCCGACTCAAACCATCCAACCGGTGATCGACACCGTCTACCGTATAAAGCCTCATAAGGAGCCATTTGGATTCTCGATTGGTAGCTGTTGTTGTAGGCAAACTCCGCTAATAGCAAGAACTGATCCTAAGACCCTCCAAAATAATTCACGCACGCACGGAGCATGTCCTTAAGGATCTGGATAGTGCGCTCGGACTGCCCGTCCGTCTGGGGGTGAAATGCTAAACTCAACTCCACCCGAGTACCCAACTCCTACTGCACGACCTTCTAGAACCGCGATGTAAACTGAGTACCTTTATCTTAAATAATAGAAACTGGAATGCCATGAAGACGGATGATCTCCTGGATATAAATCTCCGCCATCCGCTCCGATGAATAAGTGGTACACAAAGGAATGAAGTGAGCGGACTTAGTCAGCCGATCCATAATGACCCAAATGTCATCAAAGTTCTTCAAGGTTCATGGGAGTCCATATACAAAATCCATGGTGATGCGCTCCTATTTCTACTCCGGAATCTCAATCTGCTAGAGCAACCCACTCGGTCTCTGGTGCTCATACTTCACCTGTTGACAGTTGAGGCGTCTAACTACATATCTAACTATATCCTTCTTCATCCACCTCCACCAATAGTGCTGCCTAAGTCTTGATACATCTTCGCGGCACCCGGATGGAAGGAATACCGCGAACTATGCGCATCTGCTAGAATCAACTCATGTAGCTCATCAACATTGGGCACACAAACACGTCCCTGCATCCTTAATACCCTGTCATCTCTAAAGGTCATATCTCTGGCAATACCATACTGAACCTTGTCCTTAAGGAAGAGCAAATGGGGGTCTTCATACTGCTGCACCCTGATACAGTCAAATAAGGAAGACCGGGAAACCACACAAGCTAGAACCCGACTGGGCTCCGAACGGTACCATCTCACAAATTGACTGGCTAAGGCCTGAATATCCATCGCCATAGGCCTCTCTGAAGCTGGTAAATATGCCAAACTCCCAAAACTCCCTGCCCGGCGACTCAAGGCATCTGTTACCATATTAGCCTTGCCCGGGTGATACATAATAGTGGTATCATAATCTTTCAGTAACTTTAACCACCTCCTCGGGCGCAGATTTAGATCCTTTTGCTTGAACAAGTGCTATAAAATCTGATGGTCAGTATAAATCTCACAAGGCACACCGCTTAAATAATGACGCCATATCTTTAAGGCATGAACAGTAGTAGCTAACTCATGGTCGTGGACAAGGTAGTTCTTCTCATGTATCTTCAACTGTCTTGATGCATAGGCAATCACCCTACCGTCCAACATCAACACCGCTCCAAGGCCAACTCTTGAGGCATCACAGTAGATAGCATAAGACCCTGAACCAGTAGGTAATATCAAGATTGGGTCTATAGTCAAAACGGCTTGAGCTTCTGAAAGCTCACCTCACACTCCTCTATCCACTGAAATGGGGCACCCTTCTTGGTTAATCTAGTCATAGGGGCTTCAATCGATAAAAATCCCTCTACAAAACAACGGTAATAACCCACCAAGCCAAGAAAACTACAAATCTCAGAAGCTGAGGAGGGCCTGGGCCAACTCTGTACAACCTCTATTTTCCACGAATCTACCCGAATGCCCTCGCTCAGAATCACATTGCCTAAGAATGCCACTGAATCCAACTAAAACTCATATTTTGAGAAACATTGCATATAAATTCTTCTCTCTCAGGATCTGAAGCACGTTCCTCAGGTGCTGCTCATGATCTTCCCGACTTCGGGAATACACCAAAATATCATCAATAAAAACAATAACGAAGATTCGAGATATGGTATGAACACACTATGCATCAAATGCATAAAAGCTTGTGTGGCATTGGTCAACCCAAATGACATAACAAGGAACTCGTAATGCCCATATCGAGTCCTAAGGGTAGTCTTCGGGATGTCTGGCTCTCGAATCTTCAGCTGATGATAACTTGAGCACAAGTCAATCTAAGAAAACACATGCGCCCCCTGGATCTGGTTAAATAGATCATCAATACGAGGGAAAGGATAACCGTTCTTCACTGTAACCTTGTTCAGTTGGCGATAATCAATACACATACGTATAGAACCATATTTCTTCTTCACAAACAAGACAGGAACACCCCACTGTGAAACAATGAGTCAAATAAAACCCTTATCTAGTAATTCCTGCAGTTGATCCTTCAACTCCTTCAGCTCAGGAGGAGCCATACGATACATAGGAACGGAAATGGGATGAGTGCTCGGCAACAAGTCCATGCCAAATAAATGTCTCTATTGGGCGGCATGCACGGAAGATCAGTTGGAAACACATTGAGATAATCTCGTACCACTGCAACTTCAAACGACAGAAGGGGTATCAGCACTAACATCTCTCACATAAGCTTAATATGCGGCACACCCCTTCTCAGCCATACTCTGAGCTTTAAGAAAAAAGATAACTCTAACGGGAATGTGATCTAAAGTACCACTCCAGCCAACACGCGGAATACCTGGCATAGTCAACGTTACAGTCTTTGCGTGACAATAAAGAATAACAAATGGGGTGATAACCAGTCCATGCCCAAAATAATGTCAAAACCAACCATACGGACTAACAATAAATCTGCTCTGGTCTCAATACCATGAATAGTAACTAAACATGACCGATAGATGCGGTCCACAACAAGAGAATCTCTCATAGGAATAGGAAAATAGACAGGGGCACTCAAAGAATCATGAGGCACACCCAAATGCAGAGCAAAGTAAGAAGACACATAAAAATAAGTAGTGCCCGGATTGAATAGAACTGATGCCTCTCTGTGACAAACCAATATAATACTTGTGATAGTAGAATCGGAGGTAACAGCCTCAACACGGGCGGGAAGGGAATTATATCTAGCATGGCCTCCCCTACGAGGGCGACCTCTACCTTCCCTGCCTCTACCTCTAGCTGGGTGAGCGGGTGGGGCAGCAAATGCAGCTCTGATCGTGGCTTGAGAACTTTGCTGAGCACACTGTGACTTAGAAGGCTGTGGACGTACTACTCCTAAGTCTAGGGTAATCTCTCACCACATAGCAGGTGTCACAACACTAAAAAATATCTCTGGGAGGGCGCGACAGCTGTGACTGGCTAGGGCTAAGTCTTCTGGACTGACCTCTGGAAACACCCCGCGCAGGAGGCACGCTAGAAACTGGAGGTGCATAGAAAGGCTCCTGAGGCATAGGTAGAGCTGGAGAACTGCTGGCTACTGGAAGAGCTTAATGAACGGTGCGACCCATAAAACCCATTCCACGTCGACCTGTACGAGCACCAGAGTCGTGTCCCCACTCTGGAGACCTCTTGGCCTTCCTCTCCCCTCGCTCCCTGGTGAGCATACTCTCGATTCTCCTAGCAATTCTCACTACCGGCTGATAAGGAATGTCCATCTCCAACTCTCGATCCATGCCAGATCTGATGGGTGGGATAAGCCCTCGATGAACCTGCGAACTCTCTCGTGGCCTGTAGCAACCAAAGCCGGTGCATGCCTGGCCAATCTGGTATAAAGGATAGCATACTCCGAAACGGTCATAACACCCTGGTGCAAATGCTCAAACTCTGCCCGCCATGATTCCTTGAGTCTATGGAGCCTACTTAACCTGCACTCCCTACTTAGGAGTGTGGACAGCAGGAGTCTATGCTCCTCCCCCGGCCTAGGATGTGGCCGCGGTAAGGGGAAGCAATCTACATGAGCCAAGGTGGTGTACATAGATATGAACTGAGCCAATGACTCCTGAAAGGCTAGAGTAGTAGTGGCATTAGTAGGCATGCCAGGTGCCTGGGCTCCGGCAGCATTTGTTGGTGGTGCCTCGGTGGTAGCTCGTGCAGGTGCTCTAGCTGCACCACGTGCGCGGCCTCCACCTCTGCCCCAACCCTGGCCTCTGACTGCTATAGTAGGAGGCGTAGGTGCCTGATCATCCTTAGTAGTGTGTGTCCTCACAATATGTGAGAGAATGGAAGGCAAAAGTTTAGAATTTTGTGATGTCAAAAATATCGCACAACAAGGAAATCAAATGAAGGGGAAATTTTCCGAACAGTTACGTAGCCTCTTGTAGATAAGTACATACGTCTCCGTACTGATAAGCGAGACCATAATAAACCGGCCTGTGTCCCGTAACTCCTATGAACCTATAGCTCTAATACCAACTTGCCACGACCCCAGTTTGCCCTCCATGTACATGTCGTGATGGCACCTAGTTCATCTAACTAGGTAAACCAAACAACGCAAATATAACAACCTAACTTGCAAAATAGTTAATTAAAACCGAACATATTAAAATAATAACTAAATATAAGGCCGCTCGGCCTATACAACTCCATAGAAATGCGGAAGTCTACAACACAATCCCAAAACCCAAAAAACTCACGGGAAACACATGCTACAAGAAATATTGTAAATGTTATAATCACTAGAATGTCTACATCAAAGTATGATAGAATATAAACACTACATATAGAATAAGGAAGGAAACTCTTCGGTCTGCGGACGCTGCCGATATACCTCAAGTCTTCGCTAGATCTTCTACCTCGATGATAGTGCACTCAGATGAAGCACATGGATCTGCACATGAAAAACATGCGCAGAAGAGGCATGAGTATACCACAACGATACTCAGTAAGTGCCAAGCCTAACCTCTGTTGGGTAGTGGCAAGGAAAGGTTCGGGACCTACTGAGATACAACATAGTAAAGAATAAGATGAGGAAATAACAGTATAGAAAGTGTACAATGAGAATCTAAACAAGATAAGTAAGGAAACCATAATAGAAAGTAGAAAAAAAGAAGAATACTAGTAAATACTACTCACAAAAGGAACCACAATCGGGAATCTCTTGGTATCCGGAGGATCTTTTGGTAACCTCAATTCTTACAATTTCATGTGCCAGGGATCTCTTGGTATCCCGAGGATCTCTTGGTATCCTCAAATCTTACAATTTCATATGCCAGGGATCTCTTGGTATCCCGAAGATCTCTTGGTATATTTAAATCTTATAGTTTCTTGTGCCAGGGATCTCTTGGGATACGAGGATATCTCGGTATCCTCAAATCTTACAATTTCATGTGCCAGGGATATCTTGGTGTCCAGAGGATCTCTTGTAATCCTCAAATCTTGCAGTTTCATGTGCTAGGGATCTTTTTAGTATCCTCAAATCTTACAATTTCATGTGCCAGGGATCTCTTGGTATCCCGAGGATCTCTTAGTATCCTCAAATCTTACAATTCCATGTGCCAGGGATCTCTTGGTATTCGGAGGATCTCTTGGTATCCTTAGTTCTTACAATTTCATGTGTCAGGGATCTCTTGGTATCCTGAAGATCTCTTGGTATCCTCAAATCTTACAGTTTCATGCGCCGGGGATCTCTTGTTATCCCAAGGATCTCTTGGTAACCTCAAATCTTACAGTTTCATGTGCCAGGGATCTCTTGGTATCCCGAGGATCTCTTGGTATCCTCAAATCTTACAATTTCAAGTGCCAGGGATCTCTTGGTATCCTCAAATCTTACAATTCTATGTGTCAGGGATCTCTTTGTATCCCGCACCCCAGTGTAGGACATATCAAGTGCAGGGGGATCTTCCGGGAGGCTAACCCGTAGTCCCAATTTAAAAATACACAGTAGCAACCAAAACATTAGGAAAGATACTAACTTTGGACAAGAAATAGAAAATACTAGCCAAGATACTACGCGGAGTACAAATAAGACAGTTTAAACACTTAGTAATCAAGTCAAATGAACATGCTCCTCTAAACTAGCATAGAATAAATTTACAATTTAAAATGATTTGGTAAGCAAGAAAACTCAATTGAAATACTTCAAGTAAAAAATGGATTTTCCAACATTTTGCTCAAGTACGCGCTCGTCACCTCATGTATGAGGCATTCAATTACCAAACATCATATCCTAAGGGGAAGGTCCCCCACACAAGGTTAGACAAGCGACTTGCCTCAAACCGACTCCAATTCAACTTGAAACAACACTTTTTCCACGAGTATCCGACTCCAAATGGCCCAATCCTATTCATTTCAATTACATCTCGTAAATAACACCTCAAACAACTGATTCCACTATATAATTTAAAGCTAAGAGGCAAATTTAGTAAAATTACCAAAATTCCCCTCGGGCCAACGTGGTCAAAACCCAAAGTTTGAACTTAAATCCTGTCACCCATTCACCCACGAATCCAATTATGTGATTAGTTTTGAAATCGGACTTCGAATTGAGGTCCAACCCTCAATTTTAGCAAAACCCTAGGTCCTACCCAATATACCCAAATTCTCCCATTAAAATCTTCGATTTGACGTTGAAATTATGTTAAAAGGTCTTATGAAGTGAAGAAAATGAGTTATAGATCACTTACCAATCGTTTGGAAGAAGAAGAATTTCTTAGAAAACTGCCTCTTATGTTTTGGGTTTTTGGAAAGTGAGAAACAACTGAAAATCTCGTGTATTTATACTCTCTGACGCGCCCAGCGAGGACCGCGCAAAAAGGACTGCGGCCGCGCTGGTGGGACTAAAGACTGCTGGCTCATTGAAGCTTGCCGCGCGGACCACATTAATGCGATCGCAGCCGCGCAGCGCACACCGCATACCGCGCTAAGGCGACCGGCCGTGCAACGCACACCGCTGACCGTGCTAAGGTGACCCCAGCCACGCTGGAGCCTGCAGATTTCCTAACAACAATATCTGGTGTATTAAGTCTAAGACCTCCCGGAACCTACTCGAAACACACCTGAGCCCTCGGGGCTCAAGACCAAAGACGCACACAACCTCAAAAATATCCTACGGACTCGTCCGTGCGATCAAATCACCAAAATAACATCATATACATCAGATAGAGCATCAAAACTCATGATTTCTTCCAAATTTTTCATAAACATCAAATTTTCATTTTAAGTTCGAAACACGTTAAATGACGTCCGTTTTCAACCAAACACTACAGAAAGCGCTTAAACCATATATATAAGACATGTACGTGGCACCGGAACTAAAATACGGCCCTGATACCTTAGTCTTTTAATCAAATTTAATTTCCAATTTCCTTAATCATTTGCAGAAAACAAATTTCACAGAAAAATTCATTTCTCAAGCTTGGAACCTCGGAATTCGATTCCGGCATATGCCAAGACCTATATTTTCTTGCGGACCCTCTGAGACTGTCAAATTACGGGTCCGGATTTGTTTACCCAAAATGTTTACCGAAGTCAAATTTATTCAATTAGTAACAAAATTTAGCATTTTTCTCACAAAATTCGTATTGAAGTTTTCAGGTTACGCGCCTAAACCGCACATGCAAACTGAGGCAACTCGAGAGGAGGTTTTAAAGCCTTGAAAATACAGAATAGAAAAAAAAAAGTGATGACCCCATTGGGTCGTCACAATATAATAGATTATACTATATATATATATATATATATATATATATATATATATATGTGTGTGTGTGTGTGTGTGTGTGTGTGTGTGTGTGTGAGTGTGTGTGTGTGCGCGCGCGCGTGTGTGTATATATAATATGTTGTTTTCCCAAAATCCTTCCTCTCTCTCTCTCTCATTCACCCCCCCCCCCCCCCGCCGACTCCCAGTAGTAACGAATCTCCCCACCTCTCCCCGGCCACCAGCAACCACTGATGGCAGCAGCACCACCTCCGGCGACCTCCACTCCCAAGGTTAGTTTCTCTATCATTTCTTTGTTTTTTTCAAAAAAACACTGATTTTGATTAATTACTCCATGTTAGGGTTCAAAGTTATATATTATTTGTTCAACCATGTTAAGGTTCAAAGTTACTTTCTCCATGTTAGGTTTTAATTTCTCCATTTTAGGGTTCAAATTTAGCTCAACAATTTTAGGGTGCAGAGTTATATATTATTAGCAATTTTTAGGGTTCTTATTAATACTTTTAGGTTCAAATAAATTAACTATTTAGGTAGACTAATTTATATATGGGGTTAAATTCTAACATATGAAGAAACAACAAGGAACATGGAGAAAGAACATTAAAAAGACTAAATTTAAGCCTTGAAAGGACATGAAACATTTCAATTAGGATATGAATTAGCCTTCAAAGTCCTTTAGCGAAATGTTATACAAATAAAAATAAAAGGTTATATTAATGAATTTTAGGATATGAGTTGGACTTTTAGTCAACAAAAAAAAGATAAGGATATAAATTAACTAAATTAATTTCCTCTTGTTTTATTTGTATTGATGGAACATCGTACTTGGATGCACATTGGAAATTATCCTAATGATAGGGATTGAGGGAGGATTTTTTATAAGGGGTGGATGACTTTATTAGACATGCAATATCACTTCCACCATACTTAACTGAAGTAGTAATTAGGTGCCCTTGTGTTAGGTGCGGCTGTATGAAATTTGGACAACTGACAGAAGTTAAGCATCATCTTTATAGAAGGGGGTTTATAGAAAATTACTTTTTGTGGACTAATCATAGATAGATCGATGGTAGACATGGTATATTTCATAAATTGGTTGTGGGTGAAAGTAGTAGATCGGTGGAGAATATAAATCGTGATTTTAGAATTCATGATAAGGTTGCGGATGCTTTTGGGATGCACTTAGGGGGTGAGCCCAGTTAAAATGTTGAACAAACTCCTAATGATGATGTAATACATTTTTATGAAAGATTAGAGGAAGCTAGTCGTCCACTACATAATAGAAGTCCGCACTCTGAGTTGTCTGTTGCAGTTAGATTGCTATGTATGAAATCTGATTGGAAAATTTCTCAAGGAGCCATGGACTCTTTCATTGACCATATGTGTGAACTAGCTGACCCTGATATCGAATTACCTGGTGATTTCTACAAGGCAAAGAGATTATTCTAAGTTAGGACTTTCGTCAATGAGAATTGATTGTTGTGAAGATGGTTGCATGTTATATTATAAAGATGATGCGTCTTTCGACAGTTGTAAATTTTTCAAAAAGCATCATTTCAAGAGGCTTTCCAGTAAGAATATGGTCGCTATCAAGTCAATGCATTATCTACCTCTTATACCTAGGTTAAAGAGGTTATATGCATTGATGAGTTCTGCTCCTCATATGAGATGGCACTTTGAAAATAGAAGACCACCTGGTGTTATGCGTCATCCTTCAGATAGAGAAGCTTGAAAGCACTTTGATAGGACATATACAAATTTTGCTAGTGAACTAAAGAACATTCAATTAGGTCTGCGTGGGGATGGCTTCATGCCTTTTTCTGTATTTGCGACACCATATTTATGTTGGCATGTCTTTCTTACACCTTATAATTTACCACCCGAGTTGTGCATGACTAGTCCATATATATTCTTAAATTGTATTATCCCCAGTCAACGTAATCTGAAAAGTTTGATTGATGTATATATGTAACTTTTGATTGATGAGCTAAAACAGTTGTGGTACGATGGTATTGAAACATATAACATATCATCCAAGTAGAATTTTATTTTGCGTGCTAATTTAATGTGGAAAATTAACGATTTTCTGAGTATGGAATATTTTCTGGGTGGATGACTGTTCGGAAGCTAGCTTGTCCTTACTGTATGAAAAATAGTAAAGCATTTACCTTGAAATATGGCCGAAAGCAATCTTGGTTTGACTGTCATCGTCAATTCTTGCCTCCTGATCATGAGTTTAGAAGGATGAAAACACATTCAAAAAGAATAAAATGGAATATGATTTTCCCTCTCATACTTTCAGGTGAGGAAATTTGGGAGAGGGTCCAAAACTTTAGTAAAGTTGGTGAAGCTCCACCTTATAGATTACCCGGGTACGGTCTTACTCATAATTGGATGAAACAAAGTATATTTTGGTAGTTTCCTTATTGGAAGGATATACTTCTCCGTCACAACCTTGATGTCATGCATATTAAGAAGAACTATTTTGACAATTTATTCAACACAGTGATGGATGTTAAAGGTAAGACAAAGGATAACCCGAAGGCTAGAATGGACTTACAAGAATATTGCAGGCAACATGAATTATACTTGCAGACGCCAAACAATGGTAATGTATTCAATCCCAAAGAAATTTACACATTCACTTTGAAGTAAAGACGACAATTTGTGATTGGGTAACGAAATTGAAGATGCCTGAGGGTTATGCATTAATTTTTTGGAAAAAAGTTGATATGGAGGTAAGGAAGTTGAGCCATTTGAAAAGTCATCACTGGCATGTTTTCATGGAGACCTTAGTACCTATTGCATTTTGTAGTTTGCCTGAACGAATCTAGAAACCCATCACAGAGGTTAGTTTATTTTTCAAAGACTAGTGTTCTTCCACAATAAGGGAAGAAAACCTACTCCGGATAGATCAGAACATTCGTGTAACTACTACTCAGATGGAAAAGATATTTCCATGTGGGTTTTTTTATGTGATGGAACACCTCCCAATCCACCTTGTACATGAGGTACGACTGTGAGGGCCCGTTCAATACAGATGAATGTATCCTTTCTAGAGGTAATATTTTAAGTTTGATGTAATTTTCTATTTTAAAGAATGTTCTTGGCTAACCTGAAATTATGTAGGACAATTGGCAAATGCAAATAATTTGTTAGGCAGAGGAACATGATTGAATGATCTATATGCGAAGCTTATCATACAAAGGAAACTAGGGGTGTTCATCGGGCGGATTGGGCGGCTTTTTACTCTTAACGGTTTGGCTTAACGGTTATCGGCTTTTAAATGTATTAATCCGTTAGCCACCCGATAAGATATCGGGCGGATTGGTATCGGGTTAGCTCTTATAGGGCGGTTATTGGGCGGCTTATCGGCCTAACGTACATGTTTACTAGACTTTGATAGATCTCTTCGGGCAATTATAGATCAAACACCTATTCCAGTATACCTTCATATGAGCTAGCTTGTTAATGTCTTTTCAGGACATTCATTTTATCCCTGAGGTGGTATAGCTTTGCCCTCCTCACTTTTTTCTTGTCCAGCACCTTCATTTCCTTTATGTTGGGAGAGTACATGCAAATCAACTAGATTCCGAGATTAAAAATGCTTAGAAGTAGAAATAAACTTTTGTTAATCATTTTAAAGGGTTTTAGTTTTTTTATATTTAATATATATAAATAAAAATAAATTATATATATATATATATATATATATATATAATATATTTTTATTCCTAACGGGTTAACGGATTAGCCGTTAAGAAAATTGAATAATCCATCCCCAAACCGATAAGCCGTTAATAAAAAAAATTCAATCCGTTCCCCGTCCGTTAAGCCGTTAAGCCTATACCAATAAGCCGTTAAGCTTCGGTTTGGATCGGTTTTCGGTTTCGGATCGGTTTTGAACACCCCTAAAGGAAACTGCTTATTTTTGTTCTTATTATTTTGAGAGTAAGATGCCATGTGCTAGGAATAGGCCCAACAGGTACACAGTCGACCTTACGAATGACCCATTATATCCTCCTCTGTCCATATTCGATCAGCCAAACTGATTTTCTAAGGATATTAGAAAGAGAAGTCTGAGTGATATGGAGTTCAAGTCAGTTACACTTCACGTGTTATTAAATTGTCCAGAAGTTGTACCATTTCTCAAGTAAATGTTGATTTAGTAGTTATTAAAATATAAAAATTACTGTGATTACATCTCAATGCAACTACTAAAAATATTTGATGTGTCATAGTCACTTTGTGGGTCAATTTGTCCATGATGTTGTATATACGATATTTGATACGTGGTTCAAACAATTTGTAATTTCTCCTTAAAACATTCTAACACTATGTAAGTAAATAATGTTTGAAAGTTATGCTAACTTATGAATTTTTTTAACAATATGTAGGTAATGATCCAAATAATGGTGCAAATCAATTTTTTGAAAGAATACATCTTGGGGACTTGGGGTTGAGGTCACAACAATGTCTAAATACATTGTGAATGGTTATAAGTTTCATACAGAGAATTGCTCTAAAAATAAAAATAGCAACAACAATGGGGTGTGAGTTCAAGGTGGTGATGGAAACCAAGATGGAGATTTTGATTATAATGGCGTGCTGAGAGAAATAATAGAACTCGAATATACAAGTTGACCATTTAAGAAATTCATATTCTTTAGATACAAGTGGTTTGACCTACATCTAACAAGAGGTACAAGAATACACAATTAATACAACATAATTGAGGTTAATCATACGAGGGAGTATGATCTCTATGATCTTTTCATAATTACACATAATGTTAGGCAAGTGTATTATGCTCCTTATCCATTGCGGTGAAATAAATCTGGTTGGTGGGTTGTAATAAAAACTAAGCTTGTGGGTAGGGTAGAAGTCGAGAATTTGTTAGATTTCGCATATCAAAACGATATCTCCAGTGTTCACCAAATAGTGGACAAAGTATTATAAAGTGAATTGGAACATTCTGAACACATATTCGAAGAAGTTGATATAAATGAAGTAAGAATTATAGAAAACGAGGAAGAAGAATCAACTGATGAAGCTCAAACTAGTGAGGAAGAAGAATTCTCGGACGAGGAAATATACGTCGATGAGCTTTAAAAAGTTGGTTTCTTTAATAACTCTCATTTATAGCTAGTTTTTGTATATGTTTCAATCTAGATATGTATTATATTATGCAGATGACAGGAAAGGGTCAATGTAACAATGAGCATACTGGATCTTGGGGTCGAGAAAAGGTTAGGAAACCAAAGAGGAGGGTAGAAAGATAATACTCAATCTTTTCCTGCCTCTACACATATGCATGTTCCTATGCCTATATCTTTGCCTCCATCACAGGGCTATTCTGAGCTACCACAACAGCACCATCCCTACACCTTTGTGTAGACAATAGGTCTTTCTTCACAGGGCCATAGGAATGTACATTCGACATATAGTCCACCTGTCTCATGACCACGTGGATCGCAGCCATTAGCATCTCATGAATCAAATCGATTCATGTCACATCCACATGGATCATAGCCACTAGGGTCGCAGCCACTCAGGTCACAACTACCAGTGTCACATCCATTTGCAGCTCATACAGTTATGTCGCAATCCCATGGATCCCAGCCATCTTCATCTGGGACACCATCTATTGCAGACCTTCGCCTATGAGATACTAGCTCTGACCCCCTATACTTTCCACACATGCCTCTGATATACATGCTTCAGACAATAATGCTGATGATGACAAGGAGGTACATTATGATGAATATGGCAGGATCATCATAGTCCCTGAGGGCAATGGGTAAGAGTTATTTGTTATTTTTACTTTTATTATTTTGTACACTTTTGTTAAGATATTAATGAGTTTTTTTAATTAAATTGCAGGTTTATCACCAGTAATATTACTACAAGAATAATCACCAAAGCCACCAGAAAGCTTTATAATAGTCCTTATGTGACTTGGAGTGAATTTCCTTTCTCGCTGAAGGAGCAAATTATCAATTAATTTAAGGTATAAATAATCTTTTAAGCAGTATAATTGTTTAAATTTATGATATTTCCATCTAAATATGTATTATAGAATATATCTTAGCTTATAATTATATCAAATTTAGCTAATACTATATTGAATTTAGCTTATATATATCGAATACAACTTTTATATATATATTCGATAAAAGCTTAGTGCGTTAATATATAATTATTCAAAAGTTAAGTACATTAATACATAGCTCATATTAGCTAATGCACTAATAGTTATTGCATAGTATATATATTAGTGTGTGTATATATATATATATATATATATATATATATATATATATATATATATATATATATATTAGCTAATGCACTAATATACTATATTATAAGCAATTAATGCACTTAACTTTTGAATAAATGTTAGCTAATAAAATCTAAGTATAACATATCGAATATATCTATTATGATATTTCAATCTAAATATGACATTTCCATATAATACTTAATTTTTGAAATACAGAGCAAGTGTGTATGGGAACACCGCTGCAGCGCAGATGTGGCTGCATATTTGCATCTCAAAGCTTAAAAGCGGTTGTCCCATTGTTTCTCCAAAGCTAGAAAATTGAACCAGAAGCCTAGCCGGTTGCTTCAGATTTTATGGGAGGATTTCCAAAGGCAGTGGCTTACCGCAGAGTTCTTACAGAAGAGCAACAAAGGAAAGAAATATCGTGCATCTGAGAAGTGAGGATCCTTGCACACTGGAGGTGCCATCAGCCTAGGGACGATAAAAAGAAGAATGGTATGTAATTGCTTAATTTATTTTAATTTTCAAAGTATACCTATTTTGTTTATTAACTAAAATGCATGAGTTTTCAGGAAAAGAAGTTGGGCATCCAATGAACCAAGATGAGCTTTTCAAGGCGACTCATATTGTAAAGAAGAAGAAAGAGACGGATCAAGAAAGGTGGGTTGAGGTCCGAGCCTTGACTGTACATGTAAGTTTTCACTATTAATTTCACTAAGAACTTTTATTTACTTTTATATAAATTTCGAAAAACTAAATCAATGTATTTTTTCTTATAGGGTCGCTTCACAGCTGAAGTTGAGCAATTCATATGCAGTCAGCCACCTAATTCGTCGGGCGTGCCAATCCAACTATCGGACGAGGATGCTGAAAGAATGTGGACGCAAGCTGTTGGCGGTCCAAGATGGAGGAAGGTATACGGGCTTCCTAATAAGAAATTTCATCGCTATAAGTATGGAATACATGGAATAGGGACTTTCTCGCAAACCAAGCAACTTGATGGGGAGAGCCTCTCCTCTATGAGGGAAGCTGTGGCAAAGCTCACATCTGAGCTAAAAGCCGCCAAGGAAAGAGAAATGCTTAGAGATTCTTAGTACATTGGCATGCAAGAGCAGATCAAATCTCTCATAGATTTTGGTAGTTTACCAACTCCCTAGTCTCGTGAGTCATCGCAGAGGCTCGCCTTCCCCGTGCTCGTTACTCCCGTCCTCCCCATGGTCGTTCTTCGCTTCCTCGACAAATACACCCTTCTAGATAACGTCTTAGTGATGAAAGTTCATCAGATGGTTATGATAATGATGTACAGAACAATCTTTGACTTTGATACACTTTTAACTATAAAAATACAATAGGTTATTGAATGATTTTGTAATAACAGTTAACTTAGTTTGGTTAGCTTAAAGTATAAAGTTCAATAGAACTTTATACTTTGTTGGTTATAATGTTGTTGTTGTTGTTGTTGCTTTTTATTGTTGTTGTTGTTTATTGTTATTATTGTTGTTGGCATAAAACAAATGTTTAGGAAGTTTGGTTAGATGGCAGGTGGTGTTGTTGCCACAACGGGTAGATTCTGCAAAAAATATACTCAGAAAAGCGACCAACTTTGGTCGCTAGTTGGTCGCTTTTCCCTTAAAATTACTTTTTCTAGGAAATAGCGACCAAGATTGGTTGCATTTAACCTAGATTTCTCAAATAAGCGACCAACTTTGGTCGCTAATTTATTAAAAAAATAACAATTTTAGGTAATATAGCGACCAAATTTGGTCGCTTATGATTAAAAAAAATTTAATTCTTCAATTTATCGACCAACTTTGGTCGCTAATCTTTAAAAAAAGAATTTAAAAAATTTATATTAAAGCGACCAACATTGATCTTTTTTTAAATTTTATAATATAATATTTTATATACAAATCAAAGTTGATCACTCTTTTATGATTAATAATAAATAAACCAAACACTATGAAGTCTAACAGAAGAAAAAGAAGTATATAACGTCCATAGATGTAGAGGAACAAAATGAGAATAATAGTATGGGAACTACATAACTGATCTTTGCTCCTTAGTATCACACCAAAATTAATAAAACTTCTAAACGCTACCGAATGACGTACTAAAGGAAAGGAGATAAAGAATACCTGAGACAAGAAAATACATATTCGCCATATATACCAAATAATGCAAGTTGTGAACAATTGACATTACACATGGGATATGATCTCTGTGTCCATTTGAAAAAGAGTACTACTCCCCTACCAAACATAACGATAATTATTGCCTCTCATTTCAAAAGCAATTAGAATCGCTTGCACTGAGTCAAAGAAGCTTAATTAGGCAGTAGTTTCTGCAAATTCAATCAAGGAAAAATAAACATCAGCGTAACAGGTATTAGCGGGTGCGATCTATATAAATGTATTAGTAAATTAAATACATAGTCACTTGAAGAATCACACTTTTTTTTATCATACTAGAAAAAGAGTTGGCAGAAGAAAAAAATATCGGATACAAGAAAGAAACATTTTAGTAATCTGGATCGAAGAATATCCCATTGAGGGAAAAAAGAAAAAAAACTAGAAAAAAAGAGGGAAAATTTTGTAAGATAACCAAAGATTGTCACAGAAACGTACTGCTACTAGGGGGTGGCAAACGGCCTGATCAGATTAAATATGGGCGGTTGAAAATGGGTAATAAAAACGACAAATAATATGGATATTCATAACTTCTTTAATATGATCACTTTTGGAAGAATTCTCAATTTCCCAAACTTGAGAAACCCTCAATTTGCCGTTTTAAAAATATAAAAGTTAAACACAATAGTTATTCACTGGTTATCCATTGATTTCCATTTTCGAAATGAATAATATGGTTCTTATCTATATTTAATATGTTTTTAAAAAGTTCATTATACAACCCAGTTTTTAATGGATAATATGAGTGGATGACGATTACTTTTAATCATTTTGACACCACTAACGTCTTCTATCTGATTGCCCTCATGCAGGTACATTATCCTGACCTTTCGTTTAGAATTATTATATGGAATTAAGCAGAAAAAAGATGAATACTTTATTCGGATCAAAATATGAGATTAGTTTACTATACGTACTAAAAAGAAAATTTAGCATTAGTCCGTTGTAGAAAACGTTATCTCAGGATAAGAGAAACTTTCTGATACGTACTGTTCAACTTAACCTCATGTATAACCGTTATATTTTGAAAATTTTGGAATATACTTTCTGCAATTTTGTATAGGTCAAAGGATGAGAAACTAATTAATGTGTAGCTAGCTTGTCTTGTAATTTTAGAGCTAAAATAGGTTATATTGATCCTGAGACCAATTGCAAATATATGGAAACAGACCTTCAATTTTCAGAAGGGAAATAGTTTCCAGCGTAGTAGCAGCTGCTATCACTCGACTGGTTCTATGATTCTTGCTTTCCATGTCTGGATGAATCTTCCTTTTCAACACCCTTGTCATCAACTACAAGTTATTAATTACACAACTAGTTAATTAGAGTTATTATTAATCACTTAAAATTGGATGAAGAAAACTGAAAGATTAATTAATTGTAGGCTGACTTGTTGTAGTTTCAGGATGGGATGATAAGAATCCTCCCGGACTTTAGCGAAAGAAAATCCATTCTTCACTTGGGAATTCGAAGCTTTATCCTTAGTCATGAATAAATCTGGCTGAAGCTTGTGACCTGGATTAATATTATTTTCCCGAGGAATATTCTCCTTGTCAAAATCAGCTGAGAATAAATCTGCCAGTGTGATCCTTTCCTTCTTAATTTGATGCTTCTTTCTTCCCTCCTCCTCCGATTTGTTTGCCTTTAGTGCCTCATGATGACTTTGTTCATGTCCATTTGCAAAGATCAATGGGTTTATAATAACTTGTTCATCTTTCTCATCATCACTAACTGTTATTTCACATTCTTCATCTTCATTAACATCAATGTCTAGCTGGTCACGTTGATCTTTTAGTGGACCGAATCCGAATGTTCCAATTGTGAGAATTCCTCCTTTCCATCCGTCCAACATATGCGCCATTGACGCATCTTGGAGAAGAAGTTGTGTGTCGCCAATAATCTCATTGCTGATTATAACCTCATTTTTATCCACATTCCGATCAAGCAATCCATCTGCCAATTTAATAATTATTGAACAAACGTTTTTTCTTTTATAAAATATACGATGCTAAAAAAGAAAATGGATAGGTTCACCTTTCTGATTATATTTGCGGTGCACCCAACTGAAGATCTTGTTAGAATTGGTGGCAATTGGCAAACCCACTTCCAATATAGTCAACAAAATACACCGCCGTCCTCACCAACCATTGAACCTCATCAACCATTGAATGGAGGAGGAGAATTTGGAAACGGCAATTGTTTTTCACCACCTACCATCACCATTCTTTGCTATAAAAGAGGGAGCTCTCTGCCCTTGAAATTATCCCACAAAATACTACAAGTGCAGTAGTAATAGAGAGAAAAAAATTAGAGAGTTGAATGGGAGAGAAGAGCCGAAGCTCTTGAGTGCAAGGTTCTGCAATTCTGGAAATTCCAGAAATTGCAATCTAGGGTAACTTAGAAAGTGATTTCAATTTGGTCATTGAATCTTTGTTATTTCCTATTTGGTGGTAAATCCGAAAATCAATTTGATTTTCTGATTTATTGTAATAGTTGTGTGATTTATCAATACAAAGTGTCGAGTTTCTTGTTCGGGCTCAATCAACGCTTCCAACAAGTGGCATCAGAGCTTGGTTCGTGATAGGCGATGTCAAAAATGGCGGCTATATTTGCACAACAGATTTTGAAGTTGAAAAAGAAGAACTACGGCAATTGGAGTAACCAGATGAAACTCTTGCTCGGTGCTAACGACCTATGGGAGATCGTTGAAGATGGATATTCTGAACCAGATGATAAAGCTGCTGAAGAAGCTTTAACAGATCTTGAAAAGAAGACACTAAAAACTTCTCGCATGAAGGATCAGAGGGCCAGACTTCTAATCCACCAGAATGTTGAAGAAGACCTAGTTGAAAAGTTTTCTGAAGCAACATCAGCAAAAGAAGCTTGGATGCTGCTGCATAAATCATTTCAAGGAGTTGTCAAAGTACAAAGACATCGTATCCAAACTCTACGTGGAGAGTTCGAGGCATTGAAAATGTCCACTTCAGAACCAGTCATCGACTATGTCACAAAACTCCAAGGGATAGTTAATGAAATGAAGAGGAATGGTGAACCTCTTGAGGAGATCAAGGTCATTGAAAAGATCATGAGAACATTGCCTCGAAGATTCAACCACGTCGTCGCCTCAATAGAAGATTCAAGAGATTCTTCCACGATGACCATTGACGATCTACTCGGTTCCCTGCAAGCCCACGAGTACAGAATGAATTGTCAAGACGATTCAGAAAAAGATGAGCAAGCTTTGCAAAGTAAGCTCACTCTCAATAATGACTATGGAAGCAAGTCCAGTCGAGGAAGAGGCGGTCGTGGAAGATTCAGAGATACTCACAACCGTGGCAGACGAGGAGGAGGACCACAAGTCAACCACAAAGATCAGACAACACAGACTTCATATACCAACCCAAGAGCTGGCAGACGCGGTCGTGGTCGCGGTCGCGGATATCGAGGTCGTGGCAGAGGAGGTTATCACCAACGAGGTGATAAGTCACAGTATGAGTGTTATAACTGTGGAGAATATGGTCATTTCAGTTATGAATGTACTAAACCAGCCAGACGGGAGAGCAATCACCTAGCAGCAGTTGAAGATGAAACTCTGTTGCTGACATACAAAGGCAATGAAGATGAAAGGAATAATGTTTGCTATCTTGACACAGGTGCAAGCAATCACATGTGTGGTACCAAAGAGTTCTTTACAGAACTAAATCAAGCAGTCCGAGGTGAAGTCAGATTTGGAGACGCATCCAAAGTTCCAGTCCAAGGTAAAGGCAAGATCTTGATCAAAGCCAAGAACGGAGATAACAACATTTCCGACGTGTACTATGTTCCAGCTATGAAAAATAACATCATTAGTCTTGGACAACTACTGGAGAGAGGCTATGACATCCACATGAAGGACTACTCGCTTGCCATCAGAAATGGAAGTGGAGACATGATCGCCAAAGTAAACATGGCGAAAAACAGGTTGTTCACACTTGACATCCAGACTCAAACAGCCAAATGTTTGAAGTCCACACTGGATGATAGCTCGTGGATGTGGCACCTGCGCTTTGGTCATCTTGGATTTACCGGCTTGAAGCTGTTGTCAAAAGCTAATATGGTGAAAGGGCTACCGGTGATCGATGAACCAGAACGAGTGTGTGAAAGCCGTGTCAAAGGCAAACAACACAGGAGTAGCTTTCCAGTCGGACAATCATGGAGAGCAAGCAGACCATTGGAGCTCGTACACACAGACATAGCAGGCCCGTTTGATGTCGAGTCATTTGGCAAGAAAAAGTACTACATCACTTTCATTGACGATTTTTCAAGAAAGTGTTGGGTATATTTTCTTCGTCAAAAGTCAGAAGCTCTTGAAAAGTTCAAGGAATTCAAGGCGATGGCAGAGAAGCAGAGTGGAGAATATCTGACAACCGTCAGATCAGACAGAGGCGGTGAATACACATCTAATCTTTTCAAAGAATTTTGCAGGGAAACTGGAATAGTGCACCAGTTCACAACCGCCTATACTCCACAACAAAATGGAATTGCTGAAAGAAAGAACCGCACAATTCTTGATATGGCAAGGAGCATGATGAAGCAAAAGAACCTGTCAAAAGATTTTTGGGCTGAAGCTGTAAATTGTACAGTCTACCTACTCAACCGATGTCCAACCAAAAGCGTCAGATTCAAGACTCCAAATGAAGCATGGAGCGGCCACAAACCAACTGTCGGACATCTCAGAATCTTTGGATGTATAGCTTATGCCCACGTTCCAGTCCAGAAAAGAAAGAAGCTTGATGATAAAGGTGTTAAATGCATCTTTGTCGGATATGCTAAACAAACGAAGGGGTACAAGCTATATGATCATGTTAACAAGAAGCTCATAATTTCCAGAGATGTCACATTCGATGAAGCTGATCAATGGAAGTGGACTGATGAAGAGAAATCTGTCACAGGATTATTCTACGAGGACAATGATGCTGATCCTGAAGAGCCAACTCAAGAAGATAGTGATCAGACGCCACCTCCCAGTCCAGATCAACCATCTCCTCAATCAACACCATCAACATCAGCAAGCAGTAGCAGTAATTCAGGGGGAGCTCCAGCCAAAACGAGGAGCTTAAGGAACATCTATGACTCAACAGAACCTGTTGAAATGATGAATGAATACACGTTGTTCTGTCTACTTGCGGAATGTGATCCTGTCACATATGAGGAAGCTGAAAAAGATGAGAAGTGGAGAAAAGCTATGAATGAAGAGATAGCTTCAATCAAAAGGAATGATACTTGGGAGTTAACCAACTTAACTGAAGGTCATCAAGCCATTGGAGTCAAATGGGTTTTCAAGACGAAGACAAACCCTGAAGGAAAGGTGGAGAAACACAAGGCGAGACTTGTAGCTAAAGGCTACAAACAAAAGTACGGCATTGACTATGAAGAAGTCTTTGCACCTGTTGCTAGAATTGAAACCATCAGATTGCTGATTGCATTAGCTGCTCAGAACAAATGGAGAATCTACCAGATGGATGTGAAGTCGGCATTCCTAAATGGCTATCTTGAGAAGAAGTCTATGTCGAGCAACCACTGGGATATGTCAAAAGAGGCCAAGAAGATAAAGTGTATCACTTGAAAAAGGCTTTATACGGATTGAAGCAGGCTCCGCGGGCATGGAACACCAGAATTGATGAATACTTCCAGAAGAACGGCTTTCAAAAGAGTCCTTACGAGCATGCCCTCTACACCAAAAGAAATGAAGCCGGAGATATTATGATCATCTGCCTCTACGTAGATGATATGATATTCACAGGGAACAGTCCTAGCATGTTCGAAGAGTTCAAGAAAGCCATGACCAAAGAATTTGAAATGACTGACATTGGTCAAATGTCATATTTTCTTGGAGTCGAAGTGTTCCAGTCAGAAGATGGAATCTTTATTTCCCAGAAGAAGTACGCGGGCCAAATTCTGAGAAAATTCAGAATGGAGAACTGTAAGCCTCTGTCAACACCAGCTGAAGCAGGAATGAAGCTTACAACTGATTCAGGAAAAGATCCAGTCGATCCGACACTATACAAGAGCTTGGTAGGAAGTCTCAGATATCTAACCTTTACAAGGCCAGATATCATGTATGCAGTCGGGTTAGTAAGCAGATACATGGAGTCTCCAAAAGAAGACCATTTTCAAGCCGCAAAGAGAATCCTAAGGTACATCAAAGGTACCGTTGGAGAAGGGTTGCACTATACTCACTCTGAAAACTCCAAATTGATTGGATATTCAGACAGTGACTATGGTGGAGACTTGGATAGCAGGAAAAGCACTTCCGGCTACTTGTTCACAATTGGATCTGCAGCATTCTCATGGTCCTCGAAGAAGCAACAAACTGTTGCACTTTCAACATGTGAGGCTGAATACATGGCAGTGGCGGCTTGTACATGTCAAGCAATATGGCTGAGGAACATCATGAAGGAACTGTTTCATGATCAAGATGGTCCGACACCGATATATGTCGATAATAAATCGACTATATCACTTTCAAAGAATCCAGTGTCCCACAGCAGAAGCAAACACATTGATATGAAGTATCACTTCGTCAGAGAGCAAGTGAAGGACAATATCATTGAACTAATTTACTGCAGGACAGAAGACCAAGCTGCCGACATTTTCACAAAGGCTTTGAAAACTGAAGTGTTCTTGAAACTCAAGCAGATGCTTGGCATGGAGAATTGGGTTTGAGGGGGAGTGTTAGAATTGGTGGCAATTGGCAAACCCACTTCCAATATAGTCAACAAAATACACCGCCGTCCTCACCAACCATTGAACCTCACCAACCATTGAATGGAGGAGGAGAATTTGGAAATGGCAATTGTTTTTCACCACCTACCATCACCATTCTTTGCTATAAAAGAGGGAGCTCTCTACCCTTGAAATTATAACACAAAATACTACAAGTGCAGTAGTAATAGAGAGAAAAAATTAGAGAGTTGAATGGGAGAGAAGAGCCGAAGCTCTTGAGTGCAAGGTTCTGCAATTCTGGAAATTCCAGAAATTGCAATCTAGGGTAACTTAGAAAGTGATTTCAATTTGGTCATTGAGTCTTTGTTATTTCCTATTTGGTGGTAAATCCGAAAATCAATTTGATTTTCTGATTTATTGTAATAGTTGTGTGATTTATCAATACAAAGTGTCGAGTTTCTTGTTCGGGCTCAATCAACGCTTCCAACAGATCTACACCCGGAAAAGAAAGAATAATTAACAAATGAAGTTAGTGAAGTTAAGAACTTTTGATGGCGAACATGAATTGAAATAAACAATTAACACTGTTTTGTTTCGGAAAAGAGGAGAGCAGGGGAAGGGGGAGAAGTGATAATATATTAGTAAGTAAAATGAAGTGGCATGTACCTTCATTTCCTTTTGCTAGCTGATTTTGGGATTTTTCAACGAAGTTGGAAATGGAAATTGATTGAACTTGAAATGTATGACACATTGGAATTATATAAGTAGTAGATAAATGAGGGAGTGCCGCCGTGGATGGAGGGAGGTAGGACAGTAAATAACGTGGAGGGAGGGCCAGTTAGGTAGAAAGTTCAACTGCATCACAAAATGTGATAGTACTAAAGATGGCCCTCTCAGCTGTTGGCGTTGTTTTTTTTTTAAGATTGCAAATCTTTAAGTAATTTTCTTCTTTGGAAAATATAAAACCTCCCAATTTCATCCTTACATAATTGTTGATTGTAATGATCCAAAAGGTTATCACTTATTTTGGAAACAAATTCAGTATTTTGAGGCGTCAAAACCTTACTTTTACCTTACCTTGATTTACGTGCGTGGTCCGGACTTATATTCAAAAAGCCTTATATGTGAAAAGATGAGAAATAGAAGCTTCTAAAGTTGAAATTTTGATTTTAGTTGACGCTGGTCAACATTTTAAGCAAACGGATCTGGATCCATGTTCCGACGATCTCGGGAGGTCCGCAGTAAAATATGAGACTTGGGCGTATGCTCAGAAATAAATTCCAAGGTCCCAAGTCTTAGAAATTAATTTTTGAAAGAAATTGTTTTGCAAAATTATCTAAGAAATGAAGAAAAGAATTAATGTTTGAAATCATTGGTATCGGACCTGTATTTTGGTTCTGGAGCCCGGTACAAATTTGTTATAGTATTTGAATGATAGCTATGAAATTTGGTGAAAATTGGAGTCTGTTTGACGTGAGTTGGACTTTCGGTTGAAGAGTTACGAACTTTAAGTGTTCTTGATGAAAATGATGATTTTTGAGGTTTTATTCATGGTTTTAAATGTTATTTTGATGATGTGATCGTATGAGTAAGTCCATATGATGTTTTTGAGTTAGTATGCACATTTAGTTTGGAGTCCCGAGAGCTCGAGTGAGTTTCGGGTAGGTTCCAGGCTGTCTTACGCTTAAAACATAGATGTTGCAGGTTCAGAGAAGTGCAAATATCTGAACCCACCAATGCGGTGCGCATTGATTTTCTGTTGTCCGCGGTGGGAGCTTTGCGGCCATACTCGATTTTGTGCTATCTGCACAGTTTCACTGGTCTCACTTCGGAAGCCTATATTTTTTATACACAAGGAATATTGAGATGATTCAAAAATGAAAGTTGTAGCTCTTTGTGTCTAGTTTCTAAAAAGGTAAAGAAAGCATAATTTGGACATATGTAGAGAAAGTAATGGACAAATACTAAAGCATTTCACTGTAGTCAATATTGTGAGCTTCATGACGGCACTCCTTTTTGCGCGGTCCGCATATGGGTTCTGAGGTGTATATTTAAACAAAATTTTCAATTATTTTCATTTTCCAAAACCCCAAAAACATAAGAGGTAATTTTTCAAACAACCTTTCTTATCCAAAATATTAGTAAGTGATTTCTAACTCATTTTCTTTACTCCTTAACTTCTTTTTACAAGATTTCATCCTAGAATCTAGGGTTTTCATGTGCAATTGGAAATTTTGGGAAAAACTTATAAATATTGAAATTTGGGGATTTATACCTCAAATTGTGGTCGGATTCCAAAACTAATTATATATCCTGGCTCGGAGGTGAATGAGTAATCGGATTTTGGTCCGAATTTCGGGTTTGGACCAAGCGGGCCTCGGGTCGATTTTTTTGACTTTTTGGAAAAATTTTAGAAAACGTATTTCCATGCATTAGAATTGATTCATTTAAAACTTATTAATATTATTAAGTAACTTGTGGCTAGATACGAGCGAGTTGGTGGTGGACTCAAGAGGTGAAACGATAGTTGAGGCTTGAATTAAGTTCGTGGCATCAGGGTATGTATTTGGTCTAACATTAGCTTGAAGAATTAGGAGTTGAGTCTTATTTGTTGTGTACTAATTGTTGAGTACGGCGTATAGGCACGGTGACAAGTATCTATATGTTTGTGTCAAGTATGCCCGTAAGTCTTGTATTGTAATCATTGTGACTCCGTTGTGGTTTATTGTGCTTCATATTAGGATTATAATTATTGTTCCCGTATCGGGATGTTGTTGTCATATTATTGTTTCCTTGCCGGAATGTTGTTGTCATATTATTGTTCCCTTGCGGGGATGTTGTTGTAAAAAATATAGTTCCCTTACCGGGATTCTTTTATGATTAGTATTGATAAATGAAAAGGGAGTGGGTTGCATGCCTGCAACGGTAATATATGAAATGGGAACGGGTTGCACGCCTACAACGGTCACGTGTGAAATGGGAGTAGATTGCATGCCTGTAACGGTAGTATATGAAATGGGAGAGGGTTGCACGCCTGCAGCGATATTATATATATGAAGTGGGAGCAAGTTTCCCACCTGCAACGGTAACATATAAAACAGGAGCGGGTTGTACGCCTGCAACGGTAATATGTGAAATGGGAGCGGGTTTCACGCTAGCAACGGTAATATATGAAATTGGAGTAGGTTGCACGCCTGCAATGGTATTATATATATGAAATAGAAATGGGTTGAACTCCTGCAACGGTATTATATGAAATAGGAATGGGTTGCACGCCTGCAACAGCACTATGTGATTTCGTATCGAGTTGCTAGCCTGCAATGGTATTACATGTGTACATGTTTCTTATTTCCTTATCTTTTGCTACTATTTGATATATGGCATTCCATACATTTCTCTACTAATATTTTGTTGTTACATGCTACTCCCCGCAACATTTTTCCCCAGCCCAACTTTAGTTGTAATTATTTGTTCTTATTTTCGCTGTATAGGATTTAACTTCATAGGTTTTTCTGGTAGTCTGGTCCTAGCCACGTCACTATTTTGTCGAGGTTAGGCTAGGAACTTACCAGCACACGGGGTCGGTTGTGCTGATATTACACTCTGCACTATATGTAGATCCTGATACCGAATCGTTTGCACCGCGGTGAGGGTGATGTCTTCAGTTCACACAAGTGACCCAAGGTAGTCCTGCAAACGTCCATAGGCCTTGGCGTCTCCTCCTATCTTTTCTCTCTTTTTTTTTATTTAGATATAGACTTATGTATTTCATTCAGACCTTGTTTTTAGTATTCTTAGACAGTCTGTGACTTGTGACACCAAATTCTGGGTAGTATTGTACTTCAAACTATGTAGCAGTGTTTGGTTTAAATATTAAGTTTTGGCTTCCACATTTCTGATTATTTAATTTTATTTCTTTGTTTAATCACTTATCATTTTAAATTGTGTAATATGTTTAATAAAAAGAGTAATGATTTTACAAAATTCGACTTGCCTAGCTTCCACGAGTAAGTGCCATCATGACTCCCGAGAGTGAAAATTCGGATCGTGACAAGCTGGTATCAGAGCTATAGGTTACATAGGTCTCACAATTCACAGACAAGCTTAGTGGAGTTTGAGGGATCGGTATGGAGACGTTCGTATTTACCCCCCAGAGGCTAAAGAGTTAGGAAAACTTCACATCTATTCTTTCCTATCGTGAAGTTTTGTTTCTCAATGCTTATTGAACTTCTGCTCTACTCTTTCGTGAATGGCGAGGTAACGTACCGCTTCTTTAGTCGAGCAGTAGCATAAACCAGCGATGGATCAACTATGTTTTCGCATGCTTTTCTGGAGATTGGACAAGTTCACCAAGCTCTTCACTACCACTTTCAGCGGTGCATCTTCCGAGGATTCCCAGGATTATTTAGACAGTTGTCATAAGGTTCTCGGGAACATAGGGATAGTGGAGACCAATAGCGTCGATTTAGTTACTTTTTGCTTATCTGGATCCGCCAAAACTTGGTGGAGAGATTATTGTTTGGCTAGACCATTTAGGTCACCAGCTTTGACTTGGGATCAACTTTCTCAGCTATTTCTGGAGAAGTTTCTCCCCATCACTCAGAGAGAGGCCTATCGGAGGTAGTTTGAGCATCTCCAGTAGGGTTTTATGACCGTTACTCAGTATGAGACCAGATTCATTGACTTGGCCTATCATGCTCTTATCATATTTCATACGAGAGAGAGAGAGGGTGAGGGGGTTCATTTAGGGACTTATCCAGCCTATTCGACTTCAGATGGCCAAGGAGATGGGGAGTGAGATTTATTTTCAGAAGGCTGCCAATGTGGCCAGGAGAGTTGAGATGGTTCTATCATAAGGGGGCGATCAACGGTCTGACAAGAGGCCTCATTATTCAGGCAGATTCAGTGGCGCCTCGTTTTGAGGCAGGGGTTCATATGGTAGAGGTCATCCTCCTAGGGCTTTTAAGTCGGCACTTTAGGTTTCTCACAACGCTTCAGGTGGCCATGGTTCTCACATGCTACATTCTAATCAACAGTCCTACAGTGCATCACCAACTCTTATCGGTACATCTCCACTTCAGAGTTTTCAAGCACCGAGCAGTTCTCAGCACCAGGATTCCTGTGCCATGGTTCAGACACTGAGTGTTCCACCACCCACTCAGCTAGCTAGAGGTAGAAGTAGATGTGCTAGAAGTGGAGGTAGAGGTATTAGAGGTCGAGGGCAGCCAGCAGCAGGCCGTCCTAGATATGTAGTTCAGGGTGTTCAGGGTGGTGGGGCCCAACCCCAATGTTATGCTCTTCCAGCCAGTCCTGAGGCTTTCGATGTAGTTATCACAAGTACTATTCTGGTTTGTAGCAGAGATGCTTTAGTTTTATTTGATTCAGGGTCTATATACTTGTATGTGTCATCTTATTTTGCACCGTATCTGGTTATTCCTAGTGATTCCTTAAGTGCCACTGTATATGTGTCTACACCAGTGGGTAATTCTATTGTGGTAAATCGAGTCCATAGTTCGTGTATAGTTGTGATTGGGGGTCTTGAGATTTGTGTAGATTTGTTATTGTTCAACATGGTTGAATTTGATGTCATATTGGGGATGGATTGGTTATCACCTTACCACGATACCTTGGACTGTCGTGCTGAGACTGTGACCTTAGCTTGTTGGGTTTACCTCGTTTAGAGTGGAGATACACTCCTGGTCATTCTACCCGTAGCATTATCTCTTATGTGAAGGCTCAGTGTATGGTCGAGAAAGGGTGTTTGGCCTATTTAGCATTTGTTCGTGATTCTGGTGCTGAGGTTCATTCAATTGAATTTTTGCCTGTTGTTCGTGAGTTTCCCGAAGTATTTCCTTCATACTTGTTGGGTATGCTACCTAAAAGGGATATTTACTTCTGCATTGATTTGGCTCCAGCCACCCAGCCCATTTTTATTCCGCCGTATCATATAGCCCCACCTGAGTTGAAAGAGTTGAAGGAGTAGTGACAAGACTTGCTTGAAAAAGGCTTTATTAGACCTAGTGTATCACCTTGGGGTGCGCCAGTGTTGTTTGTTAAGAAGAAGGACATATCTATGAGAATATGTATTGATTACCGGCAGTTAAACAAGGTTACAATCAAGAATAAGTATCCATTACTGAGGATTGATGATTTGTTTGATCAGCTTCAAGGTGCCAGGATATTTTCGAAGATTGACTTGAGAATTGGCTACCATCAGTTGATGATCAGGGCATCAGATGTTCCAAAGATAGCTTTTCGCACTCGATACGTGCATTATGAGTTCTTGATAATGTCATTCGGGATAACAAATGCCTCAACAACTTTTATGGATTTGATGAACCGAGTGTTTAGGCCCTACTCAAATTCATTCATGATAGTCTTCATTGATGATATTTTGATTTATTCCCGCAGCCGGAAGGAGCATGAGCAGCATCTGAGAGTGGTTCACCAGACTTTGAGGGACAGTCAGTTGTATGCCAAGTTTTCAAAGTCTGAGTTCTGGTTGGGGTTAGTTTCCTTCTTCGGTCATGTTGTCTTTGCAGAGGGTATCCAATTAAACCCGAAGAAGATAGAGATAGTCAAGAACTGGCCTAAACTAGCATCAGCTACAAATATCCAGAGTTTATTAGGATTGGCAGGCTATTATCGTCGGTTTGTCGATGAGTTTTCATATGTTGCAGCCCTGATAACCATGTTGACCCAGAAGGGTGACCAATTCAGATGGTCACATGAGTGTGAGGCGAGCTTTTAGAAGCTCAAGATAGCTTTGACTATGGCACCAGTGTTTGTTTTGCCCACATTTTTAAGGCCATATAATTTATTGTGATGCATCTTATATTGGACTTGGTGCAGTGTTGATGCAGAATGGCAAGGTCATTTCTTAAGCTTCGCGTCATTTGAAGATTCATGAGAAGAACTATCCGACCTATGATTTGGCGTTAGCAGCCATTGTTCACACGTTGAAGATTTGGAAGCATTATTTGTATGGCATGTGAGGTGTTCACAGTTCACAAGAGTTTGTAATACTTGTTCAAGCATAAGGAGTTGAATTTGAGGTAGAAGATGTGCTAGGAGATATTGAAAGACTATGATATCACCATTTTATATCATCCGGGGAAGGCCAATGTGGTGGCCGATGCTTTGAGAAGGAAGTTAGCCAGTATGGGCAGTCTTATATATATTCTGGTCGCTGAGAGGCTACTTACTTTGGATGTTCAGGCTTTGACCAATCAGTTCGTGAGATTGGATGTTTCTGAGCTCAGCCGTATAATAGCTTGCATGGTCGCTCATTCTTCTTTATTGGAGCATATCCAAGATCGGCGGTATGAAGATCCTCATTTGTGTGTCCTCAGAAACATAGTGCAACATGGTGGTGCCAAGCATGTTACATTAGGAGATGATGGAATTTTTAGGCTCAGGGTCAAGTTTGTGTGCCTAATGTGGATGGACTCTGAGAGTTGATTTTATAGGAGGACATAGTTCCTGGTACTCTATTTATTTGGGCGCCGCTAAGATGTATTTGGATTTTCGGTAGCCCTATTGGCGGAGGAGAATGAACAAGGATATTGTTGCATATGTGGCTCGGTGTTTGAATTGTCAACATGTAAAGTACGAGCATCAAGAACTAGTGGTTTGTTTCAGAGGGTTGATCTTCCCGAGTGTAAATAGGAGTGTATCACTATGGACTTTGTTGTTGGACTCCTATGGACTCAGAGGAAGTTTGATGCGGTGTGGGTTGTTGTTGATAGGCTGACTAAGTTAGCGCATTTCATTCTTGTGGCAGTCTTCTATTTTTCCGAGAGGTTAGCTGAGATATATATCCGGGATATTGTTCATCTTCATGGTGTGCCCGTGTCTATCATTTCTAATCAAGGTACAGAGTTTACCTTATATTTTTGGAGAGCAGTTCAGTGAGAGTTGGGCACACGATTCGAATTGAGTACAACATTTCATCCTCAGACGGACGGGTAGTCCAAGCGTACTATTCAGTTTTGGAGGATATGCTCCAAGCTTGTGTCATTGATTTTGGAGGCTCGTGGGATTAGTTCTTGCCTTTAGCAGAGTTTGCCTACAACAATAACTACCAATCGAGTATTCTGATGGCTTTTTATGAGGCTTTATATGGTAAGGGGTGTCGGTATCCGAATCGATGGTTTGAGTCGCGAGAGGCTCAGTTGTTGGGTACGGATCTGATACAGGATGCCTTGGACAAGGTCAAGATTATTTAGGATATGCTTCATACAGATTAGTCTAGGCAAAAGAGATATGTTGACCGTAAGGTTCGAGATTTGGCATTCATGGTCGGTGAGCAGGTATTACTTTGAGTGTCGCCTATGAAGGGCGTGATGAGATTTGAGAAGAAGTGCAAGTTTAGACCTAAGTTTATTGGCCCATTTGAGATTTTTGATCGAGTGAAAAAGGTGGCTTACAGACTTGCATTGCCGCCAAGCTTATCAGCCCTGCATCTAGTGTTTCATATGTCCATGCTTTGGAAGTATCATGGTGATCCATCCCACGTGTTAGATTTTAGCTTTGTCCAGTTGAACAAGGACTTGTCGTATGAGGAGCAGCCGGTAGCTATTCTAGACTGGCAGGTTTATCAGTTAAGATTGAAGAATTTTCCTTCTTTTCGTGTTCAGTGGAGAGGTAAATCTACTGAGACATCGACCTGGGAGTCCGAGTACGATATGCCGAGCCATTATCCCCATCTTTTCCCTGACTAAGGTACTTCCTTCTTATATCCGTTCGAGGACGAACGGTTGTTTTAGAGGTGGAGGATGTGATGACCCAAACACTTGTTTTGGAAACAAATTCAGTGTTCTGAGGCCTAAAAACTTCCCTTTTACTATACCTTGATTTGCGTGCATGGTCCAGAAAGCCTTCTATGTGAAAAGATGAGAAATAGAAATTTCTAAAGCTGAAAATTTGATTTTGGTGACCTTAGTAAACATTTTGAGCAAATGAACTCGGATCTATGTTCTGACGATCCTGGGAAGTCTGCAGTAAAATATAGAATTTGGACATATGCCTGAAAATGAATTCCGAGGTCTCAAGCCTTAGAAATCAAATTTTGAAAGAAATTATTTTGCTGAATTATCTAAGAAATGAAGAAAATAATTAATGTTTGAAACTATTGGTATCGGACCATATTTTTGTTCTAGAGCCCGGTACAAACTTGTTATAGCATTTGAATGACAACTGTGAAATTTGGTGAAAATAGCGCCCATTGACGTGAGTTGGACTTCCAGTTGAAAATGATGAGTTTTGAGGTTTAGTTCATGGTTTTACATGTTATATTGATGATGTAATCACACGATTACGTCCATATGATGTTTTTGAGTTAGTACGCACGGTTTGGAGTCCCAAGGGCTGGGGTGAGTTTCGGGTAGGTTCCAGGGTGTCTTAGGCTTAAAACATAAATGATGCAGGTTAAGAAAACTGAAAATCTCTAAACCCACCAATGTGGTCCGCATTGATTTCGTGTTGTCCGCAGTTGGGGCTTTGTGGCCGCACTCAATTTTGTGCGGTCCGTACAGGTTCACTGGTCTGAGTTCGAAAGCCTATACATATTAATTTACAAAGAATTTTGAGATGATTCATAGATGAAAATTGTAGCCCTTCGTGTCTCGTTTCCACAAAAATAAAGAAATAACAATTTGGACATCTGTAGAGATAGTTATGGCTAAAATACTAAAGCATGTCACTGCAGTCAAAATTGTGAGCTCCGTGACCATACTCCTTTTTGTGCGGTCCGCACAGGGGGTCTGAGATGGGTATATTTAAATGGAACTTTCAGTTAATTTTTATTTTTCAAAACCCCAAAATATAAGAGCTGATTTTTCAAACAACCTTTCTTCTCCAAAACATTACTAAGTGATTTCTAACTCATTTTCTTTACTCCTTAACTTCTTTTTACAAGATTTCATCCTAGAATCTAGGGTTTTCATGGTGGAATTGGAAACTTTGGGAAAAACCTAATAATATTGAAATTTGGAGATTTAGACCTCAAATTTAGGTCAGATTCCAAAACTAATTATATATCCGGGCTCGGGGGTGAATGGATAATCAGGTTTTTGTTCGAATTTCGGGTTTGGACCAAGCGGACCCAGGGTCGACTTTTTTTAACTTTTTGGGAAAAACTTTAGAAAATTAATTTCCATGCATTAGAATTGATTCATTTAGCACTCATTAATATTATTAAGTAACTTGTGGCTAGATACGAGCGAGTTGGTGGTGGACTCAAGAGGTGAAGCGATAGTTGAGGCTTGAATTGTGCTCGTAGCATCGAGGTAAGTAATTTGTCTAACCTTATCTTGAGGGATTAGGGACGAGTATCTATATGTTGGTGTCAAGCATGCCCGTGAGTCTTGTATTGTAATCGTTGTGACTCTATTGTGGTTTATTGTGCTTCACATGAGGAATACCATTATTGTTCCCTTTCCGGAATGTTGTTCTTATATTATTGTTCCCTTGCCTGGATGTTGTTGGCATATTATTGTTCCCTAGTCGGGACTCTTTTATGATTATTATTGATAAATGAAAAGTGAGCGGGCTGTACGCCTGCAACGGTAACATATACAATGAGAGCGGGTTGCACGCATGCAACGGTCACATGTGAAACGGGAGTGGATTGCACGATTGAAACGGTCACATGTGAAATGGGAGTGGGTTGCACGCTTGCAACAGTAATATATGAAATGTAAGCGGGTTGCACGCCTGCAACGGTAACATGTGAAATGGGTGCGGGTTGCACGCCTGCAATGGTAATATATGATGTGAGCACGTGATTTCTGTCCTATAGGAATTACTCCCATAAAATACAAGAAAAATAATAATTTTTCCATTTATTATAACTTTATTAGGATTTTGTGGGAATTTGTGCTATATGTTTGCATTTATGTGTATGTTTTTTTTGTTAAAAATTACGAAAATACCAAAAATACCATGCATTGCATAGGTTTAATTTTTACATTTTAAGATTAATTAGTGAATTAGTTGCTTTATTAAAAAAATTCACAAAACTTGCTTACTTTTGCATTTTTATCTTTTTAATTTTTAGATTAGTAATTCCCTCTTTTAATTTAGGAGTAATTAATTTTATAAATATCATTGTAGATAATTAGCTTAATTCTATAGTTTAATTTAATTTAGGAAGTTGATTTATTAAAAGGAAAAGAAAAATAATTAACGAAAAATGAGGGAAAAGAAAATTAGACAAAGGTTGTGTCAATTGGTCCAAACCCTTTAACCCAATCCGCCCCAGCCAAAATCGGGTTACCCAGTCTAGCTCCCTTGCCATGCCCAAACGACACAATTTTATAGCTCTCCATTTTGGCCGTTGATTCTATGTGATCTAATGGTCTGGAATTAGTCACTCTACCCCAATATAACTGCCCTAAATTAGTCTCCCCCCCCCCCCCCCCGCTGCCTTGAAACCCTCCGTTGGCGGCGAAGCCATAAACATCTCCAATCCGCTCCAAACTAACATCCCAGAATCCTTACTGCTTCCTCTTTCCAAATCCCTAATACGTGTCCCTCGAATCACTCCTAACAATTTGAATTTTAGATCTAAAATCGGACCCCCCCCCCCCCCACCCAAACACCCTAATTCACCTAAATAACCCCAAAATTACACCCCACACACTTCACACCCATCTGAGCTATAAACTACAATCACTTTCCCAAAAAAACCCCGCTGATTTGTCCCAAATTCAAATTTGATTCCAAGAAGAAATTGAAGACCATAAACCATTCCCCTTCTGAGTTTCAAATGATTTTAAATTTTAGTTTAATTCGGAACTTATGACAATCGATTGTTCTTATTTAAGAACAATTGATTAGCATCAACTCGGCTCATTTGAAGGCTCACGGATTTCATGCACAATAAAAAGAACGGTGAAACTTTATCAAACACTGGTCGTTTGTTGTTGTAGGTACCTGTTCTTCTTCCTCCTTTCTATTTCCTCATCCCCCTATTTTTCTTTAGCTTCTTCTCCTTTTTTTCTATTTTTTCTGTTTCTTTTGACTAAAAAATGAAAAGGTGTAATTAGTCTAAGTTGTAGGTTGCTCTTTTTCCTGTGATTAGTCTTTGATGTTAGTTAGTTAGTTTAGGGTTAATTTACACATTTTTCATCAGCGTCATTAGATGGTCAGTTTTGCGGCTAGGGTTTGTCAAAAATTGGTTTAACTTGTGTTTGGTTAGTTTGGTTTAAAATCAGTATGTTAGTTTTTTTGTTATTATGATTCCCTAATCAGTAATGTTAGCTTGTTCAATGGACTCAATGCTTAGAAATTGGCTCATGATTGTTTAAATCCGCACTTGTGTTAGTAATGAAGTTTTAATAGTCTTTGTTTTGCCTTATTTCTAATTTCAAATTCATGCTGAGAGTATTTAAATTTAGTCAAAACTCATGAAAATTAGAATTTGTGTTGTTTTTTATCTTCCTTGTGTTTAATCCAGACTTTGTGTTGTTTGCTTAGTTAGTAACTATTAGGAAACTCTTAGGGTGCTAATTGAACAGTTGAAAACTAGGGAGGTATTTTGAGAATAGAAAATCAGATTTTTCTTTTTAGGAAGATTCTAGAATCTGAGCAACTTGCCCAATCTCAGCCAGCACAAGTGCTGGAGCCAGTTATAGGCTGCCACTTGTCCCAATTATGTTGAAAAGATGCCTTGTGAGGGAATAATTCCCATTCTTTTTTCATCGGCACATGGCACCCAAAGAGGGCTATGTATAGACCATTCTTTCACTCAAAAATATATATTCAAAACCCTGAAAAAAATACTCAAAGCTTGTGCGCCATTTTTGGTTGAAAATTGTTTGAAATTACTCTTTGTGTTATAAAATAGAAGTCTATTTAGGGTGAATGTCTAAGAGTTTTAGCTTGAAGCTAAGTCATTCCCCTTCCTATAAATAGAGGTGCCCTCTACCATTGTAAATCACCCCAAGTATTAATAAGAATACCTCTCTCTCCCTATTCTTCTCTCTATTTGCTCTTGTTCTTGAGTTATTGTTCTTGTCTTTTACATTATTTCATAACACGTTATCAGCACGAGTCTCTAACCAATTGAAAATTTTCGATTGTCTTAACTTTTGTTTGTGCAAGGTTTTGCTTCAAAGAAAGAATGAAGAAAGAAAGAAAAAAAAAAGGAAGGAAGCAGAAACGGAAGACAAAAGAGAAAAGAAACGAAAACAAAGCAAAAGAAGGAAAAGAAAAAGAAAAAAAAAAGGGAGGAACGAAACAGAAAGCAAAAGAAAGCAAAAGAGAAAAGGAAGAAAACATTGAAAATATAATTGGTATACCTTAAAGGTAAGTAATTTACTTTTCCCTTTCAAATTCTTGAAATTCTATAATTTGATTTTATATACAAACATAGACAACAAAGTTTGATTATAACTCTAAAGGAGTTTGTAAGAAATTATAACCACATGAAGTGGTAAAATCTCTATGTCCTGCCATGATTAAATTCATGTATGATTGTGGGCAAATAATTGAATATCCGTCCCATTGAATTTGCTCCATTCCCTTTAGAGAATGTGGAAGCAGTATATGATAAGTCTGAAAGAAGACTAAAATATTACCATGAAGGTATCAATGAATGTGGACGTGGCAAAGAATTCCGTCCAATTGAATTTGCTCCATTCCCTTTAGAGAATATGGTAGCAGTATGTGATAAGTCTGAAAGAAGACTAATTACCGTAAAGGTATCAATGGATGTGGACATGGCAATAGACGAAGTTATAATCGTCATTATTGTGGTAATGAGAACAATAAGGATTCTCAAAATAATCTTTCACTTTATGAAAGTAATATTTGACATGAGATTGTGTAAAGCACATGATCTTGATCCATTCCCTGAAGTGAATGTGATAATTGTAATAGAGCCCGTAAGTATGAACACGCTCTTGATGTAAATTTGTTTTATGTCTGACATTATGAAAAGAAAGTTCGTTGCCCTTGAAATTTCGGGCAAGAACTATATGACATGGGTGTTGGATGCTGAAATCCACTTAGATGCTATGGGTCTTGGAGACGCCATTAAAGACAGAAATAATGCATCCACCCAAAACTATGCTAAGGCCTTGATTTTCTTGCGCCATCACCTTGATGAAGGTTTGAAACTATGCTAAGGCCTTGATTTTCTTGCGCCATCACCTTGATGAAGGTTTGAAACTATGCTAAGGCCTTGATTTTCTTGCGCCATCACCTTGATGAAGGTTTGAAGATTGAATATCTCACCGTCAAGGATCCACCTATCTTGTGGAATGGCTTAAAGAAGAGATGACAACCTGAAGTTGGTCACTCTGCCACAAGCACGATACGATAAGAACCCAAAAGCAAATAGTTTATAAACTATATATTATCGTTGCGGTGAAAACGGGCACTGGTCAAAGACTTGCCGTATACCAAGACACTTGGTTGACCTTTATCAAGCATCTCGAAAGAGAAAAGGCCCTGAAACAAATTTTGTCTATGACGACAATGAGGACATCACCCACCTGGATGTGGCAGACTTCTTTGAGCAACCCGAGGGGAAAATAGACCACCTAATCGGCGATGGATCCGTGATGAAAGAAGATGGAGTTATTTGATTTTGTTCTACTTATTTGTATTAGTTAGTGAATAAACTAATAGTCATTAGTATTAGCTCGTATTAGTTAGTTCATGATGCAATGTTAGCAGTAGTTCTTTAGAATATCTTCAATATGCTCAAATATCAAAAAACTTTTATTTTCCAGTGGGGGTAATCGACTAGCCTGAAAAACTAGTCGATTATCAACTATTTTCGCATTAAAGTTGAAAAACAATTGATCAACAATCGATTGTCGTTGACTAACAATCGATTGTCTTGAAACAGTGGTCTGGAAATTTTCAAAAATCATCCACAATCGATTGTCGTTGACTAACAATCGATTGTCTTGAAACAGTGAGGTCCGGAAATTTTCAAAAATTATCCACAATCGATTGTCTTTGTCTAACAATCGATTGTCTTGAAACAGTGTGCTCTGGAATTTTTCAAAAATAACCAACAATCGATTGTCTATGTCTAACAATCGATTGTCTTAAGACAGTGTGATCTGAAGTTTTTCAAAAATAACAAATAATCGATTGTGTGTGTTTAACAATCGATTTTCTATGTTCAAACAATCGATTGTGTGTGTTTAATAATCGATTGTCTTATGAAAAACGCTGAAAATTTTCAAACTGCAAAGTAATCAATTATGGATAACATATCTGATTTCGTTAGTCAACTGTTAGCAGCAGATTTTGAAAATATTATGTGACACAAACGAATTGAAGTTATTTATTCATATGTTCGTGTATTTCCTTTATATGTGAAACCATGGGAAGTAAATTGATTGAAGGCTCCAGAAGAGCAACTGTAACTCTGCCCAAAGGCATGACGTTTATCTTAGAGAATGCAATATTCTCCTCCAAGTCTAAGAAGAACTTGTTGAGTTTTAATGATATCAATGTTCTCCTCCAAGTTTAAAAGGAACTTGTTGAGTTTTGAGAATCCATTTTAGAGAATGCAATGTTCTCCTCCAAGTCAAAAAGGAACTTGTTGAGTTTTAAAGATATCATTCAAAATGGATATCATATTGAGACAATAGATGAGAATAATCTTGAATTCTTCATGAAAACGAGGCTGCCCATTTCGGTTTGGGTTCACGCCATTTTGCATGCAGCAATGCTATATCGTCGGCTGCCCACTTTGGTTTGGGGTCACGCCATTTTGCATGTAGCAATACTAGTTCGTCGGCTGCCCACTTCGGTTTATGGACACGCCATTTTGCATACAGCAATGCTAGTTCGTCTCTAACTGACGAATTGACACAAATATTCCCCGTTGCAATTGGTTTTGGGTCATGGATCCAATATATCCCATTTAAGAATCTTTGGATGCGCAGTATATGTGCCTGTAGCACCGCCATCCCGCACCAAAATGGGTCTGCAAAGAAGGTTAGGAATATATGTTGGGTTTGAATCGCCCTCCATCATTGCTACCTCGAAACATTGACAGGCGACTTGTTTACTGCACGATTTGCAGACTGTCGATTTGATGAGACACTTTTCCCAAAATTAGGGGGAGAAGTTGGTGAAACCAAACGGGAAATTTTGTGGAAAAATGCATCATTATCTCATCTTGATCCACACACCTCTATTTGTGAGAAAGAGGCACAAAAGATTATCCATTTGCAAAGAATAGCAAATCAAATGCCTGACGCATTTATAGATTTGAAAAGGATAACAAAATCACATATCCTCGAAGTGAATGTGACAACATTTGATTCACGAATACATATTCATTATTGGAAGAATATGAACATGAAATTGGTATTAAATATACCACACTCACCCCTAGAAGGAGGTTTGAGATGATACCACACTCACCCCTAGAAGGAGGTTTGAGATGATATATGGCATGAATGATCGTTGGTCACGTACCTATTGTACACCAAAGTATTTTAGAAATATGACTATTAAAGGACAACGATAATGCAAGAAACATATCTTGCATATAAGTTTGACATGACCATAATGGTATAACTTTCTCTTTAAGAAAGATATTCACCACATGGATGTTGATGAATCTGTGGTAGTACAAAATTAATTGAGAGCTCTAGAAGAGCCAATTATTACTATGTTGGAGAAACACAATTGAGTATTGTGCTGTAGTAAGTCTCAAAGAAACTTATTCAGTTTCAAAAGTACACGCGAAAGTGATTGATTATATTGAGACTATAAATAAAGGAAGGCTTTGATATCTCCTATTACTACAACTTGTAGCGGGGTAATTTGTATATGAAAAGCTACCCGCTTTGTTCTCCAGTTTGTACTACACAAACGAAATAATGCCACAATAAAGTGGATATCTATTGGTATAAAACCCATGTCATAATAAACCCGAAGTTTATTGATAAGTGCACATGTCATGGTGTAAATTTGAAGTTTACCAATATTGATAATTTATTCAGTTGACATTCGTGTTAGCCATCTCATTTTATGTATGATGTGCAAATTCACATAGGTGAATAATAAAGAACTAGAAAGTTCTTTACGAATTCTCTTGTATCACTTGTTCTCATTAATGAACTGACCAACTAAAGAATTCGGGTTGATGCCCATAAATTCTGGAAATATCAAAGGTGAATATGGGCCCATTCACCTGCCATGTATACCGCATATGATGCATCTATGATATGGTTACATGCGCAATTGTTATTAACCCGCAGCCTGGCCGGTGCTTGCGAGGTAAATTGCTCAGTAATCTAACTTCGAGCATAATTTCCAGATTCTCTACTCAAGATAGTTCATCTTGATAAGTTGGTTTATATCAAAGTTGGTTTAGCAAGATAATTATTGAGTGCTTCCACTTAATAGCTAAACTATTTCTTATGAGAACAAAGTTATATATATCAGTATGATATACGTTGTATACGAGAGTATATTATATTCTCCCCTCACAAGTGGTTCAAGGTCAGGAACCAAATAATTTCATCTTATTATTAATGTGCCGTGTATATTGACATGATAATGCACAAAGATGATTTCCCAAAGTTGAGGAAACAAGTTAGCTTTACTAACATGAGGGGGAGACATGATAAACACTTGAGAAAAGGTTACATGGGATAAATTATCATTTGTATATGTATATCCCCGAATATCATGATATGAACCTGAAGTTCATAAAAGGGATAATTCAATTGCAACATATTGCAAATCATGCTATACGCATTTGCTGACCCAAAGAAAGTAACTAAATGGAAGAGATACAATTCAAGAAGAATTGATTCCATATGAAAGACATGTAGTTTTGAACCTATAGTTCAAATGCTTGAAAGTATAAAAGGCAAAGGTATGTATAGTCAATTTTCGATATCTTATTTGTTTAGCATGACATGAAAACTTGATATGCAGCTAAAGTCTATTATGCGACTTATATGACTTAACTTGAAAGATTTAAGTTGCTTGAAGCATATGCAATTCGTGGTCCTGAAGTACCACATCCTAAGTACAATTTGTGTACATATGAATCTTGCCATAACTATAAGCATGATGGATTTGAGAATGCATCTATGGAGATATTGAAGAGCTATTCCACGACATTATATGAAGATGTTTATATCTATCAAGAATGATGATTTCAAGGTACGGAATATTTATTCAAGTCAATATGGTTGATTTGTCAAACGTCTACCAAAGATCGTTTTGAAGATGATGCACAAGATTGGAATGCAAATGCTCAAGGATATAAATTGATGTACTCATTAGGGGGAGTTAATGCGCGTTGCACTCTTTTTCCCTTACAAGGTTTTGTCCCACTGGGTTTTCCTTGCAAGGTTTTTAACGAGGCAACCAATAGGCGCATATTCAAACATGTGTACTCTTTTTCCTTTCTTTAATTTTTCCCAATGGGTTTTGGTTTTAAGGTTTTATGAGGCACATTATTGAATAGAAGTCTATTTAGGGTGAATGTCTAAGAGTTTTAGCTTGAAGCTAAGTCATTCCCCTTCCTATAAATAGAGGTGCCCTCTACCATTGTAAATCACCCCAAGTATTAATAAGAATACCTCTCTCTCCCTATTCTTCTCTCTATTTGCTCTTGTTCTTGAGTTATTGTTCTTGTCTTTTACATTATTTCATAACACTTTGGTTTTTACTATTAATTAGAACTTAAAAGTTTCAAGTGACTTCTGATTTATCTGGGGTCAAAGATGGTCTAAGGGAGCAGAATATTGATGTGTTGAATTGTTGGTTTACTCACCCTTCTGCTATTGCTGAAATCCTCATCCTCTTTTATTTTATTTTAACCTTCAGATACTTCTTGGACTATGAATAGCTGAAGTGTAAATGTGCAATCCGATATGGAAATCCCCTATTGAATCCTATTCCCAAGTTCCTTAAGTTTATTCTGTTTTCTGTAATAATTTATCTTTCTTATATGCATTTTACTTACTTCTTTATGCTGCCGATGATGTATTCACATCTTTAAGTCTGGATTAGGATTTTTGGGGCCATTTGGAGATGGGCGGGAATTTTCCTAATCACATTCCTTGGGCTCTCCTTCGAACCCAGTTCTCCTTTAAAACAGTTTCTGGGGATGAAAGCCCAAACAGACTTGCCCAAATGCTTAAAGGCCCAGTACGAATACCTTTTTCCTTTCAACTAATAGTTGTGCAAGAGTCGCCTTAGATTACGTTGGTTAGAGTAACTCTTTTAATTAGATTGAGGTCTGCCATTTAATTAAATCACCTATGGCTCTCACAAATTTTATAATTAGATATTAAAAATAAATATTCGTAGAAAAGATTGTAGGTGCGTTTAAAATACAATTGTGATTGTGGACACGTTCGCATGACACGATTACAATTCTAAAAACAAACTCAGAATATGCGTTCGCCCAACTTCGATCAAACTTTCTTAATAATGAGATGGTTTTAATAGGCCTTTAATTTAATTTAGTTCATATAGTTCGAGGTGCGCCATCCAATTTAATCCTCTATGTCCCTCGTATTAATTTCATAACCTAGATATAAAAATGATGAATGTTTGTAGTTTTCTTTATGCACGTTTTATATATCGTCGTGATTGTGTACATGTTCGTCTGACATGATTACGATCTCCAAAAATAAAATCGGCTATTCGCGCCACTTCGGCCAAACTTTCTTAATAATAATAAAGCGTGATTACTTGTGGACACGTACACGACATGATTCTTGATGCGCCAAACAAAGTGAGTACATGTAAGCATGCCTCTTTTTAGGTTAACTTCTTAAGTAAAAGCGGTAAAATGAAAAGAGCACAGTTTCTCCCGTAAATTAAAAAAAATTAGCCAAGTATGATAAAAGCGACCGTGCTAAAATAACAGAACTTGAAAATTCCTAGCACCTTCTCCGGGTTGACAAAATTTCTTACTCGGATTTCTGTGTTCATAGACCATAAATAGAGTCAATTTCCTCGATTCAAAATTCTAAATCGGTAACTTGGGAAACGATAAATTATTCCAAGTGGCGACTCAAAATTTAACATAAATAGTCTCGTTTCGATTGTCACTTAAATTGAAAAAAACCTCCCTTATAACCCCCATTCGGGGTGTAAAAAGTAGGCATGACAGCTCTAGCGACTCTGCTGGGGATAAGAACCTAGAACTTCTGGTTCAGGGTTCAAGAATTTGAGCTTATTTTAATGATTTTTACTTGGCTTTATTTATTGTTGATATTACTGTATTTTATAGACCTAATGTGCTAATTTTCGTTTATATACTGCTTTGATATTATTTGAATTGTATTAAACTGTCTTCTTACACCACCCCTCTAAGTCTTCTAAGAATTAGTGCACACGTTCGCGTGGCCCGCTTTTTGTGTAGAAGTTATACCAAATAGAATGAGGTTCGGCCAACTACAAGGACGGGTAGACTTTAGTCATCCCGGTACGTTGCCCCCTCTTCATCGCGAGTTGTCCCGCTTGGGTAAGCCAGATCAAGAATACAACCCCAGGTCAACCTAGAAAATATAGCCTCATGATGGTTCCCTAGTAGGCACGTTTGTTTGCATCATGTGCATTGAATTTGGGGACTCAACACAGGGGTTGGGTCCGTCTAGGACAGGTGTACCCAAAATAACAGACCTTCCTGATGCATCATATGTGCTACATGTTGCATTTCTTCAAGGGTAAATGGTCATTTGGCGAACCAATGATAGTTGAGGGAAAATAAAAGGAAAAAAGAAAGAAAAAAGAGAGGGTGAAGTGTGAAAAATAAAGCAAGTAGGGCCTAGTGTTTTCTTTCACATTTTTGTTAAGAAAAAGAAAAACAAAACATGAAAATTCCAAAAAAAAGATTTTGCACGATTTTGCACTTTTTCATCATTTTTCGAAAATCAAAAAATAAAAAAAAGGAAAAGAAAATACAAAAAGAGTTTACATGTTTTATCATTTTTCAAAAAAGAATACAAAAAAATAACATATTTTTTACTAAATTAGTTGTTGTTTTTTTAATTCTCGCCTGTATCCAATCTGCTCGAACTATGCATATATGATTCTTGTCTTTCGCGATACGTAGGCAACCCACATAGGGTCCGGTTTTCCTAGTGAATCTTAGGTTTGGCAGGGTCTTAGCCAAATCTTGCATTTTGAGCCACATTTATCCATAAAGTTAATTTAGAAAAATAGCCACAATCATATCTTGCATGTGTCCAACAGGAAGGGTTATTGTCTCACATAGTATTTTAGGTGTTTAACTTACTTGGTTTTAATTTTCTCATTCAGTAATGAGTTTACATACCCGAGTTTGAGCATGATAGACACTTCGAGACAATCCAGGCAGGATCGCTCATTCAGGAGTTGCTTAAGGAGATTTTTATTTTTATGTTTTGAATCTATTTTTCTTTTTATATCGTCTTTTACCTTTTAGTTTTGTAGCGTAATGTCGAGTTTTTTTGTTATTGTACTTTTATTTTTTATTTGAAAAAAGTGTTTAACTCAAAAATCCAAAAAAAAAAAGAAGAGAGATTTTGCGTTTTATATTTTGGTTAGAAGTTTTCCTAAGAATACTAATTCTAGAAATGAAAAAATTGGAGGTGGTTTTTCTTTAGGAAATTAATATCTAGAACTTAAAATAAAAAAATTGCTTTTACATCTCTTTTAGAATATTAGGACTAAACAAATTCTATTAATACCTCTTTAAAGTTTCCTTTAAGATATTAATTCCAAAATTTAAAAAGATTTTATTTTGTGTTTCTTCTTTGGAAAATTAATGCGAATAATAGAATTTCTTTTATATTTTATTATAACTTTAGGACATTGTACATAGAAGAAAAAAATAATGAAATACTTTATCGCTGGTTTATATTCAAAGTTTCTTTCTTAGGTAGTCACAAATAGAAATTCAAAAATAGTTTTTTTTTAATCTTTTGTATTTCTTGTTTCGAAATCTTTTTGTTCGGGGATATCAAATGAAAATTCAAAATATTTTTCTTTGATTTATTCTTTAGACTTCCTTCCTAAAGAAAAAGAATCAAAAAGATATTTTTCTCTTCTAGGATTTTTCCTTAATAACTTCCCATAGAGTATTTATTTCAAAAAGAAAAAAAGGAGAAAAATATATGCTCGTTATGCTTGAGTTTGGAATATGTTATAGAATATTAAGTCTAGAAAATTATTAAAAAAAGATTTGCTTCTTTTATTTCTGTTTTCTTATCAGCGTAGTCACTAAGGTAAAAAAGAAAAAAAAAGAGAAAATAAGAATGATAGCTTGTTTACTTTATTCACGCTCTTCCCGAACTATGCAAAAATCTGATTCATGTGACGTCATGATACGTAGGAAACCTACATAGGGTTAGATTGAATTAATTTTTTTTTTATTTAAAAGGAACAAAAAAGAAAAAAAATTTAAAAAGTCAAAAAAATCAGAAAAGAGAAAAGGAAAAAAAAAGAGGTGAAATTGTGGGAAGTGAGAAATGAGAGGAAAGAGAAGAGCGATAATTAGAGGAAAAAAGGAGAGGAAGGAAAGTGAGCAAACCAAGAAGTGCTAGAAACAAAAGTAAGAGAAGATTGAAATGAACAAAATTGAGATGATGCCAAGTGACCTTGTGATCCTCGAAGTCATTCTAGGACCGTTAATTATTGGTAGGTGCATTGCACACAATATGATATTTTTAGCTGTTAAATGCCTTAACGCTAATGTGATGACCTTAATTTGTTCCTTTTTTATCTCAATTGAGCAGAAGGGTGGTTGGTTTGTGGTATTAAAGTAACTCATCCATACAACACAAGATAAAAGAGGAAGGTAGCCACAGCTAGCAAAGACTTGAACACGGGTGTTTCTGATCCCTTAAGGAGAGGGTTGAGTCAGAATCTGAGTTGAAAGAAGAGATTTTTTAAGGTTGAAAGGACAAATGGCCGTAATATACTAACCCTAGATTAGCGGGCGTCCTCCACCATTAGTTCCCACTAATTACACTGAAAGCCTTTTCACTGTTTCACCCCCTGTCAAAAGTCCAGAATATCTCCCCACAATCTTTTCACATTGCACCACCTAGAACCACCTTATATCCTGCTTCTTTGACCACTCATGTTTTGGTACCTCTTCCACCAGCTATTTTTCTTTGATCCTGTAGTGAGGCTATGTTCAAAGGCCCCGATGCCCAACACCATGTTCTAGAACTAATTTTCAAGTCTGGGGTCAATACTCTTATGCTCCTCGTTTTGAGCCTCTGTATGAAACTGAAAAGCCTGATAAGGCAGTGGAGCTAGATAAGATATCCAGGAATATAAAAATCTTATAGCAGTCTATAAGAAACATGCAAGGGATATGGAGCAAGATGAGCGTGTCCTACGAAGACTAGTGCTTGTTTCCTGATATCCAACTGTCTGATGGGTTTAAAATGCCAAAATTTGATTTGTATGACAGACGTGGAGATCGCGTGGCCTATCTGAGGGGTTATTGCAACAAAATGAGAGATGTTTGCGGGAATGACGAACTGTTGATGGTGCATTTCAGTGGGAGCCTGACTAGGGCAACTTTGGAGTAATATACTCGTCAAGATGTTGGTAAGTGGCATACATGGGGTGACATAGCTTAAGATTTTTGTTCGGCACTATCAGCACAATGCAGACATTATCCCAGACCGCTCCTCACCATCTCGGATGGAAAAGAAGCCTAAAGAAAGTTTTAGGGAGTTTTGGTTCAGATAGAACGAACAAGTTGCTCGGAACAATCCTCCCATTAATAGAAAAGATGTTGCTGAGCCCCGCCAATGACAAGATCCAGTGGGCATTCTTGCTAAACACCTTCAACCTCAATACCAAACCTTATGAACATCCCCAAACTCCACAATCCATCCCAGTATTATCCTCCAAACAACATCCGACCATCTGTCCAACCATTAGATCACTCCCTACAATGAGCACCAGTATCCCAAAATTCTCGTGTGCCTTCACAACATTTTCGAATATCCAACAGCCTAGAAAATAGGGGCAGAAAGGGGAATAAAGGCAAAGAAACTGTTTCACACCAATCGGGGGGTCCTGCAAGCTTGTTTGAGAAATAAAAGCATTGCGACATGATTGCACCTAGTTCTTTTGCGAGAAGAATAGATGGAAAGAATATCAGCGATATAAATGCTGAAGTTGTAAAAGAAATATTGTGTGTGCTTTTCCTTTTTTATTTCAAGTTGCATGTGTTGCGTTTATACCATTCGATACCCTTTTGAGCATGTATTGATTTCTTTAACTTCCCTTATTTTGGAATCAAATTAAAGTCATACAAAAAAAGGGTTCATGTCCCTATAGGTTTATTTTAGAAAGTTCAATCCAAAAGGAAAATTCAAAAAAAAAGAAGAGATAAATAAAAAAGGGAAAAAAGAAAAAAAGAATGAAAAAGAAGGAAAAAAAAGGAAAAAAAAGGGGAAAAGAAAAAGGAAAAATAGTAACAAAAAGTAGTCTTGTGAACTATGTTTGACCTGATTCTTATCACCACAACATACGTAGACAGCCTTACGATCCGGTCACACCAATAAAATATTTTATAATCCCACGAAGTCAAAATTGGGGAAGTCTTTCTTAGTAACTCCATCAAAAGGAGAAGAAAAAAAAGGAGAAAAGAATCAAATTCTCTTATTTTAGAAATTGGGGCAAAGTTTTTAGAATAGATTCCAAAAGTTGTAAATAAATTAACCCCGTTGTTAGGGGTGGGCGTTCGGGCATTTCGAATTGCATGAAATTTCGGTTTGGATTTTCAGTTTTCGGATTGACAAAATGACAATCCAAATCCAATCCAAATAAGTTCATATTGGATCGGAGTTTTTAAGTTCGGTTTCGGAATAATCGTTTTGTATATTTTGAATTTTCGGTTTTGAGCTTATAACTTGAGATGTTTTTTCTTTTTACAAAATGGAATATCCAAATGAAGTACTTATATTAAACTGTCTGAAAAGTTCTTCATTTTCACCACAATCATCTAAATGAAATATTAAAGCAATAAAATTATTATATAAAATAATAGTAATACCATGTCCAAATAGAAAATAATCTCATAGTAACTTAGTAATTAATATTGAATATATATGATAATATCTAACGCATAGGGTATCGAACTTATTACTATTGACATATGGATAATGGACTAAATATAAAGTATAAGAATCTTGGATTTTCGGATATCCAAAAATTTGAAGTACCAAATCCAATATCCAATCCGAAATTCAAAATTTTAAAATATTATATCTAAAACCCAATCCGTAATCCAAAAATCGAAACAAAAAATCCAAGAAATTCAAATTTCGGTTTGGATTTCGGGTTTGACCAAAGTATGCCCACCCCTACCCATTGTCTTAGTTATTTTGAGCCTTTATGATATCTTTTCTTTTCCTGTCCAAAAGCCACATTATAGTCCAAAAAAGATCTCCCAGGTAATCATTAGAGTGCTGAGTTTAGACATGTCAAGAGTATATGATGTTTTTACCATGGTTAATGCCTTGTCATCTGCAAATTCAGAGAAAATAAAAAGAAAAGAACAAAATGATAAAGTCTTATTGGTGAAAACCTTCACAAGTACCATAAGGCGATTGTGAGTTGAGATAAAGAACAAAATGAGAGAGGCTTGATGGTGAAAACCCTTCAGACACTACAAGTTGAATAAGGATCGTGAATAAGATTGGATAATCGGAGTATTGAAGCCCAGTTTCATAGTTTAGGCGTATAATAAGAGTTGAACATCAAACTTTCTTGACAGATTAGGCCACTTAATCCAAAGGCGTATGTCATGGTCATTAGAATTGGTATGCACATCTCATAAGTTTCTACTTTGTAATTTTCTTGTTAAGTATTATCTCTTTTCATTGTCCTTTACTCTATTTCTTTTGTCTTATTTACTTCCTCTTCCTGAGTCTGTTTTTTCAGAATAAGTGAGAAATGACTTCAAAATTTGCCACAAGCTTCCCAATTGCACAAAACAGGATCTGGCTAGCACATCAAAGTGGCATAAGTCAGGAAAGAACATCAAGCGCATCAAGTTTTGGTATTCATGTGAAATATAAAGGTTCGGTAAATATCAGATCATGAGAAAAATGCAACAGATAGATGATGTTGGATTTGAAAGGATCAGAGAAATTTTTTGTGATAAGGGTGATAAAGAAAGTGGTTAGTCAATAAACAAGTAAGGTCTTTCGAGATGAAATCAAAGTTATCATGGGAAGTGAAGAGGCAATCGCCCTCAAAATCAAGGCCACAAACAACCCACCATATTTAAATTCACAATTTTTCTTTGATTAAAACAGGAGCAGAAAATCTCATTTGTTTCGGAGAAACCCTCCGTGTGGAAAGCTGGTGCTAAACAGGTTCGGCCGTAAGTTTTTAGGACCTTCCAGGATAACAAGATTTATTAAATTTTGACACCCTCACAAATGACAAGGTCTGATGAGAGTTCTACCTTTTGAAAAATATAATCTAGTTTTCAAGTTTTCACTTTTGAGGTGAGATTTGGTTTGAAATCTTCAAGATAAGGGAATTTGGTTTAGGATTTCTTTCGATATCAAGAGTCGATTAACACTCACGGATGTTCCCGATATCAAAATGGGGCAAAAAAAGTATTATTTTGTTTTGTCTGTTTTGTTGTAATCATGTTCAAAGGAAAAGCAGTTTCAAGAAGAGGGCAGTTCAGGTTCAACAATCAGGCGCCCACCTGGAGAACAAGGGAAGACAGTTCACAGGCCAATCAGTTTCGAAGGAAGATAGCTCAAGTTCATCATCAGGTGCTCACCTGGAGAACAAGGAAGACACTTCAAGTTTCAAGGAAAAGCAATTTTTAAGGAAGACAATTCAAGTTTAGCAGTCAGGCGCCCACCTGGAAAAAAAAAGAAAAAAATTCAAGTTTCATAGGAAAGAAGACGATTCAAGTTTAGCAATCAAGCACCCACTTGGAGAGCGAGGAAACACGGATTAAGTTTGAAGGAAGACAATTCGAGATCAACAATTAGGCGTCCTCCTAAAGTGAGGGAAACTGGTTTGTGAACAACTAATTTTTGACCACACCCAAATTCTATACTATTTTAATGTAAATATCTTTTAGTTCTAATATTAATATTTTAAATTTTTATCTTACTCTTAATAGGTTTTATTTAAAAAAATACAAAAAAAATATTCACATTCTTAAAGTACAATATTTGTTCCTATGTTTAAATAGAATATATATATATGGTTTCCTGTAATTTTAAATGTAGTTATAGTAGTATTTTTATTAGTATAATTTAAACTTTTGTGTAAATATTGGGTCTTCTTATTTATTTTATATAGTTTTCTTTAAGTCTAAAAGTAGTTAGCTAATATTTTTAACTATGCATTTACTTTCTCTTTTTGTCATTTACAAAAAAATATATTATTAATATGTAAAGCTATCTTAAAAAAATATAAATGTAACAAAAGAACAAAAAATCTATATAAAAAGAGATTAAATATTTCTCAAAAACAAAAAAAAAAAAGACAACTGAACACTCACGTCCCCAATCTTCCAACTTCCCATTTCGTTTTGCTAAATTCTCCTCTCCCTTACGTCCCTTTTCCCACTTTCCCACACAGCACTACTGTCACGATCCATTTCCGTAATAGGTCATGAAGGAGCCTGTCATCATCGTCAGGCAAGCCAACGCAGAAACATCTCTAAAATTCTTATGTTATTTTAACCAGGAAATAAGAAAGAAAAAACAATAGATACTCAATTTTTTTATTTAAAACAAGAAGCGATCAATAATCTAAATAATTGATTATACAACCCAAAATATAAGTCTACCAATGTGTGTGCCAAGATCTGGAGTCACAAGTATGTGCATCTAGTAGAATGTACAAAAGAATATCTCTATCCTACTGTCTGAGATAGAAAAAACAAGAAAGTAAAGAAAGACTCCATCCGGTTGCTGAACGGCATAGGAAGGAAGCAGCTCACCGTGGAAGTCTCAGTCACTAGTTCAGGGGCGCGCACCAGACTGGTAACCAGATGCACCTTCCTCGGATCTTGTACAATTAAGTACAGAAGTGTAGTATGAGTACATAAATAATATGTACCTAGTAAGTATCCCGTCTAATATCGAAGAAGTAGAGACGAGAGCTCGACTTGATACTTTCTAAGGTTAAATATATAATGATGTGCTATGCTAAGCATGAGAATCAACAATAATCAACAGTTTATAGTGAAAAGCAATAATCATGTTCTTGTCCATGTTTCAATTAACCATTAACACTTTTCAAATACTTAGAAAGAAAACATGTCTTGTATGAGCTCCAATAAATATATCATGCGCAGTCATGCCGAGGTCGACGGCCCGCTCCAACAGAAAATAAATTATGTACTTCTGAGAGTCGAACAACACGAACCATAGATGCATCTATTTACACCAAAGCAATCGGTCTGATATACAGATACCAAGAATACACACGAAGGTGCCTTTATATATAAATAAATTCTTACAAGGATTTAACAAGTTCACATATTCACTTTTATTTCTCCCAAGTCTTTAGAATATTATAAATGACCATATTAGCAAGTTACTATAGAGATAATCACAAATTAGGCATGATGTGAATCCTAACTACCTAAGCAATTGATATTATACTAGCTATGTACGGATTCTCGTCACCTAGTACGTATGTAGCTCCCACATTTTATAGAAAATTCTCAGTTATTATACCTACGGGGATAATTCCTTTTTATAAGGTTAGAAAGGAGACTCACCTTGCTCCAATGCGCACTTCCAAATGCCAAGAACAAGCCCTCAACTCGGAGCCGAACGATTCCAAAGTAGTTAAATGAGGTGATAACTAGTCAATATAGGCTTACAAGATCGAATTCTAGCTATTTAAGCGACTTTCCAACCTTTTACACAAGTTTCCTAAATTCCGACCCCCAGGCCCACGTGCCTAGACTCCGAGATATTTCGAAGGAGGTTGTTCTCTGCAACCTAAGGATCAATAATATATGATTTCTAGTTCATTTCACAAAAAATTTTGATAAGTTTTATTAAAACCCTAGGTCTAGTTCTAACCCTTTGATCCAAGTTTTTAGTGTTTAATGTACCTAATGTACGAGTATTTAAACTAAAGATGGGTGGAAATAACTTACCTTACAATGCTAAGTGGAGACCTCCTCTCAAAAGCTCCCAAATTGCCAAAAGGATGTGTGTAAAATGTGATAAAAATGTTCTTGAGCTCGAATTAAATGAACTCACTGCCCAGCGAACTTCCGCATCTATGGTCAGGGGACCACATCTACGAAAGATGGGCCGCACCTGCAAAATTGGGCGAAAATGGCTGGGACCGCTCTTGCGATCTGTGGCCTACATCTGCGGAGCCGCTTCTATGGCTAGGGAGCTGCATCTGCGGTTCCTTGCCTGGCTTCCCAGCATCTCTTCTACGATAGAATTACCGAACCTGCGGTTCCGCATCTGTTGTTCTTAAAGTTATGCATAAGTAGCAACTTCAGCCCTTTATCAAATTTCCTACTTCACTCGAGCCTCATTCTTTTGACGTTCGGGGCTCCTGAGCCCCATCCAAATATACTGACAAGTCTAAAATCACGAGGCGGAAATACTCGAACCCTCAGAGCACCCGAAATAATGCTAAATCTAAGAATCATCCCCTAAAACCAATTGAATCGAACTTATGAATCTTCAAGTTTTTAATTCTCCTATAATGGGTCTAAACGCCCTTGAACTACTCGGGTTGACAACAAATTTTATGGGCAGGTCTTAAATGATATTTCGGACCTGTACAGGGCTTCGAAACAAAAATACGAGCATGATACCTAGGAATTTAATGATTATTTAATTTCTTTAATTCTTTGAAGCTTCAAATTAACAATTTCTAACAAAAATTCACTACTCGGGCTAGGGACCTCGAAATTTGATTCCGGACATACACCCAGGTTCTACATTTCCCACGGACCCTCCGAGACCGTAAAATCATGAATCCATGTCCGTTTTCCCAAAAAGTTGACTGAAGTCAACTTGTTCTTATAAGTGAATTCTAAAGGAATAATGGGCACATTTCACTCAAAACTTCTTCCAAATCCCGAACTAACCATCCCTGCAAGTCGTAAATTAGTTAAAGCAAGCACGAGAAGTTTTATTTATGGGATCGGGGTTCAAAAAGGCAAAACGACCAGTCAGGTCGTTAGATTCTCCACCTCGTAAACAAACGTTCATCCTCGAATGGACATGGAAAAGTACACGAACTTCTGAATAAATAGGGATATCTGCTCTGCATGTCCTCCTTGGACTCCCAGGTCGCCACCTCAACTGGTTGACCCCTCCACCGGACCCTCACCACAGAAATATCTGGGACCTCAACTGGCACTCTTGTCTATAAATAATGGCAGCTGGCTCCACCTCGTAAAACTCTCATCCAGCTGGATAGTACTGAAGTCCACCACATGGGATAAGTCGCCGTGATACTTTCAAAGCATCGATACATGAAAAACTAGATTAACTCCCCATAAACTAGGGGGTAAAGCAAACTCATAGGCAACCTCTCCAACTCCCCTCAACACCTCAAAGGGACCAATAAACCTTGGGCTCAACTTGCCCTTCTTCACAAACCTCATAATGCCCTTCATTGGCGAGACCTTCAAGAGAACCTTCTCGCAAACCATAAATGTACATCATGTGCCTTCTAATTTGCGTAACACTTCTTTATGGACTGAACTGTGCAAAGTCTCTCCAAAATCAACTTCACCTTATCCAAGGCATCCTATACCAAATCTTTACCAAGTAACTTAGCCTCACCGAGCTCAAACCACCCCACAGGAGAACGACAACGTCAAGCATATAAAGCCTCGTATGGAGGCATCTCTATGCTGGACTGATAGCTGTTGTTGTATGCAAACTCTGCTAAAGCCAATACTTGATGCCACTGCCCCCAAGGTCAATCATACATGCTCTAAGCATGTCCTCTAAAATCTAAACTGTGCGCTCTGATTTCCTGTCGGTCTGAGGATGGAATGTTGTGCTAAGCTCTAGACGGGTCCCCAACTCACTCTGAATAGCAATCCAGAAATGGGAAGTGAATTGAGGGCCTCGGTCTGATATGATAGAAACTGGAACACCATTCAGCTGGACTATCTCCCAAATATAAATCTGAGCATACCTCTCCACTGAATAAGTAGTAGCCACAGGAATGAAGTGAGCCGATTTGGTCAACCTATACACAATGACCCATACTAAATAAAACTTCGGCAAGGTCCGCAAAAACCCAACTATGAAATCCATGGTGATGCACTCCCATTTCAACTCTGGAATAGGTGTCCACTGAAGTAGGCCACCCGGCCTCTTGTGCTCATACTTGACCTGATGACAGTTCAAACATCTAGCTACGTACTCCACGATATCCTTCTTCATTATTTGCCATTAATAAAATTGCCTCAAGTCACGATACATATTCGTAGCACCCGGATGAATGGAATACCTCGAACATTGGACCTCCTCTAAGATCCTCCTACTCAGATAATCAATATTAGGAACACACAGACGGCCTTGAAGTCGCAACACACCATCCTTGCCAATAGAAGCCTTCTTGGCACCTCCCTAAAGTACCGTCTCTTTGAGACCGCCAAGTGTGGATCATAGAACTGTCGGGCCTTGATATGCTCCAAAAATGAACATTGAGCAACCACACATGCTAGAACTCAGCTGGCTCTGAAATATCCAACCTCATAAGTCTATTAGGCAAGAACTGAATGTCCAAAGCTAGTTGCATTTTCTCTGCTGGAATGAATTCCAAACTACCCATACTCTTCGCCTTTCTGATCAATGCATACGTGACCACCTTTGCCTTGCCCGGATGATAAAGAATGGTAATGTCATTATCCTTTAGTAACTCAAGCCACCTGCTCTACCTCAAATTACGATCTTTCTTCCTGAATATGAGCTGCAAGCTGCAATGATCGGCATAAACCTCACATAACGCCCCATACAAATAATGCCTAAATATCTTAAGAGCGTGAACAATCACCGCTACCTATAGATCATACACATGATAATTTTTCTCATGAACCTTCAGCTAACGTGAAGCATATGAGATAACCCACCCCTCATGCATCAATACACATCCTAAACCAACACGGGACGCATCGAAATATACCGTATACATCCGTAAGTCGGAAGGCATCACAAGAACTGGTGTTGTAGTCAAAGCCGTCTTGAGCTTCTAGAAATTCTCCTCACAATCATCGGACCAACGAGTGGGGCACCCTTCTGAGTTAATCTAGTCAAAGGGGTGCAACAGATAAAATCCCTACACGAACCGCCGGTAATAACCTGCTAGCGCCCCTAGGAAGCTCCTGATCTCGGTCATTGAAGTAGGATGTGGCCAACTCTGAGATGCGTCAATCTTCTTGGGGTCTACCTTAATACCCTCTCCTAACACAAAATGCCCCAAGAATGCAACTAACTCTAGCCAAACTCACACTTGGAGAACTTAGCATACAACTTATGGTCTCGCAAGGTCTGAAGCACTACTCTCAAATGCTGCTCGTGCTCCCCCAGGCTACGTGAGTATATCAAGATGTCGTCAATGAAGACGATAAAAATGGAACCAATATAAGGCCTGAATACCTTGTTCATCAAATCCATAAATGCCACTGGGGCATTAGTCAAGCCAAAGGATATCAACAAAAACTCATAATGGCCATATCTAATTTGGAATGCAGTCTTCGGAATATTTGAGTCCTGAATCTTCAACAGATGATACCTTGACCTCGAGTTGATCTTAGAGAACACCCTAGCACCCTACAAGTGGTCAAAAAAATCATCAATACGAGGCAGCAGATACTTGTTCTTGATGGTGACTTTGTTCAACTGGCGGTAATCAATGCACATCCGCGTAGTACCATCCTTCTTACAAATAACACTTGTGCACCCAAGGCGACATACTGGGCCTAACAAACCCCTTCGCCAACAATTCCTCAAGCTGCTCTTTCAACTCCTTCAACTCCTTAGGAGCCATATGGTATAGTTGAATAGATATAGGCTGATGCCTGGAGCCAAATCAATATAGAAATCAATATCATGATCTGGAAGTATGCTAGGAAGATCAGAAGGAAAAACATCGGCGAACTATCGAACTACTAGGACTGAATCAATCGTCGGAGACTATGCTGTGGTATCTCGAACATAAGCTAAGTAAGCCAAACAACCCTTCTCGACCATATGTCGAGCCTTCAGGAAGGAAATAACCATGTTCGGCGTATCAACTATGGAACTCTTGCACTCCAACCTCAGCAACCCTGGCATCACTAGTGAAAAGGTTTTGGCACGACAATCTAGGATGGCATGATATGGAGATGACAAATCCATGCCCAGGATGACCTTAAATCGATCATATCAAGCAACAGAAGATTAGCTCTAGTCTTGAAACCATAGAATGTGACCATACAGGACTAATAGACCCAATCCACGACCACAGAATCACTCATAGGAGTGGACACATGAACATGAGTGCCCTAGGGCTCAGGAGAAATAACAAGGAAATGAGTAAAAGGAGATGATACATATGAATAAGTAGACCATGGATCGAATAATATCGAAGCATCCCTATCATCTATGAAAATAATACCTGTGATGACGGAATATGAGGCCAATGTATTTGGCCTGGCCGGAAGGGCATAGATCTGTTTGGAGCGCCGGCTGGCTGGCCTCTATTCGACTGAGCAGTAGCTGGCTGGCCTCTCCCTGCCTAACCTCCACCTCTAGGATGACCCCTGCCAGCCTTCCCTCCACCTCTAGGTTGCTGGGCAGCTAGTGCTAAAATCATGGGCTGCTGACCCTACTGTACTGCCTTGCCCCAAAGTCTGTGGAGGCATCTCCTCATATGACCAGGGTCTCTGCACTCAAAACAACCACGCAATGCGGCAACCTACTGCTCGGAGGGCTGACTCCGAAAATCGATAGATCCACTAGAAAAAGCCCGGATAGTCGGTGCGCGGTATGAACTCTCTAGTATAGCACTAAAATAGGAACTAGAAGAGTTCGGAGGACCTGAATACCCGTTGGAGAAACCCTAAATAGCTGGTGGGCGATAAGAACTCTCTGGCATGGCACTAAAATAAGGGCTTTCTGGAGTAACCTGAGCAGGTGATGGTGCTGAATGTAGGGGCCTGCTGGGCTGACCCCTCCCGAAGTGGCCTCTACCCCTGGCTAGGGCACCTCTGAACTCTCCTGAAAATCTAACCCTCTTATCCTACTGCATTTGCTCTCTACCCCTCTAGCGGTACCCCTAAATCCTCCGAGCAATGTCAATCACTAGATGGTACCTAGTACCCATCTCCACCTCTCGGGCTATGATCGATTGGATAGTAGGGTGTAACCCTACAACAAATCTATGCACTCTCTCAACCTCTGTGGGAAGTATCTTAAGTGCATGGAAAGACAACTTAGAGAACCTTGTCTCATAATCAGTCACCGATATCTAACTTTACTCAAGATGCTCAAACTGATACCGCAACTCTTCTCTCTCAGAGGGTGGAATGTATCGACCTAGGAATAACTGTGTGAACTGACCCTAAGTGAGGGGAGGAGAACCCGCTGGCCCAACAAGGACATAGGACTGCCACCATCTACGGGACCTGCCCTCCAGCTAAAAAGTAGTTAAGTCAATTCCATATAACTCGAATATCCTCAAGTTGTGCCGTCTATCTCTACACCTATCGAGGAAGTCATGGGCATCCTCATGTCGCTCACCCCCAAAGATAGGAGGGTGAAGTCTAGTCCATCTGTCCAATAACTTTTGCGGATCTCCATCCGCAGCTGGCTTGGGCTAGGGTGTCACTGCAGTAACTGGCTGAGGCCCATCTACAGGCAGGGTACCCGCAGTCTTATATACTACAGGTGCATGGCCTGGAGCCTAAGCAGTAGGGGTCTGTGCTACCCCGCTCGCCTGTGAAGTAGTTGGATCTACTAGAAATAAACCAGCTTGGGTCATAGTATCCATGAACTGTGGTATCATAAAATCTATCAAGGTAGGCTCGACTGCGGGAACCTCGCCCTGCTCCTGCACAATAGGATCTCACGCAGGATCCACTAGTGATGCTAGTGGAATAGCTCTAGAATGCCCCCGTCCCCTACCACGGGCTGGTGCCCTCCCCCAGCCTCTGCCTCGACCTCTAGCGATAGGGGGAGTAGCTATGCCCGGTTCTGGAACATCATTCATTTGTGTACTCACCATCTGTGAGAGAATAAAAGAGGAAAATTTAGTATACCAACCACTGCATGATAGAAAGTGAATAAATAGTAGACTTTCTTAGTGCCTTATAGACTCTCGAAGATAAATACAGACGTCTCTATACCGATCTTTAAGACTCTATTAGGTTTGCCCATGACATGTGAGACCTACGTGAACCTAGTGCTTTGATACCATGTTGTCACGACCCATTTTCGTAATAGGTCATGAAGACGCCCGACACCGTTACCAGGCAAGCCAACGCAGAAACACCTCTAAAATTCTTATGTTACTTTTATTAGGAAATAAGAAAAAAACAATATATACTCAAATTTTTTATTTAAAACCAGACGTGATCAATAATGTAAATAACGTGATTATACAACCTGAAATATAAGTCTACCAATGTGTCTGCCAAGATCTGAAGTCACAAGTATGTCCATCTAGTAGAATGTACAAACGAATATCTCTATCCTACTGTCTAAGATAGAAAAAATAGCAAAGTAAAGAAAGACTCCATCCGGCTGCTGAACGGCATAGGAAGCAATATCAAATATAATTGGTTCCAAAGATTAATCCCCCGCAAATCATGCTGAGGTCGTACGGTCCGGTCCAGTATAATATTGAAACTGTGCACTATCGAGGGTCGAATGACACAAACCATAGATGCATCTATCAGCTATCGAGGCGTTCAGCCCGCTCCACAAATAGAAAATACTTTAAAGAAACACAAATTCTCAATAACAATCAAGTGTTCCCTTCAACACTTCAAGTAAGTGAAATTTAACCTTTTAAAATCCTTTTTATCAATTTCAAATATGATTTAAGAAGTTAACTTGAAAAGTAAGGGTGAAAACATTTCAAGTATAGCATGATATGGGTCCTAGACTACCTGGACAATACCATAATTAATAGCTACGTACTGACTCTTGTCACCTCGTACGTATGTAGCCACCACAAATAGCAACACATGTTAATTAATTTACCTAAGGGTTTAATCCCCACTTATAAGGTTAGATAAGATACTTACCTTGCCTCAAAGCCTAATTTTCGATCAAAGATTGCGCCCAAACCCTCAATTCGGTGCCAAACGACTCGAAACAAGTCAAATATTATATAAAATAATAAATACATGTTCAAAAGTTTATATTCTAACTATCAAAGTAATTTCTCAAGCCTATTTGAAGAATCCCAAAAGTTCACCCCCGGCTCACGTGCTCAAATTCCAGAAAGTTTCGAAGAAAGTTGTTACCCATAACCTCATGAACTCAAATACAAAATTTTTACTAAATTCCATCACCAAACTAGTGGTCAAATCTCATTTTTATCCAAAACCTAGGTGTTTCATCTAAACCCTTGATTTACCAATTTTTACATGTTGATCTACCTATAATCTATGTATTTAACTTATGTTGTGGAGAAATTACTTACCTCAAAGTGCTAGCTAAAACTCATCTTCCAAACACTCCAAAAATTACCCAAGGGGAGAAATAAAATAAGATAAATGGCCTAAGTCATGTATTCAATAGAGCTGTGCACGGGTCTCAGGTGTCGTATTTGCAACATCTGGTTTACTGCGAAGGTCGCAAATGCAACAAGTCCATTGCAAATGCAAACCTAGGCTTCTACTTCCAAGGTCGTAAATATGACGAAGGAGTCGCAAATGTGGACAGTGCTAAGGTTGCAAATGCGATCAAAGCTTCGCAAATGCGAACACTGCCCTGGTCAATCTTCTTCACAATTGCGAAGCCTTCCTCGCAAATGCGAGTTTGGCAATTGCGAACAAATTCTCGCATTTGCAAGACCTACAACAGCTGCCAAGAAATACCAGAAAAACGTAAGTTTTTCTCATCCTCCCCAATGTCCGAAACTCACCTGAGCCCTCGGGGCGCCAGACCAAACACCCAAACAAGTCTTAAAATATCATAAAAACTCACTGGAGCATTCGGAACACTAAAGTAACATCCAAAACCATGAATTGATCGCCAAAACACATAGATTAACTCATGAATTCAAAAACTTCATAAACTAATTTTGCACATCAAATTCTTATAAAATCAACTCTAGATGATGCTAAATTTTGCGTGCAAGTCCTAAATGACATTAGGACCTACTCCAACTTTCGAAATTTGAATAAAACCCCCATATCAAAAAGTCCACCTAATAAGTGGGGATTTTTTATAGCTAATTTGCTCTCTTTTACTTGCGTTCTAGCTCAAAAAATGCTTAAATGTATTCCCGAAACTAACAAAATATGCTTACTTGTAGGATGGAAAACAAACAAAAGACGTCAAAATCAACTCATAAATGAGTCTAACGTAAACAAGAACCAAAATAGGGCAAAAGAGCTAGCAGTGCGGACTGCACAATTATAGTGCGGCCATAGAATAAAGATTCAGAGAGTGGTTTTTGGCCAACTGAGGGAGTGCAGACTGCACTAAAATTGCATGGCCGCATCCTACTTTATGCATATCGCAAGAGTGAAGATTCAGAGAGCTGTATAGTGAAGAAGTGCAGACCACATCACTTCTGTGCGGCCACAGAAGCCCATTGTGTGGATTACACCAGAGTTATGCAGCCGCACAACCTTCGCAAAGGCATTTTTGTCAGATTTTTCAGCTAAGTATAAATAGTATTTTTGTCATTTTTAGGTTAAGTTTAGTTTACAGAGGTGAACCTGAGTGGTTTTCTTTACTTTTTTGAGTAATTTTGTAATAGTTTGACTTCTTAACATTAGATTTTCTTTGTTTAATCAATGATTATGCATTCTATCTTAATTTTTTCTTTGAGTAATTATAGTGCATTTCTTTATCTTTAGCTGGGGTTGTGGCTCAACACTAGTGTAGATACTTAATGGGTATTAAATTTTAAGGCTTGTTTGTGATTGGGTTACTGATATTTAGCCTTGTTCATGCTTAAATTCTAGAATTAATGGTTGCAAATATTGATTCGTGTCTTTTTTACCTAGTTTTTTCTTTAGAAAGAGAGACTAGGTTTAGGAAAACATGGGTAACAAGAAATTAGGGAGAACTCAAGAAATTCATAGCTCAATTAAAGGGTCAAATCTAGAGATAGTGAGACCTGACTTGAGCATATATCACTTGGTTTGTGCAATGCCCATGTGGGTTTGAAAAGGCCAAATTGGGCAAAATCACTCAAACTACCGAGAGGTATAGAGTGAGAAATTCCATGTGATTGCTATACCACGACCCCAATAAATCAAACTTGCCCTATAATTTACAACCTGTTAGGTAGCTACCTAGGTGGAAGTCATGATCCTAGATTCTTTTATCATTTGAAAACCAACCAAAACCTAAAACGTTGTTTTCTAGTTTATTACTTGCAATAATTAGATAAAAATAGAAATAGAAACATCCAATGAATATGTGGAAGTACGAATTGAGGCACATCAGACGCCTACCCTAATTATATACCTAGTCCCATATCTAACTCCCTAAGGAATCGACCCCGGCCTGTGTTGGAATTTATTATTACTTCGACCGACTCACTACCTAATTATAGTATGAGTTTGGGCGAGAACACCACCCTCGGTCGAACTTTGCAAAACTTCGATTTTCAACTATTGCCAAAATGACCCCGAAACGACCTATAGACCTCCAAATTCACTTCCAGGCGTCCTCCTAAGTCCAGAATTACCATAGAGCTATTTTCAGGCTCGGAATCCCATACAGACATCTATAATGTAAAGATCTACTTCAACCCAAATTTATGAAATTCACCCAAGATGCCAACTTTCACAAATAGGCGTCGAAATACTCTCAGTTCATCCAAAACCCAATTCGAACATACGCCCAAGTCCGATATCATACGAACCTTTACAACCATCAAATCCCGATTCTGAGGTCGTTTACTCCAAATATTGACAGAAGTCAAACTTAGCCTTTTAAGGAAACCTTAAGGAACCAAGTGTTCCGATTTCCACCCATACCCTTCCAAATCCCGAACTAACAATACCCGCAAGTCATAAAATAGTAAAAATACGTACTGAAAGTCTATTTAGGAGAACGAGATACTAGAAAGTAAAACAGCCGATCAGATCGTTACAAAATTAAATAAAGCCAGTTATAGTATAGCGTTAAGAGCAAATTGGTAAAATACAATCTTGAATAAAGATGAAATAGTAAAAGATGAGATATATTGTATTTGAGTTGTCAAATATTACTTTTTCTCTTTCATTTGTACCAACAAATGACATGTCCTTATAATTTTTCTTATATTAATGTTTTAATAAATATTAACTAAATGTTAGTATTTTAGACTTTAAATTGTCACTATCAAATGTTTAAGGGCAAGAAGCTAAACTTCTCATTCCCAAATTTCAAAAAGATCAAAATATTAATTTGTCAAATTTTAAAGAATAGTGGTAAAAGTATTTTTGTATTGTTTATTTTCAGTATTAGGTCATTAAAATATACACAATTTTCTTAAATATTCACTGAAAAATCCTCAAAATCATAATAAGGCATTTGAAATTTTGTCGGGATGGTTACTTTCGTTGTTGAGATAGTTTAATGGGGCCAGTATTCATCCTTTTTAGAAACTCATAATTTTTTGTTAATTTTATTTTATAACTCAAAAATATTATTTGATAATATCAATATGATTTTTACAAATTATATACTCCCTCCGGTCTAAAATAAGTAATTTTTTTGTTGTTTTCAAACAGATTAAGAAATTTACCTTTTAACATTAATTAGCAATGAAATTGACCATATTAACATTTGATATATCTTTATATAAGCACTCCTAACATATACCCCAATACTATTTACTCCAAAGGCAATGTAAGAAAAAAATAATCAATTCATTCTTGAAATTTAAAAAATTAGATATTTTGGACCACAAAAATGGGCAAAAATTATTTATTGTGGACCGGAGGGGATACTCATTAGTATGAATACACACGCAAAGTGTGTACCCTAAAAATGTAACAATCCAGCCAGTTATTTTGAGTATTTTAGCCTCGATCCCCTATTATTGCCTGCTCTATATTATATTTTTGGCCATGTGACTTGCGGGGGTGGTTGGTTTCGGATTTGGGAGTGTTTCGTAGTAAAGTGGGACATATAGTCGCTAAGTTGGAGGTTTAAGTTGCAAGGGTTGACCACAATTTGACTTTTGTGTAAATGTCTTTGGAATGGAGTTTTGATTGTTTCAATAGCTCCGTATGGTAATTTTGGTCTTAGTAGCATTTCCGGATGTTGATATGGAAGTCCATAGGTCGCTATAGCATGAATTGGCGAAAGTCGGATAAATGGAAGATTTTGAAAAGTTTGACTAGGAGTTGACCTTATTGATGTTGGAGTCGGATCTCGGTTCCGGAAGTTGGAATAGTTCTAACTGTCATTATAACTTGAGTGAAAAACTAAAATCAATTGTAGTTAGTTTAGTATGAATCGATATTAGTTTTGGAATTCGGAAGTTCATAAATTTATTAGGCTTGAATCAATGCACGATTCGTTATTCTAGTATTATTAGAGACAATTTGAGGCTTTGAGTAAGTTCGATCATGTTTTTTGACTTGTTAGTATATTTGGTTGGGGTCCCATGGGCTCGGATGAATTTCATATGGGTTTGGATTGTGTCGCACTCTTATTTAATGTTTCGACGTCGTTTATTTTGGAATAAAGGGTACCATATTGTGCAAACAACCTTTGATTTGTGCTTCAATTGAACTATCAGATCCGTATCATAATTACAGGACCATAGCAATAAGAATCGTTGCATTCCGAGAGTAAGGCGTATTTTCGTGTCAGAAAAGATTATTGTTTTTTTGGTGTTTGAGGGAATAGAGGCGAATTTCCTGGAGAGGTTTTTAAAACTGGGGGTTTCACTATTTTTAAAACAATTAGAGCTGGAAAGTTCGATTTGGGCATTTTCAGAGGCAAACTTTACAAATTGGACAGGGGTAAGTAATCTTAACTTGATTTTGATCCGTTATTCATGAATCTAACACTATCTCCAGCACCTACCTTTATGATTTGGGGATTGAATAGAAACTTTCCCAAACTTGATTTGAGGTTTTGAAGGCCGAATCAGAGTCGAAATTTAATAATTTTGATATGGTTGGATTCGTGGTGGAATGGATGTTCGAAATTTGTAACTTTTGTCGAGTTTCGGGGTATGGGGCTGGGTATGACTTTTTGGGTTAACTTTCTTGTTTTTCGTAGACATTGTGGCATTATTGAGTGGAATTGTTTTCTTAGCATTTGTTTATGTTATTGAATTATTTTTTACTATATTCGAGCCACTCGGAGTTGGATAATCGAGGGAAAGTCCTACTAGTTGATTGAATTAGCATGATTGGAGGTAAATAACTTGTCTAACCTTGTGTGGGAGAATTACACCTTGGGAATTGTATTAGTTATGATAATTGTGATATGTGAAAGTTGTACACGCAAGGTGATGAGTGTGTACAAAGGCTAAATGTGAAAATTGCCGATTTTAGCTATGTAGATTTCTTCCATGCCTCAATTGAGTTATCCTAGTATATGATATTCGTCATCATTAGTCTATTTTCACATGTTCTACTTGTTGTATCTCTTACTTGCTAATTACTATATATATTTAATTGAAGTTCTTGATTCCCTTATTATGTATTCATTATTTAATCGTTGAACCCTCACTTGAAGTTAAACTGTGAAATATCTAGTGGTTGAAATTGGTATTGAGTTATAAAGGTCGTGATTCAAATTAATCCAAAGTGTTAAGTTGTGAAATTTTATTTTGTTGAGTTATTCACTTCCAATTGTTATTGTTGAGATTGTGGGTACTATGTGGTTGAGCTATGGGCTCATTATGAAAATACAGTTATTGTTGATTTTTTTTTTGACAAGTTGTGATATTGGGCACTTGAGGTGCGATCTGTGGTATATTATGATATTGATACGCATGCGGGTGGTATAAGATTTTGGGATTGAAACACATGCGATGAGATATGGTGAGATTGATACGTGTGGCTAATAGGGGAACTTTTAGAAGTCATATGGTGTGATAAGGTGGGGTAAAACCCGGGATGCTATTTCAGGATAAGAAATTTTTAAAACTAAATGTGAAGGTTCCCGCGATGATATAAGAAAAGATTGTGATTTATATTTTGTCATTTGAGACTACGAGGCAATACCTCGGTAGTGACTCTTGTTGGCATTTCTTCATTTTTGCACCTCTCCTTAGTTGTTGTTTCCTTAGTATATTATTAATTATTTTCTCTGTGCTGCATTAAATTGCTTTAGTTCCGTGTATTCAAACTTGATATGCCATTTGTTGTTTAATTTTTATTATTGTCATTATTACACTATCTTACACTTGTTCAGTCTTTTATTTATCTCAGTAGGGCCTTGATCTGACCTTATCACTACTTTACCGATGTTAGGCTTGGCATTTGGTACCGTTGTGGTGTACTCATGCTACGCTTCCCCATATCGTTTTGTGCAAATCTAGGTATTTCCTACCTGACCAGGCATAGGTGAGCTAAGTTTGTAGGCGGAGACTTCAAAGTATATTTGCTGGCGTCTGCTGGACTCGGAGTCCCCCTCTACCTAAATTATTTTATTTTCTTTTCCTTTATTTGACTCTAATGTATAGAGATGACCGGTATCATTTCATAGAGTTTATGACTTATATTTCGCTGGATTTTGGGCGATTATGTATATGCTAGTTGTTGGATTTTAAGATTTTAATTATTATTTCAGTTATATTTTACATGGTGTTAGGCTTACCTAATCTTAGAGACTAGGTGTCGTCACGGCAATCATGACAAAAACTAGTTTTCTTAAATGTGTGAAAAAACGTGCAGCAATGTCAGGTACTGGAAAAAATGCTCTCTAGCTCTGGCAATTTGCGACAGAGGAGAAGACTTACTGCTTCTCACTCACGACCTCCTCCATGGCCTCGCCGGCCGGCAGCCAGCCACCTACAACGGCTGGTCAACCTTTGACGTTAAATACTCCCATGCAGGTAGCGCAATCCATTGTCGAGCCACTTCAGATGCGACGAGCAACTTTTGTGAATGGACAGCCTTTGGTAAAATTTACTGAGGCAGAGGTCTATCGAATGAACGTCATTGAAGGATCGCAATATGCTGGGGTGGGCAAATTTTCTTATGGATGGCCAGAGTTGCTAGAATTTCGAAGAATCATCCCAGCGCAATGTGGTATTAAGGGCGAATGCAATATTGGATTGCTAAGAGATAGATATATTTTGATTCGACTAACTTTGTGGCAAGACTATCTAGATTTTACGTCGAAAACTGTCTACTATGTGAAGGCAAAAGATGGCTTCGAATACCTGATGAGAACACTGTTATATGACTCAAAATTTAAGGTAGGAGAAGAGACGGCCAAGGTGATGGCTTGGATTTCTTTTCCCAATCTGTTACCTACTTTTTTTGTTAAAGAATGCTTATTTTCTTTAGCATCAGCTGTGGGTAAGCCATTACAATTAGATATGGCAACAGTTAATAAGACTCATCCAAGTTGTGCGAGAGTTAAGGTACTTGTCGATTTGTTACGTTAGATGCCAAAGAAGGTTTGAATGGACATCGAGAATGAAGCTACTGCAGAGGTCCGAACTGAATGGGTAAAAATTCAATGCGATTATCTACCTAAGTACTGTAAATCTTGCAAGTTACAAGGCCATTATGATTTTGAGTGTTCGAAATTACACCCTGAATTAGTGGTGCATGACAAGGAGAAGAATGAAGCAGATATTAGTGTGAGTGAAGCAGCTACTACTAGGAATGATTCAGTCAAAAACAAGGGTCCTATAATGATTCCTTCAAGTGGGAAGGTAGTTGGGAACGTTGTTGAACAGTGGAAGGAAGTGAGAGATAAACGAATAAAAAAGGGAACTACTGCTGTCCAGGTGAATACTACTATTACTGCTCAGGTGAATGAAACTATTAATCACTGGTCAATGAAGGAGTGGGAAAAGAATTGATGCTAGTTGACAATAATGCTGCTGAACCAGTGGTTACTGCTAACAAATTTACAGTTCTGGAGAATGATGCTGATAATAACATGGGGAAAGAGATAGAGGAGCATGAAGTTGTTAACTCTAATCGACAGTTGGCACAACAAGGGACTCCTCCTAGTTCAACAAGGAAAGAAGCTGCTAAATCACCAACAAAGACTCTGAACCCTAAGGCGCCAACTTTTAATCCTAATGGGAATGGGATGGAGAAACAAAAGGAACCCACTTCACAATGGGTTAATAGGACTTTTGTGCAGCAAAAGTTGGTTACAACGAACCAATCAAGCCAAGAAGTACCCTCGCAGGACACGTTTGCAACAGGAGTGGTTGATAAGATTATCGATAAAACCAAATTAGGAGGAAGATTGTGGGTTGATCAAATTGAAGATTGTTCAGAGGAAGAGGATAGTCATGCAGATGATGAGAGTGACAATATTGTTGATGATGTTTCTGAAGATCACCAACTTGAAATGAAAAAACAAAGTGTTAATGGAGATAATAGTAACAAACAGCTGAGCATTGACAATGTGGAATTAATAAAGCAGGTGGGAGATGAAGATGTGTCAAAGGATAAAACTAACGATGGAGTTATGCAGGAGGGTGAGGGTAATGATACAGCTAATCCTAAGGTACAGAACACTCTGGAAATTGATAAAAACCATGCTCTACTCAACCTTGCGATGAGGATATAGCTGGTGATTCAGGTGCAAAGGAGCTGCAAGAAAAGAATGTAGTTCCAAATATTAAAGAAGCAGGGTTGAAGGAGCTTAACAAGGATCAGCGTGCAACTGGCCCTAAAATTACTGGACAAATGCAGGATGCAAAGGGAGTATCTATACATGGTGGAATGGTAGAGCGGATGAGGACTGTATTTTTAAACATTTGGATCGATGCTTTTCCAACCTTGAATTTCAGCAGTTGATGCCTGGAATAGAGGTCACATATTTATCCAAAATAGGCTCAGATCACATTCTAATGTTGCTAAGCTTCAATCCAGATGCAACACCAATCAAGAAGTCGTTTAGATTTCTAAATTTTTGGGTGAAACACGAATCGTTTAAGGATGTCATCAAAGAAAACTGGAGTGCAGACTTCCATGCAAATCCCTTCACTTTATTCAATTATAAGCTTAAGAAGTTGAAGAAAGCACTTTCAACATGGAGCAAGGCTACCTATAGAGATATTTTTCAGAAAGTCGCAAGCTTGGAGGAAGTGGTTGTGGCTCATGAGGTCCAATTTGAGATGAATCCTACACATCTGAACAGAGAGAGATTACAGAAAGTGCAGGCTGATTTAACAAAAGTCTGGGCAATCCAGGAGCAATTTTGGAAGCAAAAATCCAGAATGCAATGGTTTCATGATGGTGATAGAAACACTAAATTTTCCCATGCACATGTAAATGGAAAAAGAAGGAGATTGCAGCCGAAACGAAACCAAGATATTAATGGTAATTGGCTTGAGGGCAACGACAAAATGGCTGAAGAGGCAGTACGCTTTTTCAGTGAGCAGTTTCGAGAACAAAGAGTCCCTACCACATTTGAAATACTTGATCACGTCCAGACTTTGATAGGTGATGAATAGAATAGAAAATTGATCGAACAACCAACGAGGGAGGAGTTTTAAAGGGCAGTGTTTGGGTTTAACGCAGAAAGTGCAGGAGTTCTCGATGGGATTAATGGATGTTTCTTTCAATCATTTTGGGAAATTGTTGGGGATGATATTGTTGACATGGTCCAGGCATTTTTTTGTGGACAAGAAGTACCTAGATTTATCACTCGCACAAATCTTATTTTTCTACCAAAGAAGAAGGAAGTGAAGACATATGGAGACATGAGGCCAATTAGTCTTAGCAATTTTATAAACAAGGTTTTCTCTCGAGTGATACAACAACAACAACAACAACAACAACCCAGTATAATCTCACTTAGTGAGGTCTGGGGAGGGTAGTATGTACGCAGACCTTACCCCTACCCTTGGGTAGAGAGGTTGTTTCCAAATAGACCCCCGCATCCTTCCCTCCAAGAACTTCCCACCTTGCTCTTGGGGAGACTCGAACTCACTACCTCTCGGTTGGAAGTGGGGGTTGCTTACCATCAGAGCAAGGTTATTTGAAAGGTTCACATACCTTCTCGAGTGATACATGAAAGGTTATTTGATGTTTTACCTAACTTAATCGCCGATGAACAAGCAGGTTTGTGAAGGGTAGAAGTATAGTGGAAAATGTATTGTTGACCCAAGAGATAATTACTGATATTAGATTGCGTACAAAAGCTGGACTTAATGTTGTGATCAACCTCGACATGACTAAAGCCTATGATAGGCTTTCCTGGCTATTCTTGGCCAAAACTCAAAGGAAAACGGGATTTTGTGAGAGATTTATTGGCATGGTGTTTGGCATCGTGTCAAATAATTGGTATTTAGTTCTTCTTAATGGGCAACCATATGGTATTTTTAACTCATCCAGAGGTGTAAAACAAGGTGATCCTTTGTCACCAACGCTTTTTATTTTGGCTGTGGAGGCTTTGTCAAAGGGTTTGAATGCGCTTCATATGAACTTGTATTTTGTGGCTTTGGCTTGCCCAAATGGAGTCCAAAATAAATCACCTATCTATGCAGAGGACGCTATCATCTTCTCCTCTTCTGATACTACTACATCTTTGAGGTTGATCATGGAAGTTCTTAATGCTTATGAAGAAGCATCCAGGCAACTAATTAACAAAACAAAATCTGCTTTTTACATGCACCATTCAACAACCCTGGAGGTTATTAATAAGGTTCTGAGAATTACTGGGATTGGGAGGAATGATTTTCCTTTCACATATTTGGGTTACACTAGGAGAAAGACGGAATTTTACCAAAGACTAATGACTAAAGTTCTTGATAAACTACAGGGTTGGAAAGGTAAAATGTTATCAATTGGAGGTCGAGCAGTCTTAATTTCTCATGTGTTACAAAGTATTCCGGTACACCTTTTGTCAACAGTTAATCCTCCTAATTTTGTGATAAACAAACCACACAAAATGTTTGCTCGATTTTTTTGGTGCAGCTCAATTGGTGGAAAGGGCATACATTGGGCTTCACGGAGATCCTTATGCTTACCTATTGATGAAGGTGGAGTGGGGTTTAGGTCGCTACATGATGTATCAAAAGCTTTATCTTTTAAGCTTTGGTGGAATTTCCGAACAAAACCTCCTCTATGGAGTGCGTTTATGAGCCAAAAATATTGCAAGAAATTAAATACGGTGATTGTTCCTTGGTGGAGGAATGGCTCTCATGTATGGAGCAAAATGTTACAATGCAGGGACATTATAGAGCGCAAAATATTATGGAAGCCAAAGATGGGATACTCTCAATTTTGGTTTGACAACTGGACGGGCTTATGTGCTCTTTATTTTAATGTACCACCTGATTTTCCAATTGATGAGACCATTAATAATATTTGCGAAGTTGTCAATGAAGATGCACGGGATGAGGCACGCTTGAGAACCCTAGTGCCTGAGGATCTTGCTAATCGCATTCTGGAGAACATTCAACCTCCCAGGGAACATGGTGTACTAGATAAGCATTTGTGGATGCTAGATTCCAAAGGTGAATTTACTGTTTCATCGGCATCGAACTACTTGAGGAGTAGATGTGATACTAGTTGGGCTTATAAGAACATGTGGGTGAAAGGTATTCCTTTCAAGGTATCATTTTTCATGTGTGGAAGATGTGGAAAGCAAAGTTACCTTTGGATGATGCAATAAGACGAATGGGATATATGGCTACCTCTAGATGTTGGTGTTATATCAATCCACAAAATGAAACCTTGCAAGACAGTGAATAAAAGAGGCGGGAAGATCACAATGAAGGGGGAAGTTTACATATATTTTCACCTGGTTCGAATCTGTATAGAGGAGAACTTGGTGGGAATTTTTTATACTAACTTTGTGTTCTTTTTTGCATGGCAATTTACTGTACTCATGCCTTATCTAATAATGAACTTTCAATTGGTGGTATTAGTACTAAGTACTCATTTCATTGGAAGGGAGTTATGGATATGCACAAGCATGAGAGCAAGGCGGAATGAAATATCTCGTCAATTCAAAAACATGGGCAGCCCTAATAGCTTGACATGCTAGCCATAAAAAAATTTTACAAAGTGAAGATATAAAGCAGGGCTAGAAAATGTGGAATCAAACAAAGAGAATCTAGAGAGTTTTGGGAGAATTAATTTTCTCGTATTGCTCACAAAAGTATATATAGAGTACAGAGAGGTATCAAATCCTACCAACTATAGGACTGTACAATAATGAAATAAATCAAATCCTACCAACTATAGGACTGTACAATAATGAAAGAATATTCTACCAATAATAAAAAGATACACACTATATATTCTAATACGCCCCCTCAAGATGGAGGGCTGGAGGACACGCCAATCTTGGACATCAGCAGAAGAAGCCGAGGACGAGATAAGTGCTTGGTGAGAGCATCAGCAAGCTGATCAGCAGAGGATACATGAGCAACACGAAGAGACCCATTCTGAACCAATTGACGAACAAAGTGATAATCAATGGAGATGTGTTTCATGCGCGAATGAAACACAGGGTTGGCACAGAGGTAAGTGGCGCCAATGTTGTCGCTGTAAATGACAGGAGTAGCCGGAAGAGGGACATGAAGCTCGCGCAGCAGTGAATGAATACAACGGACTTCAGCGGCAGCAGAAGCAATGGCACAATATTCAGCCTCAGTAGAAGAGCGTGCAACGGAACGCTGCTTTTTGGAGCTCCAGGAAATAGGATTAGGACCCAGAAAGACAACATAGGCACCAGTTGAGGAGTGGTCATCACAGTTTCCACCCCAATCAGCATCAGAGAAATAATGTAGAGGTATAGCAGATGAAGGACGCAGCCAGACTCCGAAGTCACGCGTCCCATTCAGATACCGGAAGAGGCGCTTAGCTGCACCCCAATGAGTGACAGTAGGAGCGTGCATGAACTGTGAGAGTTTATTTACAGCAAAGGAGATATCAGGACGAGTGAAGGAGAGATACTGGAGGGCCCCAAGGGCTTGTCGATAGGCGGATGCGTCGGCAGGGGCCGAGCCGTCGGCCAGATAAAGGCGGGTGGACGCCGCTGTTGGCGTCAGAACAGGGTTGGATTCCAGCAAATTATGACGAGTCAAAAGATCAACAACATACGTACGCTGAGAGAGAAAACACCCCTTGGAGCTGCGCAGAACCTCAACACCAAGAAAGTAGCTTAGATCACCCACGTCATTAAGAGAAAATTTAGTCTCAAGAGAGTCAATCACACGGTTCAAGAAGGCAAATTCATTACCAGTCAATATGAGATCATCAACATAAACCAAAAAGTAGGCTGTAATACCAGAATGCAGAAAGACGAAGAGCGAAGTGTCAGAGGTAGTGTTGACGAAACCCATGGCCAAAGGGCATTGGTAGAGCTCACTGTACCATGCCCGGGGTGCCTGTTTGAGACCATAAATAGCTTTCTGTAACTTACAGACATAAGATGGATAGGCTTTGTCAACAAAACCCGGTGGTTGTGCCATATAGACATCCTCTATAAGCCTCCCGTGGAGAAAGGAATTGTTCACATCAATTTGACGAAGAGGCCAGCCCTTAGATACAGCTAGACTGAGAATCAAACGCACAGTTGTCGGCTTAATAACCGGACTAAAAGTCTCCTGGAAGTCGACACATGGTCGCTGATGAAAGCCTTTCGCAACAAGTCGGGCTTTGAACTTATCCACATTATCGTCAGGCTTTCGTTTGATACGATAAACCCACTTGCAGCCCACAAAATTCTGTGAAGAATCAGAAGGAACAAAATCCCAGGTGCCATTCCGTAGCAGAGCATCAAACTCCAATGACATAGCAGCGCGCCAGCGCTCATCATACATAGCACTAGACAAAGTCTGAGGTTCTGTAACAGTTGGAGAGGATACAGCAGACATACCAAACTTCTTGTTGGGCGTAAAGATGTTATTTTTGCTGCGAGTTTGCATGTGATGACCACCCTGAGAGGATGAAGGTGGCGGCACAGTGGGTGTAACGGCGGCGGTGGCCGCTGGCGATGCCGTAAGAGGTGCTGGTGGCTCGGGCGTTGGCGACGGCAGTGCGTTCGGTGAAGGATCGCTAGTGGGAGCAGCGGCAGGTACTGGCGGAGGCAGCGGAAGGACTTCTAGGGTGACCGGAACGGGTACGGGTGAAGACTCGTGGTTAGACAATTTGGAGAACGGGAAGATATCTTCATGGAAGGTGACATGACGCGAGACGAAGATATTAGACGTTGAGGGATCAAAGCATAGATATGCGCTTTGAGTATATGAGTAGCCGAAGAGGACACTGGGACAAGATCTAGGTTCCTTTTTGCGTAAGGTGTAGGGCCGAAGCCAAGGGAAGCATTGACAGTCGAAGACACGCAGTTTGGCAAGGTTGGGGCGCCTATGGAAGAGAGACTCAAAGGAGGAGAGCATCGATATATTTGTCTTGGGAAGACGATTAATGAGATAGACTGCTGTGGCAAAGGCATAAGGCCAGTAAATGAGAGGGACAGAGGCATAATGAAGGAGAGTGCGACCAGTGTCGACAATATGACGGTGATGCGTTCAGCATAGCCATTGTGTTGAGGTGTATGAGGAGGTGAAGTGAGATGTGAGATGCAATGGGAGGCAAGAAAAGAGCGTAAAGCTAGGAATTCACCCCCATTATCAGTGTACAGAGTAATGATTTTAGTAGAGAAGTATTTTTCGACAATGGACTTAAAGGTGGGGAAGGTTTGTATGACATCAGATTTACGGCGTAAAGGGAAAAACCAAACGTGCTTAGAAAAATGATCATCAAAAATTATATAATATTTAAATCCTTCATTAGAAATAATTGGAGAGGTCCATACATCAGAAAAAATAAGCTCCAGCGGAGCAGTAGAAGATAAACTTGACTCAGAGAAAGGTAACTTATGACACTTATGAAGCTTGCAAGAGACACATGCAAAATCAGACACACTACTGTACGCTATACTGCTAGAAGACACTAAATGACGTAGGATTTTAGCTGACGGATGACCAAACCGAGAATGCCACAATGACGCAGGGAGCTTTTGTGCCGTGAGGGCGGACGGTAGACGGGAAGCCGCCGTCCTGTAGTAGGTGTCATTCCTACGTGGGCCGCTGACGAGTGTTGCCCACGTGCGATGATCCTTCACCTGAAAATCAGTATCAGAAAAAACAACATTAACATTATTGTGACGACATAATTGAGCAACAGAGATCAAATTTGTACGAATATGTGGAACACAGAAAGCCCCAGGCAATAAAAGAGAGGAATAACTGAAAAGTTGGCCAGTATGTGTAATTTTTAAACCTTCACCGTTTCCAATAACCACATCATCGAAATCAGTGTAAGGACTGTGAAAAGACATGTTGGCAAGATCATTTGTTATGTGATGAGTGGCGCCAGAGTCCAGGATCCAATCAGATGGAGAGTGATGGGCTGTGTGAGCAGCCGGATAAGATGACGCAGCATATGCTAATCGCGGCAGTGGTCCACCGTAAGGGGGCTGATTTGCGCCGAAAATAGGATAGGACGGACAGCGGTGCGCGGAGTGGCCAAATTCACTGCAGAGCTGGAACTTCCCATTGTACCCGCGAGATTGGCCATTGTTGGAGTAACCACCGCGGCCGGAGGATAAACCACGGCCGCGCCCACGACCACTGAAGCGGTTACGGCCGGACTGCTGTCCGGCGACGAAGGCAGCCGACGGAGCCAAATCAGATGCGGCGGAGGTGGCCGGCGTACGGGCAGTAATCTGAGCCTCCATGCTTAATAGCTTGTCATGTAATTCAGCAAAAGAGATTGGAGATTCACGGGCTTGGATAGCATGAGAGAGCTCCATAGGATCATCAAGACCATTTAGAACCTTAATGACAAGATCCTCAGAATCAACAGTAACACCCAGGAGAGATAATGCATCCACAATCACGCGAATACTGTGCATAAAATCAGTAACAGATTTAGAACCTTTTACCGGATTATGGAGTTTCTGTTTGAGAGCCATGATACGACCACGAGAAGCAGTTCCGTATGTGCGCGCGAGGATGTCCCAGGCCTCTTTAGAGGTTTCCGCAGCGGCAATAAAGGAGATGATCGTCGGTGTGATCGACGAGATGATGGCACTGAGAATAAGATTGTCCTGGCGAATCCAGTAAGGATATGTTGGATTGGGGGAAGTTACCTCCTTGTCGACGATAGTGGTTGGTGGGTACGGCTTCGATCCATCCAAGAAGCCGAGGAGTTCGTAACCCGTAAGGAGGGTTCGGAATTGGAATTTCCACGCCAAGTAATTAGTGGAATCCAATTTAAGTGGGATCTCAGTCGATGCATTGATGGCAATCGGCTGGAGAAGATCGTTGGATGTCGTTGCGGGCATGAAGCGCGAGGCAGAGGAGGCGCTGATCGACGTCGAGAGAGAGAGGGCTGCCGGTTAGTGCAGCGGTGGCGCGGCAAGATGCCGTAGAGAGGCTGTGGACCGAGAAGGTCGGCGGGGGCAGGCTGCCGATTAGTGCAGCTGCGGCTGCGGCGCGGGTAGGGAAGAATTAGGGTTTCTTTGGCGATAAGCCACTGGCGTATGATACCATGTAGAGAGTTTTGGGAGAATTGATTTTCTCGTATTGCTCACAAAAGTATATATATAGTACAGAGAGGTATCAAATCCTACCAACTATAGGACTGTACAATAATGAAAGAAATCAAATCCTACCAACTATAGGACTGTACAATAATGAAAAAATATTCTACCAATAATAAAAAGATACACACAATATATTCTAATAGAGAAGTCGTGAAAATGAGAGGATAAAGGGGATGAACAACATCAGCATTCACAACTGGATATCAATGAAAAATGCACTTACGCATCAGTTCATATGGCCAATAGGGATCTTAAATATAAGCATGCCTCACCAACTGACTAAACTTCCTCGGGTGGTATTAGCACCATGTGCCCATTCCCAGGTAGTGAAGTCAGTGGTGAGTACAAGTGTGAAAGAATGGACAGTATACTGTGGTTTATGGAAGGAATTTTGGTTTTATTTTGATCGAACATCTGATTTAAGAGGGAATTTGCACCACTGGAGATGCACGAGAAGGCTGGTCAATGTGGATCATCATGATCGAATCCTAATGGAGGAGATCATGCTTATCTTTTTTTTCTACTAACAATGTGTTCTTTTTTGCAGGAAAACGTATTGTGCCCATGCCATATCATGATCTTCAATCTCAATGGGTGGTATTGGTACTTTTTACTCATGCCCTTGGAGGAGAAATCATGGTATGCACTAGCATGGAAATTATGGACCAACGAAGTACTCTCGACAGAAGACTGCCCAGAATTTTAGTTTATGGCAGATTCATGTTTTGGCATCGAAAATTGGGATTATGGAAGATGTTGGGTAGTTACTAATCAGTACATTTTGATCACACTACAACCCAAAATTGGAGCAACACAAATAATATAACAAGAAAAGGCTGGAGTTCACAGAAATTCAATAGCAAACAGGACAACTTCGAGTCTGTGCACAACATGTTGACAGTTGATGTTCCAGATGAGAAAATGGAACTCAAGTGGAAGATACATTTGTGGACGTTATCCTTTCACGTCTATGCTGTGAAACAAACAACATATAAATGGAGCTAGATAAACATTAAGGCAACACACATTGATTCTCATGGAGATTACAATAAAGATTGCTATGATCAAATCCAAATGGAAGATATCATGGTGATCAATTTTTACTCTAATGTCGTTTTTTTTATTTTTGCAGGAGACGAGAATGTATCTATGCCCTATCCTTTGAGGAACTTCCAGATGGTGGTATTAGTACTTTGTACTCATTCCATTGGAAGGAAATCAAAGATTGCATACATGTAGAGGTGTGCATTCGATTTTGACCCTTATCGATGATACTTATCGATTATCGATTTGTACATATGTTTATCGTCATTGTTTCAATAAGGTTTTGATTTTTTCGATTTCGATTTATCGATTTTTGGGGCTTATCGATTCGGTTATTGTTTACACCAATAAGAAAATTTACGGGATTCAACGGAAAGTATATCGCTATAAACACACCTAACTAATATGGACAAAAAGAAGCTCAAATAAGACGAACACCATTTATAACATAAAAATTGTGTCAACAAGCACATGCAAAGAAACTATAGTAAGGGATCAAATGTATGTCATCAACACTCCAACGGTATTAAAAAAAATACATCATCACGACTAATTCTATTTTCCATTAATTTGAACTTCATTCCCTTAAGCTTTAAATATGATCATTTCTTAAATGTGGTAGATTAAATAATAGAATTAGGGACTTAGGGTAAAGGAAAGGGTATTATAGAATAAGGGTAAAAGAAAAAAAAATTAACCATATCTTATATCGAAGAGTTCATGATTGATAGAGGCAACTAAGTCAAAGCTATAGGAAACATGCAACTGATGAGATCAACAACGGGGGAAATCATTACCTTTGACATTTATTCCAATTGTTTACAATTCAAGCATAGTTAGTTTTCTGCTGGTTATTTATTTTCAATCTTGTCTTCTTGGTGATATTAAACAGATATAGCTAAGCCTTAGTTCTCTGTGAGATTTGACTTCGGACTTTTAGATCGTATTATATTTGCAACGACCACTTATCCTTTTTAGGACTAGAGTTGGGCGTGATCAATATTTATAATAGATGATTAAGGAAAGAAAATCTAATGTTAAAATGTTAAACTATTACAAAGTTACCCAATACAGTAAAAAAAACGGCTACCTATTCTCATGTGCACCAAATTTAACCTAAAAATGACAAAAAGATCTATTTATACCCAGTTAAAATTATCATCAAAAATGCCCCTGTGGAGGTTGTGTGGTTCGCATTTTAAATCTAACTTGACACCGTGGCCTTCTGAGGCTGCATAAATCTGGGCTACGGCTGTATCTTCTCTTATTGTGCAGACCACACATTTCTGAGTGCAGCCACACTCTTGATCTTGGGTTGGAACATGGCACTTTCTGCGGACAGCATAGTTATGAATGCGGCCGCAATTTTGCATTCTGCGGCTGCACAATAATAGTGCAGTCTGCACATCTTCAGGTCTCCAAAACACAGCTCTCTGATTCTTGTCTTCTGCGGCCGCACAATGATTGTACGGTCCGCACTTTGCGAAGGGTTTCTGTTAGTATCTCTTTAGAGTTTGCTGCCGCACACAGTATTGTGTCGTCCACACTTTGGTCCTTTTTGTCTTGATTTGGTCTTTTTCCAGTTTTTCTCCTTTTTGAGTTGATTTGTATTTCTTTGGATTGTTTCCTAATATTATTTTATGCACTTTTTGAGCTAAAACATCAGTAAAATAGTGCAAATAATTAGTACGGCGCTCAAAAGAATGCCACAAGTACGGCGCTTATTACCATACGTTTTCCCCTCATGTAAATCACCACTAATGTAAGCTCACCTAACTTGAAGTCATGTAGGGCCTTTTCAGGATGTAATGAAGGCTTTAGGACCAAGGTAGGACTTGTTGGAATAGAATGGGCTCATCTTTCCTTAAGCACTCCATTTTCTCTTTTTGGGCTCATACTTTGTCAACTTATTGAGTCATTTCCTTTTTCCTCGAGGGAACTAGAGAGACATAATGTCAGTTTTGCTTGGTCATGATATTCATTTTCTCCTTCTTTGTTTATTCCATGCATTTCATCCTTGTTTTTCTTTGAATCTCTTCAACTCTATACTTCATTCACTTTCTTTTTGGCATTGTCCTTTTTTGTTCACTCTTTCTTTTCTTTTTTTCCTTCGCTTTTCTTCATGTCTTTCTCCTTCTTTCTACCTGTATATACTTTCAACTCCTCATCTCTCCCCTAAACTTCTATTTTAGCCAATTGTTTCATAAGAATGCTATGGAGAGATCGAATCCTAAGAGAGGGTCATTTCAAAATAGATAAAGGCTACTAACGTAGTTATTAAATGAAAAAGGGTTTAGGCTCAAATGGGTTGACTAGGGATATCACATTGGTAAGCTACAGAAGATTTAAATTTGGATCAAAGAGTGCCCACAATCATTTATCAATCCAAACTACACTTAGAATTTCACCTAGAAAAATATATGCGGCAAGTTCTAGACTATTAACACAGGTACTTGGACTTGCAACTAAATATCTCACCTCTCACGATGTTGGATTTCTAAAGAGAATGGATTCGAGGGTCCACAATAACCGTAGTTAAGACTGAAAACAACAGATGGATCGACTGAACCAATCGATGATTGTTTAAATCAACACAAGAGTCAAAAGGTTACAACTAGAGCTATTTTCTCCCAACAACTTATTTTTAACCATAAGGTTGTAGTAAATGTGTTGGTACCAAGTGAAGCATGCTTGAGACCCTTTTATTCATTACTACTGTTTTTACCTAAATATAATTAAAAACAGACTCAATTCCTTAAGAAGGTTATCACATCATCCATCATTGGGAAGAGCCACCCAATTTACATAAAACCTACCTTTGGAAAGAATCATGGCATAAAGAAAACCAAAGGCTTATTGTTCACTCAAACGTAAAAAACTAACAAATAAAAAGAAGATTACAAATCAAAAAGAAGCTATTAAAGTAACTAAGAAGCTATACTATTAAGAAAACAAAATGAAGGTGCTATGAAATAAACTACTGAAAGTGAGGCAAATGAATATACAACCTGGGAGGAATAGAATATATATACAAGAGGGATGAATATATAAACAATGAGGGAGAAAATAAGGATAACAGAAAAAAGAGTAATAAAGATATTACTGGCCAAATGCCATCAAATGTCATCTAAAATAAACCAAAATAGACCACCCCCTGAATAAGAACAAGAATTGTCCTCAATGCTTAGCAAAGTCAAAATAAATGTGGTGGAGATTATAGAAAACTCCATATGTGGTCTCAGGGTGACTGGCAGCATCACCGCCCTTAGTCTCCTCTAACTATATCTCATCATCATCTGGATGAGGGACAACAGCGTTGGTGAGGATCTAGAGCATCTCCCCAATGGTGTGGGCAACAAGGTCTGGCTCTTCAGACTGGCCAACTATTGCCTCTAATGCCTTAGGTAATGATGGTATTATTGGTGCTAACTCCATTAGCAAATCAATTAGTATACCCATAGTAGATCCGATCTTGGCAACTTCTTTTCTTAATCAATCCACTGAGTTATTTGAAGATTGATATTTTCGCATCTCCTTCACCAATTTTCCCAACTCCTCAATAAATTTCCCATGTTCCACTAGAGTGTCCGTAATGGTCTTCCGATTTTCCAGGATCTTTGACAATGTTTCCTCCACTAACGGAGGTACCTATGATGATTTTGGGGCATAATACCGTGCGATAACAGCATTGGATATGTCAGACAGCTTTGAGGTGGTTGTCTTCATCCAGTTTTTGAGACTCAGCAATGTCTGGAGACTCGCAACGCAGTGAGTAGATAAGTGGATGAGGATGGCACTAGAAATGAAGTTGATGGTCTATAAGATGAAGGTGGCGGCATGTCAGTTGTCCCGGTGGAAGGCTCGACGGTTGTAGAAGGCATTGGAATTGTAGATGGCTCAGTAACAGACATGAACCCACCACTGATAGCTCGTCAGACTGGTCAACAGTGGCGATGGATTTACCCTCGAATTTTGGGTTGTCAGCACCCTGCAAGTGGTACCATGAGAAGGGCTTCTTGGACTTTACTTTGTATAAAAATGGCCTCGGCTCCGCTTTTACATCGTTGAAATACTTTGTGAGGGTGCTTAGATACGGGTAGGATTTTTCGCTAATGTGATATTGGTTGACATGACGACACCCATATTGATTGGGTACCCAGCAATAATAGAAGCCACCAGAACTACATAGGGAAGTGGGAGATTGTTCTCATTTCAAACTCGAATCAATACGGCTGCACACAAAGGTCCACCACTCTTTAGCTTTAAATTTAGGGTGGCCTGGAGGATAGGAACCCCTATTGTGATCCACGGTAGTGGTGGTCCTTGAGCAGCCAACATCTCAGGTAGCTACAAGTGAGATGCATCACCCATAGCAAGCTTTTCCAAATACTAGACTGTCTCAACTTCTTCAAAGCCCACGTAAGTGTTCAAAGAGTATTAGTCGAATTTGACTTAGATTTCTCACCTTTATTATCTTGGTACCCTTATTTATGTGAGACATATAGGCATAAAATTCTCCAGCCAAGTGCTCATTTGTATTGATGACACTTTGGGTGAACCACCTCCACCCCTTTCGCTCCCGGAACTGTCTAAAGGAATTTGGATTGTGAATATCTAAATCCTTAACCACCTCCACCCCTTTCTCTCTCTGAAATGTCTAAGGACATTTGTATTGTGAAAATCCAAATCCTTAATTAAGAACTGTCTCTCAAGTGTGAGTGATCTCTGGTACCACCACTATCTGAATGGTACGAAGGCCGTCAAATTCACAAACTGATCCTCCCATATTTCTTTCTTTTTTGACCTCTCAAGGCCACCCACTCAAGTGTCCCCTCCTCTATCATCATCGGGACATCATCATTGTCATTATCAATTTCTACTGGTGTCGGAGGAGTAGGTTTAGAGGAGGACACAAAACCCTGGATACCGGTATCGGAACCCTTAGAAGAACTTGTTGTAGTGGAGGGTTCGTTGCACAATTGATATTCCTAGTGGGCTGTGGTGATTAGGACTGGGCTCCATTTACTAACACTCGCAGGCTTCCCTAGACGGGGCATAAGAGCTAGACTTAGAGGGCTCAATGGCCCAACCTTTCCCAGTGGTCTTCTTTTTGGTGATTGGTTTAGATTGTACCCCCAGTAGATGAGTTCCTTTTCCTCTACCTCGGGAAGGCTTAGCTCTCCCTTTAGATGTATCGCATCTACCACTTGAACGAACCATTGTCTGCAATACAAGGCATCTAAGTCACTTTGAGTTCAAAATAGTTCAAATAATTGCATACCAGTGCAAGACAAAAGCTTACAGAAGCAACAGTGCGACCATAGACTGTCATGTATGGATCGCACAATTTTAAAGTGCGGTCGCACACCCTAAAGTGCGGACTGCACAATTTTGATTGCAGGCGCACAATTTTTTATGTGGACCGCACAATTTTGAGTGCGTTCCATACTTTTTAAACACATTTTTGCCTTAATCAACTGATTTGCGGACAACACAAATTTGTATGCGGCCACACAATTTGAAAGCCTATGGAAGAGACTTTAGGGTTCATGCAATTTTTCACAAATTAGACATGGTATTTGCAAATAAACATGATCAATGGCCTACCTAGTCCCTAATTAGCATACATGAGATTACCCACATGGTTTTTAGCACATATGAAGAACATTTTAAAATTTTAGGCCTACAAACAACTAAACTAATCAATAACAACAAAATCAAGTAAAATGGAAAAATCAACTGTGGATTGAACATACCAGTGATAAGGAATGCAGGTGAGAATCCAGACTTGATGAATTGATCATGGAGTGTGAACAATTTTGTGATGCACACTGTTTGCTTAGGGTTCAAGAGCTCAGAGTGTGTGAAGTTATGAATAATGCTCAGAGGCGCTAATTATAGGTTGACGAAGTTGGTCTAAAGTGATTTGAGTGCAGCCGCACAATTATGAGTGTGGTCCGCACTCATTACCTGTACGTGTGCTGAGATTCTGGGATCCGCACAAAAGTGGGTGCGGTCACAGAAATTTGTGTAGTCTGCACATTTTTGTGTGCGGTCGAATATTGGCCTATTCTCTGCAACTCCAAACATCAGAGAGTTCACATATTTGGGTCTCCAATTGTGTGGCCGCACAATGAATTATGCGGCCATAGAGTCTTCTCTGCGATTCAACTCATATTGTGCGGACTGTACTTTTTTAATATTTGGCCAGTTTTTTCAATCCCAGTACCTGCAATGCACACTTATTTATGCAATTCACTTCAAAACCAGTTAGCTCCATACAAAACCTATCTAGAAAGAAAGAAAATGAAAAATGAAAAGAAACGTGGGTTGCCTCCCAAGAAGTGCCTAATTTAAAATCGCGACACGACACAGTCTACCAATCCTTTGAAATGAAGAACATCCACGATGTAGCCATCATCAACCTTGCGAATATAATGTCTTACCCGGTGCCCATTGACTCTAAACACCTTATCATTTTTATTTTTCAAATCCAAAGCACCAAAGGGGTGACGTTCACCACTTTAAATGGGCCACTCCATTCAGACTTCAACTTGCCAGGAAACATCTGTAACCAGAAATTGAATAATAACACAAGTCACCTTTTTTAAACTCCTTGTTATGGATGTATTTGTCATGGAGGTACTTCATCTTCTCCTTGTATAGGGACGAGCTTGAGCAGACATAGTACTAGAATTCATCAAGATCATTCAATTGTGCCACCCTTAAGTTGGCGGCTACTTCCCACTCAAGATTCGAATGTCCACATAGCCTCGTGCTCAAGTTCCACCGGTAGGTGACAAGATTTCTAGAACAGTAACCGATACAGAGACATACCAATCAATGCTTTGTAAGCCATCCTATAAGCCCAAAGAACACCATCAAGTTTCTTTGTCCAATCTGTCCAATTGGCATTCACGGTCTTGGAAAAAATACTACTGATCTCCCGGTTGAGACTTCAAATTTCCCTCTTGTTTGAGGATGATAGGGGGTCGGGACTTTGTGAGTGACACCATATGTGGTGAATAAGGTATAAAAAGCCTTGTTGCAAAAATACGAACTCCTATCACTTATGATAGCCCTTGGAGTACCAAATTTGTAAAGATGTTCTTCTTCAAAAATGCCACCATACTTCAGCTTCATTGTTGGGTAAAGCCACAACCTTAACCCATTTTGACACACAGTCCATTGCTACCAAAATGTAAGTCTTCCCGGTTCACGAATGCTCTCATGAATTCAATGTCCAACAAATCAAAGATGACAATTTCTAAGATGGTGGTAAGGGGCATCTCATTCTTTTTAGAAATCCTAGCGGCCCTTTAACATTCATCACAACGCTTGACTAGATCACTAGCGTCCTTGTAGAGAGTAGGCCAATAGAATCCACAGCTCAACACTTTTATTATCGTTCTATCTCTACCATGGTGACCACCATATGGTGAAGAGTGGAAAGACTCAAGAATTTCCACCTGTTCTTCCTTACATCTTTGAATCATACTGTTGGTACAAATTCAGGAGAGATATGGTTCATCCCAATAATAGTCAAGGAAATCCCGTTTGAGCCTCTTTATTTGGTTTGAAGAGAACTCATTCGATACAATGCCACTCACAAGATAATTTGCTAGGTCAACAAACCATGGAATCTCGGTCATTGAAATAGCTAGAAGCTGCTCATCGGGGAATGAATCATTGATCTCTAGGCCATCATGTGGCCTCCCCTCCTCCTCCAATCGAGACAAGGGGTACGCCACTTGATTTTTACTACCTTTACGGTCTTGGATCTCTAGATAAAACTCTTGTAATAGAATCACTCACCGTATTAACCTTGATTAAAATCCTTCTTGCTCATCAATTATTGAAGTGTTGCATGATCGTTATGGAAAATCACCTTTTTGCCCATCAAGTATGGTAGAACTTCTTCATAGAAAAGACAATAGAAAGTAGCTCTTTTTCGGTCATTATGTAATTGACTTGGGCATCTTTCATGGTCTTACTAGCATAGTAGCCCGGATGGGAGATTTTATTGATTCGCTGCCCTAAGAAAGCTCCAACCGCCACATCACTTGTGTTACACATGAACTCAAAAGGCAAGCTCCAATGTGGTGCGGTGATATTAGGAGTAGTTGCCAATTTGAAATTGAGAAATTCAAATGTCTTCATGCAATCCTTATTGAAATGGAGTTTGGCCTCCTTCTCCGAAAGCTTACACAAAGGGTTCATCACTTTGGAAAAACACTTGATGAAACAGCGATAGAACCCCGCATAACCCAAGAAACTTCTCATTCCCTTCAGAGATGTAGGGGGAGAAAGATTAGAAATCATTTCAATTTTGTCCTTGTCGACCTCAATACCATTCTTTGAAATTATATAGCCAAGGACAATGCCTTCCTCGATCATGAAGTGACATTTTTTCCAAGTCAACATCAAGTTGGTCACCGCACATCTTGCCAATACGTTATCCAAATTGTTCAAGCAATCATCAAAAGAATTCCCAACAACGGAAAAGTCATCCATGAAGAATTCAAGAATATCCTCCACCATGTCGGTGAAAATAGTCATCATACACCGTTGAAAGTTGTTGGTACATTGCGTAACCCAATTGGCATTTGCGAGAATGCAAAAATTACCATAGGGACATGTGAGAGTGGTCTTTCTTTATCCTCCAGAGCAATGAGAATTTGATTGTTGCCAGAATATCCATCGAGGAAACAATAGAAAGCACGGTCAGCCAACCTATCAAGCATTTTATTAGGGAAGGAAAGTGGAAAAGGATCTTTTCTTGTGACTTGTTGATCTTGAGATAGCCCACACATACTCTCCATATGGCCACCATTCTAGTAGGAATCAACTTGTTCTTGTCATTGATAGCCACAATCATGGGCCCTTTCTTTGTAAAATATTGCACCGGAGAAGTCCATGAACTATCGGAAATAGTTTAAACAACCCTATCATCCAACCACTTGATCATGTTCTTCTTGACCACCTCTTGTATTGCTTCCTTTTGCCTCATTTGATGTTAAATAAAGGGTTTTACACCCTCCTCCAAAATAATTTTGTGCATGTAAAAGGCGCGGATTATGCCCCGAATATCTGCCAATGTCAATCCAATAGCACTATTCCTCCTTTGTAGCACCTCCAATGTGGAATCTACCTGTATATTAGTCAAACAAGAGGAAAGAATAACCAGTAAAGTAGAAGAAGGGCCAAGGAATTCATACCTGAGATGCGGATGCAATGGCTTTAATTCTAAAACGGGAGGCTCCTCGATTGAGGGCTTTGTTGGAGGAGTCTTCTGGTTTTCAAGATCCAAAGATAATTTGCAGCGTTCATAATTGTACGACCCCATTCCTTGAAATGCATTCACACATTCCATATAGACTTTATTCTCCTTATCATTATCAAGGTTGAACAAACGACTTCCAAATTATCCTCAACATTCATTGTGGCACTAGCATCATCAATAATCACATCAGCAACCAAATCCAAGAACAGAAAAATTATTTTGCTATTTGGTTGCCTCATAAATTTACAAACATAGAAGACCACCTTTTCATCATCCACCCAAAAATTGAGTTCACAAGCTTCTACATCAACAAGATCTTTCCCCGTATAAAGGAAAGGTCTACCCAAAATAATAGGCACCTCATAGTCCACTTCACAATCAAGAATCACAAAGTCCGCTAGGAGGATGAACTTGTTAACACGAACCAACACATCATCAATAATACCTAAAGGCATCTTCACTGTACGATCCAGCATTTGCAACCTCATAGATGTGGGTCTTGGTTGCCCAATTCCTAAAGTTTTGAACATCAAATAGGTCATCAAGTTTATACTCTCCCCAAGATCACATAAAGCTTTGGCAAAGTCGGCACTTCCAATTATCATGAGATTGTGAAAGCGTGGGGATCTTCCAATTTAGGATTCATTGAGTGCACAATTGCACTCACTTGATATGTCATCTTTATAGTCTCACAATTTATCGATCTTTTCTTTATCAACAAGTACTTCATGAAATCATAACCCAACATTATCTCCAAGGCCTCAACCAATGGCACATTAATAGACAAACTCTTCATCATATCAATGAACTTTTTGAATTGTTTCTTGCTATTTTTCTTGGCAATGCGTTCAGGATATAGAGGAGGAGGCCTTGATATTGGTGCCTTTACTTTTGGTAGTACCGGTTCTGGTATGTCAACAATATGCTCCTTGGATAGGTTCACTTATTATTGAGTCTCCTCCATACTGTCATCAATATTAATTCTCACCTCATCATTTGCTTGCACTTCGTTGTTTGGCATCTCATCTTCTTGTACCAATTGTCCCTCATCCACAATTTTATTCTGACCTGAGATGGTTTCTTTCCCATATTTTCCACTCCTTGTAGTCACGATCATGGCATGTCCCACATTGTTCCCACCATTTAGGTTCACCTCTGTATCACTTGGTCATGCCACATAGGACGAGTGTCCAAAGTTTGCAATATTTGGTCTAATTGAACTTCCAAATTGCGAATTGAAGCATTGTGAGAGGCTAATTAAGCATCGGAGTTGGCGTTCTTATTTGAACATGTTATCTATTTGGCCCATCCCATTTTTGTAATAACTCAAACCTAGGGAAGGATAGGGAGGTAGATTTTTTAGTTGTTGAAACAATGGAGGCCTTTCAAAACCCGACCCCTGGTTGTTATTGTTCCACCTTCCTTGATTGTTACTACCCCAATAGCCTTGATTATTTCCCTTCCTATTTCCTTGGTTATGTTCATTATTCCAATTCCCTTGGTTGTTTTGATTGTTCCAACCATGCTTATTGCTTCAATTCCAATTTTTTTTATTTCTCTCGTGGTCGCCATTGTTGTTGACTTGGGCCTTGATTGTTGTTTATTTGCCCTTGGAAGTTTTTCACCTATTTTACTTCATCATATTGCTCATTGTATTATCTATCTTGATCAAATCTACCATCATCTTGCTCATAATTTTCAACCTGAAGTTGAGGACCCTTTTGCCTTCTCTTGTTTACCATTATACTAACTCCTTCCATTGTATTTACTTGCTTGGGAACTTGCACTTGTTGAAATTGAGCTTCGTTTAGTTGATTCATTATGGTGATCAACTCGGTGATTGCTTGCCCATGATCATGTAATTCTTTATGCAAGTGAATCACATTTGGATCACCTTGAGGAACGTCTGCTCTACTTTGCCATGTCAATGAAGTATCTCCCATTTCTTCAAAAATCTCAAAAGCTTCCACATACGAAGATGTCGTTAAATTTCCACTGGAAATTTGGTTGACCACGCATTGATTGGTAGTATCGATCCCCCTATAAAAGGTTTAGTGAATCATAGCGTCTGTCATGTTATTGTTCGGGAACTCTTTCACTATTGTAGGGTATCTTTCCCATATCTCATGCAAAGGCTCATTGGGTTATTGTTTGAAAGCTAGAATCTCATCCCTAGGAGTTTCCATATGCCCGAGCGAAAAGAAATTGGAAATTAATTTCTCGGCCAATTCATCCCATGTATGGATAGAATGATTTCGCAAACTCTCCAACTAATCCAAGACCTTCCTTGAAGAGAGAAAGGGAATAGCGTCAATCGCAAAGCATCCTCAAAGACGTTGGCTTGTTTACTCCCCTAGCAAGTGTCAACAAACCCTTTCAGTGCTTGTATTCATTTTAACTAGGAGTCACAATGAAGAATCCCGTTGTTCCAATAGTGTAAGCATGATATTATTGATTTGAAAGTTTCCTGCCCTAATGTGGGGTGAGACTATGGCACTTGCGTATCCTTCATTGGCCAAAACACCCGGTGTGTCGCCGCTCTTGGAGGAGGTGGGGGAGGAGTCGGAACGTTGTCTTGAGGCAAGCGACCTCGTCTATTTCCTTGAGGTTCAAGAGGAACCTCATCAACTTGGTCATCATCCCCCAATGGCACATTTCCAAGAGGATCATTGTTGTTGAGAACCATTGTATCACCTACAATTGTTTCACGAAAAGATTAGTAACTTGGAAGGAAAGAAGACAAATCACACAAAAAAACCAAATATATAGCTAATCTGATTTTAACTCCCAGACAACGGCGCCAAAAATTGATGTCGCCCAACTCACACCACTAATTGAGATTTTGAGACGGTCGATGCAAATATAAATACCCAACACGAGTCGAGGTCGATTCCACATAGAGCTTTATGTGGGATTAGGTATGTACCTAGTCTAGTGTATGAAATGCGCAAGATTGCATTTTAACATATTCAGTCATTTCTTTTCTACTTCTAATTTGTATGCTAATGCTTCTAATTAAAAAGCTAAGAGACAATATTTTTAATTTTCTTGTTATTCAGGTTACAAAAAATCTAGGGTTGTAACTTCCTCCTAGATGGTTACCTAACAGATTGAGAGCTTTAGGGCATGTTAAGTTAAAATTCATAATAGATGATTAAGAAAAGAAAATATAATGTTAAAATGTTAAACTATTACAAAGTTACCGAATACAGTAAAGAAAAATGGCTATCTATTCTCGAGTGCACCAAACTTAACCTAAAAATGATTTTAAAAAATCTATTTATACCAACTAAAAAGATTTGGACAAAATTGCCCCTGTGAAGGTTGTGCGATCGCACAATTCTGTGTGCGGTCCATACTTTGAAGCTAACTTGACAGGGTGGCCTTCTGTGGTCACATATATCTGTAGTGCAGCCGCATCTCCTCTGATTGTGCAGATCGCACATTTCTGAGTGTGGCAGCACTCTTGATCTTGGGTTGGAACTTGTCACTTTATGCGATCGCACATTTATGAGTGCGGCCTCACTTTTGAATTATGCGGTCTCACAATAATAATGTGGTCCGCACATCTTCAGGTCACCTAAACACAGCTCTCTGATTCTTGTCTTCTGTGGCAATATACTAATTGTGTTGTCCGCACTTTGTGAAGAGATTTTGTTAGTGGCTCTTCATAGTTTATGGCCGCACATAGTATTGTGCGGTCCGCACTTTGATCCTTTTTATCTTATTTTGGTCTTTGTCCAATTTTACTCTTTTTGAGTCGATTTTCATTTTTTTAGCTCGTATTCCAATATTCCTGCAAGAAAACTCATTTCATTAGTTCTCTGGAATACCTGAGTGTAAGTAAGTAGTCAAAATTCCTAATTATCAATGCGGAGCCACATGTGCGGCTAGTGTACCGCAGGTGCGCAAGGTCGGCCGGGTAGATTGTTTTTGAAACGGGAGTTGGCCGTTTTCTTCCATTTTCATTGGGTTGGGGCAATTTTAGAGAGCTTCAAAGGGAGATTTTCATCAAGCAACACAAGGTAAGTGATTCTCATTTCTTATAAGTTAAATAAATAGTTTTTATAAGGATTTAAACATGAAAATTTATAAAAAATTATGGGGCTTCGATAAAAAAAATAGAATTTGGTATTTTTGGATTTTGACCATAAATTTGGATATGGAATTGAGAATAAATTATATATTTGACTTCGTGATGTTATGGGCAATGTTTATCTTCAAACAATTCGGAATCCAGGCACGTGAGCCCGAAGGTGATTTTATCGACGTCACGAGGGGATTGAAAATTATTGTAAATTGAATTATAATGAGTATTAGAGTATATATATTTATGGATTTGCACATTTGTTGACTAGACTTGGAGCATTGAGCATCAGTTAGAGTTGTTGGAATGGCGTTGGAGCCTGTTATGAAATTTCAGAGCGAGGTTAGTCTTTTTTCTAATATTGTAAGAGGGAATTAACTCTATAAGTAAATTTATATAATATGTAATTCTACTTTTGGGGCTACGTATGCACGAGGTGACTAGAGTCCGCACGAAGCTACTAAGTGTACTTATTTTCGGGTAGTCCGGGATCCAAATCATATTATACTTGTGATGTTTGCATCCTACTTATTAATTTAACTGCTTAAAATATATTGAAACTTGATAAAGAAATTTTAAAAGGTTAAACCTCATCTACCTGAGTTTTGGATGGATCATTTAACCGTTAATGAGAATTGATATTTCTTTGAACATTAACGCTTAATTGAATCTTGAATTTCGTTGTTTTAATGTATTCTTTTCTCGTGGAGCGGGTTGAACGCGTCATTAGTAGATAGATATGTTAGATAATACGCTTAACGCTAGAAGGGGGGGTGAATAGCGTCATAATAAAATTTAGCGTAAACTTGCGGAAATTAAAATTTGCAGGAAATAATTAAGTGCGTTAAATAAACAAAAGGAAAGAACGCACTGATGTATTCTGGTTCACCACAACACGTGGCTAGTCCAGTCCCCGAGAGACTCTCTCGAGATTTTCCACTAACTTTTCAAGCTTACGGGTGCTCAACAAACCTTTACAACTTAAGGACACAAGCCTTAACACCTTTGCTCGGAGATACAACACTCCAAGACTTCAACCAAGGAAACACAAGTTCCTTACAACAAGAGAATCACAATTCTCTTACAAGTGTACAAAACACTAAACACTCAAACAAAACACTCCTTAATGAGTAGATATGAGTAAAAGAAGTAAGCTCAAGATCACAACAACTTTGGACAAGACTTTGGCTCTCAAAAGCTTTATGAAATGAATATAAAATGATAAACAATAGTATGTAAGCTTATAGCAATAGAATGATCAGTTGTTGTATGTTGTTGTGTTTAAAACACTGAAGCTGTATTTATAGTTGAAAAACTTGGCATTACCGTTGCCTAATTGCCAATTAAGAGTTGCTGATTTTACTCTGTGACAATCGATAGTCAGGAAGCCACAATCGATTATCTGCCAATCGTACCAAAAATCAATCCCAGATTTTACGCTTAACAATCGATTGTCCAAGATCAACAATCGATTATTGGCAACGTTCAAAAAATCATTTCCAGATTTTTCGTAAAACAATCGATTATACCAAATCAATAATCGATTATTCAGCAACGTTCAAAAAATCCTTTCCAGATTTTAATTTCAACAATCGATTGTACAAAATCAACAATCGATTACCTGACGGTATTTGAAAACTTTACGACAACGGTCAGCTTCACGATCGATTGTGCAAAGTTAACAATCGATTATTTATCAGATTTTGAAAATCATTTAAGACACTGCCTCGTGACAATCGATTGTTATGTACTCACAATCGATTATTAAACAACTTTGAAAAAGTGGAAGACACTGCCTCAACACAATCGATTGTCATAAGTTCACAATCGATTATTTTGTGACTTTGAAAAATTTGAAGGACACTGTCTCTTCACAATCGATTGTCATTAGCTTCACAAACGATTATTCTGAGTTTTGAAAAACTTTGATAGACACTGCCTCATCACAATCGATTGTCATTAGCTTCACAATCGATTATTCTGAGTTTTGAAAAACTTTGATGGACACTGCCTCATCACAATCGATTGTCATTAGCTTCACAATCGATTATTCTGAGTTTTGAAAAACTTTGATGGACACTGCCTCATCACAATCGATTGTCATAAGGTTCACAATCGATTGTCATGCAGGTTTGAAAAACCTGATGCTCACTGCCTTAACACAATCGATTGTCATTTGTTCACAATCGATTGTCATGCAGTCTTGGCTTAACATAATCGATTATCATAAGTACATAATCAATTATCTTAGTCCAATTTTTAGAGGCATGTTTAAAAATCATTTTGACTGAAGTAAATATGCATGATTTAAAATCATTTAGCATTAAATTAAATATGCATGATTTTGTAAAAAATAGTTTTACGAGAGAAGCCATGTCATGAGTCAAGTTGTCAGATCAAGATCACAATTAAGAACGACTCATTTAAACTATAGAACTTTGTCTTGTGCTTGAATCTCGTTATCCACCAATTGTGCGCTTGTACTTGAACTTCGTCATATATCAATTTGCGCTTGTTTGTCATTCATCAAAACCTACACATACGAACACACGTTTTAGTATAAGGCCTTGAGAACGTGTTTCCAACAAGATATGCATCTATGGTTCGTCTCTTTCGACCCACGGCAGTGCATAGTTTAAATATTCTATGTTGGATCCGGCCGTACGACCTTGGCATGATTTGTGCATGATGAATCATTGGAACAAATAATAATTGATATTGCTTCACTAGCTAGATATATAAATAATTAAATAACGAATATAATTTTAGAAATTTTTTATTAATAAAATAATTGTTCTTATTGTTATTGAGTTTTCAGTAGTTTATTACAACTCATGCTTAATTATAATATTGTTATTATATTGTTAGCCCATAGTAAGTGTTGAAGTTGACCCCTCGTTACTGTTAGATAATACGCTTAACGCTAGAGGGGGGGTGAATAGCGTTATAATAAAAATTAGCGTAAACTTGCGGAATTTAAAAACTTGCAGGAAAAATAAGTGCGGAAATTAAATGCAATAAAGAACAAACGCACCGATGTATTCTGGTTCACCACAACAAGTGGCTAGTCCAGTCCCCGAGAGACTCTCTCGAGATTTTCCACTAACTTGTCAAGCTTACGGGTGCCTAACCAACCTTTACAACTTAAGGACACAAGCCTTAACACCTTTGCTCGGAGATACAACACTCCAAGACTTCACTGTTAAGCTTACGGGTGCCTAACCAACCTTTACAATCTGAGGACACAAGCCTCAACAATCTTGCTCGGAGATACAACACTCCAAGACTTCGACCAAGGAAACACAAGTTCCTTACAACAAGAGAATCACAATTCTCTTCAAGTGTACAAAACACTAAACACTCAAACTAAACACTCCTTAATGAGTAGATATGAGTAAAAGAAGTAAGCTCAAGATCACAACAACTATGGACAAGACTTTGGCTCTCAAAAGCTTTATGAAATGAATATAAAATGATAAACAATAGTATGCAAGCTTATAGCAATAGTATGATCAGTTGTTGTGTTTAAAACACTGAAATGAAGCTGTATTTATAGTTGAAAAACTTGGCATTACCGTTGCCTAATTGCCAATTAAGAGTTGCTGATTTTACTGAGTGACAATCGATTGTCAAAGAGCCACAATCGATTGTCTGCCAGTCATTCGAAAATTCAATCCCAGATTTTACGCTTGACAATCGATTATTTAGAATCCATTATCGATTACTGGCAACGTTCAAAAAATCCTTTCCAGATTTTACCAAAAACAATCGATTGTCCAGAATCAACAATCGATTACTCAGCAGCGTTCAAAAAATCTTTTCAAGATTTTAATTAAAACAATCGATTATACAAAATCAATAATCGATTACCTGACGGTATTTGAAAACTTTATGACAACGGTCAGCTTCACAATCGATTGTACAAAGTTAACAATCGATTATTTATTAGTTTTTGAAAAACATTTTAGACACTGCCTCTTGACAATCGATTGTTATGTACTCACAATCGATTATTAAATAACTTTGAAAAAGTGGAAGACACTGCCTCAACACAATCCATTGTCATATGTTCACAATCGATTATTTTGTGACTTTGAAAAATCTGATGGACACTGTCTCTTCACAATCGATTGTCATTAACTTCACAATCGATTATTCTGAGTTTTGAAAAACTTTGTACACTGCCTCATCACAATCGATTGTCATAAGGTTCACAATCGATTGTCATGCAGGTTTGAAAAACCTGATGCTCACTGCCTTAACACAATCGATTGTCATTAGTTCACAATCAATTGTCATGCAGTCTTGGCTTAACATAATCGATTATCATAAGTACATAATCGATTATCTTAGTCCAGATTTAAGAGGCATGTTTAAAAATCATTTTGACTAAAGTAAATATGCATGATTTAAAATCATTTAGCATTAAATTAAATATGCATGATTTTGTAAAAATAGTTTTATGAGAGAAGCCATGTCATGAGTCAAGTTGTCGGATCAAGATCACAATTAAGAACGACTCATGTAAAACTATAAAACTTGGTCTTGTGCTTGAATCTCGTTATATATATCAATTGTGCGCATATACTTGAGCTTCGTCATATGTCAATTTGCGCTTGTTTGTCATTCATCAAAACCTACACATATGAACACACGTTTTAGTATAATGCTTTGAGAACGTGTTTCCAACAATTTCCCCCTTTTTGATAATGGCAAACTTTAAGCGGGATATGCAAATTAGACAATTCATAATGACGATTTAAGACAAGTAAATATATGCAACAAGTATGCAAAATTAGTTCCCCCTCAATATATGAATTCCCCCTCAATTAATAAGAATTGAGAGTGCATACCCGTTAATAAGAATTGAGAGTGCATACCCGTTATCTTCCCCTTTTGCCATTAGCAAAAAAATGTAATAAAATGCCAAAGATGTAAATAAAGCTTGTTTATTTATTGGAAAGAGAAAACAATTACATAAGGAGGGGACAATAAAACATATCACAATAGAACCAAAACAAACAAAGAAATCATTCATCATCATTTCCCGCCTCATCATCCGGCACTGCTTCGAAGGGAACAAGACCCGCATATGGATAATGAACATGGTCAAAATATCCATGGATCTCATGAGTCAATTGACCAACAGAGGTGGTCAAGGAAGCAATTTGGTCGGAAATGGATTGGAGAGTGGGCTCTTGAGGCGGACGAGTTCGACGGGTTGGAGGAGGAGCAGGCGCTGCATGATCACCGTCATGATGAAAGGAGGATTCTGAAATTTCCCACTTCTTGGTACTCTTTTTGAGAGGACCGTTGGAAGTGATGAATCCGGAGGCTTCAAGAAAATTCATGATGAGGAGAGCATAAGGAAGAGGCCTATCATCTCCGATAGCGTCACGCATGTGAATCTTGACGAACCGACACAAATTGATGTTAGCTCCGGTTATTATGGCATGCATGAGCTTGGTGTCCTCTTGGGAAATGGTGGTATGGTTATGCTTACGAGGCTTGAGGACTCGGGTGATGAAATAGAAAATCAACCGATAATTGGGATCCATTCCCGTAATTGTAGGACGACGGGAAGAAAGATTTGGATCATAAGAAGTAAGTCCGGTTTGATGTAGGAGGACTGTTTCATCAAAAAGGGCTCCGGCCTCCCCGATGTACCGAAAAATGTCTTCACCATTATGAGGAAGACGGGCAATGGTATGAAGGTTTTCATCGGAAAGAAGAATTTGAACACCATTTATATTTGTCACAAGCTCACCGTCATCATCCTCATGAAGATTGGAGTAAAATGCTTGAATCAATGTAGTATTGATGTAAGGATGGGTAAGAAGTAAGAAGTCAAGAAGTTGACAATTTTTTAGCATATTTGCAGCAGGGCCATAAGATTCAAGATACTTGTTGGTTGAAAAGCGGGGAGGAAGAATGTCGCGCTTTTCAAATTTTGTTAAAAATCGAGTAAGCTCGATGTCAGAATTAAAATATAGAACGGAACCATCTTGATAGGGATAGTTTGGAGTAGTAGAGGAGGATGCACCATGCCTAGCAGAACGGGAACGTTTGGAGTGACGGCCCGACATTTGTACTAAGTATTGCTGGAATATGCAAGAGACTTGAAAGAGTTTTGATAGTTTGAGAGCTAAAATTGATGCTTGGGTGAATAAAAATGAACATATATGAAGCCTATTTATAGAGGGGAGAAAGGCATTTCATTAATGGAAGAATTCTGCTGAAAATTGAAAGCTAAAACGGTCAGAAACGGTAAATAATAAATTGCACTGACCGTTTGACAATCGATTGTTGTAATGAGATAATCGATTGTCATTAAGATTTGACTAATCTCGGAACTGACACAAATCGATTGCAGAACCAAACGGTAAAAAAAATTTTGAATTACTGACATGAAATAATCGATTGTCAAAATATGGTAATCGATTGTTATGTTACAGTGAGCACAGAAATTTTCTGATTTTGAGAATAATCGATTATATTTTGAAACAATCGATTGTTTTGGAAAAGCATTGCTGAATGGCTGAGACGGAAATCAATTTTGCAGTAAAAGAATCAATTATTTAACAAAACTGCATAATAAACATAAACCATAAACAATCGATTAGTAATACTGCTAATCGATTTTCTGCACAGTAAGATAATCGATTATTTGCTTGGAACAATCTATTGTTCTGTGCCAAAACGTAGTAATTCCCCCTACCTTTAGGGTGATACCTGCAAAATAGAATTAAACGTCTCCGACGCTCAAGTCAATAATTAAAATATAAATGCAACCTAAAATGTATGCATTTAGATCAATGTTTACCCGCATTCAATACTTCATTTGGACATGATTTATATTTAGCACAACATTAAACGCTAAATATTTTATCAAGTCTACTAGCAATAAGGTAAAGTGAGGAACGATCATACCTGTGTAGTTCTTGGTATTGCTCATCTTACCTTTCACATTTCTGTCAAGATGGTCATCTAAATTCATTGAAGTGACCATTGGTTTGGTGTTGCTCTTTTCGAATTGATTTGGCAACTCCTTGCGACATTTAGATGGACAAATGAAAGTTCCCTCTTTCATTTGCTTAATTTGCAGCTCCAAGAAGAAATTAAGCTTGTCTATCAATGATATCTCAAATGCGATTTACAGATTCCTTGCATGACACTTATTAGTTGCTCCAAAGTAATACAAATATTTTCTAAGATATCATTTTCCACAAGATTTGGAATGCAAGATATTAGTGGCATGAGAGTTTAAAGAAAATAACATCGCCAATATAGAGAGTTGTTTTGAAATTCTATCATCAAAAAGATAGTAAACTTCATGCAATCTATTTCCCCTTAATCAGAAATTTATCAAGACATACCAACAAGACATAGATATACCAATTGTTATAAAACAATGATAAACCCATTTGTTGGATGACATAACAAGTGTACCAAAAGTTATTTTATTAACAGTGATACAAATTGTTATGTTTAGTAAAGCATATTACTAACGAGTGTTGACTGTTAACAGATCAACCATACATCGAATTTTGAAGAACATACCAACCATTATCCAGACCAAAGGATGTGTTCATCAAGAGACGATTTTTAACAGAAGGATTTTTGTCAATTATTAGAAACATGAGACATCTCAATTATTTTTCAAAACTGAGGATAGCATTCATCAAAAACGTGAGTGAAAACTTTTTGAAGAATATGCTAATAGATAATACACACCACACAGTATACTAACAGTTATTTAAACCACAGATAGCAATTATCAAATCATGAATGAAATGATTTTATTAAGCTAACTGTTAATACATATCAACAGTTTTGATCTTTTAAAAGCAGATAACTAACAAGTAAACTAATTGACACCAATTGTCATTTAACAACATGTTTTCAACATATGAATCAACAAGGCTAATTGATATTGATTGTTGACAAGGATATCTCAATTGTTAACGCACATCAACTATTACGACGAAGCTTATCAAAGATTCAACAATAGGGGAACCAAATTAACAACAAATAAGTTAATATTGGTTGCTAGCACATATCAACAATTCGGTTTTTGTCAAAAAAGGATAACTAACCGAAATTTCCTCTTGATGCAATGAGGTGTCGTGCTCGGTGCATCTACTACAATACTGTAGCCTTTCAAGCACACCTGCAAAACAGATTAATGATCTTTTGGTACCCATGCCATTTTGGGTCCTTGGGGATTAGGCATATCATAATTATGCGATTGAGTGATATGTCTATGTCGTGTAAAACATGCAGGAGCAATATGACCAATACGTCTACAATAATGACAAGTCATGTTGGGGTTATGCATCCTTCTAAGTTCATAGTAACTTGACGGACGAAAATGGTTTACTCTATTTTCAGCATTATGACTATTGCGCGCTTTATGAACATCATTTCTCCTACTATGAGCAGCATTTCTAGAATAATTATTTCTACGTTGGAAATCATTTCTAGGTGCTCTAAAGGGTTCAAAATTCCTTCTAGTATTTGGCCTATAATATGCATCATTTCTAGGGTAGTTATTTCTAGGTGGTAAGTCATTGCTAGGTCTTCTAAAATGTTCAACATTTAGTCTAGCATGCATATTGGTTCTAGGATTGTTATTTCTAGGATAAGCATTTTTATTATTAGTCCTAGGTTGAGCCTTAGGTTGTTAGGGTTTAGCTTCAACCTTTTCTTTAGGCTCATTCGTAAACCCTATGCCATGCTTGGTTAACTTCAAATTATCAAGAACATCATTCAAATTTTTGTGCGAAGAATTAAACTTATCTAATGTGCCTTTAAGCCTTTCTACTTCATTTTTGAGATGCAAGCAAGAAGTACACTTTCTAATAGAGCTTTCGGGCTTATCGGCGCTTCTTTTTCCGAAAAACTTGTTTTCCTCTTTCAACTTCTCATTTTCTAAAACCAGTTTTTCAAAATCTTTTTCTTTTAGAGAGAGTTGTTTTTGAAAATCTTTTTCTTGCAACGACAGAGTTTTCTGCAAATCTTTAATAGTCTTGGAAGCATCAACAAACTCACTATGTAATTTATTATAAGCATTTTGCATTTCTTCAAGCGAGTGAGAGTTGGACGTACTTACCTCTTCTTCTTCGTTTGCCATGAGACATTGGCCAGTTGATTCATCATATGAGCTGTCCGCTTTTTGAGGCATGCTTTCATACATTTCCTCCAGCTTATCCCACATCTCTTTGGCGGTTTTGTAGTGGGAAATTTTCTGATAGTCTTCCTGATTCAAGGCGCTATACAACATATTTATTGCATTAGTGTTGTATACACTTACCTTGGCTTTCCCAACTTTTGTTGTCATTTGATCACCATGCTTGATGATTTGCCATAGATAAAAGTTGTTGGCTGTGATGAAAATTCTCATCCGATCTTTTCAATATAAGTAATTATTTCCATCAAATATTGGGGGAAACATGTTGAAATCACCTTCACCTATTCCTGCAAAAGAGTCACGAGTAGAAGCCATGGATGGTTCTCTCAAACTGTTAAGTCTTCAGAGAGTTGGGCTCTGATACCAATTGTTAGATAATACGCTTAACGCTAGAGGGGGGGTGAATAGCGTTATAATAAAAATTAGCGTAAACTTGCGGAATTTAAAAACTTGCAGGAAAAATAAGTGCGGAAATTAAATGCAATAAAGAACAAACGCACCGATGTATTCTGGTTCACCACAACAAGTGGCTAGTCCAGTCCCCGAGAGACTCTCTCGAGATTTTCCACTAACTTGTCAAGCTTACGGGTGCTCAACAAACCTTTACAACTTAAGGACACAAGCCTTAACACCTTTGCTCGGAGATACAACACTCCAAGACTTCACTGTTAAGCTTACGGGTGCCTAACCAACCTTTACAACTTAAGGACACAAGCCTTAACACCTTTGCTCGGAGATACAACACTCCAAGACTTCACTGTTAAGCTTACGGGTGCCTAACCAACCTTTACAATCTGAGGACACAAGCCTCAACAATCTTGCTCGGAGATACAACACTCCAAGACTTCGTTCAAGGAAACACAAGTTCCTTACAACAAGAGAATCACAATTCTCTTCAAGTGTACAAAACACTAAACACTCAAACAAAACACTCCTTAATGAGTAGATATGAGTAAAAGAAGTAAGCTCAATATCACAACAACTATGGACAAGACTTCGGCTCTCAAAAGCTTTATGAAATGAATATAAAATGATAAACAATAGTATGCAAGCTAATAGCAATAGTATGATCAGTTGTTGTGTTTAAAACACTGAAATGAAGCTGTATTTATAGTTGAAAAACTTGGCATTACCGTTGCCTAATTGCCAATTAAGAGTTGCTGATCTTACTGAGTGACAATCGATTGTCAAAGAGCCACAATCGATTGTCTGCCAGTCATTTCAAAATTCAATCCTAGATTTTACGCTTGACAATCGATTATTTAGAATCCATAATCGATTACTGGCAACGTTCAAAAAATCCTTTCCAGATTTTACCAAAAACAATCGATTGTCCAGAATCAACAATCGATTACTCAGCAGCGTTCAAAAAAACTTTTCAAGATTTTAATTAAACCAATCGATTATACAAAATCAATAATCGATTACCTGACGGTATTTGAAAATTTTACGACAACGGTCAGCTTCACAATCGATTGTACAAAGTTAACAATCGATTATTAATTAGTTTTTGAAAAATATTTTAGACACTGCCTCTTGACAATCGATTGTTATGTACTCACAATCGATTATTAAACAACTTTGAAAAAGTCTGGAAGACACTGCCTCAACACAATCTATTGTCATATGTTCACAATCGATTATTTTGTGACTTTGAAAAATCTGATGGACACTGTCTCTTCACAATCGATTGTCATTAACTTCACAATCGATTATTCTGAGTTTTGAAAAACTTTGATGTACACTGCCTCATCACAATCGATTGTCATAAGGTTCACAATCTATTGTCATGCAGGTTTGAAAAACCTGATGCTCACTGCCTTAACACAATCGATTGTCATTAGTTCACAATCGATTGTCATGCAATCTTGGCTTAACATAATCGATTATCATAAGTACATAATCGATTATCTTAGTCCAGATTTAAGAGGCATGTTTAAAAATTATTTTGACTAAAGTAAATATGCATGATTTAAAATCATTTAGCATTAAATTAAATATGCATGATTTTGTAAAAATAGTTTTACGAGAGAAGCCATGTCATAAGTCAAGTTGTCGGATCAAGATCACAATTAAGAACGACTCAGGTAAAACTATAAAACTTGGTCTTGTGCTTGAATCTCGTTATATATATCAATTGTGCGCTTATACTTGAGCTTCGTCATATGTCAATTTGCGCTTGTTTGTCATTCATCAAAACCTACACATATGAACACACGTTTTAGTATAATGCTTTGAGAACGTGTTTCCAACAGTTACTACTTCTCTGAGGTTAGACTTGATACTTACTGGGTACGAGTTGATTTACGTACTCATACTACATTTGTTGCACATTTTGTGCAGGTGCATATATGTCTAGTGATCTTGTGGACACAGAGACGCGGTTATTGCGGGGACTTAGGCGAGCTGCATCCTATGTTACGAGCCCGCAGTACACAGAGTCTCCATCAAAGTCATTTACACTCTTCTGTCTAATATTATTCTAGATAGAGGTTGTATTTTACTATATTTTCTAGTTGATGTTCATGCACTTCTGACACCGAATTTTGGGAGTAATTATAGATTGTTCAGTATTATACTTGTAAAAGTATTGTCATTTACTCTGTAAGATTCTATCTCTTACTTTTTAATTGAAGGAAATTATGTTGTCAAAAATGAGTAATTAAGTTAATCATTTATTGTTCGCTTATCTGCCAGCGGTGTTAGGCGTCATCACGACCTTTAATGGACATTAGATCGTGATACCTTTAACATTATAAATCCTCTCATTTATGTAATACCTTTTATATTAGATACTATATAGTATATTTTTACCTAAGTATTTTACTACACACTCCACCTTTGTGGAAATCCTATTACCCCCTTAAACTAATTTAAAGTAGAATTATTTGCATCCTTAAAGCTGACGTGGCAAAGAGTGTTTATTTCACTCTTATTGAGAGAGTGAGAAGCAAGAAAAATTAATTTTCAGATGTTTCTTTTTGCTTTTTTTACCATTTTTTCTTTCTTTTTTTCCTTTTCCTTTAACTTTATCTCTTTTTTTTACTTCTTCTTTTTTTCTTCTCTAATTCTGGTGGATATTCATTCATCGACAACTTTGTCTAACCGTTTCTTTTCCATTTATTTTGTTTTTCTTTTTCCTCTTTCTATCATTTTCACACACAAATTAAACTCTCAAAAAGATCTATTCTTAAGAAAAGCAAATTATACTCAAATTTGTGGGGAAAATTCATCATCGAAAAACCTTCCCATGCCGAAAAAAATTGACGTGTTGAAATTTTACCTGGAAAATGTCTTCTCAACTTATATTCATTTTTCTTTCTTTTGCTCTTCCTCCTACACATAAATTACAGTTTCAATAAATAAAGAATTATATATATAAAGCAAAATATACTCATATCGAGAAAAAAATTTGTCGGCGAAAAAAAATTTTCGCCAGAAAAATGGTGTCCTTGAAATTTTGACGACCACTGTTTTATGTCGTCAGTGACCAAAACAAAATAAATACGATGAAATAACAAAAAATGAGAATAATAAGAAATAGGAGAAAAAGATAAGAAAAAGAAGAAAGAATAAAAAAAAGTACTAAATATACATATGGCAGCGACTTGTCGAGAGTTTAGTTGTCTAGTTTTAGGGTAGTATTTATTCCATTTAAAAAAGTTTAGGGGGTAATAGGATCCCGCAAAGATAAAGTGTGTAGCTAGAAATCTAGGTATAGGTCGCGGGGGTACTTATGCATTTTTCCATAACTAGAGCATAGTAAAATGATGTTTGTATAACAAAAAAAATAACTTTTGGATAATAAACACAAAGTTGAACTACATTTACTGACAAAAGAAACAAATGTACCAAATACTTATACGGGAAAGTTGACCCTTGGGTCTAGAACCTTGGGGTTGCTCCGAGAAACTCTTTCTTTCTCGTCCATTCGGGGGCGAGATGCGGACACACCTACGTGGATTACAGGTGACAATTACAAAAATAATGGGGAAGTTAACAGTACCCGGCGACATTCAAGGATGGATGTAGACCCATCAGATAAGGATAATCATTCTGGTCCTGGGATAAATGGCGACTTTCTCAACAACCAAAGACTGGGCTGAGGAAAGGCTTGTGATTTTATGTAATGAACATAAAGTTGAATGATCGCCCATGAAATTTACTCCTTATTTATATGTTGTTCTTAACGTTCATATTAAATTAAATCACATATTCTTAAAATCGCGCACAAATTTTATTGTTACTCTATTTTTTAGGGTAAACAAATAGCCAGGTCATATTATACTCAACATGGAATATTGAAAAATAATTCCTTAATACAAGAAATAGATTTCCTTCTGAAAGATGGTGATTTTAGAGAATGCTCATTATCAATGTTATACTAGAGCTTCGTGATAAAATATTCAACAACTTCAAAGGAAATACATTAATTAATGCCGAAAATAAAGTACATAAAAGATGGACTACAGCTCGAACATGGAGAATCAGAATCCATTCCCTACTCACTTTTATCAATCAAAATAAAATTCCTCAGACACCATATATTAGTATTATTATTACCTTCGACCATAAATATATATGGACTCCATGCATATATAGGGCTATTAATCCGCTGAGAAGAAGATATGAAAACCAGGATCATGGTGAGTGAGACTTGAATCATCTAAAATCGAGTTGTTAACTCCTTGTACATTACTGTTAATGAACAGTGTTGACTCTTCCATCTCCATTGTATTCATCTCACTTTGATCTTCCTTCTTCTTTGACCCCATTTCTCCTTTAACATGAGTTTGGCCTTCTTCTTTGTTGCCTCCAACAGTTTGAGGCTTACCTCCAAAGCCATTAGTACAAGATTTCTTGGTGGAATTAGGACTCAATATCATTATCGCCCCTTTGTTTTCACCAATCAGCGTTACCAATCTCCTTGGTAATTTTTTCAGTTCAGTAATTTTCTTATTGTCGATAGCAGCTTTCTCATTCATCTTCGAAGAATTTCCAGTTGTTTCTTGCCCCAGCATTAGTTTCTTTGTCTCTTCTTCCAATGGTGCACGCTTGGGTTCTCTTTCTGGAGGTGGTGGACGAAACAGAGGCTTCGTTTCAGGGTACTTTTGTGGTGATTCCTTCACAGGCTTGATAGTTCTTGGAGATAAGGTTGTGACTGCAGTAGTAGGAGCAGTGACAGTGGTGGTGGGAGTTGCAGGCACAGCAGTTTTAGGTGGTGATGCTACTGATTTTGGGAATGGAGAAGTTGTCAATGAAGAGGAAGGTGGAGCAGAGGTCTTGGTTTCGGGGCTCCTTAAGGTGAAAGAAGAGGATGTGATTGGGAGAAATGTGGAAGTTTCTGCAGGAGAAGGGACAGATGTTGCTGCTGGTATTGATTTTGCTGGAGAGGGAGGGGCAGTCGATGTTGCTGGAGATCTTGAAGCAGTAGTAGTTGTTGTAATGCCAGGGAACAATGCTCTAGTAGGTGGAGGAAGAGATGTGACAGCAGGTGGTGATGGTCGAATGGCTGGCCGAGGCTGAGGCGCTGGTGGCCTAAATGGCTGCGGAGCAGGAGCGCTAAGTGCTGTTGGCCGTGGTGTTGGAGCTGGAGCTGGAGCTGGTTGCAATTGACGACCGAAAGGAGCCAACCTGAACCATGAAAATGGTCTTTGTTGGTTGGACATTGTAATACTAATTCGTTAGGAACACACTACTACACTACAGAACGCACACTGCACTAATTTCTACTTTATAAAATGAAGAAACTAGAATGAGTTGGCTATTCAATTGTTTGATGCACACTTTAATATATACAAGTCTGTGACTGAAGATGCTTGAGGAATTCACCGTGAAAAACGGGGACAAAAGTTCCAAAATTAACAAGAAAAAGGTAAAAAAAAAAAAAAAAGAGTAAGAAAAGCATCTGGTTCATTTTCAGGGTTTTGGTATCAAATCTTTGGTGCCTGCATTCATCAAGAAAACATATTATTCATATCCCCTTTTGTTAGTGGAAAAGAAGTTTGCAACTTCTCAATTTTCACTTTGATTGGCTTCTCAGAGACTCGGTGACAAACTTACCGCACAAACAACCGATATGGTGGGGTAACAGAATTTTTAACAGTTTTGAGTCCTTGACAAGCCGTTTTCATAACAGTAGGAGCTGCAGAGCGAAATGCTCATATTCCCTGCGGAATCGCTGGCAGTCGGTGCACTAAGCTCCTGCTATGTGCACCACAAGGGTCTATTGTACGCAGCCTGCATGAGCCTATTTTCATGGCTCGAACCCGTGACCTCCTGGTCACATGACAATAACTTTATCGGTTACTTTAAGGTTTCGCTGATGAAGTAAAAGTTTGAATTGTGGCTTATAAATTACTGTTGATGCACACCCTGCACAAACCATACGTAGAAATCATATATATGGTCCTTTTAGCTGGAATTCTCTTTCCTTCTTAATTCTTGCCTCAAGATTCATCTTTGGTTACAAGAATAGAGACGTCATAAGTGAAAACGGAAAAGCAAGGAAGAATAACAAGTTACTGTATTTTAATTTGGGGTAACATTCACTTCAACCGTCTTTGTCTTGACTTTGCTTGCTGAATATGTGATGCTGTTTCTCTTTACAAGAGGCTTCAACGGGGTTCTAAGTTGTAGCAAATCAGGTTTTACATATTCATCCGTCCATTCCAAGCTTTTTTTGCATCTGACACTAGTTGTCTTACTGGTACTTTAATCTATTCCAAGTAACAGTCAGATTCCTTATATATGCTTCTGAAATATGATGTCTCCCTGTGAGGCGGATCCAGGATTTCAGCCTTATGGGTTTTTTGATTTTTGGATCACGACTTTAAGTGGTAATGACTGGGTTCTAGATTTAATATCTATACATATTTCATGAATTCAAAATACCAAATACACTGTTTGAGTAAAAGCTACTGGATTCGGCCGAAGCCGCAAGGCGGCTTGTGCCTCCGCCCTTGCTTTCAAGAGGCTTCAAGGGGGTTCTAAGCTATAGCACGGCAAGTTCTTTTCATCCGTAATTCTTACCATTTGTGTATTAAACACTTGATTATTTTCTTCCTAGTACTTTGGTCCATTAAAGTATTTTAGCTTAATGAAAGTATGGTGGTGGATCTTGGATTTATTAACTAGTTGAATCATTTCCAACTATCAGACAAATGTGTTGTTAAAACAACTCGTATATATGAATCCAGGTGCAAAGGATAACGGATATTTGAGCTGATTATCACTCGATTGGATGACGGGGAAGATTAACGAACATGGTATTTCCTTCCACCTGTAAACTATGAAGCCATGGCAATTTGCATTCGGATGTCTAACATGATCAAAGGAAGCTCCATTTATGAGTTGATTATGGAAAAGCTGGCTAGATTTAACGCCATTTACAGTTTAGAAACTACAGATATAACTCTGAAATCAACACAGGGTTTGCTCATAAAGCTGAAGGGATCTTGAATTGCACCAATAATTCCAAAGTACTCTAATACCTGAACAGAGAGAAATGCATACAACACATTTTTGTCAACCCCAACTAATTCTAAATTGATGCATAGTAGCTTGATGGTTACACGCATGCTCACACCATTAGTTTTGACCTGTATCTAAATGAATCATCCTTTATATTTCTTTATTTCTAGACAAATTCTTGGAAGAGCCATTACACCTGGTATAACCACTGCACCATACCGCAATTAGGTTCTCTTCTATTGTGAATACTTACATAAGAAAGCAGACAACTCAGCCTTCAAACGACGAACAAGTCAAGGCCAGCTGGTAAACTCGAATACTTTGAAGACAATGTCAATTCCAGTAGGGATTTGCCAAATGAATAGGATAACGTTTAATGCATTCAAAGCTATGTGCAGATTTCTAGCGGTTTCATTCCCCCTTTGCATTGCTGGTACAAGGGCTGCTGCTGCTGCCCACAGAATTGTAATCCCTGTTCCATCAAATACAACAAATCAAGTCACTTACACAGATCAGTTAATGAACTTAAGATTAACTATCTAGACAATGTTGCACAACACCAAACCTACCAATCATCATCAAACAAAAAGACAAACAGAGGTTGAACACAAACATTACTAGTATTTTGGTTTGTATGCACTGACAGCAAGTTCGCAACAGTTGCAATTTGAGTACTAAATATACATGTTTGTGAGCTGTAAGACATGGTTATTATGGTATTACAACCGCGAACCGGTTCAGCAATGCAGGACCATATCATCACCAAATAACCATGTGTTGCTTGATTAAAGTCACTGATAACAGATGGAATACGACATATTTAAAAAGTCTTCTGTAAATTCAAAGCACTCTGTAAATATCTATAGAAGATTTAATAATTCCTATAATATTTATTTAGGAGCCATAACTCACAAGTCCCCCAGATTATTGGTCTATTAATCCCACTTTAATTAAAAAGCGCGTTTAAGCATTTAAGCAGCAACTACAAAGTCGACAAGCTCAAGCTTCCTTCTTTCTAGCTCCATCAAATTTGAACTGGTGTAAGGAATTAGTAAGCCTCGTGTTGTGAATATCACGATATAATAGTAAGACTAGTCAAGTTATATAACCATTAACCTCTATTGAGAGATTTGAAATACTAACATAAAATAGAAGAACTAGAAGTTTTCACTTTCTAACAATTTAAACTTTTAGATGATGCAGTTCATACAATCAACATTCTGTCTGAGTGCATAGTGAACTGACTTTCGGATTCAACCCTTTTTGCTAACCATCAACAGAAATATTACCCCGTATTTGACGCAAGAAATAAAATGAATAAGCAAAAGTGTTCACTGTCTAACATCTTAACACAAATGAGGCAGTTCACATATTTCTTTCTATTTTTGGATAGGTAATGAGGCAGTTTACATAATTCAACTACATGGATCAATAATCTAATATGGATAAAGTCGTCCAGAAATCTTAATGAATGAGGTTGATCTATAGTTGCCTTAAAATATAGTATATGCTATGAATTGGGGTAAGTAGGAAAAGTTATCAGATATTTGGAGGAAAATGAATACAGCATGCACGAAACTAGAAATGCGGTTATGGATAGTTCTCAAAGCCATAAATAAGCTCATAGCCTACTTCTACACCACACGGTAGCATTTAACTCGAAAACCATAGGGGTAAAGATACATAATATTACTATACTATAGTTGAATATAAGTATGGTTTCCACATGTATGTGGAATATTTAAGACCTTTTTTCTTCTTTTTTTTCCATAGAACTATTGCCCCTAATTATTACTACTCGTTTGTAATTCTGGCGTAATGATACAATCTTCTAGTACTCGCAAAAAGCGGAAAAAGCAAGATAGGATGAAACATATGACACTTTTACGTAAATGTAAGTATAGACTATGGACTTGAGAATATTGCGCAAATTTTTCTCTTTTTCCTTGTTTTTCTTTAATGGAATCACTCAGAACGCAACAGCTCAGAAATCATAAACTTGACCATTGATGATGCAAAACAGAATCAATCTACTTTGATATAGTTGTTCTTTTTCCCTTTGGTCAACAATTTGCTCAGATTGATAGGAGATGCAAACATCACCTGCCCCGGCAAATAAATGAGGCCCTGGAAATAACTTCCCAGTCCTAAACCAGGTATTCACACCTCCAGCAATTGACTCAAACACCCCCCATGCAAGCAATATGGAACCTGCATTGAAGTGTTTATCCTTGTATGAACCTTTAATCAGCTCCTTCCGTTGCTGAAGTTCAAAAACAGCAAAAGAATAGATTCAGATACTCGGTAAGTGGACAATATATGAACACCAGTGTTAGAACTACATCTGCAAGTGATCACATTGGGAGCTCAACTAAAAGGGAATACAACATTATAGCCGTTCCCATCACATGCTGTACTGTAGAATAACTGCGATGGGAAGTTTATTCAAACTAAGGCACTAAGATAGCAAAAAGCCATAAAAGGGCAGCCCGGTGCAAAAAGTATCCCAATTCACGCAGGGTCCGCGGAAGGACAGCAACGCCAAGGGGTGTGATGTAGACAACCTTTCTAAATGCAAGCATTAGTGGCTGCTTCCAAGGCCCGAACCCTAATAACATAAAACCAGAACAACCAAAAACAGTTCTACTAGTACAGTAGGAACCTATAGCAGTTAGTTAAATTAAATTATATCTCTGAAAGTTTGTCGATTGCGCAGATCAATGACATATTATGTACTCTACCATAAATTCCTACAAGTGACATTGCAACTCCTAGTGTCACGAAAGAAGAAAAATAACAATTTTAAGCTGAGATTTCATAGCGACAAGGTACCACAAATCATGCTTGCTTACTCCAAAATACGTATAGCGCCCCGCTGCAGCCCCACACCCCCTAAAAACCCTCCACTAAATAGAAAGTGAAGTCTAAAAAGGGGTGCAAAGAACAACATATATAAAATAAATTATAAAACTTGCACCTCAGTGAGTTGCTGAATTCTGGCTTCAACAGGGGATGGCTTAGGGGGTTGAATAGGGGTGCCTTCAGGGGTCACAGGGAGAGGTTTAACTTGCTTCTTCAGCTCATTAATCTCATTTTGAGTAGTCCTAACTCTCCGCCATTGCCATCCAAGATAACCCGCATATAAAGTGTATACAAACAAACCAACCATCACAGTGGGATGAATCAGAGCAATAGTTCTTCCCTCAAATATCCCAAACTCTCCACCCACTGCAAATGCATCCTGTTCACAAAACCCAAGATTCAAATTATTCACATAAACCAATATGCTCAGCAATAATAATGAAAAAAGTAACAAATTTTCACAATGTTAAAGAGAAAACATGCCTTGGCATCGAGAAAGAAAGGTAATGTGAGTGCTGTGAGAGGAAGAGAAGCTGATCTGAGTTGATCAATGGTATCATTGAGGAGAAGCTTTTGAGGGAGAAGAGTAACTGAATGCTTGCTCGGAATTGACAGTTTGGATTTTGTTTGGTGCTGTTTTGAGGGCAAGATTGGAAGTTTTAGGAGGCTGAGTGTGGCAGCCATGGTTTTGCTTAGATTTTCTGACACGTTTGCTGTTTGATGGATTGGAAGGAGAAACTTCAGGAACACAAAAAGGCAAGATAAATAGATAAGGAAAATCTGTCTGCAGCTTTAGCTTTGCTTTCAACCATTTTTTTATTTTATTTTATTTCTATTTTTTTTATATCTACACTTTTCTGAAAAAATATTTTAGGTTGAAATTTTTTTCAAGAAATAAAACATTTGGTAGACTACCTAACTAACTCCTGATTGACTATTTGATAGTCTTTAACTCATTTGAAATGAAACAAAGAGCTAATGAACGAGAATAGATGGCAATTACCAGCTTTTAGAGCTTCCATTTTGCTAAGTTAATTTTCGTAAAGTTGGGCAAATATCATAAGTCCAATATAGTTTGAGTTCGGTCGACGCCAAGGTGTGACACCAACTTATACCATTTCATCAATCTTATGATGTTATTCTGCAACTGTCACTATTTCAGTAATTTTTATTTGTGTAATTTGGTTGTATGATATTAGCCAAAGATAAAATTTCACATGCAAAATGACCAATGAGGATTTAATAATTCATATGATGGATACCAACTTGTTTGGAAATTGAAGCGTTATTATTACTATTATTATTGTTATTATAGTTATTGATTTTAAAATTTTGGATTTAAAATGAGGGGATACTTTCTCTACCAACAACCATACCTGCATTGTGGATATAGAGAAGTTATTTTCGAAAGACTTCTAGCTCAATAAAAAAAATTTTAGCGAGTTCAAAAAGGAAAGCCACCAGGTAATTAGTTTTAATGTAATTATTAGGGCAGTAATTACACAGCCTAATAATTACGCATTATTGTACTTACGATTATAGATTTGTTTGTCATAGTATAATTACAGTATAATTATAAATTTACTGTTTGGTAGCATAAGTATAAATTCACATATAAATTAAATTTTACATAAAATAATTATCAAAACTTAAAAGCTAATATAATAAATACTATAAATGACTTTTTTATAAGTATAAAAAATATTAGATTTGGTATTTAAGATGTAAATTTTGTCGTGAATATACATTTATAAGTAATCATATATTTGTATCTAATATTATAAAAATAATCTATATTTTTAAAAAATTAATAATATTTGGTTTAGTTACTTATAAAATCTAAAAACATACGTCTTGTAAGAACAGAGTGCATGTTTGGTAAAATAAATTAGTATCTTTAAATATATTGTCATAATACTATTCAAATATTTGGCAAAACTAATCTATTAATTCTAACTAAAAATTGAACAACATACAATATGAGTCAATGCTACTAAAACAAGTAAAGTGGAACCAAGAATATAATACAATTTCAAAAACTCCCCCCCCCCCCCCCCCCCAAAAAAAATTAAGATTAGAAAATATAATAAGTTTATAACCACATTCAACAACGAAATTCTACTTTAATTACATCATTATATGCCAAGTTAATGATTCATTAGTCCTAATATTAAGAGGTGTAGTTTGAAAAACTAGAATAATAAAACAAATAAGAAATAAAATATAAGCAAGTACATGGAATCACAAGAAGTAAAGGTGGAGAAATAAAAGATCACTAATGTACCAACAAAAAATATTTTAAAATTTCAAAAAAAAATAAAAATAAAAATAAAAAAAATATAATAATAGAAATAAAAAGTTATAACAACAACGACCCAGTGAAATCATAGTAGTGGAGTTTGGGGAGGTAGTGTGTACGCAGAACTTACCCCTAGTCAGAATGAGTTGATAAAAAAAAGTTATAAAGAAACTAAATTAAAATAAAAAGAAAAAGAAAAAAAAATAAAAAGGCAAACTTGTAATTACACAGTATAATTACTATCAATTCTCACCTTCCCTTGAGAATTGGAGAGTATGGCTACACCCCTCAAATTATACCAAACTCCATGTTGATCAAGTAATTACTTTGTCATGCAAACATGTCAAACTATATAATGACACCCAATTATACCAAATTTAATTTCTAAATGATTTTCCAAACGGACTTTGCATAACTATTGCAAATTCTTTTACATTACCACTACTATTATATTAGTCAAGTCAAATGAACACTGTAAATACTTGTAGAAATTCAAACAATTACAAATGAATGAATTAAAGAGTACCAATTCATAGTATTAGTGAAAAATAAAAACCTTATTTCAAAAGAAAAAATCACTGGGCTAGAGAGGGCAGCTCATTACGTACATGTCCTTAACAAGTGGCCGAATTCGGATTTATGTGAATGTGGCTTCATAACCATCTTAATTTAAACATGTGTTTGAGTGTGTCCTTGTGCTTCCCACGTTCCCTCTCCCACCTACGCCAACGTCTTCAAGTTCCACAAAATTGTAGTCTAAAACGATATTCGTCGGGTCTGGAGCAGGACGTATTTTTTTATTTTTTTTAATGCTAAATAGAAAGAAGATATTTATAAATAATATTTACCCCGCATCAATTTAGTATAAACTAACACTTTATAACACACATTAGTAGAAAAAATTTTAATATATAAGTTGGACAAAAACGTTTTGTGAGATAGAAATTCAACCTAAGATTGCACATTTCAGGGGGTGGAAGCACGTTGACCGAATGGTTGTAACCCAATAGGCCAATACCGTTTGGTCAATTTTTTTCTTAATGCCCAACGATAAATAATAAGCAAAACGTAATATTCTGATAAATATTTTACCATGCAACCACTTGATAATTATGACTAGTATCGCATCCAGCACGAGATGCTCCAATTTTGTAGGTAGGTCATACGCGGAGGCGGAACTAGAATATTAAGTTTATGAGTTTGGAGTTTTAATTGTTTTAAATTATTAAGTTCTAAATCAATAATTTATATATATATATATATATATATATATATATATAATAAAGAATTTATTAAGACATATGTGTCTGACTCAAAAGATATTGGAATATTTTTTAATAAATCAATTAAAAAGAATGTAGGGGTAAATCTTAGTTAAACATAAACTCTAAATCTATAAACTAATTGGAAAAATAATGCATAAGATGAGATAGAGGTAATCAATCTTATTGATACTTTTCATTGTGGCTCCCATTAAACACGGGAGGAGACCAATTTACATATTCTCTTGGAGATTGCTTTATTCTTCCTTCTACTATGAAGGTCACAGAGGAGAGGGGGGGGGGGAGAGAGAGAGAGAGAGAGAGAGAGAGAAAAGTCATACCCCCTTTTACAGAAGGTTTCCCCCTATATATAGTTATGGAATCTTTGCTACGTACTTGGTTTGATGCTCTTTCATACTACATATGTCTTTGTCGTCCCTTGAACGTTGTCTCTTCTAACTTGACGGGTATTGTGAGCACGTGGAATAAATCATGTCATCTGTGAATGCCTTGCCGCTTGGACGGGATGTTGGTCAGATCGATCGTAGCGGTCAGATTTTGACCAATACGGTTAGTCCCTCCGTCTGTCGGGGTCGTTCCTTGTCGGGCTAGGTAGGCGGATTATGATTACTACATATTTGAGAGAAATCTGACTACCTACCTCTTAGGTATGACCCTTAGGCTCAAGTGAGGTAGCGGTGCTCTTTCGATATCCTTGGATCGTTGCGGCTATTTTAGAACTGAAATATCATTTGGATTGAAACATTGTTCATGGCTGCCGCCATTATGACACACGTTCCCAGGGAATTGAAATATTTCGTGCCATATCATATTCGATTGGCAAATCTTGGATTTCGTGCTTGCAGGATTTATATCTCTTAGAAATAGAAGGACTACATCATTCAATTCACACACTTTCTTGCCCTTTACTTGAAAGAACTTTGCGAATATACCTTCTTCCTAATACTTCGAAATTTTACTTGTCCCCGGTTAACCGAAAACTTTCATCCTCCCTTTTCTTTATCTTTTTGCTTTACCAAATTGACACAATGACTGGTGATTCTTCTAGCACTGACCTCCTTGTCACAATTCCGGCATCAAAAAATGATGTTCTGGCCACCGGCAAGTAGAAGTGGTAGAGGATGAGGAGGTCCCGTTAGTAGCCGAGATCTTGCCTCACCCCAGGAAAGCATGGACCGACTTCTGCAGTACCACCGGGAAGGAGCCGGAACCTATCCCCTCTCTTACAAAAGAAGAGGAAATCTCATAATTGAAAGCTAGGAGGGGAATCGCTACATCGAAATGTGGCCGACAGTAGGAGATGACATATTCCATTTTGACCGCCCTGAGTACTACGTGTTCTACACCTACTCATTTCTAATTGGATACACGCTTTCTCTCTCTCTCTTGGTGGTATATTGTTTCCACTATTACAAAGTATGCGCCGCTCAACTTTTGTTGTAACTGTATAAACTATTGCTTATATTGCTCAATATTGTCGAGCTCGCCGGTCGTGAGATCACTTTGGAGCACATGCTCAATATCTTCACCCTTCAGCTCATTCGTGGCACGATGATTCACATGCGCCATCGAGGGTCGACAAGTTAGGTGGTAAAGATGGACGACAAGGCTAACCGTCACTTCTACGAGAATTGCTTCTATGTACCAATCGAGCACTTGTGGCAGATCTTACGGGGTTCCCTGAAAAGTGGAACTTTGCGCGTAAGTTTCTATATTTTTAGTCGGAGAGATGCCCAACCACTTTCCGTTGTAGTACTAAACCCTATTATATTTCTGTAATTGCGAAACTGACCCCTTAATTTGTGGAAGGTATCCGCGAGTTGGTAAGTGCTTTCCTTCCTCATATAGCAGGGTGTACGTACATGGTCAGCTTTTTATGAAAAATATGGGCGCAGGCCCCTTACAGGTGAGATGTCGTTTTCGTTTGCTATTTTTATTTTCTTTTTTTACTTCATTTCTCATGTGATATTCGTCGATGTTAGGGAAAATACAGAGAACGAGGGCCCCTCCATTAGATTTTTGCCAGCCTGTATCGTCTGCTCGCCTTGCTGCAGTGTTTACTACTCGATCTTCATCGAGGGCTGCTTCAGTTGAGTCTACGGCAATGGTCATACCTACAGAGGCTAGTCCTCAGACTAAGGCTCTGACCTGTTCCGCTCATCTCACGGGTGAATCTCCCATGCTGAGTAAGGAGAGGGGTCATCCAAGAGGCAGCGAGTAGAGTTCGGGACAACACCTTCGACTGTAATACATCTGGAAGAAGACTCTCCCTTGATGGGATTTGGGGCGAGGGTCGATACCACTCTGCCTGTAAAGACGGATCCAGCTGTTGTATCTTTCACTTGACAGAGATTCCTACCACTGTCATTGATCAGCAACCTACCATGACGAGGGATCGGATTTCTGAGGCCGCAGTTGTGGTTTCGGACGAGCCTGCATCCTCGATACCTAGTCGTGCTTCCTCTTCGGATGATAAAAAAAAAAGAGCATCATGGTCGATGACTACGAATTCGAGTCGGACTTATACCCTAATGACGCTAGGATGTTTGAAGAGGGTCTTACCCTGGTGGTTCATGGGGGAGGCATATCCTGTATTCTTGAGATCCCATCAAATATTAATCTCCTGGGGACATGAAGGATCTAGTGCCGGAGTTCGACCTTTTATGTTCCGCTACTGACAACGAGGCTCTACGGTACGTTCCTGATATTGACTTGATGCACAAAGTGGCTGCTATGGGCCTAAGGGTACGTTCCGCCTTTCTTTCATGTTTCTTTTATTTTTCTGGATGATATGATCTTGACCCATCTTTTTGCTTTTCAGATGTACATGTTAGAGATTGAGGGCGCTCTTAGGGCTGAAATTCGAGCTAAGATTTTCCTAAAGGTGTTGGATAAATACGGTCCTATCGCAATAAGTGTCGTCAGATGAATGAGCGATTGAAGGAGAATCCTGGTGCTCGATCCCTTGACGAGGAATTAGACAAGAGGGACCAGCAATTGATGGAAGCCATTTACAGAAGAAATATGCTCGAGGAGCAACTTCGTGCGAAGAACAAAGAGCTTGAGTTAGGCAAGGGGGTGGCCATAGAGTGTGGCTATCTTCAGGGGATACTGAGGTCAATGCAGTCCGAGATGGATTAGAACTGTATCCAAGTAGAGGCGATGAGCGCAGAGTGGATGGAAAATTGGCTAAATTGGAGATAAAAGTTGACGTGTTGGAGAGTACCGAATAGGCATGGTCTTCGACTTCGGCACCTATAGAAGATTATCTGCGTCCTCCAATCCGAGCAGGAATCATAGAGGGCGACGGCCACGCTAATAGAGGCAAGGCTTGAGAAATGCATTAGTGAGATTGACCGGAAGCATCGATCTTGGAAGATTGGGTCGCGGCTCTAGAGGCCGAAAAGGAGCAACCGTTGGCTCAAATTGAATCTTCCTCTGTCGCTGATCCCCGCCACTTACATGATCTTTGGGTTCATGCTGAAGCCTAGTAGGATATATATAAGAGTTTTTGGGAGGCGGACAATGTTACTGAGGCTGCATATGAAGGAGCACGGGCAAAGGCACGAGAGGCTCGTGTTAATTGTGGATATGACTCTGCGACGCCGGAAGTTGATGAGGGTGCAATGGCAAAGGAAGAGTTCTTGGAGATGATGGTGAAGCTCTTTATCTGTTTTTTATCTTCTTCTTTTTTGTCGTTGTTTTTCTCCGCTCCCTTTTTTTCTAAAACTGTTGGTTCAAGCCGTATGTAATATGCGATTGTTTGTGCAGTGACATTGTATAAAGAGTAATTTTTCATTGTTATATGCCCTGTACTTTTTTTAGTTTTTGCTTTTCATGACTTCGGTAAGAAGTAAATTCCCGCATTACGAGTTCCTTAACTCTTTGGGAATTTAATGCCATTCGAATTGAATGGGATCTTGATGATGGCTTTCATTGGCAAGATGGCATTTTCAAATATGTGTTGAGATGCTATCCCATCATAGTCAGAATGGTATTGAACTCTTTTCTTTTTCATAACGACCTTAGCCCTAGGGATATTACTTTCGGTCTTATATCGAAGTATTATCTTATCCTGAGTCCCAGTCTTTCTTTTCCTTTCTACTTTCCGGCGGCCCTTGGCCTTAGGAATATTTCGAACTTTCTCTTCGGCGATGAATTTTTGCCTCAAGGATGTGATTTCGAACATTTATCAAGGTATTATATCGTCATTGTTTGATCGGGGTCAAACTCTTCTTTTTGGCGAAGGCCTTTGGCCTTTAAAGTGGTATTTCGAACTTGTCAAAATATTAACCCGTCGTTGTTTGATCGAGGCCGAACTCTTCTTTTTGGCAAAGGAACTTGGCCTTTAAGGTGTTATTTCAAACTTGTCAAAATATTAACCCGTCATTTTTCGATCTAGGTTGAACTCTTCTTTTTGGCGAAGGCCTCTGGCCTTAAGGGCGTTATTTCGAACTTGTCGAAATATTAACTCGTCATCGTTCGATCGAGTTCAAACTCTTCTTTTTGGTGAATGCCCTTGGCCTTAAGGGCATTATTTCGAACTTGTTGAAATATTAACCTGTCATCGTTCGATCGAGGTAGAACTCTTCTTTTTAGCGAAGGCCTTTTGCCTTTAAGGTGTTATTTCGAACTTGTCGAAGTATTAACCTGTCATCATTTAATCGAGGTCGAACTCTTCTTTTTGGCTAAAGTTTTTGGCCTCAATGGCTTTATTTCAAACTTGTCAAAATATTAACCCGTCATTGTTCGATCGAGGTCGAACTCTTCTTTTTGGCGAAGGCCCTTGGCCTTAAGGGCGTTATTTTGAACTTGTCAAAATATTAACCCGTCATTGTTCGATCGAGGTCTAAATCTTCTTTTTGGCGAAGGCCCTTGGACTTAAGGGTGTTATTTCGAACTTGTCGAAATATTAACCCGTAATCAGTCCCAGATTTTTGGAGAATCAGGTATCCTCTAGAGGAGTCCCAGTTCGCTTGATTTCGGCTGCATCAGAGAGTGTAATGTCGAAGGGTATGACACGTTGTTGTTTTGCTCATGTTCATTTCGTGCATACATTGGAGTTTGCTTGTCTAATTTTTCTCTTTTCGATCTGGAGATGTTATTGGTGGACAATATTTTGGTTGTTTTGTAGTAGTTTCTCATTCTCCAATTGAGATGTTTTTCGCTTGCTCACCTGCACGACACTTGTGTTCCTATTTGAGCAGAGAGCAGAAGGTGAGCCAAAATGATATTTTTCTTACCCGATCCGATAAGTCGGTGAATGAGGGTGGATTTATAACGCTTCTCATTTGCCTGGTGTTTCAATGGTTGATGGGGCGATGGTTTCTAAATTCGGTGAATGTATTTAGCTCTCTTTCCCCTTCTGTATTATGCTATTGCCCTGTGTGGGATAGGCTTTGCCTTAGCACTCTTTTCAGTGGGTTATCGTATTTTCTGTTTTTGATCTGGAAGAGACTAGGAAATTTCACTAAGAAATCCCCACAGACGGCGCCAAAATTGTTTGACTCAAAAGATATTGGAACCTTTTGAATAAATTAATTAAAGAGAATGAAGGGGTAAATCTTAGTTAAACATAATAAACTCCAGACCTGTAAACTAATTGAAAAAATAATGCATAAGATGAGATAGAGATAACCAATTTTATTGATACTTTTCATTGTGGCTCCCATTAATCAATGAAGGAGACCAATCTACATATTCTCTTGGAGATTGCTTTGTTCTTCCTTCTACTATGAAGGTTACATAGGAGAGAGGGAGGGGGGAGAGAGAGAGAAGCCGCTTGTCCCCCTCCCCCTTTACAGAAGGTCCCCACCCTATATAGTTATGGAATTTTTGCTACGTACTTGGTTTGATGCTCTTCCATACTACGTTTGCCTTTGTCATCCCCTGGACGTTGTCTCTTCTGACTTGACGGGTATTGTTAGTATGAGATTTGGAATAAATTATGTCGTCTTTCGCGACCTTGCCACTTGGATAAGATGTAGGTCAGATCGACCATAACGATCAGATTTCGACCAATACAATATACATGATTCGAACCAAAATTATGGGGTTCAACTAAACCCTTTAAAAATGCTCTGGTTCCGCCCCCGGTCATAGGTGATTAGTGCGGAGCTAAAATATTTATTAAGGGAAACTATTATCTACTGCAATACGTAAAAAAAATTAATCATATACAATATGACTTTTTCTTATAGACCATGAACTATCAATATTCCGAAATCTCAGCCCATGGTGATTGTACGACCCAGCTAATTTAGCAGGCCCATGTTTCTCTTTCTTTAAGTATCTGTGCATCTCAATATAAAATGACGAATCTTAATACAGAATCTTACTAATATGAAGCACTACCAATATTTTTTCACGCATCTGAATTAATTAAGAACAACGAATTTTGAAGGGCATTTGTATCTATACCCGTTTTTTCTGTCATGTTTTAACTTGAGTTCGCTTTGTTAAAAAAATTGCAAACATACCTACTTTGTTCGCATAACTTTAGCATACGAGGTTGAAGTAGCAAGAGCAATCAAGCAAAACTTTAGAATTTTAGTAGCCGAGCCTGAAGTTTTGCTCTAGAGCTGAAGTCTTTGTTTTATAATTGACGAACTTCAGCTCTAGAGCTGAAGTTTCTATTTTTGTAACAGGCGAACTTCAACTCTAGAGCTGAAGTATTTGTTTTTGTCACTGGTAAACTTCAGCTCTAGAGCTGAAGGTTTTGTGTGACGACCTGGCCGGTCGTCTCAAGAGTTAATGCCCTGATCTTCTATTAACTGTTTCCCCTAAGTTTATTTCTCCTAATCTGATTGCCGCCATGTTCGGTTTTGAGTTTTCGGCATTTGCTCCCTAAATGAGAGCTTAAGTATTGAATAATTGACCATAGTCTGAACATAATAAAAATAATCTCGGAATGGAAATTTGATAGTTTGTTAGCTTCCTTAGGTGATTTCAGCATTAGGAGCGTGTTCGGAATGTGTTTTGGAGGTCCGTAGCTAATTTAGGCTTGAAATGACGAATGTTGAATTTTGAAAGTTTCCGATTCAATAGTGAGATTTTGATCCGAGGGTTGGAATGAAATTCTGAGAGTTGCAGTAGTCTTGTTATGTTATTTAGGATGTGCGTGCAAAGTTTCAGGTCATTCGGACAAGGTTTGGTAGACTTTTTATCGAAAATATATTTTTAGAGTTTTTGAAAATTTTAAGCTTGAATTCGATGAAAAATAGGTGTTTTAAGTGTTTCAAAGATTTGAACAAGTTTGAATAATATTATTAATTTTTTTTTGTAGGTTTGGATGAGGTTCCAGGGGCCTCGGGTGTGTTTCGGATGCTCAACGGGTCATTTTGAGTTGTTAAAAAGTTGCAAAAATTGAGGTTTAGGTGTTGCAGACTTTTCTTCATCGCGATCGCATCCATCCAATCACGATTGCATAGTGTAATTCCGAAGGAGGGCCAATTCTTTCTTCACAATCGTATCACTTGACTTGTGATCGCATAGCACTGCCCTATACCTCTTTCGCGTTCGCAGATGCCCCTTCGTGTTTGCGTAGTAGAAACTGAGCAGGTGGCTCAGTAGCCCAATTTGTTCTTCGCAGTTGTATGTCTTAAAACGCGATCGTGTAAGGCCATATCTTCCTCTTTCGCAATCTCGTGCTTCTTGTCGCATTCGCGTGGGTCATTTCCTGGAGCCTTCATTTTTAGTCTTCGCGATTGCAAGCCTTCTTTCGCGATCGTGATGTACAAAATATCTGCGCAGATATAAAATTTCAAAATCGAGGGTTTAGCCATTGTTATCAAAACTTAAGCTTGGGATCTCGAATTTGAGCGAGATTTTGAGGAATTTTCAGAGACATCGATTGGGTAACGATTCTAAACTCCTCTTGGCTTGTGACATATTAATCTAAACATGAATTCCTCCTTTAATTTCTGATTTTGAATGAAAATTGGGGAAGATTCTTAGGCCTTGAAATTGAGTTTTGAATGGGGAATTGACATCGGATTTGGATAATTTTTATATGGTTAGACTCGTGAGGATGTGAGGATTCTGACAATATAAATTTCACCTGATTTAGAGTTGTGGGCCCGATGGGCGTTTTGGTTATTTTTACATAATTTCGCGTATTAGCTTAGAATTTAATTATAGAATCAGCTTCTTGAAGTATTATTTATATTATGAAATGGAATTGAATAGATTTGGGTCATTTAAAGTCAGATACTCGTGGCAAAAGCATGATTTCGAGTTGACTTTGAGTCGTTTCGAGGGAAGTGACTTGTCTAACATTGTGTGGGGGATCTTCCCCTTAGGATTGCCATGTTTGATAATTGAATTGTTTTGTGCGTGAGGTGACGAGCGCGTACTTTTGTAAATTATTGAAAACCAGATTTTTCTTAAAGTGTTCCTTTGCATGTTTCTTTTCCGCTTTATTGTTTTTGCAAACATAACATGTTGTTAGTTAGAAGAGCATGTTTAGTTGACTTAAATTGCGTATTTGCTTAAATTATCTTGTTTGCATTTGGCGAAGCATCTTAGGCTAGAACTACTTGCTGCCTTTCTATGAAATCTCATTTATGAATATCTTCTTGTTGTTGCTGCGTATTTACATTGGGACTAAAGATGTAGGACTCTGATAGCTCCTCCTTGTCTATTTATTTTGGGACTACGGGTTAGATTCAGGTAGATCCCCCTGCACATTTACTTTGCGACTGTGGGTTAGATTCCCGATAGACCCCCTTGCATAGTTATATGGAATTACGAGAATCCACCTGGTAGATTCCACCAGTACTGGATTTTACATTTAGGACTACGGATCGAGATTCTGGTAGATCCCCGCGCATTGATAGGTGGACTATAGGACGGTATCCCAGAAGATCCACTGGACAGTTGATGAAAAGGACTACAGGACAGTACCCTGGGAGATCCTCGTTGTTACTATTGGTGTTGAGTTGTTCTTATTTCCGTGTTTACTTTGTTTGTTGTATGTTTGTTGTTTGTATAACTTGTATTATTCCATTGTTGTACTCATGATATTGCTTACTCTATTCTGTTAAATCTTATATTTTATTTGACCTCAGTAGGGCCTTGACCTTCCTCGTCACTACCCGACTGAGGTTAGGCTTGGCATTTACTGAGTACTGATGTGGTGTACTTATGCACTTTCTGTGCATGTTTTTCATGTGCAGATCCATGTACTTCTGCACAGGCTTACTATCCTTTAAGCAAGGAGAGCTTTTGGAGACTTCGAGGTACATCTGTTGCGTCCGCAGACCGAAGAGTCTCCATCTTTGTTCTATCTTGTAGTGTTAGCCCTTCTATCGTACTGTTGATGTAGACATTCTAGAGATTAGATCACTTTACAATATTTCTTCTTGCTTGTGTTCCCGTGAGTTTTCGATTTTTGGGGATAGTGATGTAGAAGTTTGAGTTATTATGCTGTATATACCGAGCGGCATTTTATACACTGTTCCTTTTTAGTTATTCTTGGTTTTAGATTTATTCCGCAAGCTTCGATTTATTTTCCGCATGTGTTAGGATTACCTAATCTTAGAGACTAGGTGCCGTCACGACAGTTCACAGAAGCCGAACTGGGGTCGTGACATTTTATTTGGCTAAAATCATAAGCAGCCTCTTAAACTTGTCCGACTTTTCCTCTTAGACACCTTATCTAAGATTTGTTCCAATTGAACACTTAAACTACTCAAAATTTGAATAAATTAGACACATTTTTATATAACGAGCAAAAAACTAAAGAGAGTGTAATACACTCACTAATGATATGGCAAACTAACGAATTAACTAATGACATTTGGCATTAGGTCCAAAGTAATAATTAACAAAATCAAATATGAGGAAAAAATAAAAATTATTTTTAAGAAAAAAAGAAAAAAAATAACTTCATCCAATCCACCCAGACCCTCCCTTCCCCTATTCTGCTAATCCTATAAGCCGTCGCCATCTCCAATAACAATGTTCGTTTTTTTTTCTTTTGGTTTATAGATTTAATTCATTTGTACTTTTAAATCTTATCTTTTTAGTTTATGATATAATATTTTGGAAAAAGAGAGGAAGGAGGATAAAAAAAAGAGTGGTGGCAGTGATGGGTCTCCATTTCTTCTGGCGAGCAAGATAGTGATTGTTATCAGAATTAACGAAAAAAGAGATAGTGGAAATGGTTTTTCAATCTGAAAAAGATGGAGAAAATGGTGGTCGGAGTGGTGGTTACGTCAGTAGCGAAGATGGCAGAAGGTGGTGGCGTGGGTTCGAAAAAAGAGAAAGAAGTCGTGCAATGACAACGACAATAACAGATCTTAAAATAAAATGATGGTTACCGTGGAGGAAGTGAAGTGGCTCAAAAAAGATGAGAAAGGTGGATTGCGGCGGCAATGACGCTAATGGTGATATATGATAGAGAAGTTATGGCAAAGAGAAATGAAGGAGAAAGAGATAAAGAAAAAAAGAAAAAAAGCTAAAAATAATACATTTCACGCTCTTAAGTTAGGTATATCGCACACGCTATGCCATATCAGCAAAAAGTGTTTAATGGGTATAAATTTTGAGTTGTATAAGTATTCGATTGGAACAAATTTCAGATAAGATGTCTAAGAGGAAATGTTAGACAAATTTATGGGGCTATATATGATTTTGGCCATTTTTTTAAACTATCGAACATCAGTTCTAAAGCTAAAGTTATTTGGAAGCTAGCTTTAGAATATGATCTGCCCAAATAAGCTAGGGATCCATCCATCAAACAATGTTGAGCATACGCCACTATTGGGCTCAGCCCACACTCAAGCAGAAGTCCAAGCAGAAGTCCATCCACTGACGCAGCCTTTACAATCTTTACAGCAGTAGCCACATTGCAGAAATAGCCATTATAGATACTGTATTTAATTGTTGTACACAATGTATACACACACACACAGATATTTTACTCTTCATTGGCATTGTATATACTTACTAGAATAGAACATTCGAGACACAGAAATATACGGGAAGCTTTTCAGATTCTCTCTTCTTCTTTTCGACTGTTCATCTTCTTCATTTTTTCTTCAATCCGAAGCTTCCATGGATGTCAACATGGTATCAGAGCCAGGCCCATCCCAATTATTGTTACCGATGTTGGTCCCCCATTTATGTTGTCCACGCTCCAGAGATCTGGGCCTGATGGGGGGTGTTGAGTTGTCCCACATCGGAGGGATTTGAGGTCTTTGGTCTCCTTATATAGCTTGGGCAATCCTCACCTCATAAGCTAGCTTTTAGGGTTGATTTAGGCCCAAGGTCCATTCTTGTCATGGTATCAGAGCGGGTTTTCCGACTCTCCCTGTCAAGAGCTTTTGTGCGGTGTTACCCTCGTCGAGCTTCATCTGAGTTTTCAATCTCTTTCAGAACCTAGGGTTTTCGTAATCGGTTAGTTTTTTTTTTGCTCATCTCATCCATTTTTGAGTTTGTTCGTTACTTCGTCGACATCATATGTTGCATGTTCACGGAATGTTGCTTTTGGATTAGCTGGTTTGTATGTTTTTTGTCCGTCAGGTTTTTTGGGGGTTTCCTTAGGTTTTGGCATCATTAGTGCTTAAAATGGCTAACATCGGTGAAGATTCTTCTCCTACTTCTTCTAATTTTGTTCCTGACCCGTCAAATCCTTTGTTTCTTATGTCTCTGATGTACCCGGCGTTTCTTTGGTTACCAATCCGTTTTCAGGGATTGGTATGGGGGATGGAGGAGAAACATAATCGTTTTTCTGTCCGCTAGGAACAAATTAGGCTTTGTTGATGGTTCTGTCCGTAAACCTGGTGCAAATTCTCTTCATTCTAGGCAGTAGGATAGGTGCAATAACATGGTCATCTCTTGGCTCACAAATTCTCTCACACCAGAGATAGCCGAGAGTGTTCAATATTCTGACACTGCTCAGAGTATTTGGAATCAACTTAACAATAGGTATGGAACAGTCAATGGCACAAAAATTTTTGAAATAAAACAAGAGTTAGCTTCTACTACTTATGAATCCTTAGACATAGCATCTTATTTCAACAAATTGAAAAGGTTATGGGATGAGCTGGGCTTTATGCGAGCCTCAAGAGGTAGTACATGTACATGTGCTGCCAGAGTTGAATTTCAAAAGGAGGATGATGAGAATAAACTGCACCAATTCCTCATGGGGCTCAATGACACATATGTTGGTGTTAGGGGTAATATCCTTATGCTACAGCCTCCACCTTCCTTAGATAGTGCATATAATATACTACTTCAGGATGAAAGGCAAAGACAAGTCACTCGTGCACCATCCCATTTTCGTAGTGATTCCAGTGCTTTTAGCACTCATTTCATAAATAAACCCTCTGGAGCACATTCACATCCCAAATAGTTCACTCAGAAACTCAATTTTGACACCACCAAAGCAAATTCAGTATGTAGATATTGCAAGAAACCAGGTCATTTGATTGATAAATGCTACAAGCTGCATGGGTTTCCACCAGACTTCAAGTTCACAAAAAACAAGAGAACTGCTGCAAATATTTAGGTGCAAGGGTGTGTAAATTCTGCTGATTCCTCAAGCATGGGTGAGGGTAATCAGGGGTATTCTGCTTCAGATTCTGTTATTCCTGGGTTAACAAAGGAACATACTCACAGCTCATGGTGCTCTTTCAACAGACACAAGTCTCACAATCTCAACATCAATCAAGTCTTATGGCATCTGCAAACTTTGCTGGTACACTCTCTTCTTCTCTCAGTCCTCTACAAAATGTGTCTTATGGAGCTTGCATGTTAACTAGAGTTAGTGCATGCATTTGGATTATAGATTCTAGTGCCACTGACCACATGACTTCCAATAAAACTCTTCTGTTTGATATCAAACCATTAGTTGTACCATACTTAGTTACCTTACCTAATGGTTACAAAGTTAAGGTAACATGTACTGGATCCATTAAACTTCTTTGTTTTACCTTACATCATGTCCTCTATATTCCCAGCTTTCATTACAATCTTATTTCTGTCTCCAAACTTGTTCAACAACTGAATTCTATTGTCCTATTTACTAAATTTTCTTCCTTGATACAGGCCCCTTCTCTGAAGAGGCCACTGGAAATTGGTAAACTGGATGATGGTCTTTACAGGCTTGTTCAATATTCTCTTTCTTCTCCTCTCAATCCTATACTCCTTGTAATTACCATTCTCCATTAGTTGTTGCTTCTGTTTCCTCTTCTCATTGTACATACCATTCTGAATTGAATAAAATGGAGATATTATGGTATAACAGACTCGGGCACATTCCTTTTGTCAGAATGAAAGACATTTCTTCTATTCCATGTAAAATTTGCAAATAAATAGCCTTTTATATGTACTATCTGTCCATTAGCAAGACAGTCTAGATTGCCATTTCCTGAAAGTTCTATAAAAACAACACATCTTTTTCAACTCATCCGTCTAGATACCTGGGGACCTTATGCCACTGCCACCCATATTGGGTGCAAATATTTTTTAACAATAGTTGATGATTTTACTAGAGCTACTTGGACTCACCTTATGGGGTCCAAAAGCAATGCCTTTCTCATTATCACGGCATTCATTGCCATGATCAAAACTCAGTTTCAGACTGTTGTCCAAACCATCAGGAGTGATAATGCTCTTGAACTTGGAACTAGTAATGTTGGAATCAATTTCTTTGCTGAAAATGGTATCCTTCACCAAACTTCTTGCTCTTATACACCACAACAAAATGGTGTAGTTGAGAGAAAACATAGACATCTTCTGGAAACATCCAGAGCATTACTTTTTCAGTCCTATCTTCCTCTTAAATTCTGGGGAGATTGTGTCCTTACTGCCACCTACCTCATCAACAGATTTCCTTCCAAACTACTTAACAATGACTCTCCTTATGAGTTACTTTTTGGACAGAGTCCTTCTTATAACCATCTTAAGACTTTTGGCTGTCTTTGCTTTGCTTCTGTACCCAAACAGCATAGAGACAAATTCCATCCAAGAGCTGACCCTTGTGTTTTCCTGGGATATCCACTGGGTAAAAAGGGATACAAGCTGTATAACTTGAAAACCAAACTCACAATCATATCCAGGGATGTTACTTTCCATGAGAATGTCTTTCCCTTTGGTTCTTCAAGAAGTACCTCCTCTGTTCCACCTTCCCTTCTTCCTTCCTTCCCTGTCTGTTCACCTGCTATTGATGAATCATTACTCAGTCCTTCCTCAACATCTAATACTTCTCCTTCCTCTTCTCCTCCTGTTTCTAATCCCTGTCCTACTGTTGATGACACATTACATACCACTACCACCAATTCCCATTCCTTTCTGCCACCAGAACCTGTGTTACCTGCTCTTAGAAGGTCAACAAGGCCTCATGTCCCTCCTGCACATCTTCAGCAATACATCTGTAATCTTCCTCCTTCCATCTCTGGCACTAGTTCTTTTTCCTCTTGCTGTAACAGCTCAGTTCACACTCCACATGTTGAGCCTACTTCCTACAGCCAGGCTGCTTCTGATCGTGCGTGGCAGGATGCCATGACCAAAGAGTTTGAAGCTTTGGCATCCAATAATACTTGGTCCATAGTTCCCCTTCCTCCTGGTAAGAGGCCTACTAGATGCAAGTGGGTTTACAAAGTTAAATACAGGGCTGATGGGTGTGTGGAGAGATATAAAGCTAGGCTGGTTGTCAGGGGTGACACTCAGGTTGAGGGTGTGGACTTCACTGATACATTTTCTCCTGTTGTCAAATTGTTTACTATCAAGTCTTTAATTATTGTTGCTGTAAAATAGTCTTGGACTCTCTTTCAACTGGATGTCAATAATGCTTTTCTCCATGGTGATTTAAATGAAGAAGTATATATGAAACTACCCCCTGGTCTGATAGTCTCCTCTACTTCTTCCTCTTCCTCTTCTTCTTCTTCCCCTTTAGTATGCCTCCTCCAGAAATCCTTGTATGGGTTGAGGCAGGCCTCTAGGCAGTGGTATGCCAAGTTGTCTCAGGCTTTAAGCTCTAAAGGGTATTCTTCCTCCCTCAATGATTACTCTCTCTTTCATAAGAAGTCTGGTTCCTCCATTGTGCTATTGGCTGTGTATGTTGATGGTATTATCCTCACTGGTAATGACATGGAAGAAATCACTGCCTTAAAGGCATTTCTGGATACAACATATAAGATCAAAGATTTAGGAGTTCTCAATTACTTTCTTGGTATTGAAGTCAGTTATTTTTCTGCTGGTCTTCTCCTTCACCAAAAGAAATGCATTACTGATCTTCTCACTTCCTACAATTGTCTTGATGCTAATTCTGTGACTTGTCCCCTTGATCACTCCGTCAAACTTAAACAAGGCATGGATACTCCTCTTCCTTCACCTGAAACTTACAGAAGCCTTGTTGGCAAGCTTAATTTTCTCACTCACACCATGCCTGATTTGGCCTTTGCTGTACAGCATCTTAGTCAGTTTCTTCAAAAACCTTCCTCTTCTCACATAACTGCTGCCCTGCATACTCTTAGATATCTTAAAGGCACTTCTGATCTTGGGGTTTTCCTCAATAACACCCCTGACTTAGCCTTAACAGCCTACTGTGACAGTGACTGAGCCTCCTGCCCAGACACTAGAAGGTCTGTTACTGGTTTTTGCATATTTTTAGGTGGTTCTCTGATTGGCTGGAAAGCCAAGAAGCAACCTGTGGTGTCCTTGTCTTCAGCTGAGGCTGAATACAGAGCAATGAGCAAAGTTGTTGGTGAGATTACTTGACTCACTCGACTGTTCTCTGATTTTGGGGTCCCTCTCTCCTCTGCTGTCCCTGTTTTCTGTGATAATCAGGCAGCCATCCATATTGCAGACAATCCTATTTTTCATGAACGGACTAAACACATTGAGATTGATTGCCATTTCATTCGAGCCAAACTTCAGGAAGGCCTCATTACTTTGCATCATGTTCTGTCTGGTTCTCAGCTTGCTGACATTTTTACTAAGCCCTTGACTGGTATTTTGCATCATTCCTTCTTGCCCAAGCTGGGTGTTTATCCACCCTCCAGCTTGAAGGGGGTGCTGAGCATACGCCACTATTGGGCTCAGCCCACACTCAAGCAGAAGTCCATCCACTGACGCAGCCTTTACAGTCTTTACAGCAGTAGCCACATTGCAGAAATAGCCATTGTAGATACTGTATTTAATTGTTGTACACAATGTATACACACACACAGATATTTTACTCTTCTTTGGCATTGTATATACTTACTAGAATAGAACATTCGAGACACAGAAATATACGGGAAGCTTTTCAGATTCTCTCTCTTCTTCTTTTCGAATGTTCATCATCTTCATTTTTTCTTCAATCCGAAGCTTCCATGGAAGTTAACAAACAACTTGCTAGTTTGCTAAAATCTTCGGGAAAAATCTGAGCACTAGGCTCAAGAATTTTTATGTGCTAACATACTCAATTTAGATTTACAAGAAACAACTTTCACCTTAATAATATTTATCAACACAACCCAAAAAAAGAAGAAGTAAATAAGTGCAAATTAATCATCTCTGATTGCGAGAGCAAATAATGAGCTCCGTAATACGATTAAAATACAAAGACGTCGTCACTTAACAATGGTATCTTGATAATTTCTATTCACAAAAGGAACTATGAAAAATAATTTAAGGCACAAAAGTAAGTTTTAACTTATATGCACCAACAGTTTAAAAGAAATTTTACCTAAAAACAATGTGCACCTACAGCAGCTGAAGAAGAAGAAGAAGAAGAAGAAGAAGAAGAAGAAGAAGAAGAAGAAGAAGAAGAAGAAGAAGAAGAAGAAGAAGAAGAAGAAGAAGAAGAAGAAGAAGAAGAAGAAGAAGAAGAAGAAGAAAACGAAGGAGGAGAAGGAGAAGGAGAAAGGGGGCTGAAGTTATTTAATAGTACATACAAGTTAAAAGTTTAAAAAAAATAGTGATAGGTTAAATGAGGGTGACTAAATAGGGCGCCCCGTACAATTTTTACATTTTGAATTATATGATACTAGTATTAGTACCCGCGCGAATACGCGAACAATAATCATACCAAATATTTAAGTCATATGGATTGTATGTAAACGTACTTAAAATTGACACTTTCTCGGTGAATATAGATAATCACTAGATATTAACTGCATGAAAATAATTAACAATTTCTTTTATTTTTCTTTTTTGATACCATTCTTGTCGGTGTTATTGGATCCTAAAAATATTGAGGAAGCAAAATAATAACTCATATTTATGACAAAATAATCAAATGTTGAGACAATGAATGACATTTTGGATAAGATTTATCTCTTTTACTACTACTTAAACTCTTATCTGGTGTGTTGATACCTCTTAATAAATATTTCTTTCTTAAAATTTTACTTTCTAAAATATTATTTTTCAATAATAATTATTTATATAACAATGTAATTGAAAATATTATTTTTAATATAAAACTCATTTTAGTTGGCTATCTAAACATATTAAAAACCCTTTAGCAAGTGAATTTTTTTGCTCCATTTTGATATTTGACATTAACCATGTTAAATATCTCAGATATTGAATTATATGTAAATAACCTTAACATTTAAAACTTGTAAATAATTATAGATAATAGTCGGATATTAATAAAGAAACACTACATGAAAAATGATTAATATTTTTTCACTTCTCGTAGTGATCATTTTATTTTGCATTATTCTTATAAGTGTCATTGGAACCTAAAAATAACCACAAAGTAAAATAATAACTCATTTTTACGGCAAAACACAAAGGTTGAGACGATATAAAAGATTTTTTTATTACGATGTGATTCTTATACCACGACTTGTACTCTTGGTATGATTTTATCTTTCAAAAGTATTTCTATTTTGAAATTTCAAATTTTAATATATATATATATATATATATATATATTGTAATAATGATTATCTTTATAATGATGCAAGTGGAGATATTATGCTTAATCTGAAATTTACTTTAATAAGCTATCTAAAAATTTAAATGATTCTTTGGCTGAATTTATTTCAGTATGACTCCACTTTAAGTTTATGGATATTTGTAGCCCCATAATTTGAATGTTTAATATCCTATATATACAAAAATCTTGTTCTTTGATTCATTAAATGTTAAATTAGTTGATTTGTTGTCCAAAAAAATTAGTTGATTATTATTATAAAACATTACATATATTGTCTTATTATTGTCAAGTAGTTTATTTTTCGACAATATACTTATCTTACCTCAATGCAAACTACTTGAATTGCATTCCAATTCAAATTCGACTATCATATCAGTTTGTTAGTAATAGTAATTGTAGACATCAAAATTTTAAGGGATCAAACCAAATCATAAATTAAAGATACTACAGGACTCTAGAAATTCTAGGAGTCTATTAGGGTTTCTTGGAGGTTACTCTTACCTGAACCCTAACTCACACTTACATAAAGGAATACATATTCCCCTAAAGAGGTGTCTCAAAAAAAATCTCATAAACTCACGTGATACTCACAAAGAGACCAAAATATGACCGGATACTTATTGACAATGAAATAGTTCAAGAAACTGGATACATCTAGGAGCTCTGCTTCATCCTTACATTCGAGAAATACGCTGCTTCAGCCGTAGAATCACGAAGATTATCAAAAGAGAAGAATCAAGGGAGAAACAAGATTATACCCGCATTATTTATCAATAAAATTATGTTTCTTCATATTTATTTTGTGATTGCAACTTATTTTTGTATCACATATAATTTGTTGCAAACAGTAATTTTTTAAAAACGACACATAATGTAAATTAAAAAAAATATTCAAAGATATCCTTATCTTATAATTTATGTACTTGAGTTGAAAAATTATATATTTGAAATAGATAAGATTAACTTTCAAAAAATTTAAATTCAACAAAAATGATACATAAGAAGAAATTTGTTGTCATCTTTTATTTCTCGTTTTTAGATCTTTCTAGGGATGGCAAAATGGTTCAAAGAATACAGTTAACCATCCATATTATCCACTAAAAAATGGGTTGGATAATAAACATTTTAAAAATGGGTCATATATGGATAAGAACCATATTATCCATTTAGAAAATGGGTAATCCATGAAGAACCAATGGGTTCAACTTTAACATTTGTAAAGCATCAAATTTGAGGTTCCTCAAGTTAGGGAGACTAAGAATTCTCCCAAAATTAATCATATACAAGAAGTCATGGATAATATGGGTAACCCATATTATCCGCTGGTTAACCCGTTTTTATCCGTATTAAATATGGGTCGGGTCGGATAATTGATCCGTTTTTCATTACACATTTCGACCGGAACCATATCCGACCCGACCCGCCCGTTTGCCACTCCTAGATCTTTCTAAAATCTTTTTTAGTATTTATTTTTTATGTCATTATTTCTTTTTTACAAAAAATGAATTTATTTTACTATAAAAGTATGAGTTTTAATAAAAGTTATCTACATATCAACTTTAATTATATTTTTATTCTTTGGTTGAAATTATTTCATATTTTTCTTTTGACTTTATCTAATCAACCTAAATAGGTGATTACCCGACCACTTAAATTAAAAATTGAATGATGTGTAATTTATATATAATTCATATATAATATGTGTATAATTGTCTATTGTCGGTATATCTTTTATTTATATTAGCTATAAAAAGTAAACAACAAATATGACAGGATATTATGTAAATATTTCGTAAGATTTTCATTTTTGAGTTTATCCATGATATAATTTCTGTTATAATAATTTTAAAACTCTCTACTAATCTTCAAATTTCTATTATATTTGAATTTAAAAAATAAAGAGATGTTTCGAGATAATTTGTTTACATTGTTAAAAAAATTCATGTTATACCAAATTTTTAATATATGCTCTTTGTTACATTTAAGAGTAGCCATAGAAACTATCAATTAGAAATTAATTTATCTCTTATTAAGTTTGAAAAAGAAAAACTTTTACATATTCCAATGAGTCAAAATTAATATTCTTTAACGAAAAAAATATCATACGCTTGCAATATTGGCTTGACTACATCTAAATGAAGGAGTTTCAGCTTATATTCTTCAATTACTTGAACATGCCGAATTGAAATTAATGATATCAATTGTATATCCAAAGTTTTATTATTTGTTTGATGTTCATTTATGCAAATTGACTCTTCAAACAAACATTCTTCAAGAAGAAAAAAGAAATAACTTTTTTTTAATATTGATTGATGTTGTTATGTTTCTTTCTCCGACATGTAAGTAAATTTTTACTTTATTGTATATGCTAGTAAATTTTTATTTTATTTTATAAACTATTTTTTGTTGTTTAGATAAACATAGACGTGTACCCTATATATTATATTTATTGTAAAAGAATTTTATTTTATTCAAATCTAGCTACAGTGTTTTAAAGAGCTATACTTATAGGATTTTATGTGTGAAAGAGTTTTATAATTATATGAAATATTTTTTTTAGAGGTGAAGTAGTGTTTAAATAATTATAATAAATAATAAAAATTCTTAACATGATTGCATATGATCACTGACCGAATTACGTATGATAACATGATAAGAAAAATAAATTTATTTTTAATTTAAATTCGAATACAGTCTAAAAGAAATTTTACCTTAAAATAATATGCACCAACAGCGGTAGATGAAAAAAGAAGAAGAAGAAGAAGAAGAATACGAAAGAAGAGAAAAAGAATAAGAAAGAGGACTGAAATTATTTAAAAAGTAGGTACAAGTTAAAAATTTTAAAAAAATAAATATTAATTAAATAAAAATAACCAAATGCCCGATATAATTTTTACATTTCGAATTATATGATATGATAGAATATTGTTCCCTTGGTATACGAGATGTTATTCCCACTAAAATGAGTTCGACATACGGATACTAGATTTAGGTCTATAGCTAAATTAGCCTGGACTTGGATCATGGCCCGTCCCAAGTTCAGTCCTTAATAGTAGTAATTAACATTCTTAAAAGATACACAAATTACTCTAACTATCGTACTATTTATTAAAAACTACGCATAAACCAACATTAAGTAATTGTCTAACGTTTTCGCAATCAAGAATATGCCGTAGGACTTAATATCACTATTTTATTTACTTACTATTTTAAAGGTAGAATAACACAGTTATTTATAAAAATAAAATTATTTATTTTTATCTATCTATTTATTTTTTTACCTACCAAATTAATTAAATCTCCTATTAGTAATAATTTTTGTGGGGAATTTTCTTTTTTTTCTCTAATTTTTTTATTTCTATGCTTCTTTTCGTTTTTCACCTTTTTCGTTCTTTTCTCCATTTTTTTTTTCTAGTTTTCTTCTTATTTTTTTCTTTTTTTCTCCTTTACTCATTTATTTTTGTCCAAATCGTATTATTTTTTTTACCATAACTTATTTCACACTCAAATTTGATTCCTCTTTTATTTTTGTTTTTTTATTTCTTATTCATTTACTAATTTCATTTGGTTGCCATGCAAATCTTGATCTCCTTCCCTATAAATATCAGTACACATTCTATCTTTAGCAGTAACACAATCAGTTATGGAGCAAGAAAATATAATCTATGGCCACCAAATCTCCATATATACTAGTTAGAATAGAAATAATAATAAAATATTAAAAAATACAATAAAAATATAAGTAATAAAAAGAACTTCTAGTATCATATGATACCAATATGATATATATGTGTACCAATAGAGTATATGATTGCTCAAAAATATTGTTACAATTATCTGCGACTATACTACTGTACCAAAACATAAAGGATGCATTAAAAGTATGAAAAAATTACATATTCGCATTACAAGTTAAATATTCGCAAAACAACTTGCACATTTCGTATACTAACATGGTATATAGTTGTAAGGGGTCGTTCCAATAATTGCCTATAACTATAAAACTATTACATAATACACATAATCTATGTCCGTTGGCACAAAAAAATTCCAGCACTACAATCATGTTTATATAAATAATTTCAGAATAAAATTCACTTAAAATGCAGCTAAAACAACCCAAAAATGTTCAAACTACCATATGATACCAATATGACATATAACTATACCAATATAGTATACAATTTTACTGGTTAATTTTCTATAACTATATGGCTATACTACTATTATTTAACACATAATCATAAAGAGAAAAAAATAGTGTATCACATATTAATATAATAAAGTATTTTAAAATATTATACTATATTATTATTATTAAAAAAATTAAATAGTGTACCAAATACAGCTAATACAATAAAAAAATCTTCAATCCTCTTTGATACTCATAGGGAATATATCACATATTTAGAGGATATCATACATGACTGATTTATATTTTTCTAAAAAGAACTCAGTCCTCTATGATACCAAATCGGTATATATCATATACTAACATGGTATCATAGAGGAGTGATTCATTTCTTTAAAAACACTTATTTTAGATGTAAATATAAAATATCTTTTGCAAATTTAATATTGATTTTATTAGCTGATCACGAGCCATATCAAATTGCAAGCACCGAAATCACAATAAAATTTTGAAAAATGACTCGAGCAAGGACAAAGAGTTATAAGAAAATATGAAATTTGTAGGGAGGGAGAAAAAGCGTTTTGTGGCAGCGAAAGGCCTTCAATAGATGATAATTTCATTCAACAAAAGAAATTAAACTACATGCACATAATGAGTTAATTGAATCGTAATATTTACATATTGAACAAACTTTTTGTGGTATACACACAATCATCATATAACTAAATAAATAATGCTCTTGCTCATTAATTTGTCAATATTTTAATTTGTGAATATCATAAAGTTATTGTCTATCAGATAAATAATTTAACTTATGAAAATAAAAGCAAAAACAAAGAGAGGAAATTGATGAACAACAATAACAATAACAACAACAATAATAATAATCGGGTTAATTTCACTGATGGTCACTCAATTATGTTTCAATTTCACTAAAGTTACTTAACTATTTTTATCACTTAAAAGTAACTAAACTTTCACATTGTCACTTAAAAATTATTTTGGCTCAAACTCCTACCATAAATATGATACGGCATAAAATTTAATGAGAAAATCCAAAAATAAATGCCACATAAGCTTAAATGGATCATACCCATTTTAGATCAATTTCTTCCTTAATGTGATTTGACTCATAACTCAAATGCTTTCAATAAAAGAAAATATTAAATTTCACATTAGTTTAAAATAATTATCCTATACTATAAAATTATTGCCTTTTCTGTCACACAATGCCGATTTACAATTATTATATACTAAAGAAATTCTTATCTTCTTTATATGCACATCCGAATCATTTTATAACTCTACTGAAAGTTAAAATTCTAATGTATCCAACTCACATAAAATATAGTAAAATTAAAATAGTACTGTATTCATCTTGCATACATATTAATAATAATAATAATAATAATAATAATAATAATAATAATAATAATAATAATAAAAGTCTATTTTAAAATGAACATGCAATTACAGACAACCTATTGCAATTGTTTAGATAAAAAAATATTATTTTTTTACAATAAAAACCCTACAAAAAAGTTACAAGACCTAATTTTATTAGGGATGTGTGTTTTTTCTCTTATTGAAACACATTTGAGTTATATGTCAAATCACATAAAGGAAGAAATGATTATGTGGGTATGATCCATTTAAGCTTATGTGGTATTTATTTTTAAATTTTTCTCATTAAATTTTATGTCATGTCTTATATATTCTAGGAATTTGAGCCAAAATGACTTTTAAGTGACAATATGATAGTTTAATTACTTTTAAGTGACAAAATAGTTAAGTGACTTTAGTGAAATTGAAACATAATTGAGTGACCATAAGTTAAATTAACTCAATAACAATCTAGTAAAATCTTACAAGTGGAGTCTGAAAAGGATAGTATATACGCATGTGACAACACTGCTACTCCAAAGGATAAACGTATAAGGGAGTTTTTCCAAATAAAGTGAAATTATTCGATATTTATTTTTTGTTCAGCGTCGCCACTTGGGATAGGCTTTGGCTTTTGGTGTCCCAAGTCACCGGTTTATTTAGAATCTCAAATCTATAAATTTTTTCGACTACCCAAATGGAGTCTGCGAACCAGAAATTCTAAGTAAGGAATTCTGTTGACCCGAGGGAAGGTGTTAGGCACCCTCGGATCCCGTGGTTCTAGCACGGTCGCTTAAACTATTATAATTGGTTAAAATTCTGATTTTTGTACATGTTCATCATATAGTGCAATTTTAACTTATTTACCGCTTTTAATTAGTTATTGTTTAGGAAAGATTCAACGCCATCTAAAACACGTCTTGAACTATGTCACATAAATGCATCCCGGTTTTCGACATATTTTAATATTGTTGAGATTTGAATTTGGGTCACATAAATGTGCATCCGAATTTAGAAAGATAAATTATTAAAATAACGTGTCTAAATAAAATTGTGGCATCCACCTCTGAGGCAAGGCAAGATATCCAACAAACAATTAACCTTTACTGTCGAAAATATTGTTGTTCTGCAAACTTCAATAAGATAAAGACTGGCTAAGGACTAACTCATTCGTTAAAGGAATTATTGAATCATTTTCAACAAATTTACGTGACCATGTGTAAGATATATGGATTTATATCTAAATATATGGACTTATATCTACACACATATGAACAATATATGGATAATTATATGTTATGTGCTATCTTTTGGTTTGGCCTAATTATGTGGTCTTATGGACATTATGTTAAGGGGGCCAATGTGTTGTCATACTAAAGTGTAGGACTAATGTGTAGATACCCAAAAGGGTAACCTTAGTTTATGATGGACTAACTAAGGTTACAAATGTAACTATGGTTACATGAATGCTTGTGACTCTTGAGTTTTGTAACTCTTGCAAGACATAACTCAAGACATAACTTTTGTCTTGTAACTCTTGTCTCTTGGGTTATGTAACTCCTAGAGTTATAAAGTGGGGTTATGGTTCCCATTCTTTAGCAAGACAAGTTCTTCTTCTTCCCATTGAATCAAGAACCATATTGTCCATTGTCTTGCAAATAGGGTGGAAAACCATAAGCCAAATTTGATCATTGTCATATTATTGTTATTGTGTAACAATTCTCATATTGTTAAATCTTGTGGATTCATTCTTGTGGTAACATACAAACTTCAAGAAACTTGAAGAAAGGATCAAGAGGTTCAAAAGGAATCAAGGACAATTATCAAAGGTGGTTCATAAAATTCCACACATATGGATTCAGGTTAGCTTCCGCTCATGTAGTTGTAATTCCGGATTATTCAATATGAAGGTTGTTGTCTTTAGTAGGAATCATAATCCTAACAATTGGTATCAGAGCCACCCTTCAATTTTGGATAATTTGGATGTTCATAAGGTTCATGTTATATTAGGATTCATGTTAAAGTATAATTAGAATTTTGTTTATGAAATTCTACCATGAAATAGCATGATAGCATGATCTTATGAATGTTATGATTTGATTCAGTTTGATGTTTTTATATCATGTTAAAACGTTGTATATAGCATGATTTAGTTGGTAAATAACATGTTTTCATGTTTAAAGATTCATGTTAAAAATCATGTTATAATTCAGAAAAAGTATACACTGTACAATCGATTGTATACACTCCAATGAGATGAAATGTTTTTAAATTATACCTGACAATCGATTTTCTGGATTTGACAATCGATTGTCTTGTCCAGTAACTTAGAAAAATTTTTCCTTGTCACATCCAGTGACTTAAAATTTTCAGAAAAAACCAAACAATCGATTGTCTGGTCCAGTAACTTAGAAAAATTTTTCCTTGTCACATCCAGTGACTTAAAATTTTTTCAGAAAAAACCAAACAATCGATTGTCTGTTTTGACAATCGATTGTCTGGTCCAGTAAAGTTTAAGAAAAACGTTTCAACTCTCTTAAGTTTCAGTGAATATTAATTGTTTTAAAGTCCATCAATTCTTATAATATATTTAGAATTGTTCTATCATGTAAACAACGATTAATATTCACGTGTTACATATTAAAATATGTAACACATTAAGTTGAGATTCATAAAATGGCTTAAGGAACTAAAGTTTATAGCATCTAATATTTTAGTTATTCAATTGAAGCACTATGTTGCCAAAGTAACCTCTATTGTGTAGATTGATTAATTTTAAAATATAAGATGACTGTGGATGTTAGTCTTCCATGCGTTTAACACCGGCCCAAAGGAAGGTGTTATTTGGCAGGAATTCGAACATTCTTGTGGTGGTAAATATGAGACGATTATTTGGTTTTCCATGTGAATATTAAATCGGCCCAAAGGAAGGTTTAATATTTGACAGGAGTTTATTGTCTATGTTTGATCACTACACCAAGAGTACCACTTACAAGTTGTTTTTCTGTCCAAAGACTAAAATCAATGTTGTGCTAGGTATCTTGTAATGGGAATTGCCTAATTTTGAATCTATAAAGTTAAAGTTCAAGTTTATGTAAGCATGTATTCAGTAATCCTTTTGTTCTATTTTCAGTAAATTCTTCTGCTTCTACGATCTCTGCCAACATCAATAGCATCCCTGTGCTTAACGGCACTAACTTTAAGGAATGGAAAGAGAACGTCATGATCGTTCTCGGTTGCATGGATCTTGACTTAGCACTTCGGACCGAGCAACCTACTCCTCTTGAGGATACATCCTCTCCTGATGACAGGAGGGTGATGGAGAAGTGGGAACGCTCGAATCGCATGAGTCTCATGATCATGAAGCGTGCAATCCCAGAATCATTCAGGGGCACAATGAATGATGAACCCCATGCCAAAGTTTTTCTTGAAAACCTCGAATAGCGTTTTATTCAAAACGAAAAGGCGGAAACAAGTACACTATTGAGTAAACTTGTTTCCATGAGGTATAAGGGCAAGGGAAACATTAGGGAGTACATTATGGAAATGTCTCATCTTGCTTCGAAACTAAAGTCACTCAAGCTGGATTTACCTGAGGAACTGCTTGTGTACTTTGTTTTGATATCTCTTCCTGCACACTTTAATCAGTTTAAGGTCAGTTATAACTGCCTGAAGGAGAAATGGTCTCTTAACGAGCTCATTTCGCACTGTGTGCAAGAAGAGGAAAGGATAAAGCTAGATAAGACAGAAAGTGCTCATTTGGCATCCTCTTCTAAGGAAACTAAGAAGAGGAAGGGTAAGGAAGTTGCAGTTGCAAAGCCCAAGAATAAGCAACATAAGGAACCTAAGGTTGAAATCACTGCATTAGGTTGCTTCTTCTGTAAGGGGACTAATCATGTGAAGAAGGATTGTACCAAGTACCATGCCTGACGTGCGAAAAAAGGTACACTTTTTTCTCTTGTTTGTTCTGAAGTTAATTTAATTTCAGTACCTAAGGATACTTGGTGGGTAGATTCTGCTGCTACTACTCATATAAGTATATCAATGCAGGGTTGCCTGAACTGCCGAAAACCAAATGATGGTGAAAGATACATCTATGTGGGTGACGGCAAGAAGGTGCCAGTTGAAGCTATTGGCAAATTTAGGCTGTTGTTTAAAACTGGTTTTGATTTAGATTTGGATGAGACTTTTATTGTACCGTCTTTTAGACGGAACTTAATTTCGGTTCCCCAATTGGACATATCTGGTTATAAATGTACATTTGGGGATAATAAAGTTAGTCTCTTTCAGTGTTCAAATCTTATTGATACTGGTGTTTTATCAACATTTAATAGCTTATATTTGGTTGATACAATAACTTCAAATAAAGAAACTTTGCATACAAGTTTAAGTGGTACTAAAAGGAAATTAACTAATGAGAATTCTATATCACTCTGGCATAAACGTTTGGGTCACATATCCATTCAAAGAATTCAGAAACTCGTGTCAGATGGAATTCTTGATTCTCTTGATACCTCAAATTCGGAAATTTGTATTGAGTGTATCAAGGGAAAACAAACAAACAAGACTAGATTAGGTGCCAAGAGAGCTTCGGACGTCTTAGAATTGATACATACGGATATTTGCGGGCCATTTCCTACTCCTTGTCGGAATGGTCAACAATACTTTATCACATTCATAGACGATTACTCTCGTTATGGGTACCTATATCTTATTCACGAAAAGTCCCAATCCATAGACGTGTTCAAATCATTTAAGGCTGAAGTTGAAAATCAACTAAGCAAAAGAATTAAATCCGTTAGATCTGACCGTGGTGGTGAATACTATGGTCGATATGATGGTTCCGGTGAACAACGTCCAGGGCCTTTTGCTAAATTCCTAGATGAGTGTGGGATCGTCCCTCAATATACTATGCCAGGAAGTCCTACGATGAATGGTGTAGCTGAGAGACGAAATAGGACCCTTAAGGATATGGTAAGAAGTATGATTTCTCGTACTTCTTTGCCAGACTCACTCTGGGGTGAAGCATTAAAAACTGCAACTTATATTCTAAATAGAGTTCCAACTAAAGCTACAATCAAAACCCCTTATGAACTTTGGACTGGGCATAAACCCAGTATTCGGCATTTACACATTTGGGGTTGTCCAGCTGAGGCAAGGCCTTATAGGCCGAATGAAAAGAAACTGGACGCTAAGACGGTTAGTAGCTATTTTGTTGGATACTCTGAAAAATCCAGGGGTTTTAAGTTTTATGATCCCACATCACGAACTATTTTTGAGACGGGAAATGCTAGGTTCTTTGAGGATATTGAGTTTGGGGGGTGGGGAGATAAAGTTGTTAGAGATTTTGTCTTTGAGGAAGAACATGTGTCTTTCCCTCAAATTGTTGATCTTGGTCTTACTGACTCGGATCACACAACTCCGGTTCAAGACAATCTCGAAAATCTCCCCCATCAGGAACCTGATATAACTAATGAAAATCAAACTCAACAACCTCAAGTAACTGAAATACCATTAAGGAGATCCACTAGAGAGAGGAGAAATGCAATTTCGGATGATTATTATGTATTTCTCCAAGAACAAGAAAGTGATATTGGACTTGAGGAAGATGATCCAATCAACTTCCGTCAAGTCATTAAGTGTTCTAACTCTCAAAAGTGGATTGATGCCATGAATGATGAGATGAAGTCTATGAGCGATAATGACGTTTGGGAGCTTGTTACGTTGCCCGAAGGTACGAAACCTATTGGTTGTAAATGGATTTTTAAAACCAAAAGGGATTCAGGGGGCAATGTTATTAAGTACAAAGCTCGTCTTGTCGCAAAAGGCTACACTCAGAAAGAAGGCATTGATTATAAAGAGACTTTCTCTCCAGTTTCATCGAAAGACTCTTTCAGGACTATAATGGCATTAGTAGCACATTTTGATCTTGAGCTTCATCAAATGGATGTTAAGACTGCTTTTCTCAATGGTGACATTGAGGAAACAATTTATATGGTGCAACCTGAAAACTTTGTTTCGGATGAATCAGAGAAAAAGGTTTGCAAATTAAAGAAATCCATCTATGGGCTCAAGCAAGCTTCTCGTCAATGGTATTATAAGTTTCATGCAGTCATTACATCTTTTGGTTTTGAACCGAATATTGCTGATGACTGTATATACCATAAGTTCAGTGGGAGTAAGTATATTTTTCTGGTTTTATATGTCGATGACATACTGCTTGCCTGTAACGATATAGCATTATTACTTGAAACTAAGAAATTTCTTTCAAAGAAATTTGAAATGAAAGATCTTGGTGAAGCTTCTTTTGTATTAGGAATTCAGATTCTAAGAGATCGCTCCAAAGGCGTTCTCGGTCTGTCACAAAAGGGCTATATCGATAAGGTTCTGAAAAGATTTGGCATGCAGGATTGTAAACCAGGCGACACCCCTGTTGCTAAGGGAGACAAATTTAGTCTCAAACAGTGCCCAAACAATTCTTATGAAATTTCGGAAATGCAGAAGACACCTTATGCTTCGGCGGTAGGTAGTCTGATGTATGCTCAGGTATGTACACGACCTGATATAGCATACATTGTTGGGATGTTAGGCAGATATCTAAGCAATCCGGGAATGGACCATTGGAAGGCAGCCAAACGGGTCATGAGGTACTTACAGAGAACAAAGGATTACATGCTTACATACCGGAAATCGGACCAGCTTGAGATCATTGGGTATACCGATTCCGATTTTGCTGGATGTCAGGATAGTTTGAAGTCTACTTCAGGCTATATTTACATGCTTGCGGGTGGTGCTATCTCTTGGAGAAGCATTAAGCAAACTCTTACAGCCACTTCCACCATGGAAGCGGAGTTTATGGCATGTTATGAAGCATCCAATGAGGCATTATGGCTGCGGAATTTTGTTGGTGGACTGCGTATTGTTGATACTATTCAGAAGCCTCTTAGGCTATTATGTGACAACAGATCAGCAGTCCTTTATGCTAATAACAACAGTAGTTTGACGAAAGCAAAACATATGGACGTCAAATTTCGGGTTGTTAAAGAAAGAGTACAAAATGGACAATTGTGCATTGAGTACATTAGTACAAACTCCATGCTTGCGGATCCGCTAACTAAGGGATTGACACCAAAAGTATTTCATGAGCATATTGCTTGTATGGGTGTCAAATCAGATAAGGATTATGTATTTTAGTGGGAGTTTGTATTGCACATTTATGTAATTGTTCATTATATTCAGAAATTCAGTAATTCAGTTATATCTGCAGATATTCAGTTTTAAAGTTTTTGTACTCTTACAGTTTAAGTATGATCTCAATAAAGAGAACCAGTTGGAAATAGACATTCTATTGACCACACTTTATGTTATTTCCATGCTACATACCTACACTTGATCCATGTCGTTGGTTATATTGATGTACGTGATCTATGATTGGTTCTAGTTACGAATGAGTAACGACGAGCTCTTAGGTCCTATGTTGGTATGATTGATGGACCGGATTGTTCATGACAATTTTATTGTGATAGCAATTTTGTGCACCTAAGGTTTGTAACATATAATATTAAGGTTTGTACATATGTATGTATATCTCGTCCAAGTGGGAGATTGTAAGATATATGGATTTATATCTAGATATATGGACTTATATCTACACACATATGAACAATATATGGATAATTATATGTTATGTGCTATCTTTTGGTTTGGCCTAATTATGTGGTCTTATGGACATTATGTTAAGGGGGCCAATGTGTTGTCATACTAAAGTGTAGGACTAATGTGTAGATACCCAAAAGGGTAACCTTAGTTTATGATGGGCTAACTAAGGTTACAAATGTAACTATGGTTACATGAATGCTTGTGACTCTTGAGTTTTGTAACTCTTGCAAGACATAACTCAAGACATAACTTTTGTCTTGTAACTCTTGTCTCTTGGGTTATGTAACTCCTAGAGTTATAAAGTGGGGTTATGGTTCCCATTCTTTAGCAAGACAAGTTCTTCTTCTTCCCATTGAATCAAGAACCATATTGTCCATTGTCTTGCAAATAGGGTGGAAAACCATAAGCCAAATTTGATCATTGTCATATTATTGTTATTGTGTAACAATTCTCATATTGTTAAATCTTGTGGATTCATTCTTGTGGTAACATACAAACTTCAAGAAACTTGAAGAAAGGATCAAGAGGTTCAAAAGGAATCAAGGACAATTATCAAAGGTGGTTCATAAAATTCCACACATATGGATTCAGGTTAGCTTCCGCTCATGTAGTTGTAATTCCGGATTATTCAATATGAAGGTTGTTGTCTTTAGTAGGAATCATAATCCTAACACATGTACTAACATCCAAACACAAAGTAATATGTCAATAAGAAACAATTATTTATCTCATAAAAATATCTAAGGAAATACATAGCAAAAAAGACTAATGAAATAAACGAGAATAAGAAATGAACCTCGACGGCAAAGCGACTTCGAAACCCTATTCGACAGTGTTGAACCACTCTATCGCGGGTGATTTAAAGGTGTTTTATAGTGGTACTACAGCTGACTTTTAAGGGTGGATTAAGTTACTGCCATGGCTATAAAGCTTTGAGATATTGCAATTTTGGAATCGGCTGAAGCTTTTGAAAAATGGGTGTGTTTGGTTGAAAATGGCGGAAGGCTTCCGTTGTCTCACTTTTTTAGGAATTGCAGCTCATTTCTTCTCTGCTCTTAACTTAAAGATTTTGGAATTGAAAAATTTAGGATTGGATTTCTCTAATTGGGTATTTTATATGGAGGGGAAGGGATGATGACCATTGGATTATAAGGAAATTGAATGCTAGGATCAAATCTTGCATTTAAGTGGGCTAATGGGTTGGGAAGAATGAGCTAAGGGTAATGTGGGTTTGGGTCAGAGGTGTCAAACGGGCGGGCCGGGCCGGGTCCGGATCAATTTTTTCTGACTCGTCCGATTTCCGGTCCGGTCCGGTCCGGGCTCAATAGTAGCGGGTTGTTAACGGGCTAGGTTGTTCCGGGTTAGAATTGAACCATACGGGTTACGGGTTGAAGCGGGCCGGGCCGGGCCGGGTTTAGTATTTTTTACTTTTTTTTGGAATTATGTATAGTATAAATATTATATTAATACTTTGTAATGATTGAATAAACACAAGAAAGATGGGAAAAAATGAGCATTACGCAATCACGGTATTCAATCAAATGCCTGCAACAGCTAGCTTCAGCCTTCAAGAAAAACCTATTCGATTTGTCCAAGTATAATAATAATGTAAAATTAGTACAAGGAAGGTTGTCCAGAGAGCGTGCATTAAAATTTAAATGGTGTCCCAAATTCCCAATGCAATTTAGCATGCGTTTGGGAAATTGCAACAATACACGCATGGATAACAGCAATGTCTCGATTTCTGATCACAGAAGCTCAAATTTATGGTATATTTATAGTATATGTATGGTATATATATGGTATATTCATGGTATATTATGGTATATGGGCCGCAAAAATTCAAAAAAAAAAACAAATTACCGTTGAACCGGGCCGGTCCGGTCCGGGCCTACCGGTTCACGGTACTATTGACTCCAACCGGCCCGGGCGGGCCGGTTTCGTAGCCAAAAAACCTAAACGGTCTAACCCCCTACCCCTTTGAACCCAGCCCAGCCCAGCCCCAACCTACCGGTCCGGTCCGGTCCCGGGTTTGACTGGTCCGGTCCCGGCCGGTCCCGGGTTAACCCGGCCCGGTTTCCACCCTTAGTTTGGGTAGAAAAATTTATGGTTTAGGCTAATTTTGGTTTTAAAAATGACCCAATTAATTAAATTAAAATCTCATTACAATTAAATCCTTATTCTCTTTTCTTTTATTATATTTTTTTAATTAATAATAGTAGAAATTAAAAATTCTAAATTAATCTATTTTTTGTAAAAATTAAAACTCTGTATTTATTTTTAACATTAAAACAACTACTTAACTTTAAACTAAAGAAAAATACTAATTTTAAAGACTAAAATATAAATATGTAAAAATTGCTATGAAATAATATTAGAACAAGTAGAATAATGCAAGGACAAGAACAATATAGAGAGAATAGGGAGAGGAGTATTCTTATTGATACTTTGGGGATTGTTAGGGATGATTTACAACGGTAGAAGACCCCTTTATTTATAGGGAGGTAGTGACTTAGCTACCAAGAATAAAACTCTAGAATCTCTCTAATTATAGACATTCACCTTAAATAGAAGTCTATTTATAACACTCCCCCTTGAATGTCTATTTAACAATGTGTCTCGTTAAAACCTTAAAACCAAAACCCAATGGGAAAAATTAAAGAGAAGGAAAAAGAGTACACATGTTTGAATATGCGCCTATTCGTTGCCTCGTTAAAAACCTCGCAAGGAAAACCCAGTGGGACAAAACCTTGTAAGGGAAAAAGAGTGCAACGCGCATTAACTCCCCCTAATAAGAACATCAATTTATATCCTTGAGCATTTGCATTCCAATCTTGTGCATCATCTTCAAAACGATCTTTGGTAGAGATTTGATAAACATCTTCATATAATGTTGCGGAATGACTCTTCAATATCTTCATAGATGTATTCTCAATGCCATCATGCTTATAGTTATAGCAAGATTCATATGTACACAAATTGTACTTGGGATGTGGTACTTCAGGACCAAGAATTGCATATGCTTCAAGCAACTTAAATCTTTAAGGTTAAGTCATGTAAGTCACATAATAGACTTTAGATGCATATCAAGTTTCACGTCATGCTAAACAAATAAGATATCGAAAACTGATTATACATACCTTTGACTTTTATACTCTCAAGTATTTGAACTACATGTTCAAATCTACATGTCTTTCACATGGAATCAAGTATTTGTCTATACGCTTTAAGCGTATCAAAGACTTTGTCCTTCTGGGACTTAATATGAGCATTTGTAGTGAGAATATAGTCACTTTCTTTGGGTCAGCAAATGCGTATAGCATGCTTTGCAATATGTTGCAATTGAATTATCCATTTTATGAACTTCAGGTTCATATCATGATATTCGGGGATCTACATATACAAATGATAATTCTTCCCATGTAACTTTTTCTCAATTGTTTATCATGTCTCCCCCTCATGTTAGAAAAGCTAACTTGTTTCCTCAACTTTGGGAAATCATCTTTGTGCATTATCATGTCAATATACACAGCACATTAATAATAAGATGAAATTATTTGGTTCCTGACCCTGAACCACTTGTGAGGGGAGAATATAATATACTCTCGTATACAACGTATATCAAACTGATATATATAACTTTGTTCTCATAAGAAACATTTTAGCTATTTAAGTGGAAGCACTCAATAATTATCTTGCTAAACCAACTTTGATATAAACCAACTTATCAAGATGAACTATCTTGAATAGAGAATCTGGAAATTATGCTCGAAGTTAGATTACTGAGCATTTTACCTCGCAAGCACCGGCCAGGCTGCGGGTTAATAACAATTGCGCATGTAACCATTTCATAGATGAATCACATGTGGTATACATGGCAGGTGAATGGGCCCATATTCACCTTTGATATTTCCAGAATTTATGGGCTTCAACCCGAACTCTTTAGTTGGTCAGTTTATTAATGAGAACAAGTGATACAAGAGAATTCGTAAAGAACTTTCTAGTTCTTTAATATTCACCTATGTGAATTTGCACATCATACTTAAAATGAGATGGCTAACACGAATGCCAACTGAATAAATTATCAATATTGGTAAACTTCAAATTTACACCATGACATGTGCACTTATCAATAAACTTCAGGTTTATTATGACATGGGTTTTATACCAATAGATATCCACTTTATTCTGGCATTCTTTCGTTTGTGTAGTACAAACTGGAGAACAAAGCGGGTAGCTTTTCATATACAAATTACCCCGCTACAAGTTGTAGTAATAGGAGATATCAAATCCTTCCTTTATTTATAGTCTCAATATAATCAATCGCTTTCGCGTGTACTTTGGAAACTGAATAAGTTTCTTTGAGACTTACTACAGCACAATACTCAATTGTGTTTCTCCAACATAGTAATAATTGGCTCTTCTAGAGCTCTCAATTAATTTTGTACTACCACAGATTCATCAACATCCATGTGGTGAATATCTTTCTTAAAGAGAAAGTTATACCATTATGGTCATGTCAAACTTATATGCAAGATATGTTTCTTGCATTATCGTTGTCCTTTAATAGTCATATTTCCAAAATACTTTGGCGTACAATAGGTACGTGACCAACGAACATTCATGCCATATATATAGCCAACAGGTTTGACACCATTAGGTGTTTCAACTATAGGGCCAAAAACTTCACGTTTTGCCAGCGAATTCAATTCTGATTGAATTGCTTCTTGCCACTTTGGCCAATCATGTCTTTTTCGACATTCTTCAACATATTGTGGTTCGAGATCCTCACATTCTTGCATAATGCTAGATGCGACATTATAAGCAAAGACATTATCCACCACTATATCCACTCGATTAATATTTGCCTCAATATTGATTGGATTTATGGATAGTTCCGTATTTTTCAGAGCCTCGGGCTCAATGGATTCTTCATGAATCTCAGAATTTGTTAAATCATGAATTTCCTCATGAGATTCTTTTGTAGTGTCATTTTGATCATTTGCTTTCCTCTTTCTAGGATTTCGATCTTTGGAACCTAATGGTCTGCCACGCTTCAGGCGTGCATTTGACTCATTGGATATGACACTAGATGATTGTCCAACAGGGACATCAATACGGATTGGAACATTTTCCGCGGGGATGTGGGATTTCGTTATCCTTTTCAAGTCCGTAAATGCGTCAGGCATTTGATTTGCTATTCTTTGCAAATGGATAATCTTTTGTACCTCTCTTTCACAAATAGAGGTATGTGGATCAAGATGAGATAATGATGCATTTTTCCACAAAATTTCCCGTTTGGTTTCACCAACTTCTCCCCCTAATTTTGGGAAAAGTGTCTCATCAAATTGACAGTCTGCAAATCGTGCAAATCTCCTGTCAATGTTTCGAGGTAGCGAATAATGGAGGGCGATTCAAACTCAACATATATTCCTAACCTTCTTTGCGGACCCATTTTGGTGCGGGATGGCGGTGCTATAGGCACATATACTGCGCATCCAAAGATTCTTAAATGGGATATATTAGGTTGATGACCCAAAACCAATTGCAATGGGGAATATTTGTGTCAATTCGTCAGTCAGAGACGAACTAGCATTGCTGTATGCAAAATGGCGTGACCCCAAACCGAAGTGGGCAGCCGACGAACTAGCATTGCTGCATGCAAAATGGCGTGACCCCAAACCGAAGTGGGCAGCCTCGTTTTCATGAGTAAATGAGGTATTCAAGATTATACTCATGTATTGTCTCAATCTGATATCCATTTTGAATGATATCTCTAAAACTCAACAAGTTCCTTTTAGACTTGGAGGAGAACATTTTGACTGATATCATTAAAACTCAACAAGTTCCTCTTAGACTTGGAGGAGAACATTGCATTCTCTAAAATATTGTTCATTTAGGCAGAGTTATAGTTGTTTTTCAGGAGCCTTCAATCAATTTAATTCCCATGGTTTGCCATACAAAAGAAAATATACGAACATGAGAATAAACAAATTCAATCCGTTTGTTTCACATTTAAACAATATTTTCAAAATATGCTGAGGTCAGTTGACTAACTAAATCAGATAGTCGATTATATGTTTTCCATAATCGTTTACTTTGCAGTTTGAAAATTTCAGTTTAAGCATTTTCTTAAAACAATCGATTGTTAAACACACACAATCGATTGTTGAACATTGACAATCGATTGTTTAACATAGACAATCGATTATTTGCTATTTTGAAAAATTCATCACTGTCTTACGACAATCGATTGTTAAACGTAGTCAATCGATTGTTTAACATTGACAATCGATTGTTGACCATTGACAATCGATTATTTTGCTATTTTGAAAAATTCCAGATCACTGTTTTAAGACAATCGATTGTTAAACTTAAACATAGACAATCGATTGTTGACTATTTTGAAAAAATTCCAGATCACTGTCTCACGACAATCGATTGTTAGACATAGACAATCGATTGTTTGACATTGACAATCGATTGTTGAACATTGGCAATCGATTGTTTTGCAGTTTTAATGCGAAATATTAGATAATCGACTAACTGTTAGGTTAGTCGATTACCTCTACTTGAAAATAAAATATTATTGAAATTTGAGCATGTAGAAACATTCTAACGAACTAATACTAACATTATATCATGAACTAACTAATACGAGCTGATACTAATGAATATTAGTCTATTCACTTACTATTAAAAATAAGTGAAATAAAATCAAACAATTCCATCTTCCTTCATCAAGGTGATGGTGCAAGAGAATCAAGGCCATTGGCACAGTTTCAAACCTTCATTAAGGTGATGGCGCAAGAAAAACGAGGCCTTAGCATAGTTTCAAACCTTCATCAAGGTGATGGCGCAAGAAAATCAAGGCCTTAGCATAGTCTTGGGTGGATGCATTATTTCTGTCTTTGATGGCGTCTCTAGGACCCATTGCATCCAAATGGATTTCAGCATTCAACACCCATGTCATATAGTTCTTGCCCGAAATTTCTAGGGCAACGAACTTTCCTTTTATAATGTCAGACATGAAACAAAATTACATCAAGAGCGTGTTCATACTTACGGGCTCTATTACAATTATCACATTCACTTCAGGGAATGGATCATAATCATCTGTATGTGCTATACACAATCTCATGTCAAATATTACTTTCATAAAGTGAAAGATTATTTTGAGAATCCTTATTGTTCTCATTACAATAATGACGATTATAATTTCGTCTATTGCCACGTCCACATCCATTGATACCTTCACGATAATAATTTTTGTCTTCTTTCAGACTTATCACATACTGCTACCACATTCTCTAAAGGGAATGGAGCAAATTCAATTGGACGGATTTTGTCTTCTTTCAGACTTATCACATACTGCTACCACATTCTCTAAAGGGAATGGAGCAAATTCAATTAGACGGATTTTGTCTTTGTTTGTATATGAAATCAAATCGTAGAATTTCAAGAATTTGAAAGGGAAAAATAAATTACTTACCTTTAAGGTATACCAATAAATGTTGTGATATCGAATATACCTCTTGAGTTTCCATCCCGTTGCATTACTTTATAATGATACCATCTCTTCTATTTTCCGTATAGAAATTCTACCGCGTTATCCCGCGAAATAAGGAGATGATTTTACAGCACATGAGAAAAAAATCAACTTGTTTCCTGTACGCAAAATTACTAAGTCCTACAAACCCATATTTCTAATGCTTGCTCCCAGAGTTTAATGACCCCAATTATGAACAAGTTGCGTGTCTTTGATGGAAAGCTGCAGACAAGGAAACAACACATATTATATATTTTAATCGAACATAAAATCGATACTTATCTCTTGAAGCGTGACCCGGATAATGCCCGGAATTAGCGAAATTCGTGGGGGCGAATTTCTCCTTAATCTTCTTAAAGTGTTTCTTGAGACGGTAGAGTCTCGTGCTGATAACGTGTTATGAAATAATATAAGAACAAGTAGAATAATGCAAGAACAAGAACAATATAGAGAGAATAGGGAGAGGAGTATTCTTATTGATACTTTGGGGATTGTTAGGGATGATTTACAATGGTAGAAGACCCCTTTATTTATAGGGAGGTAGTGACTTAGCTACCAAGAATAAAACTCTAGAATCTCTCTAATTATAGACATTCACCTTAAATAGAAGTCTATTTATAACAAAAATAATCATTTTTAGAATTTTTCTATGATTTAAAATTATTAAAAACGCGAAATGCAAATAAACAAAGAAAAATTCCTGAAATTAATAAAAATTATTTTTGGTTTATTTTTTAGGAGTTGTTCTCGTGTAGGGCAAAAATTACGTGCTCACAATGCAAAACTTACCCCTATTCAGAAAGAGTAAAGAGACTATTTCCGAAAGACCCTCTCAACATTACACAATGTGCAGAACAAAGCTTCTTCATCTCCACTCTGCTGCAGCAATTGATCATCCTTCCGACAGTCTTCAATGACAAACAACAACATAGGAACCCTCCAAAATTTCCACAGCAACTTGATGCATCCCTGGCAGTACGAAGCCCTCTCTTGCTGGGACCCCCAGCAGCAGATATATCATCAGGCAAGGAAACAAGGAAAGATTATGCGTGGGTTGGGTATATGTTCATTTCCCCTGAAGCCTTTAGGGACTTCTTTTGTGGCTAGACGGATAATAGTTTTATATGAAATAAATGTATTTAGTAATTACTATACAACCTGCAGTTTTCTGATGATCCTACTTAAATATTTTTCATATGAAAAAACAGAAAAACAATAAGCAAGATACAAAATCATATATATAAGATTCATGTGAGAGTAATCAATATAAACAGACATGCACACATGTGCATTCCGTATAAGTAGAAGATTCATCACACGTATGCTAGACTCAATTTTTTGTCCATTTCTCGCAAGGAAGTTTCTTAAATTCTTCAAATTGCACCATCCTAATTCCTACCCATATATCCCAATTCTCATATAATATATAGTATTTATTTTTATAATGCGTACGTGCAAATGAATCAACAAGAACTTTAATTTTCTTAATTTCTCCGATAATTATGTTTATTTTCCAATTAGCCACCCTGGAACATGACTGGCGGTGAAAGATTCCTGGTGGATCAGGCTCTAACTAGCGAAGCTACTCTTTTTCTTCTTCTTATTATTTTCTTTTTTGCTTTTTTCTCTTTTGTTCTGCAATTTCATCTATTTTACAATTTCTACCATACTTAAAACACACCACGAGTAAGACAAGACTGTAAACTTTTCCTTTTTCTTTTGTAATTTTCACTGCATGATAAAGTAAATATCAAAATATTACAACGATAAAACATATTGGATAAGTTACTATAGTTGATGTGTTCCTTAATTTTTCTTTAAGGATAAACTTATGGAGTAGATATTTATTGTTGCAAGAAATTAACATCAAAGAGAGTGTCGTCGTGCGGGCAAAGTCATTTTAAGTGGAATAGGTCCAATCTTGGTGATCCAACCCCAAATTTTATGAGAATTGTCAAACAGAAAATGGAAACGAGTAGGTAACCCAAAAAGAGAATTCTTCCAACTAGCCTTCATTGATATGGAACAATAGATTAAAAAAGAAAATATTGAATATTTTAAAAGGGTGAAGCGTGATATTTTTAGATTTGTTCTAATACTAAATCACTAACTGAACTCATGGATTTAAAACAATTACTCAAATAGTGAAATACTATTTTTACATAATGATATACAGTCGAGATATATTGGAAGGAGATTACAGCATCAAATAATGAGGGAGGAAATAAAAAAGAACAAGTTAGAATAAAACAGTCATATATGTGTTTGTTTCGTGTTAACTCCACCCAACATTATTACTATCATAAAAGATTGATGAGTATCTAGCTGTACCAAGGAATGAAAAGACTAACCATTTAGGAATTGTACACATGGTATTTCACTTGCAGGCACTGACAAATGGAAGGTTTTTGAGTGTGAGGCATAGGGCCATGGTGAATTCTTGCAGGAGGAGGATGTCAATGGCCTACTTTGGAGCTCCAGCCCTCAATGCCAGGATAGCTTGCCCCCCTGAGTTGCTCTCACCACAAAGACCCTAAATCTATAGCTTACACGTTATATACGCGTCTGTTGTTTTATGAAGAGACAACAAATACATTAATTACAATAAAAAGAACGGCGATAATATAGAAAATTAATTGGAAAATCGTGGCATAGTGACTAAAATATCATGAAGTTGACATTTCTGTCGAATAATATTGTAATTTGTGGGGAATATGCTTAGTTGTCTAATTCTATATCGTTGGAAGCATAAGAATATTGGAATCCCCAGTTTCCTGAAAAAAAGATTCTTACATTATGGTTATCAACTTTTTTATATTTCCTTTTTTTTTTTTAATAACTGTTTCTTTTCAATAATTTCTGGACCTTTACATTTCTCTTTAAGAAAATAAACATTGTATTGAAAATGAATGAGTAGGATAGCAGTATCGGCGCTGGTTCCACGACAAGTTTTAACAATGATGTGATACCCAAACAGGCTAATATATTGTTTGGACCACAGTCGTTGCGTTAAAGATATGTACCATCTAGTATTATTTATGTGGCTGAAATTAACCTAATATTTTGATTGTTGTTCTCATTAATTTGCCTTTAACATGAAAAACATTAGTACTAAAATAAAATAAAACTATCATGGCTTTTTTCATTTAAATGGAGTAATGAATTTCAATTTAAAGGTCAGATGATATCAGTATAATTTTGGGGAATGAAAAGGGTAAAGAATTCTAGACATGAGGATTTGCAACTACCTAGCAAGTAGAGATATGCCTAATGCCCCTATTATGATCTCTCCTTCAAATAGTCGGTTTCATTTTCACGTAATTAAGAAAATGAAAGGGAGAGGAAGCGGTAGTGGCGGATTTAGAGTGTTGTTATTGTGTTCTTTGAAATTTAGTAAATTTTTCATCGGCATTGTAATTTTATTAAGAAATTCTCTAAATATTTATTTGTAAACCTACTTATTATTGTATATTAACTTAAAATTATAAATCAGTTCTAAAAAAGGTTATTGCCTCGTAAGTTTTATCAACCAAATTAGGCAGTAGTACATGTATGTCTCCACACAAATGTTATCTATACTGCATTAATCTCTTTATTTATATCTATATCTATATATTTATAAAAAAAATTGAATTTACGGAATACAATTATATTCACATCTTGTGTCAAAGAGGAATTTAAGATCCTTCAAGTTGCAGTTTTCTCACTTTTATATGCACTTGGTATGTGCATCTTTTGCAATAAAATAGATTTTATTTTGGATGGAAAAATACGAATTTAAGAAAACTTTTGATAAGTTGTAATTTAGAAGGTAACGATCATTCTACTCGGAATCTGGGATTGGATTAACCAAAAAAAATAAATCTAAATAGTTAACTACTCTCTCCTTTCACCTTTATTTATCCATTATTTTAAAAGTAGATTTTTAATATTATTTGTCCAATATCACATATCAAGAGAAAAAAATTTAGCTTTTCTCTTTTGTTTCTTCGTATTAATTACTTTTTTTTAAATTTATTAAGACCATACACTAATTAATGTGAGTATCATGATGAATTAAGTATTTATTTATTATTTTTTTAAAAATATACTAAGTCAATAATGAATAATAAAAGTGAATAGAAGGAGTATGTTATATGGATTTGAGGACATTACAAAAGTAAATGTTAAGATAGAAACATTAGATGCATGATTTTTTTGTATATACCCACGTAAGTGAATAGACTACTTGATCTATAATAGGTTAAGCCTATGTGGTATCTAAAATTGAACGGTGTTAGTGTATTTTCTTAGGGCAATAAGTAAGAAAAAAAGATGAAAGTAGAAGTCATGGAATGTTGATTTCGTCAAGATTGGACTGAAATAACACGAATAAATATAAAATAATGATTTATTTTCGTTTTTCCTAAACAGTATTGAATAAGTAGGAATTTTTACAGGAAATTTGACTAATGTAAGGAGACTTTTTTGAGGAAACAAAAAGGAAAAAAGAGGAGGCGCGGGTAGACCTTTTTGCGGACAAATCTGCCTTTCGGCTTGGCCAAAAAGGGATCGAATTGGGGCCCATGGCTTAGCTAATCCAGCTTGTCGTTTTTGAATTAATATTAGTAGTTAATTATCATCAGAAATTGGAAATTGGACTAAATCAGGGGTTACTTACCCGTTTAATCTTTCAAGAGTTCTTATTTCAAAAGATAATCTTTAGTCTAGTGATATATATGGCAAACCCAAGCGGGTCATTCTCACTCCATTTATAATGATTTCCATCTTCTTTGGCTCAATGAGAAATGGATAAGCTGGTCAGTCATCAATATTCAAAACAATTAGAGTTAATTGCCACTTGGCAGTTTGTTTTGACTTTTGAGAGAATCAGCTGTTAGATTAGACCTAGAAATCAAGAAGTTAAAATTAAGGTGACAATTTTTTTTATACAAAAAAGATTATACAAGGAAAATAAAATGTGAAACTCAAAATTTTAAGGTAATAAAGAGTTGGTTCGATACTTCTACAAATCCATTTAGGTGACATTATGTCTATGTCGTGAGAGATCATATAATTTCAATACCCTCCATGTCGTATTTATAGTCTTGTGTGACAAAAAAATACCATCAATACTCAAAAAAAAAATTTATAGAGTTATGGTTAGACCGACCATATTGTTTGGGGCAAAATATTGGCAGGTTAAAGAACTCCCATATCTAGAGGATGAATGTAGCAGAGATAAGGATGCTGAGGTGGATATGCGGACACACTACGATAGACAAGATTAGAAATGAAGATATTTGGAAGAAGATGGGCGTTGGCCCTTATGGATGACAAGATGCGGGAAGCGAGGGTCAGATGGTCCGGACATGTGCAAAGGAGAAGCCTTGATGTTCCGGTGAAGAGGTGTGAGCACTTGGCCGTGGCGGGTACGATAAGAGGTAGAAGGAGGCCTAAGAAGTATTGGGGAGAGGTGATCAAGCAGGAGACAATACGACTGCAGATTTCTGAGGACATGACCCTTGATAGGAAAGTTTGGAGGTCAAGCATTAGGGTTGTAGGTTAGGGGGTAGTAGAGTTTTGCTTACTTCATACCGGGGGTGAGGCGGGGTTGGATTAGGATTAATCTTAGATGGATTGCAGTTTATGTTGAATCCACACTATTATTGTTGTTTATCTTAGCCCTGGTCTTAGTTATTAGTTACTGTTATTGCATGTCATTATCTTTTGGTTATTATGCTTTTGTTACTATTACGGTTTCTACTAGAGTTACTAATGAATTGTCTTTTTTTTCGTCTTTTTGAGCCGAGAATCTATCGGAAACATCCCCTCCGCCCCATCGGAGTAGGCGTAAGGTCTGCGTATACATTACCTTTATCATACCCTACTTTATAAGATTTTACTGGGTAGGTATTGTTGGTGTTTGTTATTTATATCTTATTTATCAAAGTTTGTAGATATGGTATAATGTGGCAAAAAATTCTTGAGTGTTCAATCCAAACATTTAAGGTAATGAATTCAGATTTCAGAGATCCCCGACTTATTTAAAAGTCTTGGATATGCTTATATAATTGATATAAAAATTATGAGTTGGTTTGGATTAGTTAATTTAGAGTAGTTGATAAATATTAGGTGCTAAAAAATACTTTTAGATATTGAAGTTCATTTAAAAAATAAGTAGTTATGTGTTTGGATAAAAATACTGAAATTAATATTAAGCAGCTGAAGAACTTGGTGTACGAAAAGTTTTGTTTTATAAAAATGTATTTTACGGATAAAATAGTAAATATTTTGGTGAAACCTAAAGTGCTTATAAGCTCAAATTTGATAAGTTGAGAGAGACCAACTTATGCTGTTTGACTTATTTTTGACTTATAAGCAATTTTAATGTTACCAAACACGTAGATAAATCAAAAAATTATTTATAAGCTAATTTAATCAATTTATAAGCTTAGTCAAACACCGGTGTATATCATTGACGTAATAAGTTGTTTTTACTGTATCGTGTTAGTGCTTATTCTTGAATCTACCACTACGAAAATGTATTTTCAATATGTAAACAATTGCCTTAAATGCAGAGCATGCCATTTTTGAAACCTCAACTGTTAATGCTTAGCAATAAAAAGGAATATTGCTTAGCTTATCATACCAAGTGGTTAGACGTCAAGGAAATAGGGTAACTCACTAATTGCCAATTGGGGTCGTAGTATGAATAGGTGAGCCTACCGTTCATTCAATTCTTGTATTAAGTCCACAAGGAAACAAAACACATAAAAATCATCCAATTGATCTTGGTGCCCGATGAATTTAAATTATTGAGGAGAATATGTTATAGTTAGCCCCCATTTATGGAATATTTGCATTTTATTCATTATAGAATGTTAAAAATGAGTTCATAAGGTAATGTAGGCATTAAATGTTACAGTACGATTTTTAATTTGTTATAGAAGGAAAATTGAAAATTTAGATGGCAGTTTCAAAATAAACAACGTTTTGTCTCGATTGAAATAATGGTTTGGTAATTAAATTTTTTTATTAATCATCAAAGATAAGTCTTTACAAAGCTATAGTCCAGCTAACACAGCTGACTATCACTTAAGTAGCTCATATCCTACTTCTATACTATGCCTCTATGTCTAATTACAGGGAAGCTGTTGAAGTTGTAAGCTAAACTCGCTAGGACTTCTAACATGACAAATGTAGGCAGTGTTTCTAAGCAATTGCCCAACAGGAGTTGAAACATTAGTAAACATCCTGGAATTCCTTTCTAGCCAGATACTATAACACATTTCTGCAATGATCAATTTAAAGTTGCGAGCTCGAACAGTCCTTCCTTTAGCCTTGGCAATAATCCATTGTATAAACTGATCCCAATTATGAAAACTAGGTTGAGTTACTCCAATCCAACTCATAACATGATGTCTCAGTATAGAGGTGAAAGGACACAAACAGAAGAGATGATCTCTGGACTCAGCACTTTGTTGACATAATATGCACAAGCTGTCAATGGTTGGACTCCACTGTCTCAATCGATCTTTGGTAGGCAACCTATCTTGCAGTATTAACCAAAGATTAAACACTGCCTTAGGCCTTGCTGGATTATGCATAGTTAAATTTCTCCAAATGACTCTTGGCAGCTGACCAATTTGATGAAGATAGAGCTTCTTGACAGACCAATCTGTTTGGGACACTAGCTGCATTTGACTCAATGTAACAGTGGCTTCAACAATCTTCCTAACCATCCAGCTAGCTTGGTTAGGAATTTTGATGGCATGAAGCTGTTGTTGCTTAATGTAAATAGCATGAATCCATTTAACCCATAAAACATCCTTCTTGTGGGCTAAGTCCCATCCCAGCTTAGCAATAGCAGCCCTATTCCATAGCATCAAGTTCATGATATTAAGCCCTCCAGCAGATTTAGGTAAACACATTCTATCCCAAGCCACATAAGCCTTCTTTGATATATTGGCAGTACCTGTCCAAATATAAGATCTGCAAATTGCATCTAACATCTTTAATATCTTTGAAGGAATGATAAAGATTTGTGCCCAATAAGATTATATACCAAAAGTAACTGTTTGAACTAGTTGGATTCTGCCTGCATAGGACAACTTCCTAGCAGTCCAAGAAGTTATCTTAGCAGTAACTTTATCCACCAAAGGCTGCCACTGCAATAAAGACATCTTCCTTGTAGATAAAGGAATTCCCAAGTACTTAAATGGTAATTCTCCAGATGCAAAACCAAGCTGTGTCAGAATATGTTGTTGGATATCAGCAGGGACACCACCAAAATATACAGAACTTTTGCTTAGGTTAGCTTTCATACCAGATGCCTCAGTGAACTGAGTGATATATTTGAACATAGTGCTCACAGACAGATAGTCATCTTTAGCAAATAATAATAGATCATCTGCAAAACTAAGATGAGTAACACCCATTTTTTTGCAGCCAGGATGAAATGAAAAGTCAGAATTCTTTTTAAGTTCACATAGAGACCTGCTAAGATATTCCATCACTATGGTAAACAAGAATGGGGATATTGGATCACCTTGTCTCAAACCTTTGGCTGCTTGGAAAGGTTCAGTAGTTTCACCATTAACCATGACTGTGTAGCTCACAGTTTGAACACATTCCATGATCCATCTGATAAACTTACATGGAAAATTTAGAGATTCCATCACCTGCTGTAAGAAAATCCACTCAACAGAATCATATGCTTTTTGTAAGTCAATCTTTATCATACATCTAGGAGATATATGAGCCCTTGTATAATGTTTAATCAATTCATGTGCAAGGATGACATTGTGAGCAATCCTCCTTCCAGGAATAAAGCCTGCCTGGGTCTCACATATGATACTTGCAATGCACTTCTGCAATCTATTGGCCAAAATCTTGGAGATGATTTTATACAAGACTGAACAGCAAGCTATTGGTCTAAATTCCTTAGCTGATTTTGGATTAGCAACTTTGGGAATTAAGGTAAGGGAGGCACAGTTAGCTGGTTTATACATACAACTGGTCTGAAAGAAGTTTTTGACAGCCAATGAGATCTTCTTACCAGTGATATTCCATGTCTGCTTGAAGAAAACAGCATTATATCCATCAATGCCTGGAGCTTTGTGATCACATATAGCCTTTAAGCTATCAACAATTTCTTCCATAGTAACATCAGCAATTAACTGCAACTGCTGCCTGTGAGAGAGTTTAGGACCATTATCCATATAGGATCTGTTAATTGCTGGCAAAGAGTCAGATGATGTTCCCATCAAAGATTTGTAAAAATGCTTGACTTCCTCTCTGATTGCATCTGGATTAGTGATTCTTGTACCTCCTGCTGTAACTAGTTCTGTAATATGCTTGTATTGGTTCCTTTCTTTCATTAAAGCAGTAAAGTATTTGTTGTTTGAATCTCCTATTTGAATCCATCTAGCCCTGGATTTCTGTTGTAGTATACTCTCTTCTATCAGTGACCATTTCTCTAATTTCAATATCAGATCCTTTTCTTTAGTCTGTAACTCATCAGTATAATGCAACCCCATCTGATTTTGAATGCTTGCTAATTCCACCCTGCTATCTTCAATTCTTTGTGTAATGTTCTTAAATTCTCTAACATTTAAAGACTTAAGAACAGGTTTGAGTGTTTTGAGATTATGCCATATTTCCTTGAGAGTATCTGGACCATTTGACTTCCAGTTATTCCTGACAATGCATTGAAAATCTTTATGAGTAGCCCATACATTGTAAAATCTGAAAGGAGCTTTCCTGAGCCTACAATCTTCATAAACAGTAAGAACCATGGTATTATGATCAGATATTAAGGGAGGTCCATATACAGTTTGTACATGACTCCACTTAATCATCCATTCATAATTACCAAAAATTCTATCCAATCTACTACACACTCGATCAGAACCAGTTTGTTTATTAGACCATGTGTAAAAAGACCCTTTCCAAGGCAATTCTGATAATTCTGCAGCTTGCAAACACTGAGTGAAATCCTGAATTTCAGCTTGTGTGACCTGATTACAAGATTGCCTATCAGTAATAGACAACACAGCATTGAAGTCCCCTGCAACCAACCAAGGTTCATTTATGCCAAGAGCAAGATTCTGAAGCTGCTGCCATAATACCCTTCTTTGATCCAAAACATTACATCCATATATTATAGTAAGTATACAAACCAGCTCCCCTGCAAGAGTAAGAACTTTACAGTGAATAAATTGATCTCCCTCTTGAATACCAGTGATATTAATCTTCTGCTCATCCCATAGAATCCAGATTCTACCTCTTGAAGAGTCCCTGTAGTTAGCTAACAACTTCCAGCCAGGTAATAATGTATTAGCTATTCTCCCTGCATTTGCTCTTTAACCTTTGTCTCTACTATACTAACAATACTAAACTTATTTTGTTTAAAATATTCCTTAGCCTCCTTTTGTTTGTATCTCTTATTTACACCTCTAATATTCCATACTAACAGCTTCATTTAGTATAACTAGGTCCTCCTTTTTCAGGAGGATTTCCAAGTTTTCCATCTGACATGCTGTGGAATCTGTTGTTCAACACCCCAGGTGATAAAGGGGGGAAATTAGTTATATTAAACACTGGTTGGACCTGCTTCCCATTGTCTTCCTTCACCACTCCAATATCTTCACTATGAACAGCTACTCTACTAGTGGATATCTTCTGCTCTGGGAGAGTTTGCTGGTTCATAGGTTCTTGAGCTTGATCATTATTCTCATTCACCACTTTTGGTCTCCATTGTTGAACAACTTTAGGCTTGTTGACAGGTTGAGATTTGGGCATTACTAAACAATTGTGTCCAACTTTAAGGCACTTTTCACAAAACACAGGTTTCCAGTCATATGTCACTTCTTGAAAGAATCTATTACCATTTGGATCAATGAGTTCAATCTCATTTGGTAACATTTTGGAAACATTAACCTCAATAAGCATGCGTGCAAAGGAAATCCTGGACTGTTTAGTAGTGCATTCATCAGCAAATAAAGGCTTCCCAAGTACACTAGCTATCCTACTAAGGGACCTAATCCCCCAGCAAGACATGGGTTTGTCAAAATTAAATTATAACCCATGATAAGTAATTTTTTGACCTTTTTATTTTGATGATTTAGTATAAAAATAAGTTTTCTTTTACATAATCAAGAAGGAATTAATTTTATTTTTTCAAAATCAGCCCTTATTTACATATATTGACGTATTAAGATAACAGTTAATTAAGAGTAATTTAATGAATATATTTTTTCTCTAAAAATTTATATTTTCATAAGAGTGTATCAAAGACTAAAAAGTAACCAGTAGATTATAATGATAAAATAATAAATATTTATAGTAAATGCATGTCATGCACTTATTTATATGATATAAATATCATATCAACTTGTTTATAATTAAGTAATGAATGAGGCGAAAGACATCCATTGAACATGATAATAAAAAAATAAAAGTATGAATTATCACATATCATGTCGCTATTAATTAGAGGTAAATTGAGTGCAAGTAAATGTTAATAGTGTCCCATCAAAGGTATTTGTACTTTCAATTTATCACTCTCTAATACAGTTATATCTTTTATAATATCTTTATTGTTATGAAATCTCCTATTTAAGGTGAATGTCTATAATTAGAGAGATTCTAGAGTTCTATTCTTGGTAGATAAATCATCCCCCTCCCTATAAATAGAGGTGCTCTCTACCATTGTAAATCACTCAACTCCTAACATTCTCTAAGTATCAATAAGAAGAACTCTCTCTACTCTTCTCTCTATTTGCTCTTGTTCTTGAGTTATTGTTCTTGTCTTTTATATTATTTCATAACACGTTATCAGCACGAGACTCTACCGTCTCAAGAAGCTCTTTAAGAAGATTAAGCCGCCGTCAATTTCTCCGCATCGGAGCCGCCGTCGTCTGCATCAGTGGAGAAAAGGAAGAAAACATTGAAAATATAATTAGTATACCTTAAAGGTAAGTAATTTACTTTTCCCTTTCAAATTCTTGAAATTCTACGATTTGATTTAATATACAAACAAAGTTTGATTATAACTCTAATGGAGTTTGTAAGAAATTATAACCACATAAAGTGGTAAAATCTCTATGTCCTGCCATGATTAAATTCATGTATGATTGTGGGCAAATAATTAAAAATCCGTCCCATTGAATTTGCTCCATTCCCTTTAGAGAATGTGGAAGCAGTATATGATAAGTCTGAAAGAAGACTAATATATTACCATGAAGGTATCAATGAATGTGGACGTGGCAAAGAATTCCGTCCAATTGAATTAGCTCCATTCCCTTTAGAGAATGTGGTAGCAGTATGTGATAAGTCTGAAAGAAGACTAATTACCGTAAAGGTATCAATGGATGTGGACATGGCAATAGACGAAGTTATAATCGTCATTATTGTGGTAATGAGAACAATAAGGATTCTCAAAATAATCTTTCACTTTATGAAAGTAATATTTGACATGAGATTGTGTAAAGCACATGATCTTGATCCATTCCCTGAAGTGAATGTGATAATTGTAATAGAGCCCGTAAGTATGAACACGCTCTTGATGTAAATTTGTTTTGTGTCTGACATTATGAAAAGAAAGTTCGTTGCCCTTGAAATTTCGGGCAAGAACTATATGACATGGGTGTTGGATGCTGAAATCCACTTAGATGCTATGGGTCTTGGAGACGCCATTAAAGACAGAAATAATGCATCCACCCAAAACTATGCTAAGGCCTTGATTTTCTTGCGCCATCACCTTGATGAAGGTTTGAAACTATGCTAAGGCCTTGATTTTCTTGCGCCATCACCTTGATGAAGGTTTGAAGATTGAATATCTCACCGTCAAAGATCCACCTATCTTGTGGAATGGCTTAAAGAAGAGATATGACAACCTGAAGTTGGTCACTCTGCCACAAGCACGATACGATAAGAACCCAAAAGCAAATAGTTTATAAACTATATATTATCGTTGCGGTGAAAACGGGCACTGGTCAAAGGCTTGCCGTATACCATGACTTTTGGTTGACCTTTATCAAGCATCTCGAAAGAGTAAACGCCCTGAAACGAATTTTGTCTCTGACGACAACTTTGACATCACCCACTTGGATGTGGCAGACTTCTTTGAGCAACCCGAGGGGAAGATAGACCACCTAATCAGTGATGGATCCGTGATGAAAGAAGATGGAGCTATTTGATTTTATTTTACTTGTTTGTATTAGTGAATGAATAAACTAATAGCCATTAGTATTAGCTCGTATTAGTTAGTTCATGATATAATGTTAGTATTAGTTCTTTAGAATGTATCAATATGCTCAAATATCAATAATATTTTTACTTTCCAGTAGAGGTAATCGACTAACCTGAAAAACTAGTCGGTTATCTCATATTTCGCATAAAAACTGCAAAACAATCGATTGTCAATGATCAACAATCGATTGTCTTTAAAACAGTGATCTGGAATTTTACAAAAATAGTCAACAATCGATTGTCTATGATTAACAATCGATTGTCTTTAAAACAGTGTTCTGGAATTTTTCAAAAACAGTAAACAATCGATTGTCAATGTTTAACAATCGATTGTCGTTAGACAGTGTAATCTGGAATTTTTCAAAAATCATCCACAATCGATTGTCTATGTCTAACAATCGATTGTCATTAGACAGTGTAATCTGGAATTTTTCAAAATAGTCAACAATCGATTGTCTATAGTTAACAATCGATTGTCTTAAGACAGTGCTCTGGAATTTTTCAAAATAGCCAACAATCGATTGTCTATATTTAACAATCGATTGTCTTAAAACAGTGTGATCTGGAATTTTTCAAAAATTGTCAACAATCGATTGTCTATGTTTAACAATCGATTGTCAATACTCAGCAATCGATTGTGTGTGTTTAACAATCGATTGTTTTATGAAAATGCTTAAACTGAAAATTTTCAAGCTGCATAGTAATCGATTATGGATAACATATCTGATTTTGTTAGTCAACTGTTAGCAGCAGATTTTGAAAATATTATGTGACACAAACGAATTGAACTTATTTATTCTTATGTTCGTGTATTTCTTTTATATGTCAAACCATGGGAAGTAAATTGATTGAAGGCTCCGGAAGAGCAACTGTAACTCTGCCCAAAGGCATGACGTTTATCTTAGAGAATGCAATATTCTCCTCCAAGTCTAAAAGGAACTTGTTGAGTTTTAAAGATATCATTCAAAATGGATATCATATTGAGACAATAGATGAGAATAATCTTGAATTCTTCATGAAAACGAGGCTGCCCATTTCGGTTTGGGTTCACGACATTTTGCATGCAGCAATGCTAGTTCGTCGGCTACCCACTTTGGTTTGGGTTCACGCCATTTTGCATGCAGCAATACTAGTTCGTCGGCTGCCCACTTCGGTTTGGGGTCACGCCATTTTGCATACAGCAATGCTAGTTCGTCTCTGACTGACGAATTGACACAAATATTCCCCGTTGCAATTGGTTTTGGGTCATGGACCCAATATATCCCATTTAAGGATTTTTGGATGCGCTGTATATGTGCCTATTGCACCGCCATCCCGCACCAAAATGGGTTTGCAAAGAAGGTTAGGAATATATGTTGGGTTTGAATCGCCCTCCATCATTCGCTACCTCGAAACATTGACAGGCGACTTGTTTACTGCACGATTTGCAGACTGTCGATTTGATGAGACACTTTTCCCAAAATTAGGGGGAGAAGTTGGTGTAACCAAACGGGAAATTTTGTGGAAAAATGCATCATTATCTCATCTTGATCCACATACCTCTATTTGTGAAAGAGGCACAAAAGATTATCCATTTGCAAAGAATAGCAAATCAAATGCCTGACGCATTTATAGATTTGAAAAGGATAACAAAATCACATATCCTCGAAGTGAATGTGACAACATTTGATTCACGAATACATATTCATTATTGGAAGAATATGAACATGAAATTGGTATTAAATATACCACACTCACCCCTAGAAGGAGGTTTGAGATGATATATGGCATGAATGATAGTTGGTCACGTACCTATTGTACGCCAAAGTATTTTGGAAATATGACTATTAAAGGACAACGATAATGCAAGAAACATATCTTGCATATAAGTTTGACATGACCATAATGGTATAACTTTCTCTTTAAGAAAGATATTCACCACATGGATGTTGATGAATCTGTGGTAGTACAAAATTAATTGAGAGCTCTAGAAGAGCCAATTATTACTATGTTGGAGAAACACAATTGAGTATTGTGTTGTAGTAAGTCTCAAAGAAACTTATTCAGTTTCCAAAGTACACGCGAAAGCGATTGATTATATTGAGACTATAAATAAAGGAAGGCTTTGATATCTCCTATTACTACAACTTGTAGCGGGTTAAAAGCTACCCGCTTTGTTCTCCAGTTTGTACTACACAAACGAAAGAATGTCACAATAAAGTGGATATCTATTGGTATAAAAACCCATGTCATAATAAACCTGAAGTTTATTGATAAGTGCACATGTCATGGTGTAAATTTGAAGTTTACCAATATTGATAATTTATTCAATTGACATTCGTGTTAGCCATCTCATTTTAAGTATGATGTGCAAATTCACATATGTGAATATTAAAGAACTAGAAAGTTCTTTACGAATTCTCTTGTATCACTTGTTCTCATTAATGAACTGACCAACTAAAGAGTTCGGGTTGAAGCCCATAAATTCTGGAAATATCAAAGGTGAATATGGGCCCATTCACCTGCCATGTATACCACATATGATGCATCTATGATATGGTTACATGCGCAATTGTTATTGACCCGCAGCCTGGCCGGTGCTTGCGAGGTAAATTGCTCAGTAATATAACTTCGAGCATAATTTCCAGATTTTCTACTCAAGATAGTTCATCTTGATAAGTTGGTTTATATCAAAGTTGGTTTAGCAAGATAATTATTGAGTGCTTCCACTTAATAGCTAAACTGTTTCTTATGAGAACAAAGTTATATATATCAGTTTGATATACTTGTATACGAGAGTATATTATATTCTCCCCTCACAAGTGGTTCAAGGTCAGGAACCAAATAATTTCATCTTATTATTAATGTGTTGTGTATATTGACATGATAATGCACAAAGATGATTTCCCAAAGTTGAGGAAACAAGTTAGCTTTACTAACATGAGGGGGAGACATGATAAACACTTGAGAAAAGGTTACGTGGGATGAATTATCATTTGTATATGTATATCCCCGAATATCATGATATGAACCTGAAGTTCATAAAAGGGATAATTCAATTGCAACATATTGCAAAGCATGCTATACGCATTTGCTGACCCAAAGAAAGTAACTAAATGGAAGAGATACAATTCAAGAAGAATTGATTCCATATGAAAGACATGTAGTTTTGAACCTATAGTTCAAATGCTTGAAAGTATAAAGTCAAAGGTATGTATAGTCAGTTTTCGATATCTTATTTGTCTAGCATGACATGGAAAACTTGATATGCATCTAAAGTCTATTATATGGCTTATATGACTTAACTTGAAAGATTTAAGTTACTTGAAGCATATGCAATTCTTGGTCCTGAAGTACCAAATCCTTAGTACAATTTGTGTACATATGTATCTTGCTATAACTATAAGCATGATGGCATTGAGAATGCATCTATGAAGATATTGAAGAGTCATTCCACGACATTATATGAAGATGTTCATATCTATCAAGAATGATGATTTCAAGGTGCGGAATATTTATTCAAGTCAATATGGTTGATTTGTCAAACGTCTACCAAAGATCGTTTGAAGATGATGCACAAGATTGGAATGCAAATGCTCAAGGATATAAATTGATGTTCTTATCAGGGGGAGTTAATGCGCGTTGCACTCTTTTTCCCTTACAAGGTTTTGTCCCAATTGGGTTTTCCTTGCAAGGTTTTTAACGAGGCAACCAATAGGCGCATATTCAAACATGTGTACTCTTTTTCCTTTCTTTAATTTTTCCCATTGGGTTTTGGTTTTAAGGTTTTAACGAGGCACATTGTTGAATAGACATTCAAGGGGGAGTGTTATGAAATCTCCTATTTAAGGTGAATGTCTATAATTAGAGAGATTCTAGAGTTCTATTCTTGGTAGATAAATCATCCCTCCCTATAAATAGAGGTGCTCTCTACCATTGTAAATCAGTCAACTTCTAACATTCTCTAAGTATCAATAAGAAGAACTCTCTCTACTCTTCTCTCTATTTGCTCTTGTTCTTGAGTTATTGTTCTTGTCTTTTATATTATTTCATAACATTTATATAATAATAATTTTTTTATAAAGATTAATTTTTTTGAAATCGAATAGCATATTTTATTATAATATATATTTTTTATAACAGTATTTAAAAGTATCTAAAATAAATGAGTTTGGAGGGGACGTAGTCTCAACTGTCCACTATTTAGTCCAGCAAAGGGGCCTTAAATTTCTTGGCTGGAAAGTTGCTACCAAAGAGTAACCATCTCACACCAAACAATGCTGTTTTAATTAAGCTAAACTATATATATAATCCACCTTCCCTTCACTTTCTCCTTACCCTCTTCACCGAATACTTCGCTATTTCCAGATTTATATATCATTAAACCCTCTTCTCCGCCGAATACAAGAAAATGATATTATTAGTTTCCCTGAGAAACAAAGCTTAATATCGAGCTCTTTTTCTTATTTTCCGGCGAAAGATTCCAGCTTTATTTGGTCTTAAGCATAGTTTATCATCATGTGGGCTGTAAATATACTTTTCCTTTTGTTCTTGGTTCCTTGCTTTTTATTTCTCGTTAGATTTATTCTGTATAGAACAGCTTTGATATTTGTTTTGCGGAAATGGGCAAATTGGGTCGATGACAGAATTCACGTTCATCAGTACCTTAAAGTTGCAGAGCTGAATGAAAATGGACAAGACAATCAGTTTTACCGGAGAGTTTCGCTTTATGTCAATTCTTTGCCATCAGTTGAAGATTCAAACTTCACCAATCTCTTCTCCGGTAAAAAATCTACTGATATCATCTTATCTTTAGACGACAATCAGGTAATTGAAGACGAATTCCTCGGAGCCAGAATTTCCTGGGTAAACAAAGTTGAAAGATTTAATAATGGAGTTTGTAATCGGAGTTTCTTGCTGAGGATTAAGAAGAAAGATAAACGCAGAATTCTCCCCCCATATTTTCAGCATATTCATACAGTCTCTGACGATATCGAACAGCGGAGAAGAGAATTGAAATTGTTCATAAACAATGGGCCGTCGGAAAATCCCATAAAGGGACGGTGGAGATCAGTTCCATTTACACATCCTGCGACTTTGGACACCATAGCCATGGATACCGATCTCAAAAATAAGGTAAAATCCGATCTTGAAACGTTTACCAAATCCCAAAATTACTATCACAAAATGGGCCGTGCTTGGAAGCGTAATTACCTCCTTTACGGTCCCTCTGGTACTGGAAAATCAAGCTTCATCGGCGCCATGGCGAATTTCTTGAATTACGATGTGTACGACGTGGATTTGTCTAAAGCTTCTGATGATTCCGATCTCAAACTCCTTTTGCTACAAACAACGAGCCGATCCTTAATCGTAATCGAAGATCTCGATCGTTTGATCAACGAGAAATTAATTACCACGAGCTTTTCTGGGTTGCTTAATTTTATGGATGGTATTGTAAATTCATGTTGCGGTGATGAGAAGATTATGGTTTTTACAATGAATGGGAAAGAGAATATTGATCCAGCGATGTTAAGACCTGGTAGAATTGATGTACACATACACTTCCCTTTATGTGATTTTAATTCTTTTAGGTCTTTAGCGAATAATTATTTGGGGGTAAAAGAGCACAAGCTGTTTCCGCAAGTGGAGGAGATTTTCCAGAGCGGCGCAACCATGAGCCCGGCGGCGATCGGAGAATTGATGATGGTCAACCGGAGCTCCCCGAGCAGGGCTTTGAAGTCCGTCATCACGGCGTTACAGTCTAACGGAATGGAGGGAAAGATCGCTTGGAGGGGAAAACGGTTGAGTGACAGTGCATCGTCACCAGCGTTGCCGTTTCCGTCGCCGTCGCCGCAAGCGGAGGAGACAAATGGTGTCAACTGGAAGGACTCTGTTCCTGTGGCGAAGGAGTTCCGGAAGTTGTACGGACTGTTGAGGATGAAAAGTTGTAAGAAGCCTGATTCGTTGGATCATGACTCCGAGATGATCGTACGGTGATAATTTTTTCTTTTATTTTCTTTTTCTAATTTTTTTCAACCTCATTTTTTCAGTTATAAAGTCTTTGTCTTGTAGGGGTTTTTTCTTCTTTTTTGATTTAGTGTTTGTCTAAAGATGAATATGTGGTTCAGGTCTCACAAGCTTACAAATTGTAAATGAAGATTATGATATTGTATTTAGTATAGTTGGGAGAAAGTTTTAGATAAGAATAAATAAGGTTAAAGTTTGCGGCTCTCCTGCTTGCCATTTTTTTACTGTATCAATTTCTTGCTCAATTCCTGTAGATAGTGGAAATACCATCTAAAATGTTATTGGCGATGTTTATCGGATCAAGTTAAATCTTAAATTTAAGATATTAGACGATTCTTAAAATTTTAGGAGTTTATTAGGGTTGCTTTTAGGTTACTCTACCAAAATTCTATTTTGATGGTTACTCTACCATATCCTTAAATCACTCATAAAAAAGGATACACATTCCCTTAACAAAGGCATCTAAAAAATGAAGATCGTCTCGAAAATCACATAAACTCACTTCGTAAAGTGATCGAGAAGTGGCCACATAATTCTTGATAATCAAATATTTCAAGAAGATCCACAATATACTTCATGGAATCAAATAAATTCATGAAAGCACGCATCACCTAGTTCGAGAAATACACTACTTCAATCTTCGAATCACGGTGATAATCAGACAGAAAAATCAAGAGAACAAACAGAATTATAAATGCATCATTTTATCAATATAATTATGTTTCTTCGTATTTATATTATGGTTGCACATTATTTTTGTATCACAAATAATTTGTGGCAAACATGTATAAATCAATAAAAGAAGAATATTGCAAAGAAAGAGAGAGAGAATTCTTATTGCTTTGAGATGAATTATAATGGAATGGGGCCCTTTTATTTATAGGGAAATGGTGACCTAGTCACCAAGTAAATCTCTCTAAAGTATAGACATTCACCTTAAATAGAATTATATTTATAACACTTCCCTTTAAATGTATATTCAACAGATAATGTGCCTCGTTAAAACTTAACTAAACTGAAATCCAGTGGAAAACAATTCTAGAGAAGGAAAAATAGTACACATGTTTAATAATACGCATTCTGGTTGCCTCGTTAAAAACCGTGCAAGAAAAACCCATTAGGACAAAACCTTATAAGGGAAAAAGAGTACAACGCGTGTTAACTCTCCCTAATGAGAGCACCAATTCACATCATTGAGCCTTCACATTCCAATCTTGTGCACTAGCTTCTCGAAGGTTGACGTCGACAGAAACTTGATGAATAAATTAGTCATATTAACTCCAATAAATATGTTGTACCTTGAAAGTCCTCGCTATCACATTATCATGCTTATTGTTATGACAATATACATATGTGCACAAATTGTACTTAGGATGTAGTACTTCATGACCAAGAATTTATATGCTTTAAGCGATTTAAATACTTTAAGGATTGTCATATAATAGACTTTAATTAGACGTATTTCAACTATACTAGATAAATAAGATATCGAAAACTGATTGCACATATCATTGACTTTATATTTTCAAGTGTTAGAACTACATGCCTTTCATATGAAACCAATTCTATTTGAATTGTGTCTCTTCCGTTTGGCCAATATTTTTGTGTTTGTATTCGACAGACTTCAGGTCCTCATCTATACTTAACGTTATCATAGATGTCGTCGACGAACATCTTATATCAGTTTCAATATTTTTTCATGAATACATAAACATAGAGATCTCTTCATCCATATTTTCAAGTACTTGAACGTCTCATGAGATTTTATGAAGTGTTATGTCATGTGATCTTCTAGATTGTTTGCCTCCTTTTTATAATCATTTTGATCATTTTCTTTATCAAGAATTTTATTTGAAGCTGATTTGCCTATGCGCTTTAAGCATACCATAGACTTGTCCTAATATGACTTGTTATAATATGAGCATTTGTATTGAGAATATAGTTACTTTCTTTGAATCAGAAAATATGTCTGGCATGCTTTGCAATATATTGTAAATGAATTATCTTTTCTATGAACCTCAAGTTCATATTATCTTATTCGAGGATCTAGATGCACAAATGATAATTCATTCTACATAACTTTTTCTCAATTGTTTATCCCATCACCCCCTCATGTTAGAAAAACTAATTTGCTTCCTCAACTTGAAAAATTCATCTTTGTGTGTTATGGTGTTAATCAAAATATACACCGCATATCAATAATAATATTAAGATAAAATTATTTTTGTTCCTGACCATGAATCATTTGTGAGGGGAGAAAATAATATACTTTTCGTATATAACGTATATCAAACTAATGTATATAACTTTATCCTAATAAGCAGTAGTAGCTATTAAGTGCATGCACTCAATAAGTTATTTTGCTAAACAAACTGTGATATAAACCAACTTATCAAGATGTACTTTTTGAATAGAAAATTTGAAAATTATGCTCGAAATTAAATTATTGAGCAAGTTATCTCACAAACACCAGGTTGAGTTAATAATAAACACACATGTAACCATCTCATAGATATTTAAAACAATAAGAGAAGAAGAAGAGTATCGCCGAGAAAAGTAGAGAGAGAGAGAGAGAGATAGAGAGAGTGTGTGTGTGTAATGACCCAGAAGGTCATCACTTATTTTTAAAATAAATTCTGCATTCCAAGACCTTAAAAATAATTTTCAGCATCATCTCGATTTGTGTACACAGTCAGGGCGCATAGCCGAAAAGCTATTATGTGAAAATATTAAAATTTTAACTTAAAATGTATTTAAGTTGAATTCGGTTAATATTTTGGGTAAGCGGACCTGTACCCGTAATTTGACGATCCCGGAGGGTCAGTAGAAAAGTATGGGACTTGTGCGTATGTCCGGAATCGAATTTCGAGGTCCCAAGCCCGAGAAATCAATTTTTTTTTAAAGAAAATTAGTTTTTGGAAATTTCTATGAGTTTTGGAAATAAAATGCATCTAGAATTTGATGATATCAGGCCTGTATTCTGATTCCGAAGCCTGGATTCTTATAACTAAAATAAGACGAGTCTGTGAAATTTGGTAAGAAATGGAAGTTTTTTGAAGTATTTCAGACTCGTAGTTGTGAAAATTCATACTTTGAATGTTTTGAGATTTTTCTTAGATTTCTATGATAAATTCATTTTTTACGAGGCAATTTTGGAGATTTGATGGTACGAATAAGTTCATATGATATTTTTGAGTTAGTATGTATGATGGTTTGGAGCCTCGGGGGCTCGAGTGAATTTCGTATATTTTTTGGAAGGGTTTTCAGCTCATAAATGTTGCATATTTTCCAGTTTTCTGATGTTCTGGTATTTTCTTCTTCGCGTTCGTGGAAGAGCCCTCATGAACGCGATGAGTTAGTCAGGCTAAAGGAAATTTCCTTCCATACGAACGCGAGCCCCGGGTCGCAAACGTGAAGCTTGGGGGTTTTCCTTTGCGAATGCGGGCGTGGTATCGTGAACGCGAAGGCTTGTGAGCCTGGGCAGGGGGAGGGGTATTTTACCCTACACGAACGCGACCATCTGGCCACGAATGCAAAGGCTTTGGGAGCTGAAACTCCGCGAATACGAGCTGTTTATCGCGAACGTGAAAGTCATTGATGAAGGCATGTCCACTGATTTTAAAACAGAACCAAAACAAGATTTTAGCAAAAATTTCATAACTTGTTCTTCCAAACTCCAAATTGGGCGTTTTTTGAAAGGAAACTTTAGCGTCAATTCATAGGTATGTAATCGTAGACTCGTTTTCTTCAATTTCTATTAACACTCATTAAATTTCTAGGCTTAAATCATGTTCTTAAGGGTAGAAAATTTGGGATTTGGGTAGAGTTAGGAATCTTTGCATTTGGGATTTAGACCTCGTTTTGGGGTCGAATTTCGAAACTAATTATATATTCGAGCTCGTGGATGAATTGGTGATCAGGTTTTGGTCTAAACCTCATGTTTTGACCAAGCGAGCCCGGGATTAATTTTTTACTTTTGGGGAAGAATAATTAAAAGCTATAATTAAGCATTGAAATTGGATTATTTAGCATTTATTGATGTTATTAAGTCGATTATGTCTTGATACAATTGATTTGGAGCCAAATTCAAAAGGAAAAGCGATATTTGAGGCTTCAGTTGGCGATAGAAGTTCGAGTTAAGTGTTTGGTCTAACCTTAGCTTGAGGGATTGGAAGTTGTGTCATGTTTGCTACTTGCTTCTTATTGAGTACAATGTATAGGCATGGTGACAAGTATCTATACGTTAGTGTCGAGCATGACCGTGAGTCTTAAATTTTAATTTCTTGTGTTCTTAAATAATAATACAAATGCTTACGTTGATGAATTCTCGGTATTGAGCAAGGATTAAGATTCATCCTTGTGGAAGTTACTTATGATTGAGTATTGGTGTTAGCTGAGGTAGTTGGATGTTGGAACAAGATTGGTTATAGTTGTTTCTCCCTTGCCGGGATATATTTACCTATACTGTTGATTCTCTTACCGGGATATGTAGTCTTTATTAATCCCTTGCTGGGGCTCTTGTTATGATTGTTGTTGATTGTACATGTGGATTGGGTAATATTATATAGGGGTCAGGTTGCACACCGCAATAGTGATATAAATGGATCGGGTTGCACGCTGCAATAATAATATAAACGGATCGGATTGCACGCTGCAACAGTGATATAAATGGATTGGGTTGCACGCTGCAATAATGATATATATAGATCGGATTTCACGCTACAACAATGATACCGTTGGATCGGTTTGCATGCCGCAACAGTGTTATTATTGTCTTGATGTAGATTTTAAATTGTTCACTTATAATTCTCTTAAATTATTGCTGGAATTGATATTTCCCCGCAGCATATACCCCCTTCCCCTCCCATCTTTATTTGTTTATTCCTGTTTTATTTTCTGCTACTTATTATAAAATTGCACAGATTTATTTGGAGTCTTGTCCTAGTTTCGTCACTTTTTCGTCAGGGTTAGGCCCGACACTTACCAGCACATGGGGTCGTTTGTGCTGATGCTATACTCTGTACTATGTGCAGATCCCGGAGCAGCTTTTAGATAGTAGCATTTGGGGTGGCTGCCTTCAGTCCAACTAGAGATCTCGAGGTAGACATGCAGACGTCCGAAGTCCCGACGTTCTCTTCTATCTTATTATGTACTCTGTTTTCATTTGATTTCGAGATAGATTATTTTTCTTTCAAACATTTGTTGTAGTAATCATAGATCGTCCGTGATATTGTGAACACAAGATTTCGGATAAAGATATATATTTGCATTATCGTAGTGGCTTTACTTATTCTGCTTGATTCTCATTTATCGTTAATATCTTGATTTTGATTACCTGTTAACCCAAATTATTAAAAATAGCTAAAATGAGATAGTTAGTGATTCTTTGCTTCCCGGCTTGCCTAGCTTCTACGAGTAGAGGCCATCATGACTCCTGAGGATGGAAAAATCCGGGTCGTGACATAAAGAGAGAGAGAGAGAGAGAGAGAGAGAGAGAGAGAGAGAGAGAGAGAGAGAGAGAGAGAGAGAGAGAAAATTCTTATTGATTTGGGATGAGTAATAATGGAATAGGACCCCTGTATTTATAAGGAAAGAGTGACTTAGCTACCAAGTAAATCCCTAGAATCTCTCTAGAATATAGACATCCACCTTAAATACATTTCTATTTGTAACACCCCCTCCCCTTTTGTGAATGTCTATTCAATAGATAATGTGCCTCGTTAAAAGCTTAACTAAAATAAAGTACAGCGGAAAAAATATTCTAGTAAAGGAAAAGAGTACACATGTCTAATAATAATCCTTTTGGTTGTCTCGTTAAAAATCTTACAAGAAAAACCTAGTGGGACAAAACCTTATAAGAAAAAAAGAGTACAACGCCTATTAATTTCCCCTAGTGAGAGCATCAATTCACATCCTTGAACCTTCACATCCCGATGTTGTACACTAGCTTCTTGAAGGTTAATGTCGAAAGAGAATTGGTGAATAAATCAGCCATATTAACTCCGATGAATATTGCACCTTGAAAATTCTCGCTATCACATTATCATGCTTATAATTATAGCAAGATACAAATGTGCACAAATTGTACTTAGGATGTAGTATTTTATGACCAAGAATTTTATATGCTTTAAGCGATTCAAATCCTTCAAGGATTGTCATATCAGTTAAGTCATATAATAGACGTGAATTAGATGCATATCAAATTTTCATATCATCCTAGATAAATTATTATGTTCCATCCCAAATCTTCTACTCAGTTGGTTAGAGCATCATGCTGATACCGTGTTACAAAATAATAAACGAAGAATATTGCAAAGAGAGAGAGAGAGAGATAGTTCTTATTGCTTTGAGACGAATTACAATACAATAGAACCCTTCTATTTATAGGGAAATTGTGACTTAGCCACCAAGTAAAATTCCTAAAATCTCTCGAAAATATAGACATTCTCTTTAAATAAAATTCTCTTTATAACATAAGAGTCTTTTTTTTCCATCAAAAAGTCTTTTTTTTTTGGTATAGCTCTAAAGTAGTTATCCAAAGCATATACTTCCTCGATCCATAATAAATGATTATTTTACCTTTGGCATACCCATTACGATCAATAAGTGATCATTTTATCTTTGGCACACCAATTAAAGAAATACGAACTCCTATAAAAAATATATTTATTAAATTAATCTTAATCAATTCTTACCTTGACACACTGAAATATGTAAATAAAGGAAAAATTTAAAAATATAAAAATAATTCTTTCTTGATTATATAAATGGACACTTATTTTGAACCAAAATAAAAAGGTAAGATGGTCACTTATTGTGGATCGAGGAGTACCTTGTGTAAAATGCCATTTAAGATTCCTTTTAGATTAAAGGTATTTAACGGATGGGTCGGACAATGTTGGGTTGAGAGAAAGGTCACCGACCGGTTTCCTATTCGGGCTGGTTACCAGTTTTTTCAAATCGGGCTTAATGGGTCCAGGTCCATTCGGGTAAAGCATGAACCGGAATGGTTACGGGTCCAAGGGCCCAGGGCTGGTCGGGTTAATGTTATTTTTAAATTTTTTTTATATCTTGTATAACTATCATAATTTATATTAATATAAAGTAAAAATATAAAAAAAAATCAATCCTATAAAGAGAGTGTTTGAATAAAAGGATGCAAAGGCTTTAATTTTTTTTTGAATATTTCATTAAGAATTTAAAATAATAGAATACAATAAAAATGGAAAAAGATTGCATTTATAGTTTGCAAGTTCTTTTTTTTTTTCAACTTACAAATTAAAGTTTACATTTAACAACAACTAAATTAACGAAAAAAGAGTAAAACTGAATTTTCATTGCATAATAGAACTTCAAATTAATCTAAAAAACTAAAACGTTAAGCATAAATACGTCTAATAATTTTAACATAACATAAATTATCTCAAATCAACTTAAATATGAATTTCTGGAGTACGCTCAAGACAACTATTTATATGCCTCCTTAAACAGCCTGTGCCCACCCACTTTAGACAAAGATTTGAGACTAGACCACAACTCTTGCACTTTACTTTATGAACTTCTTCATTTTATTCAACCACCTCAAAGTGTTCCCAAACATATGAGTGTACTGTAACGACCTGAACGAACGTTATAAGCTCTAGCGTGTCATTCAGGGGTTTGAGGCCATAAGTAGCTTCACTTAAGGTATTATGACTTGTACGCGTGGTTGGAATTAAATTTTGGAAAGTTTAGAGCGGTTTTGGAGCTCCATCTTCATCATCTATGTCAAGGTAAGTGATTCCCACCTATGGCAAGTTAAATATAAGGATTTAGATATGAAAATTTGTAGAAATTGTGGATTTTTGGTAGAAGACCTAAAGATTTTTATTTTTGAATTTTTACCACGAATTTGGGCATGAAATTGAGAGTAAATTATATATTTTGAGTTCGTGAAGTTATGGGTAATGTTTATCTTCGGAAAATTTCAAGATCGGGGCACGTGGGCTAGAGGGCAATTTTGTCAACTTTTCGAGTGGAGTTAGGAATTTATATAAATTGAATTGTTACAAGCATTAGGGTAAATTTTCATTGGTTTGCCCATTATTTTGGCTAGTTTTGGAGCATTGGGCATCGGTTTGAGTCGTCGGAAGGGCTTGGAAGCCGGTTATGGAATATCGGAGCGAGGTAAGTCTCCTTTTAACCTTGTAAGAGGTAATTATCCGATAGGTGAAATAATTAAACATGTGTCTCTATTAATGGGGGCTACGCACGCACGAGGTGACGAGGGTCCTTGCGTAGCTACTATTATACTTAAGTTCGGGTAGTTTAAGACCTGAAAGTATGCTATACTTGAAATATTCGTAACCTTATTGATTATTTAAATTGTTTAAATTATATTGAATTGGTAAATGAATTTCTAAAAAAATTGAACATCATTTTCTTGATCGTTAAATGGAAGTTGCCATTTCTTTGGGTAATTGTTTACCTGATGAATTCTTGATTGACTGTTTGATGTGTTTATTTATATTTGACAGCGTCACATGTATGATTCGCGAGCGGGATAATAGATGGTTCACACCATTCGACCCTCTGGCAGTGCACCGTTTAAATATATTGGATCGGGCCGTACGACCTCGACATGATTTACACATGCTTGTATTGCTTGCCTTAAAGTTATAAATGAGGAAATTTCCTCCCTGGCCTGAGATAAATTGATTATTGAGGAAGTATGAACTTGGAAATCTCTTATTATCAAAAGGATTATTTACTTGCTACGTGATTTCTTTGAATTTACTACTGTTTTTAATAAATGAAGGACTGATTATATCATTGGACCACTAGTAAGAGGCGTGGGGATATTTATATTTTTTCAAAGGGCTAAATTAGTAATGACTAAAAGTGTTATTTCTTAAAAAAAATTACCCCCAAAAGGGATATTCTTGCAAAATATCCATTGGGCAACGACCAAATTGAAACTTATTGCCAACGGTCAAATGCCTTTAAAAGAAAAAATTCAGAAAATAGCTGTTGAACTGGTCCGATTAACCGGTTCAATTGTATTTTTTATTGATCGAGTTTGACCGGTCTGGATAACTGGATTACTTTTTATACTGACCAACCCTCCTAACCCAGCCCACCGGTCCCTCTAACTACCGGTCCGAGCTGGTTCGAGTTACTACAAGTATGGATTGATCGGGGTTACTACCGGTCTAGGCCGGTTCGAAAACTGGTCAACTTGGCCCATTAAACAAGTATACTTTAGATATATCCAAAAACTTTTTCATTTCTATACGCTATTAGAAATTTTATTAACCTAAATGTTCATGTTTAGTATATTATCCTACCTACACAAGTTTTGTTTATAAAATATATACATTCCACGCTAAAAGGCTTCCAATCTATTATTAATGCCTTCAATCAAGGAAGGATTGTCAACCTAAAATCTACTAATTGGTAGAGTTCAATCCAACTTAATAATAAACTTTCAATCTTTGCCGCATTCAGGATTGTCAAAAAGTCCAAATACTACAATTAGAGAATGAAAATTATCTACAACTTTTACACATTATGAAAATTACCAAATACTTCTTTGTGTTTTTGTTCCTCTTTTTACATACCTACTACTTCTCAAAGACACTACACATTTCAAATAAACAGTCCAAAAGAGGTCATGACATTATTCAGAGACTTATGTTTTCTCTGATATTTCTTGCTTTTAATTAATAACTGACAAAACGGGGAACTTAGAGGTGCATAATGGATTGATTAGATATTCATGCGCACACACGCACAAGAAAAAGGAAAATATCCAATTTCTTAATATGGCGTCTCAAATTTGTCAATTATATACTTGAACCATTAAATTATTAAAAAAAATTACATCATCTGTTCACCTGTCTAAGCCTTGGTGGAGAGTGAATAGAATTATCTCAAACTTATGCTGGTGGGAGATAACATAAATTGATAGAAAAGTCAAGGTATATACAAAATGAATCGGCCACCACCGCTATGAAAAAGAATTAAGAAGAAAGTAAAAAGGAGATACTTTATCCATCCGAGGTTCAGAGATGATACAATATCGTTTTTGTTCTGATTTTCGCCAAGAGAGTTTAGATATGATAAGCGAGATAAAAATAAAAAAGTATTGTAGTTAATCCGCTATCACTATATCTTAATTAGTGAATTTCACCTGTCACGGTCCAAGTCTTTGATCTCTTTATTGTGCTGTAATGCTCACACTTCTAAGAATGTTCCTATATATCATGAAATATTTGGCAACATTATATTTGCAACAATTTATGTGCAACTTTTATATATTATTTATATCCAGTTAAATACAACCACAATAACAAATAACTTAAATGCAAATTTTATATTAAAAGATATGAAAATCTTTTGGAATAAATCAATTAAACAAGATGGGGGATAAATACTAGTTAAAGATAATTAACTCTAGATTCGAGATAAATAATATGAGTAGAAGTATAGTTGAGTATAAATATTGGCAGTGATTATGGCAATATTTAATAGCATAAAGAAAGATGCCTTAAGTAACATTAAACAACAATAAAATGTATATAAAGGAAAAGATTCACCAAATCTTGAGTGAGACGGATCTTCTTTCATTTGATAAAGATGAATGATAGACAAAACAAGAACTTTAGGACCATTTTTGGATCCGATGAAGGTATGAGATCACAGTTCCTCAAGAGAGGTGTGTTTTCATATTTTCTAGAGAGAGTGAGAGGGAGAGAGGGAGAGCTCCCTTGTTGGGAAGTCCTCCCCCCCTATTTATAAGGGGATATTCATAAAAAATCCTAAAGAAAGGTACAATTTAGAGGGAATATTCAGTAGAATATCCTTTCGAGTATTCCAAAGCAAACTAGCTATTTCATCACTGCCCGACCTCAACCTTATTGGTGAGTGTTCGGCCTTGGCCTATCCAACCTTGACCTTAATTATGACTATCTGACCTCGTCCAATTGATGTCTGTCTAACCTCGGCCTTATTAGTGAGTGTCCGACCTCGACCTTATGTCTCCGCATGCCGAATTTCTATGATCTAATTTTGACCCATACAGTTAGTCCCTCCGCTTATCGAGGTCATCTTGAGCTCGGTGAGCAGACTTCGTTAATCATAGTTTGAGAAATTCGGATGGGGAGGTCGAATAGTATGGATTGCGGCTAAGGGTGCCGATGCCGAGGGAGAATTTCTTGAAGATAGTGGTGACAGTGGCACTGAGTGAAAAGATAGACGTCTCTTTTGACTATTGATCCAGGTCATATATAAGCAACGACTATTTGCACAGTGACTTTGTATAAAGAAGAATTTTTTTGTTGTTATTCACCTAGTATTTTTCTATGTTTTTGCTTTTTACGACTCTGGTGCGAGGTAGATTCCATATGGAGAATCCCGATCTTTCTTTCCCTTTATTTTCTGACGGCACCTGGCCTTAGGAACATTTCGAATTCTCTTTGGCGAAGGCCCATGGCCTTACAGAGTGTTATTTCGAACTTATCAAAATATTAACCCATGGTCGTTCGATCAAGGTCGAACTCTTCTTCTTTGACGAAGGCCCTTAGCCTGAAAGGGAGTTATTTCAAACTTGTCAAAATATTAACCCGTTATTTGAGCAAGGTCGAACTCTTCTTTTTGGCGAAGGCCCTTGGCCTTAAGGGTGTTATTTTGACTTATCGAAATGTTAAATTGTCTTTGTTTGATCGAGATCGAACTCTTCTTTTTGGCGGAGGCCCTTGGCCTTAACAGGCGTTATTTCGACTTATCAAAAGGTTAACCCGTCGTCGTTCGATCAAGCTCGAACTCTTCTTTTTGGCGAAGGCCCTTGGTCTTAAAGGATGTTATTTCGACTTATCAAATATTAACCTGTCGTCGTTCGATTGAGATCAAACTCTTCTTTTTGGTGAAAGCCCTTGGACTTAAAGAGTGTTATTTTGACTTATCAAAATTGTAACCCGTTTCATTCGATCAAGGTCGAACTCTTCTTCTTTGGCAAAGGCCATTGTCCTTAAAGGGTGTTATTTTGACTTATCAAAATGTTAACCAGTCATCATTCAATCAAGATCGAACTTATCTTCTTTGGCGAAGGCCCTTGGCCTTAAAGGGTGTTATTTCGACTTATAAAAATGTTAACCCGTCGTCATTTGATCAAGGTCGCACTCTTCTTCTTTTGTAAAAGCCCTTGGCATCAAAGGGTGTTAGTTCGACTTATTGAAATGTTAACCCGTCGTCATTTGATCAAGGTCAAACTCTTTTTTTTGGTGAAGGCACTTGGCCTTAAAGGGTACTATTTCGACTTATCAAAATGTTGACTCGCCGTCATTCGATCAACGTCAAACTCCTTTTTTTTTTTGCGAAGGCCCTGGGCCTTAAATGGTGTTATTCTGACTTATCGAAATGTTAACATGTCGTCATTTGATCAAAGTTGAACTGTTCTTCCTTGGCGAAGTCCCTTGGCCTTAAAGGGTGTTATTTCGACTTATCGAAATGTTAACCCGTAGTTGTTTGATCAACGTCAAACTCTTCTTCTATGGTGAAGGACCTTGGCCTTAAAAGGTATTATTTCGACTTATCAAAATATTAACCCGTCATCGTTCGATCAAGGTCGAACTCTTCTTCTTTAGCGAAGGCCGTTGTCCTTAATGGGTGTTATTTCGACTTATCAAAATGTTAACCCGTCGTCGTTCGATCAAGGTCAGACTCTTCTTCTTAGGCGAAGGTCCTTGGCCTTAAATGGTGTTATTTTATCTTATCGAAATATTAATCCGTTCGATCAAGGTCGAACTCTTCTTATTTGGCGAAGTCCCTTAGCCTTAAAGGGTGTTATTTCTACTTCTCAAAATATTTACCCGTCGTCATTTGATCAAGGTCGAACTCTTCTTCTTCGGCAAAATCCCTAGGCCTTAAAGAGTGTTATTTTGACTTATCGAAATGTTAACCCGTCGTCGTTCGATCAAGGTCGTGTTGATACCCAATTTTTTTCTGTATATTTTTATCTTTAAGAATGTCATATATATGCATATATAAGTATGTCCAAGTGTTTTACTATTTTTTCCATATTTTTTTAAGGTTTTTAAGCTAATTTATTTTTCTTTTTCATCCATAAAAAACCAATAATTATTCCCAAAATTATTATTTTGGTAATTAATTTATTGGAATTTTATATTTATGTTAAGATATATCTAAGATAATATTTTCATATTGTTAGAGATTTATTTAGTATTTGTTTTGCTAAATTGCATATAATTGCAATATTAGCCATTTTAAGATTAAATTACGTTTTAAATTCATAAAATTTAAGTCCTGTATTTTAAATGGTTAATTATGTGTTACTAATCATTTTGGTGCTTCCAATTTATTTTTCAGAAATTATTACTATTTTTAAAATTTTACCCCTACCCCTACCTGACCTAAAACCTTATTAAATCCTGACCGTTGATTTAAAAGATAAATGGCCCTCACTCGTTCTTACCATTTTTAATTTCAAACAACCCCCCCCCCCCACCCAATACCCCTCATTTCCTCACTCGTCTCTATCTCTCTACCTCTGGTTCACTCTAGAACCTTCCCCTTTTCACCTCCTCTCCGATGAGTTCCATTCATCTTCTCTGGCCACCTTCTGACCTGAATCCATGGTGGTTTCACCACCCACCAAGCCATATATGGCTCCTCGTATTTGGTTACTGAAGCCTCATGACTCGACCACATAAATTTGAGTCCAGACCTTTGTTGATTCAAGTTCCACGTCCATCTCCGGTGAGCCGTGCTTGTTTCGAGCCTGGTCTCGACTTCTCTTGATTATATCCAAGCCTTTATCATCGTTTGGGTTCCTCTGAATACCATAGCTTTTGAGAATTTTTTGATCTCTTTAGATCTGTTCCAGATCTATGCTTTCCCTGAAGTTTAAACGACTTTCTTTAAAAAAAAACTATGCTTTCAAAACCATTTCTTTTTCCGATCTAGGGTTTTTCTGAGTTATTTAGATGTTTCTCCGATTTTCTCTTTCTTTCGGGTGCTTCTTCTACTGTATTTTTTTACTGTGTTCTTGTGTGTTTCTTATTAAGTTCCCTCTACTATGTTCTGATTAGTTTTCCTCTACTATGTTTCGTTTTAGTTTCTTCTACTATGTTTCTTCTATTAAGTTTCCTCTACTGTGTTCCAATTAATTCTCTTCTACTATGTTTCGTATTAGTTTCTTGTACTACGTTTGTTTGAGAGCTTCTATTTTGCCTCGCATGTTACTCTTCTACCATTTGCTCATGAGTTTCTGTTGTTGAAGGAACATGTTAAAGGTTTCAGTTCTTTTCTGAGACCTTTGAACCTGTTTCGACTTAATTACTTGCCCTCTCATCTATGCACTTGATTGATAGTAGAAACCCTAGAATTTGGGGGGGGGGGGGGGGGGGGGGGGGGTGGGTTTCCAAGTATGGAAACCATTGGCTATGTGATTTGCTCGAACTAGTTTTATTTCAAAAGAAATCCTAACTCTTTCAGACCTATTTCGAGTCTCTGAACTGAGTTTTGAAGTCCTTGTTTTTCATATGATGCTGAATTTTGCTAAACTCTTCTAAGGTCTTTTGCACTGGATTTTTGTATCCTACTAGATGCTACTTCTCTTCGACATTGCTAATCTATGTGACCGTCATGCTCTTGTAGTCTATTATCTACTGATTTTGCAATGACATGACATCTTTTTTCAGCCAAACATGTTTGTATGCTATTTATATGTGCTGGACTTCCCCTCTAAAATGTCTTTCAAATTTGGATTATTTTTAGACTTCCTCCTGTATAGGTTTGATTGATTTCTTTCCTTATTTGCTGATTTCCCTATTACTCGATTTAAGTTACTTGACTTTTTCTTATTTTTCCGACTTGGTTCATTCATGGACCATTGATCACAAAATCTTTGATCATTGATTTACTGGCTACTAATTGATTTTCTTACCTTATATATGCAATCGGGTATTTCAAAACCCCACCCCTAAAATAAACTTCTATGTACTTATCCCTAATTGCATACTTTGCACAAAGTGCATATTCGATTTCTTCCCTTAAATAACTTTTACCGTTTGAATTTGAATTCCTTAATTAAAGAAAGTCTTGTGTGATTGATTCTTAATTGATATTCAGTTCCTTAACTATTTTCTTACCTTATTTCTGCCTTATTTTCACACTATAAACGCACGACTTTTTCATTAACAAGAGGACATTCATAGTCTTTATAAACTTACACTTATACAAAATAGTATTTTCTCTTCTTGTCTACACTGTGGCCTATTCACAAGACCTACTTCTTTTCTCTATTTGTTTCTTTGAAACTAGTATGTCCTGATTTAAGCTTAAGCACCACAACAATGTGTTTATTTACTGCTTTTGTATCCATGTCTACTTACTGTTCTACACTCAAATTAGCATGTTGATTTCTTTCTGCCTGTTTCTATTATGAATCCCCAACCCCTGCCCCTTATGTGTTTGATCTACGACTTATAATATGCAAATTATTGTCCATGAATTAAGCATGATCCCTTAGGATCCTAGCGTCTAATAGTGTGTTCTAACAGGATTATGGGTGTGCTAGCATTCTCCATTGCTGGGCATGCCACAACCTGTCCTTGCCCTTTAAATTTCCCTATCCCCCATGAACCGCTTATATGTACTTATCTCCCTCTCCTTCCCCTTTTTTCCCCTCTCAGAATTCTTCTTCTGCACTTGCACTCTATCTTAGTCTCTAAGTTTCCCCCCTCTTGTGAGCCTTGCCTTGGCACTTTGAGTTCCCTCTGAACTTGAATATTTTAGGGCTGGCCTTTCCACACTGCACTTGTCCTAATCTTATAATGTATTTGAGTGTAAGAACTGCCCGGAGCCCCCTTTGAGGCTCTTAGGGAACTTTGATATATCCAAATTAGAGAAAGGCTTTGGATCATGATCTCTTGGAGTTGATTTATCTCATATTTCAGACATGAAGTCTGAATCAAGCTCTCCTTGGTTGCACTTTCAATTTCTGATGTATTCTTTTACTCTTTTTTTTGGGATGTAATTATTTGTAATAAACTTCTGGGGATGGCTAGTGAAAAAGGTCGGGTAACTATATATGCAAAGGGTAGATTTTATGTATATAGGAGTTTCTGAATTCTGCATTCTCTCGTGTAGATATCATGTCTATAGGTGTTTCTGAATTCTGCATTTCTGGTATAGATATCATGTCTATAGGCGTTTCTGAATTCTGCATTCTCACATAGATATCATATCTATAGGCATTTCTTAATTCTGCATTCTCACATAGATATCATGCCCATACGTCTTTCTAAAAATTTGAATTCTTCATATGCATATAGAAATATGCCTATAGGTCCTTTGAATCTTGCTAATCCATTCCTCATCTCGCAATTATGTTCATAGGTCTTAACGAATCAACTGCAATTAGATATCATGTTCATAGGCATCAAATAAAATTCAGTATCTATATATCATGTCTATAAGGCTGCTGCATTTTTACCATGTCTATAAAAGGATTAAAATCAACTATGCATAGAAAGCATGTCTATAGGAACTATTAATCGAAATTTGAATCACCTAATTCACGTATAAGCCTAAATCTAGTAATAACGATGTATCATCATTTGCAGAACTTACAACATTCGTAAAAACTTTCCTTTTCTTTAATAATCTGACTATCTTTTAACCAGTGCCTATTCAATTTATTATAATCGCGTTCTGAATTCAGTATATACCATGCCTATAGGATCCTTGTCCCACTTAGCGAGCCTTGGGGTAAGGTTTAAATTAAATCAATTCTGTTAATAACTGCAACCAACAGGCATGCCTGATTGGGACGTCTTATCTAAATTATATGATAAATCAGTGTGCCTTCCTTTAAGTTCTTAATCAGATCCTAAATAGCATGTGTAAGTCATGCTAATTACGTGTTTTCTCTGTTTAAAGGAGGTATATATGAGCATTTTTACTTGTTATATGCTTTCCCTCAACTTGCTATTCATGTTTTTTTGTATGTCGCCTTAGAAGTTTTACCTTTAAAACCACAAATATGCCCAAATGTCCTTCCCCTTTAGGGCTAGTAGTCCTAAATACCTTCGAGACTGATTGGATTGGGACGGGCAATAGCATGCAATAAGTAAACAAGACCATCACGTGCTTTAATACCTTAACAGGGTTGAAAGGGTATATATCTATTTGATGACCACACGATAATGCCACGCGTAGCCCCTCATTGAGGAGTGATTAACGGGCATTGTATAAGGTGATCCATATTGTTAATAAACCTAGGACCCCTTTTCCTCCTTTCTTGTCTCTTTTTTAGCAATTTCAAACTCATCCCTTAAGAAAAATCTGCTTTCTTAGTTCTTTCCAACTTCATTTGTTTGTAAACCTTTATATAAAGAAATCCCCTCTTATTTAAGCCCTATTTTGTCTATATGCTAATTGTACTCCAATTCACAATAATCGTCTGGCCAGGAACCACACTAATGGATTCTGAGGGTTGCCTAACACCTTCCCCTTGGGATAATACAAGCCCTTATCCAATCTCTGGTTATTCAAACAAATTTAGAGTTAAAGCTCTATTGGTATCCTAATGCACCTTAATTATTAGGTGGCGATTCTTCAAACCAAACCCAATTTTTGAAAGGAATGAGTTGTCCTTCCAAATTTCATAAACCCAATATCGCAAGGCAAAAGGGGGTGCGACAGGTCGAACTCTTCCTTTTTTGGCAAAGGCCCTTGGCCTCAAAGGTGTTATTTAGACTTATCGAAATGTTAACTCCTTGTCATTCGATCAAGGTTAAACTCTTCTTCTTTGGCGAAGGCCCTTGGCCATAAAGGGTGTTATTTCGACTTATCGAAATATTAACGCATCGTCGTTCAATCAAGGTCAAAATCTTCTTCTTTGGTCGGCCTTAAAGTGTGTTATTTCGACTTACCGAAATGTTAACCCGTCTTCATTCGATCAAGGTCAAACTGTTATTTTTTTACGAAGTCCCTTGGCCTCAAAGGTGTTATTTCGACTTATCGAAATGTTAACCCATTATTGTTCGATCAAGGTCGAACTCTTCTTCTTTGGCAAAGGCCCTTGGCCTTAAAGGGTGTTATTTCGACTTAACGAAATGTTAACATGTCATCGTTTGATCAAGGTCGAACTCTTCTTCTTTGGCGAAGGCCCTTGGCCTTAAAAGGTGTTATTTCGACTTATCAAAATGTTAAACCGTCGTCGTTCGATCAATGTCAAAATCTTGTTCTTTGGAGAAGGCCCTTGGCCTAAAAGGGTGTTATTACGACTTATCAAAATGTTAATCCGTCGTCGTTCGATTAAGGTCGCACTCTTCTTCTTTGGCGAAGGCACTTGGCTTTAAAAGGTGTTATTTCGACTTATTGAAATGTTAGCCTATCATCGTTCGATCAAGGTCGAACTCATCTTCTTTGGAAAAGGCCCTTGGCCTTAAAGAGTGTTATTTCGACTTATCAAAATGTTAACCTGTCGTCATTCGATCAAGGTCAAACTCTTCTTCTTTGGCGAAGGTCCTTGGCCTTAAAGGATGTTATTTCGACTTATCGAAATATTAATCCATTTTCGTTTGATCAAGGTTGAACTCTTCTTCTTTGGCGAAGTCCTTTGGCCTTAAAGGGTGTTATTTCGACATATCAAAATGTTAAGCCATTATTTCACTGTCAGATTTTTGTGAACTGCATGTCACCGTACTGTTCGTGCATATGTCGGGGTGAATCCTGACGTGCTCAATTTTATTTTTACTGAAGAATATTCGGCTCACTTGCCCCTGTGACTTGTTTTCTTCGTAGAACTGTAAAGTATGAGCCATTAATAACAGTGAAGGATATCGCTTTGTATATTAATGGTTGAATCTCTTCTTCTAGAATTTGTACCAATCATAATCAAGTACGTCCATATAAAGTTTCTAAGCCATAAAAGCAAGTCATAGCCTGAGCACGACTATGACAGAGGGCAAATCGAATCAACAACAAAAGTGATAATATAGCCATCATGTCTACTAGCTGGACAAGATATTATTGACAATCAGTATGTGATTTCCATGTAAGTCACTTCCCTGTCGCAATAGAAGAAATAATTGAAGACCAAGAAAATTATGGCATAAAATATCTTAACTAGAACCCAAAAAGAAGGGAGTTCCATTTTTTGCTTAGCTTCTACGTTTGTTGGGTGAGTCCCAGTTTGCTTAATTTTACTTGCGATGAAGAATATGATTCGTTCCCCGGGTGAGTCCCAATGTTTTTAGGGTTTCAGGTATCCTCTATAGGAGTCCTAGTTTTACTCAACTTATGTGTTTCTTGGGCGAGTCACGATTTGCTTAATTTTGCTTGCATTGGAGGGTACAATGTGTTTCCCTGGTGATTTCTCCTGCTTCTATTCCATTTAGAGAAACATTCAGTTAAAACAAAATAAAAGCGTTCATTACCTTGATTTGATCTCTACACGAGTGGAAATGAGTGATCACGTTCCCTCCTCCGGTTTCGCTTTTAGTGGCCGCTACTAGTTTGGCAAGAAAGCTAATACGATGTAGAGCCAATTGGATTGTAGGGTACTCTGCATTTTCCGCTCGAAAATATCGGTCTGACAATTTAAAAATTGACAATGATGATGACGATCCATCGAGCTTCGATGAAAGTGTTTCCTTTTATATTAAAGCTAAAACTCTCCTCTCAGTAGTTTTCTGTATTTTACTTATCGTTTTTCTGTAGCCCTTTTTTCAAGAATTGATGAGTGGGAGAGTGGTACTCAAAAAATTAAAAACAAACTTAGATTTGAAAAGACTTGTTGTTCTACCAAAATAAAGTGAATATACTTACAGAAAATTGGCAAACATCTTTAGCGATCTGGATTAGCAGGTTTACCTGCATTTGATTAACGAGGATGAAAGTCATTTGACATGTGCATGACATGCTGCATTCCGATCCCCAGGACGTAGGTGTTCTATTTATGAATTGAATTTGAATCTAGCCGTTTTGAGGAAACGACAATGGAGGTATTCGATGTGGCTACCGTTAGACCGTCGATGGAAGAAGTCGTATGACAGTTAGAGGGGAACACATCAAGAAACCGGTCTGCTTTGTACAACCCGCTGAAACTAGGAGTGGAAGTGGTACTCCCTTTTAAAGCTCATGTTGTTATTTCATATTATGCCACTCTTTTTTTTCTAAATGAGAGAGGGATAAATGGTTATAGTTTTCTTAATCTTTCAACTTTTTACCTTAGGCTTTGTATTGCTAGGTAAAATAGTTCTATAGATAAATTGACAATAGACAATATGTAAAGTTAGATAGAAAATTGGATATTATAGTGTACTTATTTATTTAGTTATTTATTTTGTTTTTGCAGCTAGCACATCTTCTGTAAGACAATGATGCAGAAGCAACTTTGAATGTGCTCCAAATTTTAGATTGTGTAGAGTCAAAAATATTTTCTCCACCATTTCTATGAAATTATGATAGTCCCTTAAACATAAAGCTGACCGGTTTAAGATTCTAAGGATACCACCACAAAAGTTAATTGAAGCCCAACACAACTGGATTCCTAGACAGTAAAGGGCCACTGGGGGATTGCTTAAAAATAGCACTTCCTAGCCGGTTTTTGGACTGGTTAGGCATTGGATTTAATAGAATTTGAATCTAGAGGAAACTAAAATTTTAAATAGAAAATCCTCACAAACGGTGTCAAATTATTTGACTCAAAAAATATTGAAACCTTTTTGAATAAGTCAATCAAAGAAGATGGAGGATGAATCCTAATTAAAGATAATTAACTCTAGATCCGAGATGAAGAATATAAGCAGAAGAAAATATAGTTGAGTATAAATATTGGTAGTTATTATCGCAATATTTAATAGCATAAATAAAGATGCATTAAGTAATATTAAACGGCAATAAAATGTAAATAAAGGAAAAGATTCACCCAATTTTGAGTGAGACGAATCTTCTTATATTTGATAAAGATGAATGATAGACAAATACAAGAACCTTAGGACTCTTTTTGGATCCGATGAAGGTATGAGATGACAGATCCTCTAGAGTTGTGTGTTTACATATTTTCTAGAGAAAAGGAGAGGAAGAGAGGGAGAGCCCCCCCTTTTTGGGAAGTCCTTCCCTCCTATTTATAAGGGGATATTCATAGAAAATCATAAAAAAAATGTACAATTTAGAGGGAATATTCGGTAGAATATCCCTTTCGGCTATTCCAAAGCAAACTAGCTGTTTTCACTGCCCGACCTCAGCTTTATTGGTGAGTGTCCAACCTCAGCCTATGGGTCCTCGGCTTGTCCGACCTCGACCTTAATTATGACTGTCCGACCTCGGCCAATTGATGAGCATCTGACCTCGGCCTTATTGGTGAGTGTCTGACATCAGCCTTATGTCTCCGCGTGCCGAATTTCTCTAATCTAATCTTGACCCATATAAAAATAAATTTCATACAACTAATTATATATTAAGCAACTTATCTACAATTTTCATATATTATTTCTACTCAGTTATATACAACTACAATATAATACAACCTAAATATAATTTTTATACTATATTGTTCAACTTTCATACAATAGTTAAATAAATAAAAGAAAAATATATAAACAACATAATAAAAAATTTCTATAATTTTACTTCAACTTCTGCAATATAATGTATTTTATGTCTTGTTCTTCTTGTTCTTGTTGTTGTTGTTGTTGTTGTTGTTGTTGTTGTTGTTGTTGTTGTTGTTCTTCTTCTTCTTCTTCTTCTTCTTCTTCTTCTTCTTCTTCTTCTTCTTCTTCTTCTTCTTCTTCTTCTTCTTCTTCTTCTTCTTCTTCTTCTTCGAGTTTCAATATGAAATTCAGCCAAAACCAAGTCTAATATTCACCAAAACCCCCCAAAATTGAGATATAAACTTCAAACTATATTCTCAATTATTTGCAACAATACATAATCCAATCAAATAATAATTTTGAAATCCCAAATTCGAATTCAAAGCTTTTTAATGGTTGTCAATGGTGAAATTGATGCTCTCTTTTTCTTTGCTTTACATTACTTACATTTGGGATTGAGAGATAGAGATAGACGTAGAGAGAATTCTCAATTCTTTGCAACAACATCCAATCCAAACAAACAATATTTTTTGAAAACCTAAATTCGAATTTAAAACTTTAAAGCTTTTTAATGGGTTTTAATGTTGAAATTGATGTTCTCTTGTGCAAGATACGTGGGGAGGGAGTGGGATGTGGAGAGAGAAATGTGGGAAAGTATAAGATATGTTAGAGTAATTTTAGGATACTAATTATTATTATTAATTTCCTTAAAATATACATAAATGATAATTGAGTATATACAATATAGTTATTGTAAAACTTAAATAGAGAAGCTTTTCACATAATATACAGCAATGTAAAAATTCCAATGGAAAAACGATGATGTGATCTCTTTTTTAAGAGGGAAAAATAAAATATCTGCTATGTTATAAATAGAACTCTAATTAGAGTGAATGTCTATCTTATAGAAGAGTTCTACTTTGAGGCTAAGTCTTTTCTCTTCCTATAAATAGAGGGGTCTTACCCCATTGTAAATCATCCCAAAGTATCAATAAGAATACTCCTCTCTCTACTTTTTTCTCTATTGTTCTTGTTCTTGTATTATTGTTCTTGTTCTTATATTATTTCATAACACGTTATCAGCACGAGACTCTACCGTCTCAAGAATCCTCTTGAGAAAATTAAGGTATTTCCCTTTTTCCGAATTTGGTTTTAATTATGTCTGATATTATGAAAAGAAAGTTCGTTGCCCTTGAAATTTCGGGCAAGAACTATATGACATGGGTGTTGGATGCTGAAATCCACTTAGATGCTATGGGTCTTGGAGACGCCATTAAAGACAGAGATAAAGCGTCCACCCAAGACTGTGCTAAGGCCTTGATTTTCTTGCGCCATCACCTTGATGAAGGTTTGAAAATTGAATATCTCACAGTCAAAGATCCACTCATCTTGTGAAAAGGCTTAAATGAGAGATATGACAACTTGAAGTTGGTCACTCTGCCACAAGCACGATATGATTGGGCTCATCTGAGGCTCCAAGACTTTAAGTCTGTTTCTGAATATATTTCTGCAATGTTCAAAATTACTTCTAAATTGAAACTCTGTGGAGATAATATCTCTGATTATGATATGCTTGAAAAAACGTTTACAACGTTTCATGCCTCCAATATGGTACTGCAACAACAGTACAGAGAGAAAGGTTTCAAAAAGTACTCTGAACTGATTTCTCTTCTCCTTGTGGCTGAGCGAAACAATGACCTGCTCATGAGAAATCACGAAAATCGACCCACTGGGTCTACACCATTGCCTGAAGCAGATAAGGTGTATTCTCATTATGCCAAGCATGGAAAAGGCTATGGCTTTAATCATGGTCGTGGTCGTAATCGGGGTCATGGCCGTGGACGTAGACAAGGAAGAAATTTCCCTGATGTCTGTCACCCCCCAAAGAGATATAACCACCAAAAGCAGAAACGGGATCATGAGGATCCAAAGGCAAATAGTTCAGAAACTATATGTTATCGTTGCGGTGGAAAAGGGCACTGGTCAAAAGCTTGCCGTGTACCAAGACATTTGGTTGATCTTTATCAAGCATCTCTAAAGAATAAAGGCCCTGAAACAAATTTTGTCTCTGACGACAATTTTGACATCACCCACCTGGATGTGGCAGACTTCTTTGAGCAACCCGAGGGAAAAATAGACCACTTAATCGGTGATGGATCTGTGATGAAGGAAGATGGAATTGTTTGATTTTATTTTACTTATTTGTATTAGTTAGTGAATAAACTAATAGTCATTACTATCAGCTCGTATTAGTTAGTTTATGATATAATGTTAGTATTAGTTCTTTAGAATGTTTCAATATGCTTAAATTTCAAAGATATTTTTTATTTTCCAGTAGAGTTAATTGACTAACCTAACAGTTAGTCGATTATCTAATATTTCGCATTAAAACTGGATTTTTCCACAAGCTAAGTTAGTCGACTATCTGATTTAGTTAGTCGACTAACCTGATGACTGTTTACTAAGTTAGTCGACTAACCAATATTTCGCATTAAAACTAGACTTTTCCGCAAGGCAAGATAGTCGACTATCAGATTTAGTTAGTCGACTAACCTAATGACTGCTTCCCAAGATAGTCGACTATCAACTAAGTTAGTCGAATAACCTCAGCAGATTTTGAAAATATTGTTTAAATGTGAAACAAACGGATTGAATTTGTTTATGTTCATGTATTTCTTTTGTATGTCAAACCATGGGAAAGCAAATATGGATATCTCACAAAGCAAGCTTGGATCAACGTCCAACTGTAAAAATATTTGTTTAGTTGATTCATGTACTACACATACGATACTCAAAGAAAAGAAATATTTGTCTCAACTAAGTATGTGTAAGGCAGATGTTACTACAATCTCTGGTAGTAGTAAATTGATTGAAGGCTCCGGAAGAGCAACTATAACTCTGCCTAGAGGAACAATGTTTATCATAGAGAATGCAATGTTCTCCTCCAAGTCTAAGAGAAACTTGTTGAGTTTTAAAGATATACGCCGGAATGGCTATCATATTGAGACAATAGATGAGAATAATCTTGAATATCTCATCATTACAAAGAATGTCTCTGGCCAAAAGAGGGTTATTGAGAAATTCCCGTCTTTATCTTGTGGCCTGTATTGGACAAAAATTAGTGCAATTGAGGCACATTCAACAGTAAACCAAAAGGTTACTGATTCCAATACTTTTGTACTTTGGCATGATCGATTGGGACACCCTGGATCAATCATGATGAGACGGATTATAGAAAGCTCATATGGGCATCCGTTAAAGAATTTCAAGATTCTTTTAAATAATGAATTTTCTTGCACTTCTTGTTATCAAGGCAAGTTAATTATTAGACCATCACCAACAAAGGTTGGGACTGAGTCACCTACGTTTTTGGAACGTATACAAGGGGACATTTGTGGACCTATTCACCCGCCTAGTGGGTCCTTTAGATATTTTATGGTCTTAATAGACGCATCCTGTAGATGGTCTCATGTGTGCCTGTTGTCATCACGCAACCTTGCGTTTGCAAAACTAATGGCACAAATAATTCGACTACGAGCACAATTTCCTGATAATCCAATCAAGTCTGTTAGACTGGATAATGCTGCTGAGTTTTCATCCCAAGCATTTAATGATTATTGCTTATCAATTGGGATAAAAGTGGAACATTCTGTAGCTCATGTTCACACTCAAAACGGTCTTGCAGAATCTTTAATTAAACGCCTGCAGTTGATTGCAAGACCATTACTCATGAAAACGAGGCTGCCCACTTCGGTATGGGGTCACGCCATTTTGCATGCAGCAATGCTAATTCGTCTCAGAATGACGAATTATCACAAATATTCCCCGTTGCAATTGGTTTTGGGTCATGAACCCAATATATCCCATTTAAGAATCTTTGGATGCGCAGTATATGTGCCTATAGCACCGCCATACCGCACCAAATGGGTCCGCAAAGAAGGTTAGGAATATATGTTGGGTTTGAATCGCCCCCCATTATTCGCTACCTCGAAACATTGATAGGGGATTTGTTCACTGCACGATTTGCAGACTGTCAATTTGATGAGACACTTTTCCGGAGAAGTTGGTGAAATCAAACGGGAAATTTTGTAGAAAAATGCATCATTATCTCATCTTGATCCACATACCTCTATTTGTGAAAAAGAGGTGCAAAAGATTATCCATTTGCAAAGAATAGCAAATCAAATGCCTGACGCATTTACGGACTTGAAAAGGATAACAAAATCCCACATCCCCGCAGAGAATGTTCCAATCCGTATTGATGTCCCTGTTGGATAATCATCTAGTGTCATATCCAATGAGTCGAATGCACGCCTGAAGCGTGGCAGGCCATTAGGTTCCAAAGATCGAAATCCTAGAAAGAGGAAAGCAAACGATCAAAATGACACTACGGAAGAATCTCATGAGGAAATTCATGATTTAATAAATTCTGAGATTCATGAAGAATCCATTGAGCCCGAGACTCAAGAAAATAAGGAACTATCAATAAATCCAATCGATATTGAGGCAAATTTTAATCGAGTGGATATAGTGGTGGATTATGTCTTTGCTTTTAATGTCGCATCTAGCATTATGCAAGAAAGTGAGGATCTTGAACCTCAATCTGTTGGAGAATGTCGAAAAAGACATGATTGGCCAAAATGGCAAGAAGCAATCCAATCAGAATTGAATTCACTGGCAAAACGTGAAGTTTTTGGCCCTATAGTTGAAACACCTAATGGTGTTAAGCCTGTTAGCTATAAATGGGTCTTTGTACGCAAGAGAAATGAGAAAAACGAGGTACAAAGATATAAGGCACGCCTTGTTGCACAAGGATTTTCTCAAAGGCCTGGTGTCCATTATGAAGAGACATATTCGCCTGTAATGGATGCCATAACTTTTCGTTATCTCATTAGTTTTGCTGTCCTTGAAAAGCTTGACATGCATTTAATAGATGTGGTTACTGCCTATCTTTATGGCTCACTGGATAATGAGATATACATGAAAATTCCCGATGGAATCAAAATGCCAAACGCTCATAATTCAAAGTCCAGGAAAATATTTTCAATCAAATTGCAAAGATCCTTGTATGGTCTAAAGCAATCAGGACGAATGTGGTATAATCGTCTTAGTGAGTATTTATTAAAAGAAGGCTATATAAATGATGCCATTTGCCCGTGTGTTTTTATAAAGAAAACAACATCGCAATTTGTTGTACTTGCCGTATATGTCGATGACATAAACCTTATTGGAACCCCCATAGAACTCCAAAAGGCAATTGATTATCTAAAGAATGAATTCGAGATGAAAGATCTCGGAAAGACAAAATTATATCTTGGTTTGCAAATTGAATATTTGGCAAACGGAATTTTTGTTCATCAATCTACCTATATAGAAAAGGTACTGAAACGGTTTTACATGGATGGAGCATATCCTTTAAGTACTCCGATGGTTGTTCGATCACTTGATGTGAATAAAGATCCATTCCGACCGCAAGAAAGGAATGAAGAGCTACTTGGTCCTGAAGTACCATATCTTAGTGCAATTGGCGCACTAATGTATCTTGAAAATACTACAAGGCCCGACATAACCTTTTCAGTTAATGTCTTAGCAAGGTATAGCTCGGCTCCCACACGGAGACATTGGAATGGGATCAAACATATATTGCGGTACCTAAAAGGGACTACCGATATGGGCTTATTTTATAGCAATAATTGCAGTCCTGATCTTGTTGGTTATGCTGATGCTGGATATTTATCCGACCCACACAAGGCTCGATCTCAAACGGGTTATGTGTTTACCTGTGGAGGCACCGCCATATCTTGGCGATCGACTAAGCAATCAATTGTGGCTACTTCATCTAATCATGCTGATATAATCGCTATTCATGAAGCAAGTCGGGAGTGTGTGTGGTTGAGGTCTATAATACATCATATTCAACACAAATGTGGTTTGAAGTGTAACAAACTACCCACGACTTTGTATGAAGACAATGCAGCATGTATAGCTCAATTGAAGGGAGGATTCATAAAAGGAGATAGAAAAAAGCATATTTCACCAAAGTTATTTTTTACACATGATCTTCAAAAGAATGGTGATATCAATGTGCAACAGATTCGTTCAAGCGATAATATGGCTGATTTGTTCACAAAATTTCTAGCAACGTCAACCTTCAAGAAGCTGGTTCACAAGATCGGAATGCGAAGACTCAAGGATATGAACTGATGCTCTTTTCAGGGGGAGTTAATGCGCGTTGCACTCTTTTTCCCTTACAAGGTTTTGTCCCAATGGGTTTTCCTTGCAAGGTTTTTTAACGAGGCAACCAATAAGCGCATATTCAAACATGTGTACTCTTTTCCCTTTTCTTTAATTTTTTTTCATTGGGTTTTGTTTTAGTTAAGGTTTTAACGAGGCACATTATTGAATAGACATTCAAGGGGGAGTGTTATAAATAGAACTCTAATTAGAGTGAATGTCTATCTTATAGAAGAGTTCTACTTTGAGGCTAAGTCTTTTCTCTTCCTATAAATAGAGGGGTCTTACCCCATTGTAAATCATCCCAAAGTATCAATAAAATACTCTTCTCTCTACTTTTCTCTCTATTGTTTTTGTTCTTGTATTATTGTTCTTGTTCTTATATTATTTCATAACATGCTAATTTTATTCAATATTTTTAGTATTTCGACTAAATTAAAAGAACCAATGTGGTCTTCTACCTAAAGTTTGACCTCTAGTCTATAAATTCGTCGAATCGACGTCAATAAGATGCAACCGAGCGTTTGAGAATAATGTAACAAGTCCAAGTAAAAGGCCTAGAATTTTGCAAAACTTAGTCCAGGTGAAGGATTTGAAAATCTTCTACAAGCACCGAATGTTTATTGGAGATGATGAGTTTTATTCTTTCTTCGGTTAAGGGTCAGATTTGCCCTTGTACTATTCAAAATAAGCTACATTTACCCTCCGTTTGCATTCTTTAACAAATATACCCCCACCGTTACACTTTCTTTATACACCATACAATTTTCAGGTTCTTTCACATGGAATGAACAAGAATATAACCATCCCCTCTCCCTCTAGCCCCAAAACAAAAGATTCAAGAAGCAAAACATCAATTCTTGATTCTTCATTTGTTGCTGTTGATGGAAGAACATCAATCTCGTGGAATAAATTTTCACTTCCGTGGCAGCCGATTGTGTCACTTATAGGAGGTGAATGCACAATTAATAAAAACTCATCTTGGACTTACAGTACAAGTGCGCTTTCACTGAGAACAACTTGATGGGGGTGTCGCACAATGTGAAATAGGAAGAGCTTTCGATGCAATAGCTTCTCGGATGTTTTTCTTTCCCCAACACAAAAAACATAGTCACCGCACATCAATCCCCCAACAACGGGTAAATTTAAGCATTTGGTATCTATAGCGAGTTCAAGGTTCTGCTTTCATCTGGCCTGCTGGCAAAGAACCTACAAACAAAGATGTTTGAGATTATTAGAGAAGCTGACGCTAATTCAGAAAACAAAAATCATGAAGGACCTGCTCGAGACTGGAGGATCTGCAACAATGGACCCTAGGTTTTCTCAGAGGAAGATGAAAGGGAAGAGTTACAATTGGAAATTAACGCTGGACCTTGCTTCAAAATCGGAAAGTTTTTTACCCTGTTTTCAGCTCGTCCAGATCTGTTCTCACTATGGTTCACTCGATTTTTTCGGACTGAAATTCCCCATCTCTGTTTGTATTTGTATGTGTATTCAAAAACGGAGAGAAAGCAAAATCAGATGAGGGCAATGTCTGAAGGTCCCTGGTTCTCGTTCGCTGCTGAAGAAGACGAAGAACAGGGAGGTGTTTTTGGTTGGTGTTGCGGCTGGAAATGAAGAAGTAGCAGTAGCTCGTCGGTTAGGGGTGTGGTGGCGACGAACTGGTGGGAAGAGCGGCGGGCTTCTTGTTTCTCGCCACTGGGTTACGGCGAGTTAGTGAAGGGGAGGTTGGTGTGAGGAAGGTGAGGTCAGGGGGGTCGGTTTTTTTTGTTCGGGGCGGGTTATTTGCTCACGGATCGGGCGGGTTTATAATTTTTGGGTGGGCTAATTTTGGACCTATGTAAGTAGGCCACGTGTTTAAAAAGCTTGAGGAAACCAGGTTTAACGGAGGAAGGGTAAATGTGGCCCGAAAGTGTAACGGTGGGGGTATATTTGTTAAAGAATGCAAACGGAGGGTAAATGTAGCTTATTTTGAATAGTACAAAGGCAAATCTGACCCTTAACCGTTCTTTCTTTTTCCTTCTTTTCAGGGATGTGACTGCTATGACTTCTAAACCTATTTTAAAAGTTTGCTAAGAAATACTCCCCATGTATTTGAAATAAAAATAAAAACGCCAAACTAGAGCTTTTGTTACTACTCCTATAACACAAGGAACAGCTTAAAATATATGTATTTCGCCAATAAATGGGAAAAATAACAAAAATTATAAGATACTACATCTCTTAGGATATATGAAAGACTTGATTGGGTCTTAATGAGAGAGAAAAATGCAATAGCGTTTTTGAAGTTGTTCACTGACCTCCATATTTCCAAAATTTCCTTAAAGGCAAATCATATAGTCAAATAATGTTCCTCATCATTCTTCCGGATTTCCAATTGAAAATCAACAAGTCAATACGGATTTACACCCAAGTATAAAGGATTTTTTAATTAGTATGTGGTTATCCTCAGCATACCTTATATGGAGAACGAAGAAGCAATGCCATTTTCTTTCCTAAGTATTTGTATACGATTAAAGTCGGGCTTTTTATTTCATGACAGATCGAAACTGAAACGTGATAGATTGAAGATCGACCCTCGATTCCATAGAACCGAGATACAAGGTTAGAAAATACGTCTTCGGGATCATCGAGTCCGTGACTTCGAAACCGACCCCGATTCCGAATTAGCTTGAGGAAACATTATTAGACCAAATAATAGAAAGCCGAAATATCCGTAGGCGATCGGATATCATGGTGGGAATCTCGGTACGTATCAATGAGAGATAGGTTGATTGGCAAATCATGAGAAAAAAGTAGGATTCTCATACGATATAAAAGGGGTCTGATTATTTGTTAAATACATGGTAACACACATCTCAAAGCATTATAATATTATTTTCTTTGCAAATGTCATTTGAATCATATCTAGTTCGAGTGAGACTTATTTTCCAAGGCTATAATTGTTCAAAATTATATGGTTTGAATTTATTATCATTGTTCGCTTTTTTTATAATTTAATTTATCACTTTGCGTCAAACAAATTCACATATCCTTAAAAGTACTTATAAATTTAATTATTATCCAATTTTGAGGGTAAACAGTTTGACGCCCACCGTAGGGCTAAGGATAATGGTGATTATTTGATAAAAAGTTTCATAACACACACTATTTTGCACTTGTTCTTTAAAATGTCTCTAATTTAAGGCTTAAGCTCAAAATGTCAAACTCGCAATTAGCACATCTCCCTGCTAACGATGAGTATGGTTACCATGGTGAAAACAATAACATAACGTCCGGTAATGAGGTACTGCCCGTCGATCCCATCGGAATTCCAATCGCGGACCCGTTGGGCACTTATTTACATGTGTCTATCGACACCAGCCTCCCTACCGATCCTCGAGAATAGCATCCGTGGTGGAGCCCGATCGATAGCGTAAAATACATAAAATAAAATAGGAGACAGGATATAAATGATCTTCAAAATGTTATAGGCTCAACATGCAGTGAGAGCTCAATTACAAAACCAGAACCGTGTACCGAGCAGAATCAGACCTAATCCATCTTGAGAGATCACTCGTATGGAGGAAACGATCGCGGAAAGGTCGAGTGAGAACGAGTCAGGTAATAACCCCGAGATCATAAAAATGCTCGAGGAGCTGACAAAACAAATACAATGAGGGGAGAAGAAAATCAAAGCAAATGACAAAAAGGTAGAAACCTACAATTTCGGGGTCGATCAGATCCCGGAAGCACCGCCGATACTGAAAGGCCTGGATTCCAAGAAGTTTATACTTAAACCTTTCCTTCCGAGTGCGGCTCCAAAGCCGATCCCTAGAAAATTCTACATGCCCGAGATTCCTAAGTATACGGGAGCGACTGACCCAAACGAGCATGTCACTTCATACACATGAGCCATCAAAAGAAACGACTTGGAGGATGATGAGATCGAGTCTGTCTTGTTGAAGACATTAGGAGAAATTATATCAAAGGGAACTATGATATGGTATCACAACTTACCTCATAATTCTATTGACTCATTTGCTATGCTTGAGACTAAAAAATCATACCTCTTCAAATTAAGGCAAAAGGATAATGAAATGCTTAGAGAGTTCATATCTCGTTTTCAAATGGAACGGATGGACCTGCCTCTAATCGTTGATGATTGGGAAATTCAAGCTTTTACCCAAGAACTCAATGTTCGAAGTTTGGTGGCTTCATAGCAGTTGAAGCACAATCTGATTGAATATTTAGCTGTCACTTGGGCTGATATGCATAATCAATATCAATCAAAGATTAGGGTCGAAGATGATCAACTTGGAACTCCTTCTTGGTATGTTTATCCTGTTAGACCCATCGACAGATTCAAGAGAGATATTGATCGTGAACCAATGCAAAATATGGATCGATATCAACATACAATGAGGATCGAAGAAATAGTGGGCCCGAACAGGGTTCTATGGGAAAATTAAAGGAGAAATGATCGAGGCCAGAGCCAATGGGGACTCATGAGCAAGAAAAATTTTGACACGCCTATCAGACCTAAAGAAGCACCAAGGTTATTATAATATAACTTTAATGTTGATATTGTTGTCGTCGTATCATCTATCGAATGCATCAAAAATACCAAATGGCCTCGACCTCTACAATCTGACCCAGCCCAAAGGGATTCAAACCAGATCTACAAATATCATGGCAATCACGGTCACAAAACAGAGGATTGCCAATAGTTGAGGGAGAAGGTAATCCGGTTATTCAACAACGGGCATCTTTGAGAATTTCTGAGTGACCGATCCAAGAATCATTTCAGAATTATGGACTCTAATAAATAAAATGAGAAAGAAGAACTTTAACACGTCATTCACATAATCATCGGAGGGGTCGATGTTCCTCAAGGTCCGATGTTAAAGCTCACCAAAGTATCCATCACAAGAGAGAAATGCACTCGAGATTATATACGAGAAGGAACTTTGTCTTTCAGCAACGAGGACGCAGAAGGAATCGTATTGCCCCACAATGTTGCACTGGTAATATCTATACTCACAAATAAATCTCAAGTTAAATATATGTCAATTGATCCAGGTAGCTCGGCCAACATCATTTGATCGATTGTCGTAGAACAACTCGGCCTATAGGACCAAATCGTGTTTGCAGCCCGAGTGCTAAATGGATTGAACATGGCATATGAAACTACAATGGAAGAAATAACATTTCTAGTAAACACCGCGTGGACCATTTAGGAAACCAAGCTTTATGTGTTATGGGGGACATGAGGCACAACGCCCTATTCGGGAGGCATGGATCCACAACATTAGGTTTGTTCCCTCGACTCTTCACCAGATGCAAAGGAAACGTTTTCAGTCGAAGATGTGATTCCGGTATCAGTACTGGTGACATCAAAGAAATCGAGTTTGAATCCAAAGCAGAAAACTAAATAACAATTATTGACACTAGCCACGACCCACTAGATTGTTTTTCTTGGTCCCATCTGGACATGACATGGATCCCACCGGAGATAACCACTCACAAGTTGAGCCTGGACCCAAAATTCCACCCGGTCAAGCAGAAAAAAAGGCCCCAGTCCGAAATCAAACATGCTTTCACCAAAGACGAGGTATCTAAACCCCTTAAAATATGATGCATTCAGAAGGTAAAATACCTAAATTGGTTAGCAAATGTAGTAGTAGTCCCTAAAAAGGGTAATAAATTAAGAATATGTGTAGACAATAAGGATTTAAATAAAGCATGTCCCAAGGACTCTTTTTCTTTGCCCAACATCAATCACATGATCGATGCCACGGCCGACCACCAGATCCTCAGTTTTCTTGATGCCTACTCCAGGTAAAACTAAATACGGATGAACCGGGATGATCAGGGAAAAACCTCATTCGTCACCAAGTATGGCACACATTGATATAACGTGATGCCATTCAGTTTGAAAAATACTGGTGCCACTTAAGAACGCCTAGTAAACTGGATGTCCAAAGAACAAATAGGGAAATCCATGGAAGTTTACATTAACGATATGTTGTTTAGGTCCCAGCAAGCGGAAGACCATTTAAAGCATTTGCAGGAAGCCTTCAGTACATTGAAAAAGTACAACATGAAGCTGAATTCGGAGCAATGTGCGTTCGAAGTCGAATTATGTAAATTTCTTAGGTTCATGGTATCCAACCGAGGAATCGAGATCAACCGCGAAAAAAATAAAGCTATCGAGGATATCATGGTAGTGGATAACGTGAAATCCATGCAAAGTCTAACCGAGCATATTTCCGCCCTAAGGCGATTCATCTCGCGGTCCTTTGATAAGAGCCACCCATTTTTCTCATTACTAAAGAAGAAAATCAACTTCAGATGGACCCTAGGATGCCAACGGGCCTTGGAAGAACTCAAGTGATATCTATCGAGCCTGCCGCTACTCCACATGCCGAAGGCAGATGAATAACTATATATGTACTTGGCAGTATCGGAGATAGCGGTAAGTGAAGTTCTAGTTCAAAAAGAACAAGCTATGCAATTTCCAATTTATTATGTTAGTAGGACCTTGGGTGAGTCTGAAACTAGGTATCTTCACCTAGAAAAATTGGCGCTCGCTTTGCTAAGCGCCTCTAGGAAAATAAAATCATATTTTTAGTGCCATCCTATATATATTGTGACAAATTACCCATTGCGAAATATAATGCATAAACCCGAACTCTCGGGACGATTACCCAAATGGGCCATGGAAATCAGCAGGTACGATATACAGTATCGACCCCAGACAACCATTAAATCTCAAATTTTGGGTGATTCCGTGGCCAACTTTACATTGGCCCCAAAACCCGAGGTCAAAAGAGAGTTATTTGTAAAGTCGGGGACGTCTTTGGGAATCTAGACCCTCTTTACAGAAGGGGCCTCGAATGCAAAATGGTCTAGACTTGGCATCGTATTGAAGCCTCCCATATGAAATTTAGTTAGACAATCCATTAGAACTGTGAAATTGACTAACAATGAGGCCGAATATGAGGCCATGATTACAGGTCTCGAATGGGCCAAGAGCTTAAGGTGAAGGTGAAGGTGATCGTAGCTAAGTACGACTCCCTCCTTGTGTTGAACCAAGTTAATGGAACATTTGAAGTCAGAGAAGAAAGAGTGCAAAAGGTACCTAGATACGTTATAGGTAACATTACATCGGTTTAAAGAGTTGACTTTACAAAACTTACCTCGAGATCAAAATAGCGAGGCCGATGCCCTTGCAAACTTAGGGTCGTCGGTCGAAGACAACGAGCTCAACTCGGGGAGAGTTGTACCGCTCATAAGATCGGTAGTAGAAGAAGGTCATGCCGAAATAAACTCTACAAGATTGACTTAGGATTGGAGAAACAAATATGTAGAATAATTGAAGACAGGGAAACTTCCCTCAAATATAAAAGAATCGAGGACCCTGTGCAAAAAGGCAACCCGATTCAGCTTGTCCAAAGACGGAACCTTGTTAGAAGAATATTCGATGGCTCACCAGCAATATATCCAAGACAAGGAGATACCGACTACGTTTTGAGGAGGGTCAATGAAGGCACCTGCGTAAATTATCCAGGCACTGAATCATTAGGTCGAAAGGTAATAAGAGACGGCTATTACTGGATTGACATGGAAAAAGATGCTAAGGAGTTCATACAAAAGTTTGATGAATGTCAAAGACATAATATGATGATTCACCAACCCGGGGAGCTGATGCATTTGGTCTTGTCACCATAGCCATTCATGAAGTGGAGAATAGACATTGTTGTCCCTCTTCCACGGACACCCGGTAAGGCTCAATTTATATTATTTATGACTGATTATTTTTCTAAGTGGGTTAAAGACGAGGCATTCGAGAAGGTCAAGGAGAAGGAAGTCATCGAGTTCATATGGGACCACATCATATGTCGGTTCGGAATGTCATCCGAAATCGTATGTGACGATGGGAAACAATGTATCAGCAATAAAGTGACCAAGTTTCTCGAGGATCATAAAATCAAATGGATCATGTCAACACCTTATCACCCTAGTGGGAACAGACAAACCCAATCGACCAGCAAAACCATACTCCAAGACCTCAAAAAAGAGGTTAACTGACGCCAAAGGAAAATGGAAGGAAATCCTATCCGAAGTCCTATGGGCATAATATACGACCTCAAATTCCAGTACCGAGGCCAACCCGTTCTCGTTAGATTATGGTGCCGAAGCTCCATACTGGTCAAAGTCGGTGAAATAAATGTCATATTCTAATATGCAACAAAGAAATAGAATGACAAGGCCATGAGTACGACCTGTAGCTATTGAATGAAAGGCACGAAGCCGCCCTTGTCCGGTTGGCCTCCCAAAAATAGTGGATCGAAAGGTATTACAATCGAAGGGCCAACCTTCGACACTTCAACATGGGGGACATGGTACTAAGGAAGGTCATACTAAACACCCGAAACTGAGTGAAGGGAAGTTGGGGCCAAACTAGGAGGGACCATATCAAATTCTTGAAATCACCGGTATAAACTCGGGGCAATGAACGGTAAAAGGCTACTGAATAATTTGAAAAAAAGTCACTTATTGTTGAGGAAAATACTTCGTGATGGAAGTGTCCCGATAGGTAGGATTTATTGTAAGGGCCAAATAGTCAAACGAACCGTGCTCGCATAAATTGCTCGAGCCCTAGCATAAAGCATGTATGCATGTATAAATGTTTTACACAAGAATAAAAAGAAATCTCTTCATTATGGATAAATATTCTGTCCTTTTAAAAAAAAATTCTTGCATTTCTCAAGCTACGTTCGATTGATGAGTGCAAAACCAATGTATAAACTTAGGCTCGCTAGTCACAGATAGTATAGGATTGAATCGTCTCCACAGGGATTGGGTTCAATAATTTTCTTTTAATTCTTCAGCTTAACACTATCCAGGATAATCAACCTTTAGATTTATGTTATTATTGGCTACAAATAAACTAAGATGCTCAGCCGTAAGAAACTAATGATACCCGAATGATTAGTAAAAGTAAAGGAATATCAATGCGATAATGACGGGTGATGACAAAATATGTGATCAACTCTTGTTCTAGGCGACTCTATGTTAGATTTACTCTTAACGTCTATTGATTCTTTCAATTTCACAGATGATTAGGCTACTTCAAACATTTCAACTCTTCTTCAAAATGAATTTGATTCCCTTAAGTGACCCAATAACAGGCCCTATGAATCTATTCGCAAATGAGTGAATGAAATGATCTTTCTGAGAGCACTCGTGGACTAGGTAAATCAATAACTCCTTAAGCTCTTTCAATTACTTAACAGAGACGTAAAATCAACCCAATAAAGATAACACAAAGCCAATAGCAGTAAACTTCTCTTTAGATTAAAATAAGACTACAATAAGCCTTGCAATTCAATTAAGAACTCATTCATTAAAATCGGCCAATTAACATAGAGTAAAACCCAAAACAAAGATTAATTCACAATATCCATCAACAGCTCTAAGGAGAATTACTCCAAAATGAAGAAAGTATTCATAAAGAGAGTACTAGAAGAACATGAAGACATAACAATTTCAAAATTCCACCCAAACTTCCGTATTGAGTGAATTTAATCAAGTATATCAATTTCCCTTTGCTTTCGTCCTCTTCTCCTTCAAAAATCCTTCCCCAAAATCTAGATCCCCTATTTGTAGACGAGCTGGGCTTCATATAGATCAAGAAAAGTCACCCCTAAAATTACAAATTTAGCCCTGTAGAAATTTTCTTCGGAGGGACGTGCGCGGCCGAACACCTGTGCAAGTCACCGCGCACATTTGAAAGTTTCTGTCTCACTTGCACGGCCCATTGTGGTCAGTGTGCGGCCGTGCACCTGGGCTATTTCCTGCTCTTGTTTATTTCTTCTTTTTAAATGCACGAATATCCATTGATTCTCGAATGAGCTCTCAATGTACTTCATATTAACTCAAATGAATCCAAACCTCATCGTAGCCCAAAATTTCTCCTGAAACAACTCAACTAATCAGAGCCATTTACTACTATTTAGCACTCAGCATCAGTAAAGAGCAACAAATAAAATTAGAATGCAAATAGTGACTAATATGCAAAGTTATAGCCTATCATCACCGATCCCCTAAAAGTATTGAGCCCAAGGGCCACATTAATCCGACTTCAGACAATCACTCTCACTCGGGGACTCCCATCCGAAAATAAACTCGGATGGTCCGGGCTATCGAAACTCGGATGGTCCGGACTATCGGAGCTCGGAGGCATAAGACCTATCAACCACGCTCGAATCTTAAAGGCAACAGCCATCCCTACTCGGGGACTATTATCTTAGACAAGCTGGGATAACTTGAACCACCGGTCGACACTCGAACAAAAAAGGCCACGGGCAAACTAAAACGGCTCAGAGACGTCCGAGGTCCCGTAACTAAGACAACAAGGCCTTAATATTTCTAAACTTGTTCTAAAGGCTACCTTCGGCAGAATGTGACATAAAAAATAGTCTAAGCACTTCAGGGAAAGAAAAACTCTCGGTCACGCCGAACCCCCAAGATGTCTTAAAAGGAAATAAAGTTGAAGGCAAGGTTTCTTAGAGTTTCTGAACAAAATTTAACCATTTCATGCTATGGCATTTAGATCGTCTTAAATAAAAGTACATAAGGCAAAATGAAAAATCGAAAGTTGTTGAAGGGAAAAAGCCTTATATTCATCATCAAAAATTCTTTTTACAAGGGCCAAACAACTCGATGAAAATTTTACAAAGGTCGAACGGATTCCTCGTCATGTTTTCCATCCTTGGGATCTTTGCCATCCTCAGACTCGCAAAGTCTTCGGGTTCCTCATCATCTCGGGATAGGATGATTTTCTAGCCTCGGCTTCGAGCTCTTTGGCATTCGCAATTTCAGCTGATAAGTCGAAATTCCGAGCATGAATTTCCTTCAGGGCCTCCCTTTGAGACTACCACTTAGCATGCTCGATAACGTCCTTTTCCTGGACCCAAGCCGCCTCGGCGTCGGCATTACAAACTACTACCATATCATCGGCATGGGCCTTACAAACTATCACCATATCATCGGCATCGACTTTATTTACTTTGGCCTCCGACTTGACCACTTCAAGCTTTGTGGCTAGATTGTCTCGATCAGAGACGGCAGAATTCAATTAGGACTGGAGCTTCTCAATCTTCTTGGTCTGCGGCAAGGACTTCTCCTTTATACCTCGGAGCTGGACCCAACCGAAGTCAGTTGGGCTGGGCGGTCACTTTTTCTGAGTCCAGGCAGTCCATGTTCTTTTTTCATTCTTCGGCCTCGGCCTTTACCGCATCCACCTTGCCCGGAGCTGTCCAATCTGGTCAAGATTTTGTTGGACCTATGATTAGAACCGTTAGCCACCGTATCCGAAGAATCAAACGAGAATGACTATCCTCTAGAAGGCAAGGTGGATCTGACCAACGCACACCATGTACCTTTTATAGAACTGGATGATAACTGGGTCCAACAGGCCTAACGTAAAGGTATACGTTTAAACACTTAAATATCCTTTAACGTGGGTAGTGATATCTTCTTTGGGATCGGGGACCACCACGTCTTTTCCAACACAGTTGCAGTCCCTTATGACTGTGTGAAGGGTCTTTACTCGATCGAGCAAATATATCTTGATTCATTTTCACCCGGCCTAGAATGGATGAATGTTTTGCAAATTTAAAGTCGGCGACCACCGAGCAGTCGCCAGGAATAAAAGCTTCAAGAGGAGGTTCCGTTGCTTGTTCCTCGCTTGCCGGCCGTGATGAAGAAGCAGTTTCTTCTTGAGGGACTGTTTTGGAAGTCTTCGCCATTTATTGGATAAAGATGAGGAAAAAGGAGTCAAAAGAATGTGCTTAATAGTTCAAACAAAAGGGAAATCCTCGTAAAGCTCTCATGCAATTTGGGTATACGTACTAGAAAGTGGAAAGATTCTTTAAGAGCAAGAGTCGGAAAAGGTTGGATGTAAAGTTTGAATTAACAAAGGAGGAAGTATTTATAGTTTTCAAACGGCGGTTTAAAACCTATAGCGGTTGACCAGCAACTAACGAATATTTAATGTCATTCAGATGTGATTGACGAGATGTTTCATCCATTTTGTTATTTCTGATGTGACATATCGAGACGAGGATCGAGGGCTCATATTGTTTCTTGTCGTTTACTCTCCAAAAAATATGGGGATTATCTGTACACGGTCGAAATCGGGATCTTCTATCGCATGATAAATCGGGACTGAAACGTAATAGATTAAAGATCGACCTCGGATTTCATCGAACCAAGGTATGAGGTTAGAACATACTTCTTCGGGATCATCGAGTCTGCGACTCCTGAAACAACCCCGATTCCGAATGAGCTTGAGGAAACATTGTCAGAGCAAATAACGGAAGGACAAACTATCCGTAACCGGTCGAATATCATGGCGGGAATCTTGGCATGTATCAATAAGAGACCGACTAATTGGCAAATCATGAGATTTTCTACCTTTTATAAAATTGTACCTAAAGTAGGACTCCCATACTATATAAAAGGGATTTGATTATTTGTTAAATACATGGTAACATGCATCCCAAAGAATTATCATTTTCTTTCTGCAAGCTACTATTCTTTTGTATCAAATATTATTTGAATCATATCCGGTTCGAGCGAGACTTGCTTTCCAAGGCTATAACTGTTCAAATCATACGGTTTGAATTTAATTTATTATTGTTCGATTTATTTATAACTTAATTTATCGCTTTAAGTCACATTAATCTACATGTCTTTAAAAATCATTTATAAATTCCATTGTTAACGGATATTGAGGGTAAACAGTGCCAAACAGGTTGCCACAATGTTAAACCAAGAAAAGAAAAAAAGGCTGAAACTTTTGTTATTTCAAATGTAACGCAACATGTCCGTCCTTGGTCCACTGCAAAATTTATTTAGTCCAATTTTAATGAAATCATCAACTTAGACAGCTCCTTAAACATAGATTTAGAGCCACCCAACATAATTTGGGCACAGATTGAATGAGATACTTGAGTGGCATGGATACCTTAACCACTCAAGGGTATACAAGAAACTGGCCTCTAGCCAACTTCACTTTCTTAAAAATTAATTCACTCTACAACATATTATTTGAGGGAGTTACGCATTGTTTTGTCCTTTTGAACAAATTGAATAAAATCAACATCACCATTTGTATAAAGTATAAAATGCTGTTGTTATTGGGTATATCGAGAAGAGTTTTATTTTTACACAGAACATGAGAAAAAATAACTCAATGAAGTAGCGGTAATTAAAATGTCATTAAATCTTAGCTCGTGATGTTACTTTACAAATTGTGATCTTTTAACCGTTATTTCGGAAGGAGGATCAATGAGAGTGATTAGGTTGGAAATTGAACGATCAGCGAGGCCTTCTGTTAGGTGGTCTATCATAATGAATTCTTCTGCCTAACATTACTAAATTACAATTTCCTTTTTCCAAGTTTCGACTAGCGGGCTTCGTTGAATGGGGCATATATTGTTCGGATATATTATTATATTATATTTTTTGTGAAATAATTATTTATTTAATTTATTTAGTTTAAATAAAATTATTTTATATAGATCATTATTATATGTGTATCCTTTTAGTTATGTAGTAAACAATTTAGTACATAAAGTCGTAACTCATGCACAGAAGATTAAATTGTTGGTTCTCATAATTACTAAATTATGTTCACAATTAAAGATATTGTTGGACAAAATATCTTGATGATTGTAGCACAAGATTATCGTATAATTTGTCTTGATTATGAGAATAGTTTTACTCCAACTTCTTGTGCTAGTATACTTAGTGTATATTGAACGGACCAAGTAGAAAAAAGATGTTTTTGTACTGAATATATAAAACATTTCATCTAATTCATTAAATGAGCTTATACTCCTAATCTTGATATACTTATTATGATCAATGTAATTTGTTTATTGTTTTTATTTATCAAAACGTACGACTCTATTTAGAGTTAGTATATGCCTAGTAGATTAGACAATAACGAATAATACTTGTGAATAATAATTAATTGATAGATTCCATAACTCGGTTTTCGGTTTGATGATACCCCTTTATGTAAGCTTATAAATTTTTATGTAAAAGCTGGCCGGTGGATTTAGTATCTGTCAGATGAAATAGTTTAAGCAGAATTATAAAGGATTTAATTAGTTAATTGAATAAAATTTTCAGTGATTTAATTTAATTAACTGGTATTTGAAATCTTAACATGGGGAGTTAAAATAAGTGTTAATGAATTTTTGAAATTCATATTAAAGAGTTCAATTACAGTTTTTAGTGGAATAAATTGCAATTAATTATATTAAGAATTAATTCATGCTAATTTCGAATAAATACTATAATTAGTAGCCTCTTATTATTTCTGTGGTCCCTGCTATAGCTAGTAAAAACCTGGACAGACTTAGGGTAAAAAGTAACTTGAAAGAAAAGTTATTCTTTTGAGTTAGAGTAGGATCTACACACATTTTTGAGCCCTATTGTGGCCTAATTTCGGATCTATTAAAGAAAGACTAGTTTCACCTAATTAACTTACCTTTCAGATGTATTGTTATTGCCCACCCAATAGCAAAATCGTCTAAGGTTTTACTAGGCAAATAGCAGAAGATTACAACATTTCAAGAGGTTAGTGCTTCTAATCTGGTTATTATTATGTTGTCTAATATAAAAGTATTGATACCTGAATTGTATGCTTGCTTCCACTGCGCATGTTCTAACAATTGATATCAAACGGCGTCTTACATCTACCTAGATAATGTAATACAACATACATAGAGTAATATTAAAACGTGTTATTTATTGATACATGTTTGAGATGATTATTCTATGTTAAAAACGTGATTGTATTTATTAGTATCTTACTCCTGTAATTCTGTAACACATGTATAAATAGTGTGTTATATTTAAATAACACATGTTCCAGTTACGTTTTTTATTTGCTGTTGAATAGCAAATTTTTTGATAAAAAACGTGACTGAGTATTTGAATGATATTAATGTTGCAAATATACATATACATAAACAGTGAATGAAAATCATTAATCTATTTCAGTTGCGTTCTATCCATAATCACAGTGTTATATTAATAAAAAACATGACTGTTTTGTATGATATTAGTTCTGTAATTTTGATTAATATACAGAATTATGAACATTACTGTTTTTTATTAGTGAAAACATATTGTTTTTACTATTCCATCTAAACATATTTTTATTTAATAAAAAAATTATTTTTAGTTCTGAAATCATGTGTTAACAAAACATCAGAATATTATGTGATTTGAACAAGCCAAAATAATTAAAACCCCTTAAAACGCCAAAAACAAAATTCTAGTCACGCGTAGAATTCTGAAATTCTGTCGAACTCCGATTGACCTCAATTTTGGTAGGTTCATCGGAAACGGCCCAACTTAAAAAATAACATTAGCTTTGCTAATGATGTACGCCATTCTTTGGGCATTTGAGGCCGTTTAGATGGAGTTTTGGCCTTTTTTCTATTTACTAGATTTTTTTTAATTAAAAAATATTAATAGAAATTTGTGATGGTAGGGTTCAATTCCTATTGTTCCCAATAATGTATTACACTAATATTATGAATTTAAATATTGACAAAGGTCTTATTCCACATCGGATAAATTCATTATAGATGATTACTATAGTTTCGCCTCTAGTTATTTCAATACTTGTATTAACTCTCAAACTGAGTTACATGTTGATTGAATGAAACTAGAGTTTATAAAAGTGATATTTACCTATCTTAAATTAACCATTTACTCTCCATCTGAGTTGGTCATGTTTAAATGTATATGGATAATATCTTACATCACTCATATATTTCGCATGAATAGTTAAGTTTTCCTAACGAATCTATTGTTCAATGAGCATGGTTATATGTGTAATGTGTTATTTTTTGAATTTAATCATTCTAAATACATAACTAATGATCTATTTAATGTGAATATCTCTCAGATTAACCATGTCTTCATTCAACCCACTTACCTCAATATTGAACCAAAACAAGTTAGAAGGACCGAATTATGTTGACTAGAAAAGGAACCTTGATATTGTCTTATCTGCTGAAGGTTACAAATTTGTAATCCCTGAAGAGTGCCCAGAAAAACCTGAAAATACTACCGATGATCAGGTTAAGGCCTATGACAAATGGGTTAAGGCTGATGAGATGCCGTAATGTTACATTCTTGCCTCATGGCGAATATTTTACAATACCAACATTAGTCTATGGGGTTTGCATATGATATGCTCAAAAGTCTCTAAGAGATGTTCGGTGAGAAAAATCGTGCAGCTAAGCAGAGAAAGCCCTTTTGAACACCAAGATGACTGAAAGATCATCGGTCACCGACCATGTTCTGAAGATGATGAGTCTTCTGAATGAACTAGAAGTCCTTGGAGTTGTGATTGATAATGAGTCTCAAGTTGAGATAGTCCTGCAGACTCTGCCTGTCAGTTTTCAACAGTTTCGCTTGAACTATAATATGAAAAAAAATAGATTTGTCGCTAGAAACATTGTTGAATGAGCTGAAAGCGGCAGAATCAATTATCAAATAATAAGCTCCAGTTGTGGCACTCAATGTTGAGAAAGCATCGGTTTCTAAATCGAAAGGAAATAAGAAAAAGAAGAAGGCTCAAAAGGTTCTGGCACCTGGTGGTGCGGCTGGTGTGAAAAAGCCCAAAGGCAAGTGTTATCATTACAAGCAACCTGGGCATCACAAGAAGCAATGCCCTGCTATCTAGCAAAGTTGAATAAGCAAGGTAATTCAAATTTAAATATTGTTGAAACTTGTTTAGCAGTTGTTTCTACCATGCATTAGTGTGTAAATTCAGGAGCCACTAATCATATCTGCACTACTTTGCAGGGGTTTCAGGAAATGTGGCGACTAAGTGAGAATGAAGTTTGCATTTTTTAAGCCAACGACAAGCCATCACCAGCTTTAACTTTAGGATATATTAGATTTTTGTTTAGTAGTGATAGAGTTTTAGGTTTAAAAGATGTTCTCTATGTACCTTCTATTAGAAGGAATTTGACTTTGTTTTCGAAAATAATGGATGCTGGTTATAATGTTTATTTTGCTAATAACGTTGTTGTTATTAAGTTTAATAAATGTTTTATCGACACTGTTGCTAGAGTACATGACCTTTTTATTCTTGATATATCCCCTCATGTGCTACAACAACCAAAAGAACTAAATAAAATTAATCTACCACATAAAAGAAAATGTATTTCTGAATTGAGTCAAACTTATTTATGGCGCTTACGCCTAGGCCATATAAATCTAAATAGGATTTCGAGATTGGTCTCTGATGGACCTTTGAATTCATAAAAAGTGGAGTCACTACAAACACGCAAATCCTGTTTAGAAGGCAAAATGACCAAGAGATATTTTTCCTCAAAAGGAAATAGGGCTAGTGATAAGCTAGAATTAATTCACTCTGATTCGTGTGGTCCTATGAATATATAAGCAAAAAGTGGTTTTAAGTATTTTGTGACTTTCACAGATGATTACTCAAAATATGGATATATTTAGCTGTTTCAACGTAAGTCTAAATGCTTTGAGAAATTCAAAGAATTTAAGATGGAAACAGAGAAACGACATGATAAATATATCAAAACATTGCGATCTAATCATTGTGCTGGATACTTTTCTGTGGAATTCATAAAATACTTATCAGATAATGGAATTACATCTCAATTATCTGCCCCGAGAACACCACAACAAAATGGTGTGGCAGAAAGAAGAAATAGGACCCTTATGGAAATGATTAGATCAATGTTATGTTATTCCGATTTGCCTTCTTAATTTTGGGGATATGCTTTAGAAACAACAAATTACATTCTAAATTTGGCTCCTTCAAAGTCAGTACCTTTAACTCCAGTAGAATTGTGGACTGGGCGCAAGTCAAGTTTATGACATATTCGGGTTTGGGGTTGTTCAGCACATGTGCTGAAAGGGAAAGCGGATAAATTAGAATTAAGGATAGAAGTATGCATTTTTATTGGATATCCAAAAGGAACAAAAGGCGGTTTGTTTTAATGTCCCAAAGAAAAGAAGGTAATTGTTACGACAAATGCCTGATTTTTAGAAGAGGACTATCTAACGAACCATATTCCTAGCAGTAAACTAGTTTTACAGAAATTAAACAATGGAGTAACTAAAGACTGATTTCTAGAACCTATCCCGGAATCCAGTGTTGATATACCATTCCATTATCGTATTGGGAGAAATGTCAATAGGAAGCAGATTGCACAAGAGCAATTGCCTGACATCTCATTATCCCATAGTAGTGGGAGTAATGTTGAGCAGCCTCAGATAGTTGAACAGCATGAAATTGTTATGCAACCTACACTCTAGGAAGAAGTTAATGATATCCCAGTACCGCAAGGTGTGGAGGATAACATTGAGGCTTCAGTTCTAGGAAATGATGATGTGATTCAACAACAAAATCAGCCTCCACATGTACTGACTAGTCTTAGTGGTATAATTATTAGAAAACCTCTCCGGTTTGCGCTTTTGGGAGAATCTTATGATAGAATCCTTGAAGAGCCTAATACATAACCAATTAATTACGACGAAGCACTACATGATGCAAATGCTGATAAATGGGTTGATGCTATAAAATATGAAATGGAGTCCATGTACTCACATCAAGTTTGGGATCTTGAAGAACCACCTACTGGAATCAAACCCATAGATTGTAGATGGATCTATAAGAAAAATAGAGGAATGGATGAAAAAGTGCAAACTTTTAAGGCTAGGCTTGTTGCAAAAGGGTTTACTCAAAAAGAAGGGATCCATTATGAGGAAACGTTTTAGCTGGTAGACATGCTTAAATCCATTAGGATTCTCTTATCCATTGTTTCTCCTTACGTTTATGAGATCTGGCAAATGGATGTCAAGACAGCTTTTCTAAATGGAAGTCTTGATGAGTGTATCTATATGGCACAACCAGTTTGTTTCATAACAAGTGCACCGGTTTGTTTCATAAAAAGTGGCAATGAGCATACGTTGTGTAAATTAAAGAAATCCATTTATAGATTGAAACAAGCTTCTAGGGAATAGAACACTTGTTTTGACACATCGATTAAAACCTTCGATTTTGATCAATGTGAAAATAAGTCTTGTGTCTATAAGAAGTGAAATGGAGATAAAGTTACATTTTTGGTTTTGTACGTAGATGATATTTTGCTCATAGGAAATACTATGAGCATGTTGAATTCAGTAAAGGAATGGTTGTCCTCACGTTTCAATATGAAAGACTTGGGACAGGCAGCAGATATCCTTCGGATCAAGCTCATGCGAGATCGCAATCAAAGGATATTAGGCGTGTCCCAAGCACTTTATATTGATACTATTCTCACCAAATTTAGCATGCAAGATTCCAAGAAAGGGTTTCTTCCCTTTAGACATAGAATCTCTCTATCAAAAGAACAATCCCCAAAAATGACTGATGAGATAGAAAAGATGAAGGTGGTCCCTTATTCTTCTGCTGTAGAGAGTCTTATGTGTGTTATGCTACGCACTAGACCTGATATCTGCTTTCCTGTTGGCATGGTTAGTAGATTTTATTCTAACCCTGATCGAGAACACTGGACTGCTGTTAAGAATATAATCAAGTATTTGAAGAGGATTAGGGGTTATATGCTGGTGTATAACTCAGGTGATCTAGCATCCATTGGCTATACTAATTCCGACTTCCAGTCAGATAGAGACTCTAGAAAATCTATCTCATGATATGTTTTTACCTTAGGAGGTGGAGCATCAAGCAATTATGTGTTGCTGATTCTACCATGGAAGCCGAATATGTGGTTACATCTGAGGCAGCTAAAGAGGTTTTTTGGCTCAGGAACTTTCTAAAAGAACTTCATGCGGTTCCTTCGGTTCAAGCACCAATTGTACTTTATTATGACAATAGTGGTGCAGTTGCAAACTCGAAAGAACCAAGATTCCATAAAAAGAGTAAGCATATTGAGCGTAAATATTATTTAATTCGGGACATAACTCAGAGAGGTGATGCAAAAGTGTTAAAGATTGCACCAGAGGATAATTTGGCAGACCCGTTTACAAAGAGCTTTACATAGAAGATTTTTGACAAGCATGTAGAATGAATGGGTGTTAGAGTAGTAGACGCATGGTTATGAGTCTAAGTGGGAGATTGTTGGGATGTACTATTAACTATGTGATTTAGACATAGTATTATATTTTATTCTTTATGGAACAATTGTTCATTTGATTTATTCAATTCAATAAAGTACTATTTTAAATAGATCATTTATTACATGTGTGCCCTTTTTGTTATGTAATAGACAATCTAGTGCATGGAGTCTTAGTTCATGCACAGAAGATTAAATTGTTGGTTCTCATAATTAATAAACTATGTTCACAATTAAAGATATTGTTGGACAAAATATCTTGATGATTGAAGCACAAGATTATCGTATAATTTGTCTTGATTATGGGAGTAGTTTTACTCCAACTTCTTGTGCTAGTATACTCAGTGTATATTGAATGGAGCAAGTAGAGAAAAGATATTTTTGTATTGAATATATAAAATACTTTCTCTAATTCATTAAATAAATGAGCTTATACTCCTTATCTTGATATAATTATTATGATCAATATAATTTATTTATTGTTTTGATTTATCAAAAGGTACGACTTTATTTAGAGTTAGTATATGCCAATCGATTGGACAATAACGTATAACATTTATGAATAATAATTAGTTGATAGAATCCATGACTCGGTTTTGGGTTTGAAGATACCCCTTTATGTAAGCTTATTAGTTTTTATGAGAAACTCGGCCGGTGGATTTTGTAGCTTGGGGGAAAAGTTATCCTTTTGAGTTAGAGTGAGATTCTACTTGTAGAATCCTACATATTTTTTAGCCCTATTATGGCTTAATTTTGGGTCTATTAAAGGAAGACCAGTTTCACTAATTACCTTACCTTTAAGTTGTATTGTTCTTACCCATCAAATAGCAAAATCGTCTAAGGTTTTATTAGGCAAATAGCAGAAGACTGCAGCCCTGGATTCTTGTTGCTTAGAAGGTTTGTGCAACTATTTCAAGTTCTAATCTCATTATTATTACATTTTCTAGTTTATATGTATTTGATACCTGGATTGTATGCATGCTTCCGCTGCGCAAGTTCTAACATATATAATTCGGTATACGGCAAAATCGGAGCGTCTAATTTCTCGTCATCAAGGCATCTCAGAAAATCATCTTGAAGCCTCGAGGCTACAAGGCTGTGGTTGTGTTTCCTTCCTCGAGGTTCGTCGATGTCCGACCTAGGGAAAATGTTGGCCGCATTCATGATAGAAATGAGGAGTTCCGAAGACACGCGGCTGGTGCTCACAGAGCCTAGTGTCATCTAGTTGTCCCATCTCTATATCTTTGTCATTAATGTATTTTGTACTATGTTAAGATCCACCACCTCCCCCTCTAAACGGGATCCTTATTATTTTGTAAGTGTGGTTGCTTCAGTTACTCTACACGAAATATACAAGAACATTCTCTTTGCTCTCTAACATACTCTCTTGATATTATTGCTTTTATTTACTATCTTTCCATTTGTTCACCATTTATAACTTATCATTCACCATAAAGAGCCTTCGTTGATTTTATTATAACTATTAGCCGCACCTCGATCACCCTCGATGGCTCACAACTGAGCCCTGGAATCGACCTCGAGGCCTCGATTGACAGCCTATCATTTTGATTATCGCCATATCCTTAACTCTTATTTCATTTTTAAATCACGTAGCACCAACTTCTTAAAAACTAGCATAAAAATAGATCACGTACTTTTAGAGTCCCGTCATCAAATTTAATTGTTATTCCCATTTTCACGGTAAACAATTTGGCGTGGGTCCAAAAATAATAGTGATTATTTTCTTGCTGATTTTACTACATAATACAAGTTATCTTTCACATTTTTTCTTGTCCAAGATCTCCGATTTTAGGTCGAAATGCCTAACTCCGTGAATGAGGGTGAAAACAACAATCTTAAGGACCACAGAGAAAACGACGTGGGTGTTCCAGCTATTGGTGTGCCACCACAAAACCCTGGGAATGGACAAGAGCCAATCCCCGTGGACGCAGTCTCACATGACGCACAACAAGTTGATATCAGCTCTCACACCAACAAGAGCGTGCACCAAGAGGATCCACAAGAAGCTCAGAAAACCCCAATCGGGGAAGAATCGGAGGTTAGCCTTTCAGGTTATTCTTGAAATGTTGTAGACACAACAACTGGCTATCGTTTAGCTTCAATGTCACCAAAAAACTCTTAGCATGGTAGCACCAGGGACAGCTCCCCCGGTCAAATAGGTACTAGAGAGATCGAGCAATAACTGGTCGATAGCCAATCCTGTCATCGTGAAGATACTCGAGGACCTCACCAGAAGGATCTAATCGGGCGAGAAAATGATAGAAGCCAACGATAAGAAGGTCAGGACATACAACTCCAGGGTGATCTCAGGAGCGCCCCCGATCTTGAAAGGTGTGGACTTAGAAGTTCGTACAAAAGTCGTTCCCACATGAAGCGGCCCCCAAATCTATTCCATTAGAATTTATATCTCGCTTTCAGATGGAACAAATGGAAATACTATCGATATCTGACAACTGGCGGTACAGGAATTCACTCAAGGACTGAATGAGCGAAGCTCGATGTCTTCGAAGCAACTAAAAGAGAATCTGGTCGAATATCCCGCCATGACTAGGTCCAATTTCCACAACCGATATCAGTCAAAAATCATGTTTGAAGATGACCAACTGGGAGCCCCATCGGGCTCAGTATACCCAAGCAGGCTCCTGGCGAAGGAGCCAACGTCAAACAAAGAAAAATATTAGCCATACGCCGAAGATAGAAGGAATGCCCCGAGGCATAACCCACCTCGCCATGATCGAAGGATAGACCGAGGATAGAATCCTCGAGGACTGATCAACAGAGTTGGGTTCAATAGGAACGCGGGGCCAGCAGAGGCACCTCGCTTATCAAAATACAATGTCAACGTCGATGTATCAGACATCGTGTTTGCCATCAGCAAAATCAAAGACGCCAAATGGCCCAGGCTTGTACAATTAGATCCTTCTCAAAGGAATCATAACTTAATATGCGAATACCACGGCACATACGGACACATGATCGAGTATTATCAGTAACTCCGGGAGGAAGTGGCCCGGTCACTCAATAATGGTCACCTTGGGGAATTAATCAGCGATCTAGCCAACAATCGATATCGAGAAAAAGAAACAACCAAAAAGAACAAAGCCGACGAGCCGCAACATGTCATCCACATGATATTTTAGGACGGCTGCCACTAGCCGGAATTCCAAAGCTTCCACCAGCAGAAGGACTAAGAAATAAACTAATGATAAGGTAGCAACCACGAGACACGCTCTCAGCTTTATCCGAGTAGTGGACACATCGTATCCTCAGAACGAATACCAAGATCCAAACGCGCCATTGCCGCTGAGGTATAACCATCTCCCTTTTCATTTCGTATTTCCCGCTAACCTTTGTGCAGGAATCCTACTGAAGCAGTCAAAATGCTAACCCAACTCGAAGATTTTAAGGTTTTAAGGCATCCGTTGCACTCTTTTCCTTCGACCGAGCTTTTATCCCAAAAAAATGTTTTACTAGCAGGGTTTTTAACGAGGCAATATCTACATGCTACCTAAGGAAGGATCAACTAGTATTCGAGGCTTCTTTTACAATCAACCCCGAGAACTAGGAGGCATTAACCCGGGGCCCTGATTGAAAAATGACGTATCGGGCCAAATGGTCGAATGAACCGTGTCCGTATAGCCGGGCCCCCGACGGAGGAAGCATGTATACTTGTACCAAGTGAGCGAGGAACAACTTTTATCAAAGCATCTTGAACACCAAAGGAAATTCAACATTTTCGCAAAAACGATTCCTCCGTCAAAAATGTCCCGAACATTCGGGGACTGGTGTCGACAATTCAACATCTGAACAACCTCCAGGTCAGGACTCCAAACTCATAAGCCCTCAATGAGGCAACATGAAAATCAGGAAACATCTCCAAGGCCGAAAGTGTTGCGAACCCTTCGCGGACTGTGACACCTCCTTTTTACCACCGGAAGGTGTATAAAGGAGTTTTTTCCAACTTAAGATCAAAATGAGATTATTTATATTAAATTCAGAGTATCGACTTGGTATAATTCACGGCGTCCCAAGTCACCGGTTTAAATCACAAGTCAAAGAAAGACTGACTCTGTTTTACGATCCGGGAACAAAGAAATCCGGGTAAGGAATTCGGTTAACCCGAGAGAAGATGTTAGGCTTTCTCGGGTTTCGTAATTATAGCACTGTCGCTCAACTATTATTATTGACCTATTTATCTGATTTTAGAATATTTTTGAAACCTATGTGCATTTTATCTCTTTTAGCCGCTTTTAATAATCTGATTGTCATATAATTAATTATTTGATTACACATTGGGATTCATGTCAGCGGAACCGTACCAACGATCCACAACATATTTATTTTATTAACAAGATTAAACTGTGGCCGGGTCACAATAATGTACCTCGAATTTTAGAAATTAAGCATCACAACTACGTCGCAGGAGTTGTACCCATAGCTATGACAATTTATTTAGTTTTAATGTGCCTAAAACAAATTACGAAAGTTCAAGGCATTTTTTGCACTAGTTAAGATGTCTATGTGAGGGTCATAGACTAAGTGACTGGATGACACACCTTAGTTTTAGTAAAGGAAAAGTATTAAACTAAGTGAACTACGGATATTCATATTTAAAACCAATTTGAAATTAAGTATCACAACTACGTCACGAGAACCGTACTCGCAATTGTACTGTTTTAAGTGTGTGCCTAAGGTAAACTACGAGGAGTCACATGAAATGCATGTCTGAATTGTGATTTATTTATCGTAATCATACTACGGAAACTATACCCATAACCATGAATAAAGAAAATATTTCATAATTCCATTCCTGTAGGTAGAAATTTTAACTAAATTCCTTTTCACTGTACTCATGTTAATAATTGGAATTGCCGAATTCAAAAGAGGTTTTGAGTGAACAATTTTAAGGATAGAGGTCACTCAGGTATCAGCTAGGACACATTCTACTGAGGTAGGAAACAGTTAGCGGTAAAATAATTAACACTTGAACTTGATTTCATGTGGATGACTATTAAGATCTTAATAACATGCATATGAATCCTACCATAGTGAACCTCACTCATTTTGTAATTGACTTTAATTCTGCTCAAAGAGAATTCTTGTCAGTTATCTCTTCTGGAAGGCTTCCACATGGTCTTCTTTAAGATATTTGTCAATATTCCTCATTATTTTAAAAACTTTTTGAAATAGACTTTGTGGATTTGCATAGTCTAAATATAATAGGTCTGATGTTTTCTGGACTATTAATAACACATAGACCAATAAAATTTAATTTACTGAATTACTGGTGAAATATAATATTTCTATGAATCAATAATTCTTATTTTAAGTTAGAAAGTTTATCAATCACATTTTGACCCCCGATAATTTTGCTGTTCAACGCGGTTTTGCGTCCAATAGGCCATGCGTGTGCTTGATTATTCATGAGAGCTCTAGAGACTAGGCCAAAAATCTCATAGGAGCGGCCCACTCCACTCTCATATATGTGAATTTATCAAGTGTATACTACTTTTAAATACACCATCCATAAGAACTATGAATTTTATTAAGAGTTATAACTCAACCTCTCAATTAGTAACAGTCAAGCACTTTCTTTTAGTGTATTAGTGCCAATATCGACTTGTTATTACCCATATGAACCTACTTCATGGGATCTTCAATCACATAGGTTGGGTTACCATCTCCATTGACAACATGTCGGCCTTAACCCCACTTCTTTGAGGTTTAAAGAATTAATTTTCTTCCTACAAGTTTATTCAAAGGATCGGCCAAATTAATTTCTGACTTCACATAATTAATGGAAATTATTCCATCTCTCACCAGCTGCTTTATGACATCATGTCTTAACTTCATATGTCTACTTTTACAATTATAAGATTTACTCTTTGTTATAGTTATTGTCGCTTGGCAATTACAGTCTACAGACACCGGAGCCAATATATTCTTTATTAAGGGGATATTAGCGAAGAAGTTTCTTAGTCACTCAGCCTCAGAACCAACTAACTCCAGAGCTACAAATTCTGATTCCATAATCGATCTAGCAATGATCGTCTGTTTAGCTGATTTCCAAGATATTGCACCACCACTAAGGGTAAACATATAACCACTAGTAGATTTTGTCTCATCTCAAATTAGAACTCCAGTTTGCATCACTGTACCTTTCTAAAATAGAAGAAAATCCACTATATAGGATACCATAATTCATGATTCTTTCAAATATTTCATTAGTCTAGCTAATGCAGATCAATGCTCTCTGTTGGGATTATAAGTATATCTACTCAGTCTACAATGCATAGGCATTGTAAAATTCATTAAATGCATTACTCCCAATAATATGAGCATATTTATACTGAGCAACTGTGTCACCATTATTCTTTTTCAACTTAGAGTTAGCATCAAAAGGAGTGCTGACAGATGTGACATTAAAATATTCAAACTTCTTAAGAAGTCTCTCAACATAATGTTCTTATGACAACATTATTCCATCTTCACTCCTTATAACTTTAACTTCTAATATTGTATTTACTTCACCCAGTTCTTTCAGATCAAAATTAGCTGACAGAAATAATTTTATACTTTGCACAATATTTAAATTTGTATCAAACATAAGCATGTCATCAACATATACACATATTATTCACGTAATCATTATATACAACTTTAGCATAAACACATTTATCCACTACAACAGAAGAAAAATTGCATCTCAGTAAGACTTGTTCAAATTTCTCATACCAATGCTTAGGAGCCTGTTTAAGACCATAAAAAAATTTAATTAATTTACAAACTTATTTTATTGTCCAGGGATGATACAGCCTTCAGGTTGAACCATATAAATCTCTTCTTCTAAATCACCATTTAGAAAAACGGTTTTCACATCCATTTGGTGGATAAAAAGCTTACGGATTGAAGCTAAGGCAATTAAAATTCGAATAGAAGAAATTCTAGTCACTGGTGCAAATGTTTCAAAGTAATTTTTTATTGTTTGATAAAATTCTTTTGCTACTAACCGAGCTTTATATTTATCTAAAGATCCATCAGGGTTAAATTTCTTTTTGAAAATCTATTTACATCCAATAGGTTTTGCACCAAGAGATAAGTCAATTAAAATTCATGTATTATTTTTCTTAATGGGATCAATTTCAACTTTTATTGTCTCTTTCCAATATTTAGCATTTAAGAAGATATAGCTTCAAAATAAGTTGATGGTTTATTATCGACAAGAAATGTTTGAAAATCATTTCATATGAAAAATATTCTTTAATAGGCCTTTTACTCCTTCTCAATTCCTCATTAGAGGTAATTTCACTATTTGTTTCAATAGGTGTATGAGAAATTTATCAGATAGTGAAAAAACATGTTCAAACAATTTTGCACTTTTTGTCTCAATTATAATATTGCAATCAAGCACATCATTTTTTAAAACAAGAATCTATATGCAGCGGTATGTTCAACATATCCGATAAGTATGCAATCAGCAGTTTTAGAACCTATTTTTCTCTTTTTAGGTTCAAGCAAAAGAACTTTAACAAGTCACTCCCACACTTTCAAATATTTCAAGTTAGGTTTATAGCCCCTCCACAATTCATACAGATTTTTTCCATTTCTACCATGTGATATTCTATTTTGTAAGTGGCATGCAGATAAAATAGCTTCACCTCACAAGTTATCAGGAGCATTAAAGCTAACTAACATTGAGTTCATCATCTCTTTTAATGTTCTATTTTTTCTTTCAGCTACTCTATTTGACTCGGGTGAATAAGACGGAGCTACTTCATGAATAATTCTATCATTTTCATAAAATTCATGTAAAGATAAATATTCTCCACCCCTATCTGATCTAATTCTCGTGATTTTCCTACTAAGTTGATTTTCAATCTCAGTTTTATAAGAAATAAAAGCATTAAATGCATCATCTTTATTTCTAAGAAAATACAACTTAGTATATCTACAATTTTACCACCTCTAGTCATAGTCTGCTTCAAGTCGCCTAAATCAGTGTGAGTTAAAGATAACAACAGTTTATCTATTTATGGAATAACAAGTCTTTCTAGTACTTTAAGTTTCAGCACATATTTCACACTTGTTAATATTCTTTCAGTCTAAATCAGATGTTAATCCTAGTGACTACATTTTATTTATATATGTGATATTAACATGTCCTAGTATAACATATCATAGAGAAATAGACTCAATCATATAAGCAGAAGAAAATACATTTTCACTGATAACATCAGAAATATTAAGTACAAAGAGTCCTTGGTAACATTAGCAATTTCCCACAAACACACTATTTTTGTTCATTATGATCTTATCAGTTTCAAATGACATTTTCACTCCGGCTCTTCCTAACAAGGATACATAGATCAAGTTTGCCCTCATAGTAGGAACATGCAGTACATCAACAAGAGCTAAGGTTTTTCCTTAAATGAGTTTCAGGAGAACTTTACCCTTGACAACTGCAATAATATCACATTTTTCGACTAAGTTAGCCTAAAGAGTATTAGTTTTTTCTTTATCATTTCCTGCGTTATACTTGCACTATGAAGCATGATGGCCCAGTTTTTCACAGACAAAATAAGCCTTTTTTTCTTTTAAGGTTATGATTTTTAGGCTTGCAACATTGAGACTTATTCTCGTACCTTTTCAGATTGTTGTTGCTGTTTTTCACTGAGTGTGCTTTAAGAGCCTTCATCCTAACTTTGGCAGATTCTTTTCTGTTGGAATCTTCAATTAGGATGTGGGTCACAATTTTTTTAATGGTGAAATTTTTCTGTTTGTGCTTTAGGTTATTTTTGTAGTCACTCCATGAGTCAGGTAGCTTCTCAATTAGCATTCCAGCAGCAAACTTCTCTGGTAAAGATATTCCCTCGATTTTTAATTCTTCTAACAATTTTTGAAATTCATTAATTTGTACGTTCATCTCTTTATCATCTCTCATCAGCCACTGATAAAATTTTCCTACTATAAATTTTTGTTTTATTAGCATCTTCAGCAGTGAATTTTTTAATTAAGGCTTCTCATATAGCTTTGTTTCTTTATAACTACAATACACGTCAAATAATTTATTAGAAATAGTTTGCAATATGGTATGATGGCATACCTTGTTGGCATATTGTCATAATTTCACTATTTTATTATCAGCGTCTGTACTAGATTGTTGATGGAGTAGTGCATGTGCAGCACCATGACCATCAAGCAGTGGGAAAATACGTTCTTGCCAACGCTTGAAATTTTTATTGGCGAAAATTTCAATATTTGACACATCTGAAAATGGCCTGGCATATGGCAGTGCAACTGGAGCTGGAGCAGCGGACGTAACACCAATAATGGTAGTATCAGTAGTATTTTTCAGCATCAGTGTTATTTGTCATAGTTTCTTAGATTGTGGGAAAATAACAGCGTAAATAACAACAACAACAACAACAACAACAACAACAACAACAACAACAACAACAACAACAATAATAATAATAATAAAATAATAAAATAATTTTTGAGCAAAAATACACCAACTGACTTGAGTCGTGCTGGACACTGTCACCTCTATTTTATTTAGAAGGTACATGAATTGACAAAATTAAATATTATACAAATTCAGCTAGTAAAAATAAAAGAAGACTAATTAATATGTAATGTTAATTAAATATTATAGAAAAGAAATTGGAAGGAAGAAGAGAGACGTATGAAAAGAATGGCTGATGATTGAAATTGGCTTATAGGCAAAAGAATTTAAAGCTTTTCTCGACATTTGTCAATTCTCTTATATGTATCTTGCTATTTATCTTTTTAGAAGGCTTTCACATAACCTTCAAAAAAAATATTTATCAACAAAAATTTAAAATATTGTCACATTAAACACATTAGGAATGCATATCCATCATTTTACCTAAGGCATAAAATAATTTATAAATAAAAGGATGGACCATCATAGAAAGAATAAGCGAAAGATTGTGGTATCGTAAACAGAAAGACACCGAAAAAGCCTCGCAAAATCAACATAATAAATGCCCAGATTTGAGGAATGTAATATGTAGACGGGCTTTGCCTCTATCCGAAAGGGGAGAGAGGCTGTTTCCAATCGACCATCGGCTCAGTGAAGGAAAGGAAAAACAAAAACAAAGAAGCATTAATAATCCCAGTTTAGTATGACTAAACTATTCCTAATTAAACATTTAATGTGACAACTAAGAAAACTTTTTAGGGATATGTACATAAAGGTTATTTTGTAAAAATAAATTGAATTTTTTTTATTATATAACTACACACTTATTTTGAACTAAAATAAAAAATTGTAAACCGAAATAAGTAAACAGGATATTATTCCACCAGCAATGAAAGTCGTTATCTATGTTCTAATTGTACAAATTTCCGTTACTTGGAAGTTACCTAGGTTCAAATGCAAATGCAACTCCTAATTAATAAAGCACAGATAGTAATACTAAAGCTAAAGTTGGTAAGAATTTTGATGTCATATACATGCAAAAAAAGGAGAGAAAGGAAAATAAATGAAAGAGTAGCCTCATTTTCAAAATATGTGACAAAATTAAAAGGGATCCTGAAGAGGAAAGCAGCCAATGATGAAGAAATTCAGTGACCTCAACTCTTACCAGCATAAACTTGATTTAAACAACTAAAGCATTAAAATTTTATAATTCGATTGTGAATGCTTATCTGCGCTTAAACATACAAGTCCCGCAGAGAATGAAGTCTTCCCATTCCCGCTGACACCGGACACCCCAAAAAAACATGTTTCAATAGAAAATCAAAAAATGTCTTGAAACTTTACCAATATAAATAGGCTGATCTTTTATCCTGATAAAACGCCATCGAGGTCACCATAAAAACAAAATTAGAAAGCTACTGCAGCTTAAAAAGGTGATGTTTTACATAAGTATATTCACTTTGCTTTTATTTCTTACAACAATAACAACCCAGTATAATCTCATTTAGTAGGGTCTGGGGAGGATAGTGTGTAGACAGACCTTACCCTAACTTTGGGTAGAGAGATTGTTTCCAAATAGACCCCCGGCATCCTTCCCTCCAAGAACTTCCCACCTTGCTCTCGAAGAGACTCGAACTCACAACATCTCAGTTGGAAGTGGGTTTACTTTTATTTCTTATTTCTTAGATAAACCGATGTCCACAGTGAGTCACTCCACAAGAACTACAACATCGATCAGAAGCAGTAAGTGCAAATGACCCATAATATCTATCAATAAGTATCATCGTTGCGGCTGGTAGAAGAAGCGATAAAGTTAGAAGAAAAAGTGAAGACTTGCAGGAATCCATCAAAAGAAAAAACCAGAAAAATCAGTAGAGTTAAAACTAAGCACGCAACATGATTTCAACCAGATTCCAAACGAAACAAAAAAAAAATTCAAAGAAACATCAACCCTAACAAACAGAAAAATCAACAAAAAGAGACCCCAAAAATCAAAAGATTTAAACAAAAAAGATAGTATTAACCTAACTCAAAGGGAAGCAATCTGAATCTTTTTTTACAATTCTTTTCTAGTACCCTTAATCGTCAACTTCAACTTCAAAATTGATACCTTTCGGGTTGTTGGGTAAATCTAGGAATCCGAAACCTAAATGACAGCTTTTTGGATTCAAAACGGAATGTTAAATATAGCTTAGTATAACATTACGTTTTACTATAGTACAGTGTTATATTGCATTTTAATACTATGTTTTACTATAGCGCAGTTTTATATTGCGTTTTACTATAGCAGTATTCATCTACTCAGTCTTTCTTTTACTTGAATTCGGTGAGAAGAGTTTTTTGAGGTCCTCTTCTGTAGTGTGTTTGACCAGTAGTACCAGCAGTTGAGACAATGATAATCTGTAATTCCATACATTAATGGAACACCTTTTTCGTGGTTAAATGCCTCTGCTTGTATCAAAACAAAATTTCACTGGATTGCGGAGATAATCAGTAAGATACAGGATCTCAATAAGCTATTTTGGTAGTTGGTGTACTGTCTTCCATCACTTCATTACACACATGGCTCAATGCAAACTCTTATCTTGTTGGTCGAATTCGAAGATGTGACTCTTAGAAATATGATTCCTACTAAAAAACAATAACCTTCATATTGAATAATTCGGAATTACAACTACATGAGCGGAAGCTAACCTGAATCCATGAGTGGAAATCGTTGAACCTCCTTTTATGATTGTCCAAAGGTCCTTATGAAGATTGCTCCTTGATCCTTCCTTCAAGATTGTCTTGAAGTTTATGTCTCCACAAGAATTCCTTACAAGACTTGAATATGTGAATGGTTTCACAACAATAATAATATAACAATAACCAAAGTTGGTGTATGGTTTTTCACAAGAATTTGCAAGACAACAATGGAGTTTCTCTTGATTCAATGGGAGGAAGAAGAGATTATGTCTTGCAATAATGTGGGAACCATAACCCCCACTTTATAACAAAAGAGTTACATAACCCAAGAATCACAAGAGTTACATAACTCAAGAGTCACAAGCATGTAACCATGGTTACATATATGTAACCTCAGTTAGCCCATCATTAACTAAGGTTACCCTTTTGGGTATCTACACATTAGTCCTACCCTTTATATGACAATACATTGGCCCCCTTAACATAATGTCCATAAGACCATAAAATTAGGCCAAACCAAAAGATAGCACATAACATATAATTTATCCATATATTGTTCATATGTATGTAGATATAAGTCCATATATCTTACAATCTCCCACTTGGACGAGATACACATACATATGTACAAACCTTAGCATTATATGTTACAAAATAACCTTAGGAGCTCAAAATTGCTATCACAATAAAATTGTCATGAACAATCCGGTCCATTAATCATACCAACATAGGAACTAAATGCTCTTCGTTACTCATTCGTAACTAGAACCAACATAGATCACGTATATCAATATAACCAACGACATGGATCAAATGTAGGTATGTAGCATGGAAATAACATAAAGTGTGGTCAATAGAATGTCTATTTCCAACTGGTTCTCTTTATTGAGATCAATCATAAACTGTAAGAGTACAAAAACTTTAAAACTGAATATCTGCGCAGATATAACTGAATTACTGAATTTCTGAATATAATGAACAATACATAAATGTACAATACAAACTCCCACTAAAATATATAATCCTTATCTGATTTGACACCCATACAAGCAATATGCTCATGAAATACTTTTGGTGTCAATCTCTTAGTGAGTGGATCCGCAAGAATGGAGTTTGTACTAATGTACTCAATGCACAATTGTCCATTTTGTACTCTTTCTTTAACAACCCGAAATTTGACGTCCATATGTTTTGCTTTCGTCAAACTACTGTTGTTATTAGCATAAAGGACTGCCGATCTATTATCGCATAATAGCCTAAGTGGCCTTTTGATGCTATCAACAATTCGCAGTCCACCAACAAAATTCCGCAGCCATAATGCCTCATTGGATGCTTCATAACATGCCATAAACTCCGCTTCCATGGTGGAAGTGGCTGTAAGAGTTTGCTTGATGCTTCTCCAAGAGATAGCACCGCCCGCAAGCATGTAAATATAGCCTGAAGTGGACTTCAAACTATCCTGACATCCAGCAAAATCGGAATCGGTATACCCAATGATCTCAAGCTGGTCCGATTTCCGGTATGTAAGCATGTAATCCTTTGTTCTCTGTAAGTACCTCATGACCCGTTTGGCTGCCTTCCAATGGTCCATTCCCGGATTGCTTAGATATCTGCCTAACATCCCAACAATGTATGCTATATCAGGTCGTGTACATACCTGAGCATACATCAGACTACCTACAGCCGAAGCATATGGCGTCTTCTGCATTTCCGAAATTTCATAATTATTATTTAGGCACTGTTTGAGACTAAACTTGTCTCCCTTAGCAACAGGGGTGTTGCCTGGTTTACAATCTTGCATGCCAAATCTTTTAAGAACCTTATAGATATAGCCCTTTTGTGACAGACCGAGAACACCTTTGGAGTGATCTCGTTGTATCTGAATTCCTAATACAAAAGAAGCTTCACCAAGATCTTTCATTTCAAATTTCTTTGAAAGAAATTTCTTAGTTTCATAATGCTATATCATTACAGGCAAGCAGTATGTCATCGACATATAAAACCAGAAAAATATACTTACTCCCACTGAACTTATGGTATATACAGTCATCAGCAATATTCTGTTCAAAACCAAAAGATGTAATGACTGCAACTTATAATACCATTGACGAGAAGCTTGCTTGAGCCCATAGATGGATTTCTTTAATTTGCAAACCTTTTTCTCTGATTCATCCGAAACAAAGTTTTCATGTTGCACCATATAAATTGTTTCCTCAATGTCACCATTGAGAAACGCTGTCTTAACATCCATCTGATGAAGCTCAAGATCAAAATGTGCTACTAATGCCATTATAGTCCTGAAAGAGTCTTTCGATGAAACTGGAGAGAATGTCTCTTTATAATCAATGCCTTCCTTCTGAGTGTAGCCTTTTGCGACAACGAGCTTTGTACTTAATAACATTGCCCTCTAAATCCCTTTTGGTTTTAAAAATCCATTTACAACCAATAGGTTTAATACCTTCGGGCAATGTAACTAGCTCCCAAACGTCATTATCGCTCATAGACTTCATCTCATCATACATGGCATCAATCCACTTTTGAGAGTTAGAACCCTTAATGACTTGACGGAAGTTGATTGGATCATCTTCCTCAAGTCTAATATCACTTTCTTGTTCTTGGAGAAATACAACATAATCATCCGGAATTGCATTTCTCCTCTCTCTAGTGGATCTCCTTAATGGCACTTCAGTTTCTTGAGGTTGTTGAGTTTGATTTTCAATAGTAATTACAGGATCCTGATTGGGGAGATTTTCGAGATTGTCTTGAACTGGAGTTGTGAGCCATGTCAGGAATGAGAACTCCCTGACCAAGATCAACAACTTGAGGGAAAGACACATGTTCTTCCTCAAAGACAAAATCTCTAACAACTTTATCTCCCCACCCCCCAAACTCAATATCCTCAAAGAACCTAGCATTACCCGTCTCAAAAATAGTTCTAGAAGTGGGACCATAAAACTTAAAACCCCTGGATCTTTTAGAGTATCCAACAAAATAGCTACTAACCGTCTTAGCATCCAGTTTCCTTTCATTCGGCCAATAAGGCCTTGCCTCAGCTGGACAACCCCAAATGTGTAAATGCCTAATACTGGGTTTATGCCCAGTCCAATGTTCATATGGGGTTTTGATTGTAGCTTTAGTTGGAACTCTATAAGAATATAAGCTGTGGTTTTTAATGCTTCACCCCAGAGTGAGTCTGGCAAAGTAGTACGACAAAGCATACTTCTTACCATATCCTTAAGGGTCCGATTTCGTCTCTCAGCTATACCATTCATCATAGGACTGCCTGGCATAGTATACTGAGGGACGATCTCACACTCATCTAGGAATTTAGCAAATGGCCCTGGACGTTGTTCACCTGAACCATCATATCGACCATAGTATTCACTACCACGGTCAGATCTAACGGATTTAATTCTTTTGCTTAGTTGATTTTCAACTTCAGCCTTAAATGATTTGAACACGTCTATGGATTGGGACTTTTCATGAATAAGACATAGGTACCCATAACGAGAGTAATCGTCTATGAATGTGATAAAGTATTGTTGACCATTCCTACAAGGAGTAGGAAATGGCCCACAAATATCCGTATGTATCAATTCTAAGATGTCCGAAGCTCTCTTAGCACCTAATCTCGTCTTGTTTGTTTGTTTTCCCTTGATACACTCAACACAAATATCCGAATTTGAGGAATCAAGAGAATCAAGAATTCCATCTGACACGAGTTTCTGAATTCTTTGAATGGATATATGACTCAAACGTTTATGCCAGAGTGATATAGAATTCTCATTAGTTAATTTTCTTTTGGTACCACTTAAACTTGTATGCAACGTTTCATTATTTGAGGTTATTGTATCAACCAAATATAGGCTATCAAATGTTGATAAAAGACCAGTACCAATAAGATTTGAATTCTGAAAGAGACTAACTTTATTATCACCAAAAGAACATGTATAACCGGATATGTCCAATTTGGGAACAGAAATTGAATTCCGTCTAATAGACGGTACAACAAAAGTCTCATCCAAATCTAAATGAAAACCAGTCTTAAACAACAGCCTAAATTTGCCAATAGCCTCAACTGGCACCTTTTTGCCGTCACCCACATAGATGTATCTTTCACCATCATTTGGTTTTCAGCAGTTCAGGAAACCCTGCATAGATATACTTATGTGAGTAGTAGCAGCCGAATCTACCCACCAAGTATCCTTAGGTACCGAAATTAAATTAACTTCAGAACAAACAAGAGAAAGAAATGTACCTTTTTTCGCACGCCAAGCGTGGTACTTGGTACAATCCTTCTTCACATGATTAGTCCCCTTACAGAAAAGGCAACCTAATTCAGTAATTTCAACCTTAGGTTCCTTATGTTGCTTATTCTTGGGCCTTGCAACCGCAACTTCCTTACCTTTCCTCTTCTTAGTTTCCTTAGAAGAGGATGTCAAATGAGCACTTTCAGTCTTATCCTGCTTTATCCTTTCCTCTTCTTGCACATAATGTGAAATGAGCTTATTTAGAGTCCATTTCTCCTTCAAGCAGTTATAACTGACCTTAAACTGATTAAAGTGTGCAGGAAGAGATATCAAAACTAAGTACACAAGCAGTTCCTCAGGTAATACTAGCTTGAGTGACTTAAATTTCGAAGCAAGATGAGACATTTCCAAAATGTACTCCCTAATGTTTCCCTTGCCCTTATACCTCATGGAAAGAAGTTTACTCAATAGTGTACTTGTTTCCGCCTTTTCGTTTTGCATAAAACGCTTTTAAAGGTTTTCAAGGAAAACTTTGGCATTAGCTTCATCATTCATAGTGCCCCTGAATGATTCTGGAATTGCACGCTTCATGATCATTAGACTCATGCGATTCGAGCGTTCCCACTTCTCCATCTCTCTCCTTTCATCAGAAGAGGATGTATCCTCAAGAGAAGCAGGTTGCTCATTCCGAAGTGCAAGGTCAAGATCCATGCAACCGAGAACTATCATGATGTTCTCTTTCCATTCCTTAAAGTTTGTGCCGTTAAGCACAGGGATGCTATTGATGTTGGCAGATATAGAAGCAGCAGAAGAATTAACTTAAAATAGAACAAAAGGATTACTTAACACATGCTTACAATTACTTGAACTTTAAATTTGCTTTATAGATTCAAAATAGGCATATCCCATTACAAGATACCTAGCACAACATTGATATTAGTCTTTGGACAGAAAAACAACTTGTAAGTGGTACTCTTGGTGTAATGATCAAATATAGACAATAAACTCCTGTCAAATATCAAGCCTTCCTTTGGGCCGACTTAATATTCACATGGAAAACCAAATAATTGTCTCATATTTATCACCACAAGCATGTTCGAATTCCTGCCAAATAACAACCTTCCTTTGGGCCGGTGTTAAATGCATGGAAGACTAACATCCACAGTCATCTTATATTTCAAGATTAATCACTCTAACAATAGAGGTTACTTTGGCAACATAATGCTTCAATTGACTAATTTAAAATATTAGATGCTAAAAACTTTAGTTCCTTAAGCCATATTATGAATCTTAACTTAATATGTTACATGTTTTTGACATGCAACATCTGAATATTAATTGTTATAGACTTGAGAGGACAACTCCGGAATATGAAAATTGATGGACTAAAACAATTAATATTAAAAACTGTTATAAATAGAACTCTAATTAGAGTGAATGTCTATCTTATAGAAGAGTTCTACTTTGAGGCTAAGTCTTTTCACTTCCTATAAATAGAGGGGTCTTACCCCATTGTAAATCATCCCAAAGTATCAATAAGAATACTCCTCTCTCTACTTCTCTCTCATTGTTCTTGTTCTTATATTATTTCATAACACGTTATCAGCACGAGTCTCTAACCAATTGAATTTAATATTCAGCAATTATCGCTCTCAGAATCTCGAGTTGCAATCATATTCATCCACTCTAATTCGTGTTCCGTCGTTTGGATTTTTCTATTTGAGTGAAACGAGATTTGTGATATTTTGGTTTCTGAAATTCTTCAATTTTTTTTCTTTCTCGTTGTTTACTTTTGTTTTCTTGTTGAAGGTGAATTTCCAAGCAAAAGAGTGTAATAACGATTGCTACTGCTCCATATGAGAATTCCTATACGGAAAAATAGAAGAGATGGTATCATCATAAAATAATGCAACGGGATGGAAACTCAAGAGGTATATTTGATATCACAACATTTATTGGTATACCTTAAAGGTAAGTAATTTACTTTTCCCTTTCAAATTCTTGAAATTCTACGATTTGATTTCATATACAAACATAGACAACAAAGTTTGATTATAACTCTGATGGAGTTTGTAAGGAATTATAACAACGTGAAGTGGTAAAAGTTCTATGTCTTGCCATGATTAAATTCATGTATGATCGTGGGCAAAGAATTGAAAATCCGTCCAATTGAATTTGCTCTATTCCCTTTAGAGAATGTGGTAGCAGTATGCGATAAGTCTGAAAGAAGACAAAATTATTACCATGAAGGTATCAATGGATGTGGACGTGGCAATAGACGGAATTATAATCGTCATCATTGTGATAAGGAGAATAATAAAGATTCTCAAAGTAATCTTTCACTTTATGAAAGTAATATTTGACATGAGATTGTATATAGCACATACAGATGATTATGATCCATTCCCTGAAGTGAATGTGATAATTGTAATAAAGCTCGTAAGTATGGACACGCACTTGACTTTATTTTGTTTTATGTCTGACATTATGAAAAGAAAGTTCGTTGCCCTTGAAATTTCGGGCAAGAACTATATGACATGGGTGTTGGATGCTGAAATCCATTTGGATGCAATGGGTCTTGGAGACGCCATTAAAGACAGAAATAATGCATCTACCCAAAACTGTGCTAAGGCCTTGATTTTCTTGCGCCATCACCTTGATGAAGGTTTGAAACTGTGCTAAGGCCTTGATTTTCTTGCGCCATCACCTTGATGAAGGTTTGAAACTGTGGTAAGGCCTTGATTTTCTTGCGCCATCACCTTGATGAAGGTTTGAAAATTGAATATATCACAGTCAAAGATCCACCTATCTTGTGGAATGGCTTAAAGGAGAGATATGACAACCTGAAGTTGGTCACTCTGCCACAAGCACGATGCGATGAGAATCCAAAAGCAAATAGTTCATAAACTATATATTATCGTTGCGGTGGAAAAGGGCACTGGGCGAAAATTTGCCGTGTACCAAGACATTTGGTTGAACTTTATCAAGCATCTCTAAAAGGTAAAGGCCCTGAAACCAATTTTGTCTCTGACGACAATTTTGACATCACCCACTTGGATGTGGCAGACTTCTTTGAGCACCCTGAGGGGAAAATAGACTACTTAATTGGTGATGGATTTGTGATGAAGGATGATGGAATTGTTTGATTTTAGTTTACTTATTTTTATTAGTTAGTGAATAAACTAATAGTCATTAGTATCAGCTCGTATTAGTTAGTTTATGATATAATGTTAGTATTAGTTCTTTAGAATGTTTCAATATGCTTAAATTTCAAAGATATTTTTATTTTCCAGTGGAGTTAGTCGACTATCTACTTAGTTAGTCGACTAACTAATATTTCGCATTAAAACTGGATTTTTCCGCAAGCTAAGATAGTCGACTATCTGATTTAGATAGTCGACTAACCTGATGACTGTTTACTAAGTTAGTCGACTATCTACTTAGTTAGTCGACTAACTAATATTTCGCATTAAAACTGGATTTTTCCGCAAGGCAAGATAGTCGACTATCTGATTTAGATAGTCGACTAACCTAATGACTGCTTCCCAAGTTAGTCGACTATCAACTAAGTTAGTCGACTAACCTCAGCAGACTTTGAAAATATTGTTTAATTATGAAGCAACGGATTAAATTTGTTTATTCTCATGTTCGTATATCTCTTTTGATTAATTGATTCATGTACCACACATACGATATTCAAAGAGAAGAAATATTACTCACATTTAAGTATGAGTAAGGCAGATGTTACTACAATTTCTGGTAGTAGTAAATTGATTAAAGGCTCCGGAAGAGCAACTATAACTCTGCCTAAAGGAACAACATTTTAGAGAATGCAATGTTCTCCTCCAAGTCTAATAGGAACTTGTTGAGTTTTAAAAGATATCATTCAAAATGGATATCATATTGAGACAATAGATGAGAATAATCTTGAATTCCTCATTTACTCATGAAAACGAGGCTGCCCACTTCGGTTTGGGGTCACGCTATTTTGCATGCAGCAATGCTAGTTCGTCTCAGAACGACGAATTATCACAAATATTCCCCGTTGTAATGAATTTTGGGTCATGAACCTAATATATCCCATTTAAGAAGTTTTGGATGTGCAGTAGATGATGCCTGTAGCACCGCCATATTGCACCAAAATGGGTCTGCAAAGAAGGTTAGGAATATATGTTGGATTTTGAATCGCCCTCCATTATTCGCTACCTCGAAACATTGACAGGGGATTTGTACACTGCACGATTTGCAGACTGTCAATTCGATGAGACACTTTTCCCAAAATTAGGGGGGAGAAGCTGGTGAAACCAAACGGGAAATTTTGTGGAAAAATGCATCATTATCTCATCTTGATCCACATACCTCTATTTGTGAAAAAGAGGTGCAAAATATTATCCATTTGCAAAGAATAGCAAATCAAATGCCAGACGCATTTACAGATTTGAAAAGGATAAAAAAATCACATATCCCCGCAGTGAATGTGACATCATCTGATTCACGAATACATATTCATTATTGGAAGAATATGAACATGAAATTGGTATTGAATATACCACACTCACCCCTAGAAGGAGGTTTGAGATGATATATGAAAATAATGTCATTATTATGGCATGAATAATCGTTGGTCACGTACCTATTGTACGCCAAAATATTTTGGAAATATGACTATTAAAGGACAACGATAATGCAAGAAACATATCTTGCATATAATTTTGAGCATGACCATAATGGTATAACTTTCTCTTTAAAAGAGATATTCACCACATGGATGTTGATGAATCTGTGGTAGTACAAAATTAATTGAGAGCTCTAGAAGAGCCAATTATTACTATGTTGGAGAAACACAATTGATTACTAATAAGGTATTGTGTTGTAGTAAGTCTCAAAGAAACTTATTCAGTTTCCAAAGTATATGCGAAAGCGATTGATTATATTGAGACTATAAATAAAGGAAAGATTTGATATTTTCTATTACTACAACTTGTAGCGGGATAATTTGAATATGAAAAGCTACCCACTTTATTCTCCAGTTTGTACTACACAAACAAAAGAATGCCACAATAAAGTGGGTATTTATTGGTATAAAAACTCATACCATAATAAACTTGAAGTTTATTGATAATTGCACATGTCATGGTGTAAATTTGAAGTTTATCAATATTGATAATTTATTCAGTTGGCATTCGGGTTAGCCATATCATTTTAAGTATGATGTGCAGTAATAGAGAATTCACATGGGTAAATATTAAAGAACTAGAAAGTTCTTTACGAATTCTCTTATATTACTTGTTCTCATTAATTGATTGACCAACTAAAGAGTTCGGGTTGAATCCCATAAATTCTGGAAATATCAAAGGTGAATATGGGCCCATTCACCTGCCATGTATACCACATATGATGCATCTATGATATGGTTACATGTGCGATTGTTATTAACCCGCAGTCTGGCCGGTGCTTGCGAGGTAAATTGCTCAGTAATATAACTTCGAGCATAATTTCCAGATTTTCTATTCAAGATAGTTCATCTTGATAAGTTGGTTTATATCATAGTTGGTTTAGCAAGATAATTATTGAGTGCCTCCACTTAATAGCTAAACTGTTTCTTATGAGAACAAAGTTATATCTATCAGTTTCATATACGTTGTATACGAGAGTATATTATATTCTCCCCTCACAAGTGGTTCAGGGTCAGGAACCAAATAATTTCATCTTATTATTATTGATGTGCGGTGTATATTTTCATTAACACCATAATGCACAAAGATGGACTCTCAAAGTTGAGGAAACAAGTTAGCTTTTCTAACATGAGGGGGAGACATGATAAACACTTGAGAAAAGGTTACATGGGATGAATTATCATTTGTATGTATAGATCCTCGAATATCATAATATGAACCTGAAGTTCATAAAATGATAATTCAATTGCAACATACTGCAAAGCATGCTATACGCATTTGCTGACCCAAAGAAAGTAACTATATTCTCACTGCAAATGCTCATATTAAGTCCCAGAAGGACAAAGTCTTTGATACGCTTAAAGCGTATAGAGAAATCGGTTTCAAAATAACTTCTTAATAAAGAAGATGAGCAAATGATCAAAGTGATCATAATGGGGAGGCAAGTGATCTAGAAGATCACATGACATAACACTTCATGAGAGATTCAGGTACCTAAATATATGAATAAAGAGATCTCTATGTTATGTCTTTATGAAAATTTACTGGGACCGATATAAAATGTTCGTCGACGACATTTATGATAAGCGCTAAATATCGATGAGGATCTTAAGTTTGTCGAATACAAACAAAATATTGGCCATATGAAAGAGATACAATTCAAGTAGAATTGATTCCATATGAAAGACACGTAGTTTTGGACCTGTAGTTCAAATACTTGAAAGTATAAAGTCAATGGTATGTGCAATCAGTTTTCGATATCTTATTTGTTTAGCATGACATGAAAACTTGATATGCATCTAAAGTCTATTATATGGCTTATATGACTTAACTTATATGTCAATCTATGAAGGATTTAAGTTTCTTGAAGCATATACAATTCTTGATCTTGAAGTACTACTTTCTTAGTGCAATTTGTGCACATATGTGTCTTGCTATAACTTTAAGAAGATAATGTGATAGCGAGGATACCTCTATGGAGATATTGAAGAGCCATTCCACGACATTTTGAAGACGTTATATATCTATCACGAGTGATGATTTCAAGGTACAAAATATTCGTTCAAGTCAATATGGTTGATTTATTTATCAAATCTCTACCAAAGATCGTTTGGAAGATGATGCACAAGATTGGAATGCAAAGGCTCAAATATGTGAATTGATGCTCTCGTTAGGGGGAGTTAATGCGCGTTGCACTCTTTTTCCCTTACAAGGTTTTGTCCCACTGGGTTTTCCTTGCAAGGTTTTTAACGAGGCAACCAATAGGCGCATATTCAAACATGTGTACTCTTTTTCCTTTTCTTTAATTTTTTCCCATTGGGTTTTGTTTTAGTTAAGGTTTTAACGAGGCACGTTATTGAATAGACATTCAAGGGGGAGTGTTATAAATAGAACTCTAATTAGAGTGAATGTCTATCTTATAGAAGAGTTCTACTTTGAGGCTAAGTCTTTTCTCTTCCTATAGATAGAGGGGTCTTATCCCATTGTAAATCATCCCAAAGTATCAATAAGAATACTCCTCTCTCTACTTCTCTCTCTATTGTTCTTGTTCTTATATTATTTCATAACAAAAACTTAAATATTAATGTACAATACATTAATAAAAAAACTTAATATTAATTGACATATTATTAATATTCAATTAAAATCTGAAACTTAAAAAACTTGAAACGTTTCACCTTACTGGTCCAGGATAATCGATTATCTTAAACAGATAATCGATTATTCTGGTATTAAAATTTCAAACTTACTGGACCAGGATAATCGATTATCTTTAAACAGATAATCGATTATTCTGGTATTAAAAAAAATTTCAAACTTATTGGACCAGAATAATCGATTATCTCAAAATAGATAATCGATTATTCTGGCATTAGAAAACGTTTCAAACTTACTGGACCAGAATAATCGATTATCTCAAAACAGATAATCGATTATTCTGGTATTCTAGAATTGCCAAAATTTCTGAAAATAGAGAGATAATCGATTATCTAAAATGAATAATCGATTATCTTTAGGCAGTGTCCAACAACTCAATATGATTTTCAACAAGAATCTTAAACAAGAAAACATGTTGTTTACATCAACCAAATCATGCAAAATTCAATGTTTTAAATCAGATAAAGATAACATGATATTAAAACATCAAATTTCATCAAAACATAACATTCATAAAAAAAACATGCTATTTCATGGTACTTGAATTTCATAAATAAAATTCTAACTTTACTTGAACATGAACCTAACATAACATGAATCTTATGAACATCCAAATTATCCAAATATGAAGGTGGCTCTGATACCAATTGTTAGAAATATGATTCCTACTAAAATACAATAACCTTCATATTGAACAATTCGGAATTACAACTACATGAGCGGAAGCTAACCTGAATCCATGAGTGCAAATCGTTGAACCTCCTTTGATGATTGTCCAAAGGTCCTTATGAAGATTGCTCCTTGATCCTTCCTTCAAGATTGTCTTGAAATTTATGTCTCCACAAGAATTCCTTACAAGACTTGAATATGTGAATGGTTTCACAACAATAATAATATAACAATAACCAAAGTTGGTGTATGATTTTCCACAAGAATTTGCAAGACAACGATCGAGTTTCTCTTGATTCAATGGGAGGAAGAAGAGATTATGTCTTGCAATAATGTGGGAACCATAACCCCCACTTTATAACAAAAGAGTTACATAACCCAAGAGTCACAAGAGTTACATAACTCAAGAGTCACAAGCATGTAACCATGGTTACATATATGTAACCTTAGTTAGCCCATCATTAACTAAGGTTACCCTTTTGGGTATCACACATTAGTCCTACATTTTATATGACAATACATTGGCCCCCTTAACATAATGTCCATAAGACCACAAAATTAGGCCAAACCAAAAGATAGCACATAATATATAATTTATCCATATATTATTCATATGTATGTAGATATAAGTCCATATATCTTACAGTGACTGAATATTTTGTTCTACCTATTTACTTTTAAATTTCCTATTTGTGCATGTTAGTTTGATAATCTTGTTTTATTCTTCCCTTGTATTAATTAAGTTGCCCCAGGTAGCCGAACCTAATTCCTTTGCTTAATATGTTTTACGTATCCAGGTAATTCCTTTTTCGGTTATGGACTTGGAATTTGAATGATGTGCATGATGTCAGCTGGGAAATCTGAGATCAATAGGCTCAATACTACCATGAATGAAACTGCAAAAACTGTAGTAGAATTAATTAAAAGCTGAACTTTCTAGGAGAAAAGTTTCACACGACCAACATGCTTCAAAAAATAAAGCTGAAACAAATGAAAAGAATAACAGAGAATGCACGCATTATAATACTGCTATAGTAAAACGCAATATAATGTTGCGCTATACTAAAATTCATATTAAGTGCAATATAATAATGCAATTTAGATTAAAAAATAACTTTTTTCTGAAACTATAAAAAAAATCGAGTGCAAAAAATTGTCATTTAGGTTTAGGAGGTGTGGTCTGGCGGTTCCGCGGTTCCGGCGGTTCCGGTTCCGCGGTTCCGGTTCCCGCGGTTCCGATTCCGCGGTTCCGGTCCGGTTCCACCGATTAGAACCGTGGAACCGGAACCGTCAGAACCGGAACCGGACCGGTTCCGGCGGTTCTATACGGTCCCAAACGGTTCCAAACGGTTCCGCCAACGGTCCGATATTTTAAAAAAAAAAAAAAAATTTTAAATTCGGACCGTTGGCGGAACCGTATAGAACCGCCGGAACCGGTCCGGTTCCGGTTTCGGTTCTATCCGGTTCCCAACAGACAGATTTTTAAAAAGAAAATTTTTTTTTTTTTAAAATTCTGAAATCAGAACGTTGGTCTTGCAGAAATAGCCGTTTGGCATTTTTAAAATTTAGCCATTTGACCCCTCAAATTTAATTTAACCCCAAACTTTATATAATTACACAATTTCCCATTTCTCAACTATAAATACCCCCTCATTCTTTCATTTTAATTCACCAATTCATCAATCTCTCTCAATCTCTCTCAAGCTCTCTTTCAATCTTTCTAGTGCAAGTGCTTAATTTTTGTTGCAAATTCGTGAAACATTGTGAAGTTGTTGAATTGAAGTTTTCAAGTGTTCAATTACAACGATTTTCAATTTTTAAGAAGTTGTTCGTCAATCCGGTAAACTCGTTTCAACTCTTACGTGCTAAGAATATTTGTTGTTTGTTGTTATTTTGCTTAATTATAATTAGTATGGTATTTTCATTGAAAAAATATTCGGAAAAGGTACATCTAAATCCGGTGAAAGTAGTCGCCAAAATCCTACCCCTCCCCCGGCTCCCCGCCTTAGAAAAGATAAACAAGTTCAAACTAGTAGCCAACCTAGAAATACTAATGAAAACTTAGGAATACTTGATAGTGATCACCCGTGTTTTCAATTTAGCGATGTTAATTTTCTACATGATATAGCAGTCGGTGATAGAATAGATGATGATATTATGAATTTGCTTTATCCTAATGCACCAATATCAGAGGGAAATGATGGTGATAATGATGACGAAACCCAACCTCCGGTAGACTTAGATGATACACCTACTAGTCCTGCTCCTAATGACCCAGAACACCCACCCGTACAAACTCCCACTTTTAGTAGACAACCTCGGAAACGTTCAGAAACTTCATTAGTTTGGCATTTTTTGATTCAAATAAGAGATAAAGATAAGGCTAAATGTAAAACTTGTGGTAAAGAACTTGTTCATAGGTATAAGGGTGATCGTAGCGGAACAGGTAGTTTAGTTAAACATATACTAATACATCCTAGCGATAAGGCTAGATATCTTCAAATGAAAGCGGAACAAGAGGGGAGGTCAAGTCCTGATACTACAATTAACCAAAGTACTGGTTCTAACATGGTTCAACCAGGAGTAAACACAGTCACCGGAGGTATATTGTACTACGATCCTAATAAGGATCGTGAAGAATTAGCTAAAATGATTACTGTTATGTGTTTACCTTATTCTTTTGCTTCTAATCCTGCTTGGATTCAATATATTAGACGTGTATTTAATCCTACATATAAAGGTTGGCCTCGCGCCACAGTTAAGGCCGACATTTATAAATATAAGCATGAATATGAACAGTACTTGCGCTATTTATTTACTCATATAAGTAACCGTATGTCTATTACAACTGATATTGGTAGAAGTAGAAATGACTGTGATTATCTAATTGTGACCAGTCATTGGATAGACGAAGACTGGGCCATGCAAAAACGCATTATAGCATATAGAATAATTAATTCACGGCACACAGGTAAGTTTATTGCTAGCACTGTTTCTGATGTTTGTAGATATTTTTATTTTAGTGATAAAATTATGTCAATTTCCATGGATAACGCTAGTAGCAACACAACTGCAATAGGTATTTTAACTAGAAAACTTAATCCTGCTTTTACAAATATTTTCCATGTTAGATGTATATGCCATATTTATCATTTAATTATTGGAGATGGTATGAGAATTTTAAACATAGAAATTGAAAAAGTTAAATTCGATCTTAATTGGCTTTTTTATTCAAACCGTAGAAGTAGACTTAGAGAATATTATAAAAAATGTGACGAAAGTGGCCTTAGAGAAAGAAAGGTTCCTAAACCTTGCCCGACTAGGTGGAACTACATGTATGAAAGCTTAGTAGTGGCGTACGAATATAGAAACCCAATAACCGCTACTTATAATTCTAGGGATTGTGAGGATGAAGATAATGATATGCTAACTAATCAAGATTGGAATAACGTTAAGATTCTTTTAGATTTTTTAGAACATTTTAGTGTGGCTACAACTGCTTTATCTGGCCAATATTATCCTACAATTTCAAACTGTTTAGTATATATTGCCGCACTTGCTAATTTATTTGCTGATTTTAACGATGGAGGGGAAATTTATGAACATGCAATATTTGAAATGAAAAAGAAATTTAAAAAATATTTTTTTCCAATCCCTCCTATTTTTGGTTTGGCTGCTATGTTAAACCCTACTATGAAAGCAGGAGGTCCTAACTTTTGGTATAATAGTATTTATCAATCTTTAGATCTTTCACCAGAAGAAATGGCTACACTATCTGATGCGAAAGCATCAATTACAGTGAATGCTCAAACTGTTTATAATGCTTATAAACAGGCCTTAGAGCATGCTAGGCCTAATATTCCAACTCCTACTTCGTCCACGTCACAATCGTCTAAAAGAGTTGCTGGCTTAACAGCTCTTAAATCGTGGACGGAGTTCAGGGGTACTCAAGGTGAGAATTTAGATGATATTTCCCATCTAAACGAACTTCAAGTTTATTTGTCGCAGGGGCTAGAGAATGATAATCCAAACGGATCTTTCAACCTTTTGGATTGGTGGAAGACAAGGGAAAAGCATTTTCCCGTTCTTGCAAGGATGGCTCGGGATGTTCTGTCCATTCAAGCGTCAACTGTTGCATCGGAGAGTGTATTTAGTCAAGCCAGACTACAAATAGGAGATCATAGAGCGTCGATGCGGGACAGCTTGGAAAAATCAGTGCTCTTCCGAGATTGGATCCGCTCTGAAAGAAGGAACTTTGGGCTAGCTGAATCTCAACCCGAAATAGATGAGTGCTATGAAGAAATGCTAGCAGAACTTGCTCAAGAATCATCTTCACCTGGAAGTGGTGATGAACAAGCTTCATTTCCACCACCGCCAACACAACCATCTCCAAACCTTGAAGGTTTTATGAGATTTGTTAGAAATAATACATAAATTATGATGTAACTTGTACATTGGCATGTCTTCTTTTAGTTTTTTTTCCTTTTAATGGTGGTATTAGTACCATGTTGTGCTCATTCCATTGGGGGAAGGAAGACTAAGAAAGATATGCCATTTTGGTCAATAAATATGCTTTTTATCATATACTTGAATATATTTGTCTCAATATTTCTTTGTCTTTACTTCTATATCAATCCTTGAATATAAAATATTTATATAACATATAATATATAACATACAACACATGATACTATTTATACTAACTACTACACAATATACACTATTTATATACAATATATACTACTTCACTACAACATATACTACTTATATACAAAATATACACTACTTATTTCGAATATATACTAATTTCCAAGCACAATATATGCTATAGTAAGAACATAGTACACCATATAAAAATATATTCTACAATATACTAATCACTACTATACAAGATATTAATTTAAAAAAAAAAAATAAGGTCGGAACCGCCGGGAACCGCCTGGAACCGCCAGACCGGCGGTTCCAGAACCGCCAGAACCGGAACCGCCAGAACCGGGAACCGCCAGAACCGGAACCGCAGACCCAAATAGGCCCAGAACCGGAACCGGATACAGCCTTATTTTTGCATGTGTATGCGTCCGTCGTTTGTGTATTGGAAGAATAATTTGTATGTTATCTAAGGTTTACATTAACATACACAGTTTGGTTAATTTAACTAATAACCCATCTAAAATGCGACTAGTAATTTCGTCAGAAAGCATATTAATAAGATTCGCCTAACTACATCACAATGGACTCTGTAGTTTTGAAGTCACTCTGTGAAACTGCAAGATTATATAAGCAGCTGCATGTACAGGTCAAAATCAAATTAGAAAAATTTAATACGTGGAGACGATCGTCATGAGTAACCTGCAAATCAATATGAACAGTATGGTCGAAGTCGATCGGTGCTCAACAAAATAAGCCGTTGAGTGGTTCATTGGGATCGAGGTCGAACAGCATGGACAGAAATAACGTCTAGTATAACTTTGGAACATTCAAAGGAAATATTCTATTGAATATTTTGTTTATACCTTTTAGGGTTCTTTGGGAATATCTCATATAAATAATAGGAGAAATAAAGCAAAAGACATATAATATTCTATATGATAAGAACATTTTTGGAAAGGAAGCATTCTAGAGAAATACAAAAAATAACTTTTTGAGAAAATTTGTATCTTTTTAGAGGAATCCTTCAGCTCATTATTTAAATTCGACCTTACTACCTCCAAATAGCCATTCCTATCTAACTTTTCTGTGGTGGAGCCATGACTAGGTTTCCTTTTTATTTTTGCTGTAGTGATTTTCTAGTTATGATACTTTAAGAAAATCATGTACATATTAATATGCAAATAAAGTTCAGTACAGAATCAACTGCTTACAAAATAAATTGATCGCAAACCGCTCCACATCCCAAAATAATCTAAGATGGAGCAAAACTTCCCATCTACAAGCACATTTTTTACACACTTGTCATATTAATCTCTTTCGTAGTTTCTTTTGTTCAAATATAAATATTTTAACACCCCAAAAGCTAGTAATATCAGCAAGAGCAAGACGATAATTTCTTCATCTCACTGACCTCAAAATCAGAACCAGAAATAACATCAATTTTCAATCCTTTAAGCAACCCATTATTGGTTTCTTTGATGTGATTTCCATTGGCACCAGAACCTATCAACAAAGTCTTCCTCGACACCACGTTATATATTTCTTCTAGTAGTTTCAAGAATGCTGACTCTACATTGTGGCCGCTAAGAGCTGATGTCTCAGAAAAAAACAGCCCTTGCCTCTCTGCAAATTCGACTGCATCTTCAGTTGGAACGGCCCTCAAGTCGACTAGATCGGCTTTGTTACCGATCAAGGTGATCACAATGGAACTATCGGCATGAACCCTCAGTTCATCAACCCATCTAGCTACATTATCAAAGCTCTGTCTCTTTGTTATGTCGTAAACTAACATAGCTCCAAGTGCTCCTCTGTAGTATGCACTTGTCACTGCTCTGTACCTGTTCAATACAGCGGCCAATATACGTACATTATAGGCAGGGAAGTATGGGTGTAGCTACTGACTTAAGTTCGACAAGAAATAAATTTCTTGGTACTAAGTTTGCATTTATTGTGACAAGTAGTGGTTGTGGCCATACTTGACATCCGCCATTTAAAATCTCGAAATCTGCCACTGGTTTAATATACTGCCTGTTTAAGTATGGCTATCTATATCTTGCACTCTGATACACTGTTATTTAGAAGAATCCAAGATATAAGAAATACTCATCTTTAAGATTCAACTTAAAATTGATCTCATCGAATATAGTATAGTGCTACATAATATAGATTGTTTAAGATAATTCATTTGAGGGAGAAACTAGAATGAATTGATACAACCACATGACTGGGAAAGCAACCTGTGCAATGTTATGTGCGTGTGTTGAAATTGCTATCCTCGGCTTCATTAATGTAGTTGTTAGAGAGGGCAAAATGGCATGTGGTAGCTGAAGTAACGTTAAAACACGATACCTTAGTAGCGACAGAAACAAATAAGAGTTGGACCCTCATTAAATTGGATTGTGAAAGGTAGTAGGTTCAATCAACTTACTAACTCTACAAAAAATGTTGCTGAAGTTCTACTGTAATTAGCTTGACTAAACATAGCCATAATCTCTCAAATTTAACCCTATTAGGCAACAATATTGACTCAGTAATTGAGTTGAAAAATATGAGCAAAACAAACAAATCAGAAGTCATCATGAAACTAAGTGGAAGGGAAACTAAAACAGGCATTATGTGAAAATGAATGAACCAATTAATAAGCACAATTGTGAATTGAGAAGAAGAGAGAAGGAGGAAAAGACACAGAGAGACAAACCTTTCTTGGCCAGCAGTATCCCAGATCTGGGCTTTGATGATTTTGGACTGAATGGAGACAGTCCTAGTCTGAAACTCTACACCAATGGTAGATTTGGAATCAAAACAGAACTCATTCTTAGCAAACCTGGACAGCACCTGAGTTTTACCAACAGCAGAGTCCCCAATTAACACAACCTTAAACACATAGTCAATCTTAATATCCTCATGGACACCTTCATTCACACCTTTCATTTCTTGCTTCTGCTTCTGATCCTCAACTATAACGCCACTCATTTCTTGGTTCATGTTGCAAATCAACTGCTGCCTGCTTCTACACACAAAAATACCCAAGATTGGCTTTGCACCAAATAATCTGTTGGGAGTCAGAAAGAAGAAGAAAGAAGAGCTTATATTAACTCCCTTACTTTACTGGTCCGCAAAGGCTGATGCAGTTGTATATGGTGACACTGCACAGTAATCTGATATGACTCGTTTTGATTGTATAACTGAGTAAATGTGTGTGTGTATATGTCGGTCTGTGTCAAATGTGGTTTGCCATCTCATTCTCACATATTCATATATACTACTTTGTTTCTTAAGTGGGATAGTAGGGTCTTAATTTCAGGCGAAATGCCCGGGAAAAATATGACGCAATTAGCCTTTCAAGAAAGCAGCTTATGATTGTCGAGGTGTGCCTTATAATTACAACCAACTTTGATCCAATAATTAAAGTTTAACTAAAGCTAAAGTTATTTGGTTAGGTTTGTAACCCTACTTTTGACAACAATATGGGTCCCTTAGCCAAACTAAAATAATAATATCTCATGGAACTCGTTATTCTCAGGAAGTGCACAATACTATTGTTAGTATCTGTATTCGAAAATATAATTTCTGCGTGATGTTCCAAATGTTAATTTCACACAAGAGGAGGTAATTTGTGTGGTAGTCGATTATCGCACTAAAAGAACCTGGTTCTTCGAAATGTACTAACTATTACTGTTTGCGGAATTAAGAGTGCATAAAATAAAGAATACAAAAAATTTTACGTGGAAAACACCTAGCTCAAAAGGTGAAAAACCACGACCTACTACTAAGTAGGATTTTCCCAATCATCCACTAAACTCAATGAGCCAAAACAACATTTACAAAATTCTTTGTAAACCTAAGGATTAACTCTAATCCCAGTGTAGCACCCAGCGTCAACTGTTGTGACACTTTCAAGTTAACTCTAACTTGAATACTCAACTTACCTAATACAATTTGCTTCTATGAAAGCTGAAAGGTACCATATTAAATCACCTATTAAAAGTAAACTAGAATAAGAAAAACACAATGGAACTGGTTCTTCAATCTTGTTCAAGTAGCTGTAGGCATGCACACTTGATCTCACGTAAATTGCTTGCAAAATAGTCTTGCTCTTTTGCTCTCAATTTAACTCTGACTTCTTTGTGTTTGTGCATACATGTACAAGAGAACATTATTACTTTTATAGAGTTAGTAATCAGAGTTTGACAAAAACTCGATATGTTGATCCTTCATCAAGTTCGAGTCCTAGAACAATTCAAACTCTAATTCCTTATCCTTGATTCGGATATAGTTCTCTTCATATAAGGATACATCTTCTTCTTATCTCCTATGCAATCTTTTCGATCAGTTTAGAAGATATTGCTGCTCGATCCTAAAGGCTTATCTTCTTCACGTGCATCTCATGTGCATAGGCTGTAACCACTGCGTCTCCTAAGATAGACATGGTCCTTCACTTAGTTCATTTGTCATTCTTCGAAACTTCAACTGAACTTAGGCCAATAAATTCCTCCTTTTGATGATGACAAACTTTGTGCTTTTACTGATCAGAGAACCTGTGGAACTTAGCGTACTTTTCACAGTGTCACACTGTAAATTAACTTATCATTAAGGACCAGGTTTAATCAGGTTATAGATATCACTTTATTTCAGAATACAAAAACTAAGGCACAACATCTCTTCCCCCTTTTGGCATCATCAAAAAGTTGCATATTATATGAATCCCATATATTAATTAGTACTCATGGCCGCTGGGGAAACTGCAAGTGAAAACATGATTCAGTTAACCAACAATCAACTATACAAATAATTTAACTATTAAGATCAGAAGTTTCACAGAACAAGAGAAACAAAGCTCATTTTCATTGATTAGAAGATGTTTCTACAATACAGACCATTAAAAAAAACATCCAACCATGAGCAAAAGCATAACAAAAAATATCGAATCTGGGTCACTGAAGGGTAGTTTAAACTGGCTTTAGGGGTTGGAGGTACGAGAAGGTTGGGTTTGGAGAAGGTTGGACATATTCTAAAACATTCCATCACTCTTCTCCTTTTCCTTTGCTAGCTCAGCTCTAAGTCCATCTCGTTCAGTGAGATGAACCTAGTTCAACTGCGTTGGCATTCACTGGATAGTTGCAGGCTATAAGAGTCAATAGGAACCCATAAGGTGTGGCATGAGCTTTAGAGCCGTTGATGACTCTATCATGTAGTTTCACAACGAATGCAGGCTAGTTAATCTGCTTTCTTCTCACAAGACAATCAAGAAGAACCAGGTCCATGTAGTTGGATGTGTACCTTCTCTCCTGTCTAGGCAGCAAACATTTTTTACAAACTCAAAAAGCACCTTGTGCTCAGCCCTCATCTCACTTTTCTGAACAAATCGAGCTTCAGGAGTTGCAGAATCACAAAATTTTTTGGTGATTTGGAGTACATTAGGAAGATAGTCCAGGCAAGGCCACCTTTGCCTTGTATAATCACCATATCCTGCACAGGGAATGTCTAGAATCTCACCCAATTTAGGAGCATCAAGTTATACCTTGACTCTTCTCACCAGACTGGTAACAACCCCATTCACCACTGTGGCATTTGCCATAAATTCGATCAACTCATTTCTTGCCAGTTTGCCATCTAGTTGAAGAACCATGTTCTTCCATCCTTGTGCATTCAGGGAATCAATCAATCCTTTCATGCCTGGCTCCTCCAGGTCTTTGAAAATTCTTCCTTTCAAGATCTTTCTCCTGCCAAAGATGACAAATCTATCCTATTCCTTTTCAGATTCCTCCTCTTTTTCTTCTCCACTCCATTCTTCTTCTTCTTCAATAATCTTCTTTTGTTTTCTTTTCCCAGTAGACCTAGTTCTTTTAGTCAACGAGGACTCAACAGATATGGGTACAGAGGAAGTCTTTTTTGTCGAAGTCTTGGAACCTTTTGGTTTAGGTGATGGTACTTTTTCAGTTGTTTATCTTTCTTGATGGACCAGGTTCATATCCTCTTCTTCTTCCTTTCCTACCTCGATACTCTCCACAACTTTCTCCTTCCCCTTTTCTCTCTTTTTCCTCCTACTTTCTTTTAGTGCTTTCTGCAATTGTTCCTCACTTTGTTTAACCCTACCTCTAGTTGCTCTTGAGGGGAAAGTAGACTTAGGGGATGATATTTTGGTTTTCTTAGTTGGCTTGGAAGAAATTGGAGCTTTTAAGGAAGAAGCCTTGCGCTTCTTTAGATCATAATTCATCTGGTGAAGAAACCCTAGCTGACCTCCTGAAGAAAATTGGAGCTTTTAAGGAAGAAGCCTTGCGCTTCTTTAGATCATAACTGGCCCCAATTTTCTTCAGGAGGTCAACTAGGGTTTCCTCACCAGATGAACCACTTTTACCTTGTTGCTTACAAAGGTGAAACCTTCAGCAGCATCCCCGGAGCTATTTCTCCCTGACTTATTTCCACTCTCCTCAACATTTCCACAAAACGCAAGAATTTCGTCTTTCTTTTTCCTTTTTATTTGATTAGATTCATCTCATTTCACATCTTTCAACGGACCCACTAACATAAACTTATTTTATTCTTTCTCGAGTGCATCAGGGGAACCATGGCATGTATTCACTTTTCTAGGGTTTTCTTGATTTTTGTCTGTGTCAGAAGACCCCCGTTCTTCTCCAAAACTTGCAGAAACAAAGGTGTTAGACTCAGAACTTGAGTAAGATGATTCCTTTTTGGAGTGCTCCCCCTTTTGGTTGGCTCTCAATTTTTCGTTTAAACCCGTTCTTAGAGCACCAGTGACTACTGTTTTTCTTGCCAACATCTTTTTCCGGCAGAATTTGGGTTTAGGGTTGTCGCTAGGGGGTGCAGACGAAGACATATTGGTAGATTCTGGTAAGAGTATCCCTGGATTTTCTTGAGGGTCAGACATGGTGAAGGATTTATGAAGATTTTGGGAATTTTTGGTGATTTTAGAGAAGAAGGATGATCAGCGCTTAATGGTGGTTATGGAACAAATTAGGAGTGTGTAGAGTGTTTTTAATAGGAGTATGATTAGTAACGGCATCCTTTTGCAGTGGTCAATATGATTAGTAACGGCAGCCTTTTGCAGTGGTCAATCAGGAGTCTAAACCTATTAAGACTCTAGTCTTTAATTTGCACTAGTTTTTAGGGAAAAAGTCCCGTTACTCTTTAGAATTCTAGGAGAAAAAAAATTGTCCAATGCTTAGCGGTTATATTTTTTGGGAGTTTGGTTAGAATAGGACTTCTGTTCAAAAATGAAATATTTAATTTTCTAACTGTGCAAAATATAGAAACATACCTGACTTTTTCTTATGAGCATAGACTTGATGAACCAGATTCTTCAAGTAGAACTTCTTTTTAGTATGCCTGATGTATCAGAATAGAAAAACTTTGAAAGAGATCAATGAATTAAAAGAAACATGTCACAGGAATATAGTAATTAGAGTATGAGACTGAGTAAGATTTAGTCTAGATGTTCACATAAAGTCAGAACTTCTAACCAAACAAAATAAAAATTCCTTTTTTTTCATTGCATTCTGAACTGGACCTGATTAGGTGATCTTAATCGTCCCTAATTCTAACTTGTTCCTTACAAATTTTTCTTTACTTAGTGCTTTAGTGAAGATGTCAGCTATTTGTTTGTCAATAGCACAAAATTCTATGGAGATTAACCCTTTCTCATAGTTATCTCTCAAGAAGTAGTGTCTAACATCTATGTGCTTTGTCCTTTTATGATGAACAGGGTTATTTGTCATACTTATAGCACTAGTGTTATCACAAAATATTGGAATACATACAAATTCAATTCCAAAGTCTACCAGCTATTTTTATCCATAGCAATTGAGCACAACAAGAAGCAACAGCAACATACTCAGCTTCAGCAGTAGATAGGGCAACTGAGTTTTGCTTTTTGGTAGCCCATGACACTAGACATGACCCCAGGAAATGTGTCATACCTGAAGTACTCTTCTTGTCCACCAAGTAACCTGCATAATCAGCATCAGCATATCCTACTAGATCAAAGTTACTACCTTTAGGATACCAATGACACAAATCAGTGGTGCCTTCCTTTTTGACAACTGTCAAATGTGACTCCTTTTGATTGCCCTGGAAACGAGCACAAAGCCCTACACTAAAAATAATGTCAGGTATGCTAGTAGTAAAATACAAGAATGAACCGACCATACCCCTATACAACTTTTGATCAACTGATGAGCTAGGTTCATCAATATCTAATTTAGTGGCAGTTGCAATAGGTGTATCTATTTCTTTAGCGTCCTCAATTTTAAACCTTTTTATTAGTTCTCTTGTATATTTCTGCTGATGGATAATTGTCCCATGTGGGCTTTGTTTGATCTGCAAGCCTACGAAGAAATTTAGTTCACCCATCATACTCATTTCAAACTCACTCCCCATTAGTTTTGCAAAGTCCTTACTCAGCTTATCAATAGTAGCCCAAAATATTATGTCATCAACATATATTTGTACAACAAGGAGGTCTTTACCTTTTTCCCTTAGGAACAAAGTGTTGTCAATTTTACCTCTTTTGTACCCATGCTCCAGTAAGAATTTTGATAGTCGCTCATACCACGCTCTTGGGGCCTATTTGAGCCCATATAGAGCCTTGTCCAGCTTGTAGACATGCTCAGGACATTCCTTGCATTCAAATCCTGGAGGTTGTTTTACAAACACTTCTTCCTTGAGGTAGCTATTTAAGAAGGCACTTTTGACATCCATCTGATGGAGAATGAATTCCGTATGTGCTGCAAAGGCAATGAGGAGTCTCATTGCTTCTAGTCTTGCAACTGGAGCAAAGGTCTCATTATAGTCAATGCCTTCCTCTTAGTTGTAGCCTTGAACCACCAACCTTTCCTTGTTTCTTGTGACAGTTCCATCCTCATCAAGTTTGTTCGTGAAGACACATTTGGTACCAATGACTGATTTGTCCTTGGGTCTTGGAACTAGATGCTAGACCTGACTTCTTTCAAATTGATTGAGTTCCTCCTTCATAGCATTGACCCAATCTGCATCCTGCAAAGCCTCAGCAATATTTTTAGGTTCAATAAGAGATAGAAAAGCATAAAATGCACAAAGATTCTTTAGTTGTTATATGGTTTTGAATCCAAATGTTGGATTAGTGAGAATTTTCTTAATGGGATGAGAACTTTGATACTTGTGAGGTTTCACGACCAACTTGTTTCTGCTGAATGTTTCAGCTATTTGCTGAGAACCAGGTTCATGAAGAGGTTTCCTCAAGGGGTTTATTTCAATTCTTCTTTGATTTCTTCACCCTATCAGGTCGCCTTGTAAGGAATAACCTGTTCCATCACCTGTTCCTTCTGTAGATGCTGCTTTGACTTGAGTTGATGCTTCACCCAAGTCTTTGACCAGTCCAATCATTTCATCTTCATGTTCCTGTCCTTCAGAAAAAATGTTAGTTTAATCAAACACAACATGCACACTTTCTTCAACACACAAAGTTTTTTTATTAAACACTTTATATGCTTTTCTATGTGAAGAATATCCCAAGAATACTCCCTCATCACTTCTGGGATCAAACTTACCTAGGGAATCTTTTCCATTATTGTGCACATAACACTTGCAACCAAATTCCGTAAGATGGGATATGTTTAGTTTTCTCCCTTTAAGTAACTCATAGGGAGTCTTTTCAACAAGAGGTCTAGTCATGCATCTATTTATTATGTAACATGCAGTGTTTTACAGCCTCTACTCAGAAGCTGTGGGGTAATTTATTAGAGAAAAGCATGGTCCTTGCCATATCCTCAAGGGTCTTGTTCTTTCTTTCAACTACTCCATTTTGCTAAGGAGTCCTAGGGGCAGATAAATTGTGATCTATACCATTTTCATCACAATACTCAGCAAATTTTACATTTTCTAATTCAGTTCCATGATCAGACCTAATAGATGCAAGTTGATTTCCTAATTATTTCTGAGTTTTTCTAACAAAAGCAGTAAACATTTCAAATGCCTCATCTTTAGATGTCAGAAATAGTACCCAGGTAAATCTAGAGTAATCATCAACAAGCACTAACACATATTTCTTTCCTACACTGCTCATGGTTCTCATTGGACCACAGAGATCTATATGAACCAGTTCCAACATCTTGGACGTACTTACCATTTCCTTGGATTTGAAGGATGTCCTTACATGTTTCCCCCTTGTACATATCTCACAAACTTTGTCTTCCTTGAACTTGATATTAGGTAATCCTATTACCAAGTCCTTGGAGACTAATTTGTTTAGCTGATTTACACTGGCATGGCCAAGTCTTTTGTGCCACAGGAGGGGATCATTGTCTAACACACTTAAACAATTGAGTTCTATTTTTGAAAGTGTTGACAAATCTACAATGTAAATACTGTTAACTCTTTTTCCCTGCAAAACAACCTTATCAGTGATAAGGTTAATCACAAAACAATTTGTAGAGGTAAAAGCCAAAAGGTTGCCTCTATTACACAATTGTGACACACTTATTAAGTGTATTTTAAACCATCTATTAGGTAGACATTCTATATGGAGTGAGAATCAGTCTTGCCTACCTTTCCAACCCCAATGATCTCACCTTTCTTTCCATTACCAAATGATACATTACCTCCTTTTAGGTCCTCAAGTGAAAGGAACTGGTCCTTTTCTCCAGTCATGTGTTTTGAGCAGCCACTATCCATATACCATATTTGGCTTCTCCCTCTCACTTGGACCTGCAAAGGAAATCAGGGGTTAGTCTTAGGAACCCAAACTAGTTTGGGTCCCTTTCTATAAGCAAAAGGATGAATTAAATTTCTTCTTGCCCATCCAGACAACTTATTTTTTTCTTTAACAAGAACTTTGTTCCTTTGACTGGCCATTTCCTTTGCATTACATTCATATTTGTAATGACCAGTCTTACCACATTGTGTGGAGATTTTGCTTTCATGAAGAGTGAGGTACTTACTTTTTGGATCCCATTTAGGAGTTTGGGTCTCATAGCCAAGTCCTTTTTTGTTACTGGTGTGATGCTCTTGCAACCAAGAGAGAGCATTTGAGGCTTTGTTCCACTTACAAGTTCTGTCTAGTTCATGTTTTACTCTTCCTAGATCTTCTTTTAAAACATTAATGAATTCATCTTTACTGTATAATTCATCTTTCATTTTTCCTAAACTTTCTTCTACAGTGAGATGTGTTTGATCAGCTATCTTCTTTCCTGTCCCTAATTTTAGTATCGGATTTTCAGACCTAAGTTCTAAGACACTGTTGTCAAGTTAAAGAACCTGGTTTTTCAACTCAACATTTATGTTATCACTTTCATTTGCCCTAGACTCTAGACTTTTAAATTTTTCTTTTAGAACCACACATTCCCTAGACAGAACTTCCTTCTCATTGTTGATTATTTCAGACTCATCAATGAAGTCCATTAATAGCGCAGCCAGTTTTTCTTTAGACAAGAATTTAATCTTGTCTTTGAGATGAAAGCTACTACCTCTTGCTCATCATCTGATTCTCCAATGGCCATTAATGCTTGCTCTTCCTCAGCTTCATCTTTTGAGTCTTCATCTGAAGTTTCTCCCAAGCAGCAACCATAGCCTTGGTTGAACCTTTGTTTCTCCTGGGTTGAACATATTCCTTCTTTCTGTTCCTTTGTTCAGCTCTTTCTTTCTTCCACTCAATTTCCTATTAAGGACAATTTTTTATCATGTGGTCAGTCTTGTCACACTCTTAGCATCCCTCATTTGCCTGTTTCTCTGGGGCTCTTGTTTTATTGAAGCTTGTACTTCTTGAAGAACCCTTTCCTCTCATTAGATATCTTTTGAAATCCCTAGTGATCATAGCCATTTCATCATCTTCCAATTCTGCACCTTCAACAATTCTAAGAGCCAAACTTCTCTCCCTTTTGGGGGTATCCACCTTCATGGTTTGTCTCCTCATTTCATAGGCAGTTAAATTTCCAATTAGTTCATCCAGTTTGAGGGTAACAACGTTCTTGGATTCCTGAATGGCAGTGATTTTGCTTTCCCATGTGACTGGCAGAACTCTTGTCAGAATCTTCTCAACCTTGTCTTCTTCAAGGATAGTTCTTCCAAGAGATTCCAGTTCATTTGTCAGAGTGGTGAATCTAGTGTACATCTCCTGAATAGTTTCTCATTCCTTCATAGTAAAATTCTCATATTGAGAATACAGAAGTGTTCCTCTTGATCTTTTCACTTGAGGTGTTTCTTCATGAGCCACTTGTAGGGTGTCCCATATTTCTTTGGCAGTTGTGTAGCCTTGGATCCTACTGTACTCGTCTAGTCCTAGACCACATACAAGCCACTTTTGGCCTTAGCATTTTTCTCCCATATTTTCAAGTCTTCAGCAGTACAGTCAGCCATTGTCTTTGGCACTTACACTCCTTCAACATTCTTCTTAGTGGTTGCTAGAGGATCATCAATGATTATGTCCCAAAGTTCATAATATTCCCCTATAATGTGATCTTTCATTCTGTTCTTCCACCAAGAATAGTATTGGCCATTGAAAAGTGGAGGCCTAGACGTGGATTGTCCTTCCCAGTTTCCAGGTGGTGCACTCTTCGTTGATCTTCTCCTAATGTGTTAGCCTCTTCAAGGATAACCAGCTCTGATACCAATTGATGTTCCAAATGTTAATTCCACACAAGAGGGGGATGATTCTAGATGTACTAACTATGACTGTTTGTGGAATTAAGAGTGCATAAAATAAATAACACGGAAGTTTTTACGTGAAAACACCTGGCTCAAAAGGTGAAAAATCACGACCTACTACTCAGTAGGATTTTTCCAAACATCCACTAAACTCAATGAGCCAAAACAACATTTATAAAATTCTATGTAAACCTAATGATTAACTCTAATCCCAGCGTAGCGCCCAGTCTCAACTGTTCCGACACTTTCAAGTTAACTCTTACTTGAATACTCAACTTACCTAATACAATTTGCTTCTATGAAAGCTGAATGGTACAATATTAAATCACCTACTACAATTGAACTAGAATAAGAAAAACACAATGGAACTGGTTCTTCAATCTTGTTCAAGTAGCTGCAGGCGTGCACACTTGATCTCACATAAATTGCTTGCAAAACAGTTTTGCTCTTTTGCTCTCAATTTAACTCTAACTTCTTTGTGTTTGTGCATACACGTACAAGAGAACAGTATTACTTTTATAGAGTTAGTAATCAGAGTTTGACAAAAACTCGAATTGTTGATCCTTCATCAAGTTCGAGTCCTAGAACAATTCAAACTCCAATTTATTATCCTTGATTCGGATATAGTCTTCATATAAGGAGATCTCTTCTCCTTATCTCATATGTAATCTTTTCGATCAGTTCAGAAGATATTGCTGCTCGATTCCAAAGGCTTATCTTCTTCATGTGCTTAGGATGTAACCACTGTGTCTCCTAAGATGGACATGGTCCTTCACTGAGTTCATATGTCATTCTTCAAAACTTCAACTGAACTTGGGCCAACATTGCGAAATAAAACGAAATCAGAAACAAAAGACAGAAATAAAATTAGATGAATAACGTTTTGAGCCCAACAAAAAATTGTGTTTCCTTAAAGAATTTAATCCCCTCACTATTGCCCAAGGTTGTTGGATTAATTCCTCCCAGAATTGAACGGAACAACTATTTGGTAATACAGGCAATAAAAATGACAGAACTTTGTCGAACTCAATAATCGGCAAACCACACCGGTGCTTATGTTTTTGCTTTTGAAAAACAATGCAGAAATACATAAAAGAGAGGGGAGAATATACAAATTTTAATAAGTAAGACCAAACCTCTGAATTTATAGCTAAACAAACTGGGTTGAATAGGTGCAAAAGTACATGTTCACATGAGGTATTGTTTCGGCAGAAAACTTTTCTATTTGGTCGCGAATTTTAAATTTAAAAACGACAGATATGCATTAGGAAATTATCCGCAAAACAAAATTCGCGCGAAAATATAAGAAAAAAGAAAAATAAATAATGGAAAAAGAGAAATAAATTTGGTCCAAAAAGTTATCAATTGACTCGAAGTCATAACCGAGCGACGACGGCACAGAGCACCACTTCTTCTCAACTCTTTAAGAGCTAAAAGATGTGCTTCTCTATATAAGCACAAAGATTTCTTTTCTTTTTTCGACGAGGAATAAAGTGCATAAAATAAACAACTTCAAACTTTTCGTTTTCCTTTAAAAAATTTCCCTTCATTTTTCATTCATACCTCTTGTTATATAAAACCCAACAATTATTGCATCTATTTTTAGAAATATGAGAAAAGTAAAAAAAATAATAGTCCCTTATCTTTTAGGTGTCAGTCTAAGAGTCCCTTAAAAATATACGTGGCCAGTTTTAGATATATTTTTTTCACCAAATTGAGCACTTGTTGTTTTTGTTATATTTAAACCACATGGTCTAATTATGTTTAACGGAATTGTGAGCTTTTTAAGTCATGATGACATGACTGCTCCTTAATTCATTTTTCCCAATCTGTATATTAAGAAGAAAAACCTAACTTTAGGATTTCAACAACAAAAGGGTGCTGCTATTGAGAATGCTTAGGATACCTCATCACTAATTCATTTGCAATGGTAGAAAGAAGCGTATAGTGAGCTCAATTTGCTTTTAATAGGATTTTATTAAGGTACAAATCGTCGAATTGGGCAATGGATGGGAAAAAGTTCGCCTCTTAGTTTCTTTAGCCTAAATAGCTCATGTGCTTCAGTGCTTCTAATGAGCCAGTTCTTTCAAACATAACTAACTATAATGGGGACCAAATGTGCTCACTTTTGGTTGATATAAAGGGTTAAAAATGCTTAAGTCTACATTTGAAGGATTAGTTTAGAGTTTAGACCAACCCAAAACATAAGTAATATTATGATAAATATCACATTATGCTAAATGTCTACTCTTCTTCCATGATCTTCATCTTAAATGCTTAATGACATATTCAATGATATACTTTATATGTTCAATGACATGTTTTCTTTACATTTTATGCCTATATAAAGGTACTGTAATAGATAGGAAAATACTCACAATTGAAGAAGAAAATCTCTTCCTTCTCTCTATCTCTAGTTTTTATTCATGTTTTACTAAATTACTTTTGTTTCTTGTTTATGTTTTACTAAATTGCTTTTATTCTATAACACGTTATAAGCACGAGTCTCTAACCAATTGTATATATATTTACAAAAAATTTCTATCCAGAAAAAATGCAATTAGAAGCCATTTATATCATCTCATGGTTAGATGTAAAGAGAAACAAGATATGGTAAATAATGAAAGGTAAAAAGGTGTGATTATCTTATACTTGTCATTCCTTTAATATATCATATGCACACAACTTCGTACTACACATGTATTGTATAAGCACATATTATTATTACATCTTTTGTAGCACATGAATGGAATGAAATTTTCGAAGTTCTATATGTGAAATCATAGTAGTAGTTAATTGTTGATATGATGCATGTCATGGTAACTAAGGATATGTTATATAAGTTTCTTATGCATATTTGTGCGTTAAATATATTCAATCTGTCATGCCGCTTTTAATATTTTCTTTTACTTGGATGAATATTTTTTTCTTTTGGGTTTTTGCCCTTGCATTTAGTAAAAAGAAAAGGGAATAAAAAATATTGTATGTACTGATTAGAAGCATAAATCATCTTAAAAAAAACAAGTAATATTTCACATTTTTATCTAGGTTGATTAATTACTTCTTTGAAATTTGAAAAACAAACCAGCTATTGAGAAAGTATACCTCATAATTAATGACTGTATCATTTGGAAGCAAACAGTAATTAGTATGACTACTAGAAAAGGTATTTTCGAGTATCCATGATCTACTTGATGCTTACTATTGACTTACCATTTTCAAATATTTTATATGAATGATGCATAAGCTACAACTCGTAAGTTGTTATCTATAATATCACTTTTCAGGAAATATAAATGTTGAATTTATATATTAGTACTATATATGTGTCGTTACCTATATGTTATACTTTTGATATATTTATTCACTAATTGCTTGGTTGAAACCACTAGAGTCGTTCCGGCACTTTGAGTTGTTACCAATAGTAGTGTAAACAACATTTTCCTTCCCCGCGAGTATAACATGATGAGCCCAAGTGTCCACGGGCTAGTGAGACTATTACACTAAAGATTGATGGACTTACAAATTTGCTGACTGATTCAAGGAGTTAAGACTGGCGGTTCGGTGAGTGGAGAAAAGTCATGACGTTAAATCAAATCCAATAGGTAGAGTATACTGTGAAAACAATAATATTTTTTAGAGATGCTTATTAAATATTAGGACAATGATTTTATGATCCATTTAAAGTCTAATAGAATTTAGAAGAAATTTTTTGACTACAAATAGTTGTATTTCATATAGATGCTACAAATAATTGATAAAGATTTACAATAATTTGAGATTTGTACATTTATTTAAGAAAATAAATTTGATTTACTAAGTTGCAAATAGCTGTGTACAACTTTCTTGGCATGTGATTGAAATTAAGGCTTGACAATGAATCTCAATATGTTTAGCCTATTTTGCCATTGATTGTGGGTAAGATATCATGATCAAGTGTTGATGCTCCATAATGATAAGAGTTTGGTTTGAGTCCCAATTTATTATAGCACAATATGCCTTTATATACATAAGACATTGGGTTTGAGTCCCACTATAATACCATATTGATGATATAATGATGACTAAAGAAAAATAATATATTTTTCATGAAAAGTCATAAATATTTTCCCACTTGATTTTCTCCATTCTTGAAGTGAATATGATATGCATAATAAGTCTAAATAGAGACAAGTGGTTGACGAACTAATATTTTTGTGATAAATAAAATAATAATAATAATAATAATAGTCATCATTGTGTTAATTATAAAAAGGGAGAACAATAATGGTTCTCAAAATATATCCTCGAAAAGGTGAGGATAATGTTTACCATCAAATTGGTATGAAAAAATAATAAAGCACGTCACTATGATTATACTCCATTCTTGGAAGAGAATGTAACTTGTGATAAACATTGAGAATGCATACTAATTTATGATTGTGAATGCGACAATATGTGATAAAAGTACTAAATAAAGACATGCAATAAATTATTGGATTAAAATCACACAACTCACCTCTAAGGGAGATTTGAGTGAAATAAAGATAATAAATATTATTGTGTAGTTACATGAATATATCATTCGTCGCTTACATGTGATATGCCAAAAATATTTTGCCATGCCTTATAAAAGTTATTAAAGGAAAATTAAAGCAAGACATTATTTTGCTTATGATGGTTTGACCATGATAATTATGATATAATTTTCTCCATAAAGAAGACATTCACCATATGGATAGTGTGATAATAGATCGTGTAGTATAAATTAAGAGCTTCAGAAGAGCTAATTATTACTACTCGAATGAAATTTTTCATAATACTCATATTTATAGTAAGTCTCAAAAAAACTTTGAGTTTCAAATATATTAGCCAAAGTGGTTGGCATATTGAGACAATAAATGAAATGAAGATTGAATATCTTTTATATTAGTATAATCATACGGGGTAAATATGAAAGGTTACCCGATTTATCTTCTATTTGTACTACACAAGTATAATCATGGTGATAGAATCACAAGCCATAAGTAAACTAGAGCTTTGCTGAAATAAATATTAGTTTGCATCAACGGTTCAATTATGATACGAAAAATTAATTGAGAATTACATTGGCATATATCGAAGAATAAAGATTCTTCAAGAATTTTCTTGTGCTGCTTATTCTCATGATATACCAGTTAAGGTTAGGATTGAATCCTTTGATTTCTGGAACGAATAAAAGGTGATAAATATATGGGCCAGTCACATGCCATGTGGACCGTTTACTATTAAATAATTTTAATAGATGCATCTATTATGTGGTCACATGTGCATTTGTTATCAGCTTGCAGTTTGGTTTTTGCATGATTGCTTGCTCAAATTATTAGAGTACAGTTCTAAAAATATAAATTATGATGATTTATCTTGATAATACTGGTTTAAATCCAAGTTGGTTTAGCAGAAATTGTATACTTCTAATTATAGCTAAATCATTGGTTATGAGAACAAAGCTCCCAAAAATAAAATTTGGTATGAAATGTATTATTTAATATACAGCAGCACTTGTACACATCTAGCCAACTTATGAAAATTTCTCCCTGTTACAATCGGTTCAGGGTCAGGAACCAAATAATTTCTATAAAAAATATTGATGTGATATATGATTTAATTATGCCGCCACAATGTACAGAGATGAGTTTCCAAAGAAGGTTAAAAATGTATTAGTGATCCCAACATTAGGGGGAGAAACGTACAACTGAGAAAGTGATACGTGAAATGAATTATTATGAATACATATAGATACTCGCATGAGAAAATATGAACTTGAAGTTCAAGTGATAATTAACGTAAAAATTATTGCCAGACGCATTTGCTGACCCAAAGCTAAATGTCATATTTTAGCTGCTAATGCTCCAAATAAAATAAAGTCCATGAAGGACAGAGTCTATGGCACACATAAAGTATATAGGACGATCAATTCCAAAGATTAAATTCCTTGAAGAAGGAGAGGGGCAAATAGTCAAAATGGTCATAATAAGGAGGCAAGTGCTCTAGATGAGCACCAGGACATAACACTTCATGAGATCTCATGTGAGAGGCTCAGGTACCTGAAAATAATGAGATAAAGAGATCTCAATAAATTATATCTTTATTGTATAATAATTGAACCGATAAAAAATCATCGTCAAACGATATTGTTAACATAATGTAGCGCTCAATATTATTAATATTGACGAGGGTCTTGGGCTCAAATCTGTCATGAAATTTGGACAGATAAATGATTGGTCAAATGAAAAATACGAAATGAAAATTAACTTCACTTGAAAAAAAATGTAAAGTTGGGCGGATAGTCCCAACACTTGTAAGTATAAAGCCAATAGAGGTATAAATGTGTTCTTGTGCAAAACGTTCAAGTCGATAGACATAAAGACGACTTGTGACACAAGAAAACTAGTAAATATCCTCACATTGATTATATGGAGACTTGTTCTCTTATGGTGGATATAATCAATTCAGGTTTTAATCTGACAATACATGAAAATTTGATATGCGTATAATTGAAATCATTGAACGATTTAAATTATTCTGAAGTATATTAATGTTTCCAAGAAATTTATTAAATAATGCTTCAAAAATCCTTATACGGATTGAAATAATCAGGGCGCATATGGTTTAATCGCATGTATGAGTACCGAAAGAAGGGTACAAGAACAATTCAATTTGTCCTTGTGTCTTCATAAAAGGATTTGGATTTGAATTTGTTATAATCTCTGTGTATATTTATGATGCAAATATCATTTGAACTCCCGGGAAGCTTCCTAAAGCAGTAGACTATTTAAAGAAAGAATTTAAAATAAAAGATCTTGGAAAGACAATTTTGTCTTGGTCTACAAATTGAGTATATGAAAGATGAAATTTTTGTCCATCAAGCAACATGCACTGAAAAAAATTTAAAGTGATTCTATATGGATAAAGCACATCCATTGAGTACCTCGAAGGTTGTGATATCACTCAATATAAATAAAGATCGATTCCGGCCTAACGAAAATAATGAATAGCTTCTTGATCATGAAGTACCATATCTTCGTACAATTGATGCACTAATGTACTTGCTAACATTACAAGGCGTGACATAAATTTTTTAGTTTGTGTCTTAATAAGATATAGCTCTGCTCCTACGAGGAGGCATTGGAATGAAATCAAACACATATTGCGATTATATAAAAGGGGCTACTGATATAGGTTTATTTTATGACAATGATTGCAATCCCGATCTTGTTAGTTATGCCGATGCTTGGTATTTATCTGACATACACAATGCTTGATCACAAACATTCTATGTGTTTACATGTGGAGGCACTACCATATCTTGGTGATCGACTAAGCAATCAATCGTGGCTACTTCATCTAATCATGCTGAGATAAATGTTATTCATGAAGAAAGTCGAGAAGTGAGGTCTATAATACATCTTATTCGAGACAAATATTATTTGAAGTTTTGCAAACTACCCATAATTTTGTATGAAGACATTATAGCATATATAGCCCAATTGAAGGGAGGATTCATAAAAAGGAGCTAGGACAAAGCACATTTCACCAAAGTTACTTTTCATACATGATCTTCAAAAGAACGATGATATTAATGTTCAACAGATTCGTTCAAGTGATAATATGGCTGATTTGTTCACCAAATCTCTACCAACGTCAACCTTCAAGAAACTAGTGTACAAGATTAGGATATGAATGATCAAGGATGTGAATTGATACTCTCATAAGGGGGAGTTAATACGTGTTTTACTCTTTTTTCCTTACAAGGTTTTGTCCCATTGGGTTTTCCTTGCAAGGTTTTTAACGAGGCAACCAAAAGGTGTATTTCTAAACATGTGTACTCTTTTTCCTTCATTAGAATTTTCCCCCCTAAAGTTTTTTCCTAATAAGATTTTAACGAGTCACATTATCTATGGACATCCAATATGGATTGTTATGATAGATATCACATTATAGTTATGTCTACTGATCTTCCATGAACTTTATCTCAAATGCTTAATGACATATTTTGTATATTCAATGACATATTCCATGACATATTTTCTTCACTTTTTATGCATATATAAAGACATTATAATAGATAGGAAAATACTCACATATGAAGAAGAAACTCTCTTACTTTTTTCTATCTCTATTTCTTATTCATATTTTATTAAATTGCTTTTGTTTCTTGTTCATATTTTACCAAACTACTTTTATTTTATAACAAGTAACGATTTTTACTATTTTTCGTCCAAGTTGCAACCCCTTATATTTATCAACCTTGCTTTCTGCCTCCCCTCTAATAGAAAAGGACATTGAAAGAAGAGAATAATTGAAGCAGGGCGTCCATAAGTGTGGTTAAACAATCAAATGGGTGCAAACTTTGGAGATTAAGATTGAAATTTCACTTTAAAAAATATTAGGTGAAATCTTTTCATTAATATAGACAGTTCGTTATTTTTATTGGTGAAAGGTGATAAATATCCCGTAAATTATCAACAAGGAATTTCGGGGGGGAGGGGAGGGGGGGTTCTTAATGTACTGTTTCAGGCAAATTCAAATTAACGACATAAATGTACCCTCATGCAGTCTGCTAACTCTCTGACACAATGCTATGCGCTGACGCTTTGGCGAAGGAAGTTAAGCAAGAAAAGTAAAAAACAATGGCCAAAGCCCTAATATTGGGTGTCTTTTTCCGAGGGCAGAGGCGTGGTTAGCTGCGAGTCCAGTACGTTGGAGTGCTGAACGTATCCGGAACGTAAGTTTCGATGACGAAAGCATAAGTTTCACAAATCTAAACCACATATATAGGTCCGGGAGTATTTTACGAGTGCTCAGCTCCGGAACAAGTGTTAACAGTCCCAATTTTATTTTTTAAAAAGAGTACAGTAACAAAGTATTATATGGTAACTGTAGATTTCCCCAATGAAGTAAAAAGTCATGATTGAGTGGTTAAAAGATAAAGTGGGAGAATCACATTTACTTCGAAATGGCCGCACCGACAGTATTATTGTCAATTTATTCTCCAAACCAAACACCATATAGAGTAAGTACTACATACTTACCTTTATGTAGGAAATGCCATTGTCAACTTTAGTAATAACGTTAATAAGATTGGACTTTCTTGTGTAGGCCTAAAAGATACCCTTAAAGGGGAAAAAGAAGAATTAGCTGGTGACATATAGATGTAATTTTGATATCTTCGAGTTGAATAATTACTACTTTCCAGCCGACCGCCAACAATCTCCAGCCGCTCGCAGCTCCTCATCGGGGCATCAGGACCGCTCCTCCATACATGCCCGAACCACCTCAGCCTCGCTTCTCGCATCTTCTCATCCACCGGGGCCACCCGTACCTTCTCTCGAATAACTTCATTCTTAATCTTATCTAGCCTGGTGTGCCCGCACATCCACCTAAGCATCCTCATCTCCGCAACCTTCATTCTCTGAACATGAGAGTTCTTCACGGGCCAGCACTCCGCCCCATACAACATCGCAGGTCTAACCACGGCTCTATAGAATTTCCCCTTGAGTTTGTGTAGAACTTTCTTGTCACACAGGACCCCTGATGCAAGCCTCCACTTTGACCACCCCGCTCCTATACGATGGGTGACGTCCCCGTCAATCTCTCCGTCCCCCTGAATCACAGACCCAAGATATCGGACACTGTCCCTCTCGGTGATGGCCTGAGAACCAATCATCACGTCCCTGCCTACCTCGCTCGGCTCGGCGCCAAACTTGCACTCCAGGTATTCTGTCTTAGATCTGCTTATTTTGAAACCTTTAGACTCGAGAGTCTGTGTCCATTCCTCTAACCTTTCAATAACACCGACCCTCGTCTCCTCTATCAATACTATATCATCAGCAAATAGCATACACCAAGGCACATCCCCTTGCATATGTCGGGTTAGAGCATCTATCACTAAGGCAAAGAAGAGGGGGCTCAGCATCGATCCTTGATGGAGCCCCATAACCACTGGAAAATGGTCTGATTCGCCACCCACCGTCCTAACCCTAGACTTAGCTCCATTGTACATGTCCTTGATTACTCTGATGTAGGCTTCCGGCACGCTCTTCGCCTCCAAGCACCTCCATAGCACCTCCCTTGGGACCTTGTCATACGCCTTCTCCAAGTCGATAAGCACCATGTGAAGGTCCTTCTTCTTATCCCTGACTTGCTCCGCCAGCCACCTGACAAGGTGGATAGCCTCTGTGGTAGAGCGGCCCGGCATGAAACCAAACTGGTTCCCAGATATAGATGTCACCTCCCTCCCCCGCGCCTCAATCGCCCTCTCCCAAACCTTCATCGTGTGACTTATTAGTTTGATACCCCTATAGTTGTTGCAGCACTGGATGTCCCCTTTGTTCTTGCACAAGGGCACCACTGTACTCTCTCCACTCATCTGGCATCCGTTTGGTCCTGAAGATCGCATTGAACAACCTAGAGAGCCACTCCCCTCCTGACTTACCCATGCACTTCCAGAACTCCACCGAGATCTCGTCAGGCCCGGTCGCTTGACCCCTACTCATCCTACGCAAAGCCCCCATGACCTCCTCTACCCTAATGCGCCTGCAGTACCCAAGGTCTCTATGTTGCTCTGAATGCCCCAACTCCCCTAGCTCTATGTTACGATCCCCCTACTTGTTAAGTAGGTCCCGAAAGTATGCCTGCCACCTCTGTTTGATTTGAGATTCCCCCATCAGAACTCTACCATCCTCACCCTTGATACACCTAACTTGGTCTAGATCACGTGCCCTCCTTTCCCTTGCTTTAGCTAACCGGAATAACTTCTTATCCCCGCCTCTCTCCCCTAGTTCCTCATACATGCGACCGAACGCCGCGTTTTTAGCTTCCGTGACTGCCATCTTTGCTTCTTTCCTCGCCTCCTTGTAGATCACCCTGTTCGCTCTCCGTTCTCCTCGCTTGTGCTCCCTGCCAACCTAGCGAACGCCGCCTTCTTCACCTCCACTTTTCCTTTGACTACATCGTTCCACCACCAATCACCCTGATGCCTGCCTGAATATCCCTTGGCTACCCCGAGCACGTCCCGTGCTACCCCCTAACCAAGTTCGCCGTCACTGTCCACATAGTGTCCGCTTCCCCAAAACTTCTCCAAGCTCCGCCCTCAACTAACCTCCTTTCCAACTCCTGTGCTTTCTCCTTAGTCAAAGCACCCCATCTAATCCGCAGTTGACCTCGAGCGCCCCTCCTCTTCCTCTTCACCCAGAGACCGACATCCATCACTAGGAGTCTATGAAGAGTTGAAAGAGACTCTCCCGGAATAACCTTGCAGTCCTTGCACATACCCCTATCGCTCCTTCTGATGAGGATGTAATCAATCTGAGTCCTCGCCGCCGAACTCTTGAAGGTGACCAAATGCTCCTCCCTCTTCTGGAATGTCGAGCTCGCAATCAGAAGCTCGGAAGCCCTAGTGAAATCAAGCAACGAAGTGCCTCCTCCGTTCCTGACTCCAAAGCCGAAGCCACCGTGCACCTCATCATAGCCACCAGCATCAGCCGCAATATGACCATTAAAGTCCCCTCCAATAACTAACTTCTCAGATTGGGGAATATTACCCACCAGATCATCCAAGTCCTCCCAAAAGCGCCTCTTAGTCTCCTCGTCTAAACCCGCTTGCGGCGCGTAAGCGCTGATGACGTTGAGGATGCAACCCCCAATAACCAGCTTAATAGACATTAACCTATCATTCACTCGCCTAACCTCGACCACGGACTCCCTTAGGTCCCTATCCACCAAGATGCCCACTCCATTCTTACCTCTCACGACCCCAGAATCCACAGCTTAAACCCATCTACATTCCTCGCCTTCGACCCTTTCCACCTAGTCTCCTGGACACACGCTATGTTAACCTCTTCTTCTGAAGAACCTTCGCCAACTCTATGGACTTACCCGTCAGAGTGCCTATGTTCCATGACCCAATCCTTAATCTATGGGCGTCCGTTACCCTCTTCCCACCCTTACCTCCCGCCCTACCCGCAGGACCACCCCCTGCTCCCCTACTCACTCCCGCTACCACCCCCACCCCCCGAGGACATGACCTTACGCTATCATCCCCTGCCGCGGCCACTATCCCTCCAACCGACTATAGGGTACAGTGGCGCACACACGCACTATAGCGAAATACGCAAAAAGGTGCAAACTAGATAACAACAGAATAGACCACACTCGAAATGCTAGCTAAAATACGTAAAAAGGTGCACAAAGTAAACAAGAGAGCGGGAGGTACCAACTCCCGGTGGAAAAACCTGAAAGTATGCTTTGATGCGCCCAAGTTTTCCTGAAGCTTAGTAGAACGTGTAGTTCTATTGCGTCCTGCCGCAAGTCTGAACGGGAGTCACCGTGAGTACTGTGGCTTACCGGAATTTCGCCGGTAAAATAGGCACCTGTCCAAGATAACAGAACACACCAATACACACCCACAAAAAAGCAGAGGAGAGAATAGAAAGAAAAGAGCAGGAGTTGCCGGAAAAATTTCCGGCGAAAAGCAAGAATTCCAGACCTCTAAATAATATTACCAAAATAATTTGACCGGCTGACAACGTCGAGAAATCTGCAAACCCTAGATTTGATAAAACCTCTTTGAACCAATGAATACTTCAGACTAATGTTTCTGAAGAGTTGTTTTGAGATAAATTTGGGGATTTTAGAATCGGATTTCAATAGAACAAAGCCGAGAGGCGAAAGCACAGATCTGAGTCAAGCGAGGTAGACAGAAGTTCCCAATGTGGTGAGTGTTACGGGGGTGATTTTGGCCACTTGTAATTCTGGCCGAGGTTCACCTCAGTACGGCAGTCAAGCCCCAACTTGACTCAGCCTTTCCAACACTTAGTTTAATTTAGGACAGTTTGGAACGTAGAATGAAAATAGGCAGCGGAAATAATAAGAGACACACGAGATTACAGGAATCCCTATTCCCAACTTGTATTAATAAAGTGAATACAAGAACACTAAAGCCAACCCTATGGCCAAGACAAAGAATTCCCCAATTCCCTGCCCAAAACAGACTTCCTCCCCTAAGGAAGTGACTTAGACTACTTTGAGTTTGCACAAATGCTATAGGCTAAGTTCTTGCCCCTTGGCTAATACATAGGCACATATTTATAGGCTACATTTCGGTTGACAAGCCCCAACCGATGGGTTATCATGCAGGAACATGCATAAAACGTGGGCACACTTCATGTTCCATGATCAGCATGTTTGTAGTAGTGGCAGCAACCGCCCAACTGCTTCCATGTGCACTGCATGTGCGCCTCGGCCAAGCTGATCCGCGCCTAAGGCTGGCATTGCGCCCAGCCTTAGCCTTTGACACTGCTCCCGCTCAATGTCATTGCTTCAGCTCGTTGCCACTGCCCTTGCCGCACACCAGTCCTCTGCCACAGTTGTCCGTCCTTGTCCAGTCACCTTGCCTGATCAAGTCCGCCACTAGCCGATGCCGAGTTTAACATCAAGTCACCAAGCCTTGATGCCTTTCCCTTTGTCAAGTCATTTGCCCACATTGCTTGTCATCGAATACTCTGCCTTGCCATGCCTTGTCCTGCTATGTCTTGCCCCTGCTTGACATAGCTTTGCCGCACAAGTGTGTTGTCCCGCCTTGTCTAAGTGAAATGCCCTTGAGTCCGTCCAAGGTGCATTTGTTAAGCCCCGCATAGTCCGTCATGCCGAGCTGCCCTTCATGATGATGCCCCAATTTTAAGGGTCGTGCAACAAGTCCATCTTGAAAAATACTTATCACAACCCACACCTGTCGAGGGCCAAAGTTAGGGGTCTAACAAACCACCCCCACCAGAAGAATTCGTCGCCCTCGACGAACTAGCTCCTATTTTATGCATCACCACCATAGGATTCACATATATTGTTGCTTGCTCCTGATCTTCTTCTTTTGTTTCTTCAGCAAACAACGCCGAAAGCTTTTCAATTCTGGGACAGTCCCTCGCCATGTGTGGTCCCTTGCAGATAAAACAGCCATCAAACTTGCTGCTTTGTCCCTTGTTTACAAAAGGTCCAGCCCCTTGCTTTTCCTTCTCAATGTCGTTGCCCTCAACAACATTTTCCTTGTCGTTTCCAGCTTTCCTCCACTCTCTTGCCTTGTCCTTGTTTTCGTTTCTGGACTTAGGATTAGTAGAGAAATCAGAGCCCTCTTGCCCCAACAGGAAATCTCCCAAAGCATCCGCAGCCGCAATGGCACTAGGAAGGTCTTTCACATTCTGCCTTCGGAGTTCCATCTGCGCCCACGACTGCAACCCGTAAAGGAAATTATGCAACTTGTCCTCCTCAGACATGTTGCTAATATCCAGCATCAAAGAACTGAATTCTTTGACATATTCCCTAACCGTTCCAGTTTGTTTCAACTTCTTCAAACGGTCTCTAGCAATCCAGCCCGCATTGCTAGGAAAGAATTGGTCCTTTAATTCTTTCTTTAACCTTTCCCAAGAGTCAATCTTCGGCCGCCCAGCACTTGCATCGTCTGCCACCCGCGTTCGCCACCACAGTTTTGCATCGTCAACCAAGTACATAGTTGTAATGGTGACCTTTTCTTCGTCACGAACTTAGGCAGCCTGAAAGTACTGCTCCATATCCCACAGGAAGTTTTCGAGTTGCTTGGCACTCCTTGCGCCACTGAACTCTTTAGGCTCCGGAATTCTGACCTTGGTATGATCTGCCCCACGCAGTGCTTCATCGTTGCCAACAGCACGACGAAGTAACCCACTTTCTGTCTTCAGATCTGTGCACTCCTGGCTCAGTCTGTTTAACTCGCCCTCGAGATAGGAAAGACGGGTCATGATAGTCAGAAACTTATCCCCATCAGTAGTTCCGACAAGTGCCTCCAATGCAGCAACTTTTTCCCTCAGTACTGCGTTGCCACCAGCCATCCTTCACAAAATTCAACCAATGAAATTTGTGACGTTGTCCTGAACCAACCGCGCTCTGATACCAATTGTTACAGGGGTGATTTTGGCCACTTGTAATTCTGGCCGAGGTTCACCTCAGTACGGAAGTCAAGCCGCAACTTGACTCAGCCTTTCCAACACTTAGTTTAATTTAGGACAATTTGGAACGTAGAATGAAAATAGGCAGCGGAAATAATAAGTGACACACGAGATTACAGGAATCCCTATTCCCAACTTGTATTAATAAAGTGAATACAAGAACACTAAAGCCAACCTTATGGCCAAGACAAAGAATTTCCCAATTCCCTGCCCAAAACGGACTTTCTCCCCTAAGGAAGTGACTTAGACTACTTTGTGTTTGCACAAATGCTATAGGCTAAGTTCTTGCCCTTTGGCTAATACATAGGCACATATTTATTGGCTACATTTCGGTTGACAAGCCCCAACCGATGGGTTATCGTGCTGGAACATGCATAAAACGTGGGCACACTTCATGGTCCATGATCAGCATGTTTGTAGTAGTGGCAGCAACCGCTCAACTGCTTCCATGTGCACTGCATGTGCGCCTCGGCCAAGCTGATCCGCGCCTAAGGCTGGCATTGCGCCCAGCCTTAGCCTTTGACACTGCTCCCGCTCAATGTCATTGCTTCAGCTCGTTGCCACTGCCCTTGCCGCACACCAGTCCTCTGCCACAGTTGTCCGTCCTTGTCCAGTCACCTTGCCTGATCAAGTCCGCCACTAGCCGATGCCGAGTTTAACATCAAGTCACCAAGCCTTGATGCCTTTCCCTTTGTCAAGTCATTTGCCCACATTGCTTGTCATTTAATACTCTGCCTTGCCATGCCTTGTCCTGCTATGTCTTGCCCCTGCTTGACATAGCTTTGCCGCACAAGTGTGTTGTCCCGCCTTGTCTAAGTGAAATGCCCTTGAGTCCGTCCAAGGTGCATTTGTTAAGCCCCGCATAGTCCGTCATGCCGAGCTGCCCTTCATGATGATGCCCCAATTTTAAGAGTCGTGCAACAAGTCCATCATGAAAAATATTTGTCACAACCCACACCTGCCGAGGGCCAAAGTTAGGGGTCTAACAGTGAGCTACACAACCATTTTGGGTTGTTATGTATCAATTGGTGATTTAGTGGCGGCCAAGAGGATGTTTGATGAAATTGTGGACAGAGGTTGGTTGCCTGATGCAACGACGTACACTATCTTGATGCATGGATTTGTTAAGCAAGGGAAGTTGATTGATGCAGTTAAGATAATGGATGAGATGGAGGAGAATGGTGTTGGGCCGAATGAATTGACGTATGGGGTGATGATCGAGGCATTTTGCAAGGAAAAGAAGTCTGGTGAAGCTGTTAATTTACTTAATGATATGCTAGATAAGAGGTACATACCAAGCTCAACACTTTGCTCTAAGGTGATTGATGTCTTGTGTGAAGAGGGAAAGATTGAGGAGGCGTGTGATTTGTGGAAAAAATTGTTGGTGAAGAATTGTACTCCAGATAATGCTATATCGACCACACTTATTCACTGGCTCTGTAAGAAGGGAAAGATTCTGGAAGCAAGGAAATTGTTTGACGAGTTTGAGAAGGGTTCAAGTCCTAGTGTTTTGACATATAACATGCTTATTGCAGGAATGTGTGAGAGAGGAGAGCTGCATGAAGCCGGGAGGTTGTGGGATGACATGGTGGACAAGGGTTGCATTCCCAATGCTTTTAGTTACAACATGTTTATTAATGGTTTTTGCAAAGCTGGAAATGCAAAGGAAGGAATTAGAGTTCTGGAAGAAATGCTTGAAAAAGAGTGTCTCCCAAACAAATCTACTTATTCCATCTTAATCAAGGGGCTTCTTGACTCTGAATGCGAGGCAGAAGTTTTAAGGGTGCTTCCACTGGCTGCTTCAGGTGATGTCGATCTTGAAACATGGGGAATCCTTGTGGCCAAGTTTGTTTCTGATCTTGCTTGAGAATGATACATAAAGGTTTGTTCTGACGCTTCATGCTCATCATCTGATTCTAATGTGGGAGAAAGAGATGTTGCTTGAGAATGATACATAAAGGCTTGTTCTGACTCTCTTCATGCTCATCATCTGATTCTAATGTGGGAGAAAGCATGGTTCACAAAAGTATTATTGTCTCATTAATGAGAGTATTGGTGATTGTCTCGGTGCCTGGTTCAGGATGGTACTAGCTCCCCTATGCAAACATTTTTGAAGTTCATGAGAACCTTGACATTGTTAACAACTACTTTGGAGTTTCCGGAAGAGGACTAGAAAATGAACATGCAAAGCATGGGATATGCTGCTTGATGACGACATAAAAAGAGTCTAAGAAGTAAGAAGTGATGTTTTTAACTTTTTATACAGCTCTAGACTTCTAGTATTATATTATTGTAAGATGGATTAGGTTATGATGATTATTATTGTAAATTATGTCATTGTCTTATTGTGAATTGATCCATATTCTGTGTAAAGGAAGAGATGCATACTTGGAGATTCAATCCCCTAATTCTTCACATAAATGTTCACAATACATCATCATGAAATGTCCACTTCCTTTCTTCACATATAAGTAGAAAGAGAAATATGACCATGACTTTGTGTTATGTTGTTAGTCATTTCTAGCACTACTACATAAGAAACTAACTCCTCTTGCACCTGGCCAATCACTTCACAGCAAAAATGTGAGATATCAATGGAAGAGAAAAAACAAAGCCTTGGAGAAACTTTGTCTACTTAGAGATATGATGCCTATTCCAAGTAAACTAGCAACTATTTATTTTGCGGCATCTCAAAGTTTTTTTTCAAAATTGTTCTGATAGGTGGCCTAAACATATGGGGGGGGGGGGGGGGGGGGGGGTTAACTCTTTTCCTTTTTGCCCATTTGTTTTCGTTTGATATAAAGTGTGCTCTACCTGTCCTTATTGGTAATTTGCTGAGAAAAAAAATGCTTTGCAGGCAATTGTCTAACTGGCTGTGATGCCCTGCATCTGCTTCAAACAAGTTGATAGCACTTTCCACGTTACCTAAACTTCTGGTTCTTACTGCTTCTTTTAGTTCTTTCTTATGAAAGACTACTTCTCGTGGCATCTAATATGTTTAGTATATGACATGTAACATCATCCTGGTCCCACTCCAATATATTTCAATTTGTGAGAGTTGGATAACTCCACCGAGTTCTTATATACCTAGTGAAGGATTCCTTGCATATACCTAAAAACATAGTTTCCTAATTTCTGTGGCAAAACTTGCCTTTTCTTCTCTTCTATGATGATCATATGCAATTCATGTGTGTGTTATGAAGGTTTGAACTCCAGAAATTATTTTTTCGTCAAATTGCATTTTTGCCCCTCAGTAATTGGTAAAGCCGTAACGGTTGAATTTGGTCCTTGTGATACCTAACTATGCACATTTAACCTTCAACTCCTTTAATGTTTGTTTTAGTCCTTCAGCAACGAACTCTCACAAATTTGACAAATCATCAACTTCTAAAATATAATATACACTATGTTATAACTACTTCCAAAGTTTGTGAATCCAAAGTATGGACCAAGAATTCTATTTTACCTTCATCTTCTATGGTCCTTGTTGCTATTTTTAGATATCATGTTTCATTTTTTGCAGTTTTATATTTTCATCTCAAATGTTAATGAGTTCAAAATTTCCAACTCTAATGCATTGTGCAGGTTTTCCTTTTAGCAAAAGTGATAAACAGCCTTTTAGTGGCAGCAATTAAAGCCTTTTGCCTAGCAGCCTTGGTTTCGCTGTATGCTTTTTTTTTATTGTACTTATATTTAGCACATCCACTTTTTGAGGATATTTGCTGAGATCACTTGAATCTTTTGTTTTTCTTGCAAATACTCACTACATGAGCAAATATTCACTGCATGTTCTTTCTGTGATTACTCTCTGTGCTTTTCTGTTTGGTTTGGTTTTTATGGTTATACATTAGATGAATTTGCCTTACTGACGTCAAAGGAAGTCATCGTCTAAAATTGTTGGGAAGTCCATAATCTTAGATAATATTTAGTGATCCATCTTATTACTGTTTTTCAGTGATTCGAAGATTGTGCTTTGAAAGAAGTCAGGAATTTGTTCATTAAAATTCATGCTGAGTTACTTTATCCTAATACACAGAACCTCATTGATTTTGGTGCCAGATGCAAGGGCTGTTAAGACTATAAGCACTACTGTTTTCCTTAGTCTTAACACTCTTCTCGTCCTTTAGAAACTTTCAGAAAGAACTTTCAAACTTTTATTTACTGTCTCGGTGTACTTTAGCCGCGATAGAGGGGTTCAAACCCATTCGATTCGAGGTTCGGATCTGTTCATAACAAGAGAGTAGATTCGAGTTCGACGCCCCGTTCACTACCCACAAGCGGTGCCTTATTTTCCCGGCGAGGATTTCCGGCAGCTACAGTACTTCAGGCGACTCCGTTTCAGACTTTTGGCAGGACGCAACAGAACTACACGTTACGATAAGCTTCAGGAAATCAAAGCCTACTTTCAGGTTTTTCCACCGGGAGTTGGTACCTCCCGCTCTCTTGTTTATGTTGTACATCTTTTCACGTATTTTACCTAGCATTCCGTGTGCGGTTTACTCTGTTGCTATCTAGTTTGCCTCTTTTTGCTTACTTCGCTATAGTGCGTGTGTGCGTTACTACTCTCCATAGTCGGTTGGAGGGATAGTGGCCGCGACGGGGGATGATAGTGTAAGGTCATGTCCTCGGGGGTGGGGGCGGTGGCGGGGGTGAGTAGAGGGGCAGGGAGTGGTCCTGCGGGTAGGGCGGGAGGTAAGGGTGGGAAGAGGGTAGCGGACGCTCATAGATTAAGGATTGGGTCGTGGAACATAGGGACTCTGACGGGTAAGTCCATTGAGTTGGCGAAGGGTCTTCAGAAGAGGAGGGTCCACATAGCATGTGTCCAGTAGACTAGGTGGAAAGGATCGAAGGCGAGGAATGTAGACGGGTTTAAGCTGTGGTATTCTGGGGTCGTGAGAGGTAAGAATGGAGTGAGCATCTTGGTGGATAGGGATCTAAGGGAGTACGTGGTCGAGGTTAGGCGAGTGAATGATAGGTTAATGTCTATTAAGTTGGTTATTGGAGGCTGCGTCCTCAACGTCATCAGCGCTTACGCGCCGCAAGCTGGCTTAGACGAGGAGGCTAAGAGGCGCTTTTGGGAGGGCTTGGATGATCTGGTGAGTAGTATCCCCCAATCTGAGAAGTTAGTTATTGGACGGTACTTTAATGGTCATATTGGGGCTGATATTGGTGGTTATGGTGAGGTGCACGGTGGCTTTGGCTTTGGGGTTAGGAATGGAGGAGGCACGTCACTGCTTGAGTTCGCCAGGGCTTCTGAGCTTCTGATTGCGAACTCGACATTTCTGAAAAGGGAGGAGCATTTGGTCACCTTCAAGAGTTCGGCGGCGAGGACTCAGATTGATTACCTCCTCCTCAGAAAGAGCGATAGGGGTATGTGCAAGGACTGCAAGGTTATTCCGGGAGAGTCCCTTTCGACTCTTCATAGACTCCTAGTGATGGATGTCGGTCTCTGGGTGAAGAGGAAGAGGAGGGGTGCTCGGGGACTACCACGGATTAGATGGGGTGTTTTGACTAAGGAGAAAGCACAGGAGTTGGAGAGGAGGTTAGCTGAGGGCGGAGCTTGGAGAAGTTCTGGGGAAGCGGACGTTATGTGGTCAGAGACGGCAAACTTGGTTAGAGAGGTAGCGTGGGACGTTCTCGGGGTAGCCAAGGGCTATTCAGGCAAACATCAGGGTGACTGGTGGTGGAACGATGTAGTCGAAGGAAAAGTGGAGGTGAAGAAGGCGGCGTTTGCTAAGTTGGCAGGGAGCACAAGCGAGGAAGAACGCAGAGCGAACAGGGAGATCTACAAGGTGGCGAGAAAAGAAGCAAAACTGGTGGTTACGGAAGCTAAAAACGCGGTGTTTGGTCGCATGTACGAGGAACTAGGGGAGAGAGGCGGGGACAGGAAGTTATTCCGGTTAGCTAAAGTAAGGGAAAGGAAGGCGCGTGATCTTGACCAAGTTAGGTGGATCAAGGGTGAGGATGGTAGAGTTCTGATGGGGGAGTCTCAAGTCAAACAGAGGTGGCAGGCGTACTTTCGAGACTTACTTAACGAGGAGGGGGATCGTAACATAGAGCTAGGGGAGTTGGGGCATTCAGAGCAACATAGAGACCTTGGGTACTGCAGACGCATTAGGGAGGAGGAGGTCATGGGGGCTTTGCGCAAGATGAGTAGAGGTCGAGCGACCGGGCCTGACGAGATACCGGTGGAGTTCTGGAAGTGCATGGGTAGGTCAGGAGTGGAGTGGCTCTCCAGGTTGTTCAATGCGATCTTCAGGACCAAAAGGATGCCGGATGAGTGGAGGTGGAGTACAATGGTGCCCTTGTACAAAAATAAAGGGGACATCCAGTGCTGCAACAACTATAGGGGTATCAAATTAATAAGTCACACCATGAAGGTCTGGGAGCGGGTGATCGAGGCGAGGAGATGACATCTATATCTGTGAACCAGTTCGGTTTCATGCCGGGTCGCTCCACTACAGAAGCTATCCACCTTGTCAGGAGGCTGGTGGAACAGTTCAGGGATAAGAAGAAGGACCTGCACATGGTGTTTATCGACTTGGAGAAGGCGTATGACAAGGTCCCAAGGGAGGTGCTATGGAGGTGCATGGAGGCGAAGAGCGTGCCGGAAGCCTACATCAGAGTAATCAAGGACATGTACGATGGAGTTAAGACTAGGGTTAGGACGGTGGGTGGCGACTCAGACCATTTTCCAGTGGTTATGGGGCTCCATCAAGGATCGGCGCTTAGCCCTCTCTTGTTTGCCTTGGTGATGGATGCTCTAACCCGACATATTCAAGGGAATGTGCCTTGGTGTATGCTATTTGCTGATGATATAGTCTTGATAGACGAGACGAGGGTCGGTGTTATTGAGAGGTTAGAGGTATGGAGCCAGACTCTCGAGTCTAAGGGTTTCAAAATAAGCAGATCTAAGACAGAATACCTGGAGTGCAAGTTTAGCGCCGAGCCGAGCGAAGTGGGCGGGGACGTGATGATTGGATCTCAGGTCATCGCCAAGAGGGACAGTGTGAGATATCTTGGTTCGGTGATTCAGGGGGATGGAGAGATTGACGGGGACGTCACTCATCGTATAGGAGCGGGGTGGTCAAAGTGGAAGCTTGCATCAGGAGTCCTGTGTGACAAGAAAGTTCCACAGAAACTCAAGGAGAAATTTTATAGACCTGTGGTTAGACCTGCAATGTTGTATGGGGCAGAGTGCTGGCCAGTGAAGAACTCTCATGTTCAGAGAATGAAAGTTGCGGAGATGAGGATGCTCAGGTGGATGTGCGGGCTCACCAGGTTAGATAAGATTAAGAATGAAGTTATTCGAGAGAAGGTGGGGGTGGCCCCGGTGGACGAGAAAATGCGAGAAGCGAGGATGAGGTGGTTCGGGAATGTGCGGAGGAGAAGTCCTGATGCCCCGATGAGGAGTTGTGAACGGCTGGCGTTGGTCGGCGTTCGGCGAGGCAGAGGGAGGCCTAAGAGGTATTGGGGAGAGGTGATTAGACATGACATGGCTAGTATGCAGGTTTCCGAGGACATGACCCTTGATAGGAAAGTCTGGAGGTCTAGTATCAGGGTTGTAGGATAGGGGCCCCTAGAGTTTTTCGTACTACTCACCCGGGGTTGGGTGAGACTTGACAGGGCTATTCATAGATGTTTTGTGTTTTGGATTGTGTCTCCCTTATGGTAGTTATTTATGGTAGTTACGGTATGATATTATTGCATGCTATTTATTTATGGTTCTTATGTTTAGATAGTTACTTATGCTATTTCTGCTGGACTTACTAATGCTCTTTTGTTTTTGTTTTTGTTTTTGTTTTTGTTTTTGTTTTTCCTCTCCTTCACTGAGCCGAGGGTCGATTGGAAACAACCTCTCTGCCCTTTCAGGTAGGGGTAAGGCTCGTCTACATATTACCCTCCCCACTTTGTGAGACATTACTGGGTAGTTGTTGTTATGCAAGGGCTGTTAAACCTGGGTAGAAGAAGAAATAAAGGAGGTAGTTGTATGACAATGACAAAGTTGTACTTCTTGGTTGCATATTATTAACTAATGACTCACCGACTTGACCAAACAAATCTTACAAAATAGCTGGTGTAGTTGTTCTATTATAAGATTGAAAGCAATTTTGTGGGAGGCTGGGAGCTCAACTGCACGATCTGTTCTTCTTCCTTTTAAGAGGGCTATTCTGCAACCATACTGAACTGAAGCCTCTGCTGTAAGTTTTTAGTCCACTGGTGTGAATTTTAACTCGCTAGAGGGTACTAGCCTCTTCTTTTGGGGTCTCACTCAATTTATTATAGGCGGAAGAAGTGAAGTTGTTGCCGTTCTTTTTTTTTGAAGAAACATAGTCTGGCACCTTAGTGTCCTGATGAATCCTTTTGCACGAATCTCCAAGAACACAAAGTTGGATATCATACACTATAGGGGCTGCTTGGTTACAGGGATGAGTGGGGTTATTCCAGTATAAAATTTGGGCTTAAACTTATCCAGAGTTTGGTTGTGGGTATTAGACAAAATCAGGGTAAAATTTATATCAAAATCGTGGGATTACCTATCCCATGTAGAAGGTGGATTATCTAACCTGGTTTAATTTCCAGGATTATAATCATGAGATAAACTTGTTTTGAACCAAACAACCTCTTTAAAGTCACAAGGGCACTATTTTTCGTTATACAATATTGAGAATGCTCAAGAATCTAGCTCGGGATAGTCCTCTGTGGACTGCATCATAAGTTTTGATTGTTTTTGGCTTAATGCAATAAAGTGATTATCTCAGTACTAACAGCACTTGTTTGTGTTATCCCTCTATTCTAATCTCAGATTAAGTCTCTGAATCCATTTAAGATTCACGGTAATGTTTCAGACCGGATATCAACATGTCATGTTGTGTTGAGTTAGGTTTCTCATAAACAAAATTGTGGCTGAACCATATGTTCCTTTGCCTAAAACCTGTATATGTGACTGTTGTATACTGTACTCTTCAGGCATTACGTGGTTACGGAGCCTGACCAATCAGAGGATATAATTGTCATTGATTTGAGGGCAGTGTTGACATGTTGAGATGAGGCAAATATTTACTTGATGCAGAGAGAAGAGACAAGTGAGGAAAAGGTCTTCTTGATCCCTGTTCTATAATGGCTAAATTTTTTATCCCCCTAAATTTATTAAAAGTAATATTGGTTGTTCAAAGTATTTGACTTTGATGTGCCATTTTGTTGAGCAAGGACTACAGGTTTCAAACTTATAGTGACCTATCAAACTTATTTAATTGTTTGAGCTAATGCGGAGATATTTACCCTGCTGCGGCTTTGTGAATATGGTATTGGTGAATCTATGCTTGAAGTCCCAGATGAACTCGTACTTGAGTATGTTGACCTGTGATTTCACAGGACTCATAATCAAATTTTCAGATACTTATTTTCATCTATATAATAGTAGCTCTCAAAGGGAAACCAAGAATTGCAGAAAAGGGAGTTAGTTAAAAAGGAGACGGTAAATATAGAAATGGGTCTGTGTATATACTTTACATTGTAAAATGGCAGTCCGGTGCACTAAGTTCCCGCGCATTGAAGAGCCAGATTACAAGAGTCTATTGTACGTAGCCCTACCCTGCATTTCTGCAAGAGGCTGTTTCCACGGCTTGAATCCGTGACTTTCTGATCACATGACAACAATTTTACCAGTTACGCCAAGTCTTCGCTTTGTAAATACTACATAGTCTTTATTTTTAATTTAAAACTCAATATTCCAAGTATTTTTGACAATAAGAGAACCTAAATATTGTGTTTTTTGGACTCAAAATATATTAATAGGTGTAAAAAAATTACATATTTATATATAGCATATAAATTAAAGATATTTTACCTTAACAGTAACTTTTGCTGTTAAAGTATAGCATCTTTAATTTATACGCTATGTTGACTGACAGGTTGACATACAACATAGCGTTTTTAGACGCTATACATAGCGTTTAAAAAAAGGGTATACCCCCTTTTATGTACCCCCTTCGTCTTCTTCTCCGACCACACAAACCTTTCCCCCATTTTAAAAATTTTTCTGCTTCTGTCCCCGCCCCCCCCCCCCCCCCAGCCTGATAGAAAAAAATTGGGCACCTCTCGTCACACAAAAGGTGAAAAACGTAGGTCCCACATCCTTTTAGAGCATTATATTATTGTGGTAACTCCTTCGTCTTTAAATTTTCATACAAAACACTCATTACATCGAGGTATTTCGATTTATTTCATGTCTAAACTTGTATAATAATATATATCACTTTCTATTGAATGTGTTTCCATGTTGATTTTTATTTTATTTGCGAAAATAGTATGTCATATTTATCCGGACTTAGATATTAGTGTTCTAAAAAGAATGTAAAACTGAGATTTAATTTTTTATGTTAATATCCAAATCTAGATATCAGTGTATCCATGTTGTTTTGTGTTTTATTTGCGAAACTGGCATGTTATATGTATTTTTGTCCATGTTATGTGATTAAAATGTATGTGTTGTTTATATTTAGTTTATTTACAAGCGTAGTAAAATGTAAAAAATTTTAGCGTAGTAAACCGTATAGTATTTTAGCGTAGAATCCTGTTGTTTAAGCATTTCTTATACTCGTAGATGAAGATATATACTTTGTACAATTAAAAAATTAAAATACTGAATTTGACACACATAAATATTCATGATAGTTTGGTGCTACTATGCCTCAAATAACGAGCGTGGAACCCAATATGTATTTTTAAGAATTTAAATTATACAATAAACACATACAAAATAATCAAAATATTGGTTTCGACACACATAAATATTCATGATAGTTTGGTGCTACTATGCCTCAAATATCGAGCCTAGAACCCAATAAGCATATATTTTTAAGAATTTAAATTATAAAATAAACACACATAAAATAATCAATATTGAATTTGGCACACATAAATATTGATGATAGTGTGGTGCTACTGGACCTCAAATATCGAGTCTGGAACCCAATATGTATTTCTAAGAATTTAAATTATAAAACAAACACACACAAAATAATTAAAATATTGAATTTGACACACATAAATATTCATAATAGTTTGGTGCTACTGGGCCTCAAATTTCGAACCTGGAACCTAATAGGTATGTATTTTTAAGAATTTAAATTATAAAACAAATACACACAAAATATTTAAAATATTGAATTTGACACACATAAATATTCATGATAATTTGATGCTACTGGGTCTCAAATATCGAACCTGTAGCCCATAGGTATGTATATTTAAGAATTTCAATTATAAAACAAACACACACAAAATAATCAAAATACTGAATTTGACAAATATAAATATTCCTGATAGTTTGGTGCTACTGAGCCTCAAATATTGAGTCTGGAACCCAATATGTATGTATATTTAAGAATTTAAATTATAAAACAAACACACACAAAATAATCAAAATATTGAATTTGACATACATAAATATTCATGATAGTTTGGTGTTGCTGGGCCTCAAATATCGAGCCTGGAACCCAATAAGTATGTATATTTAAAAATTTAAATTATAAAATAAATACACATAAAATAACCAAAATATCAAATTTGACACATAAATACTATGATAGTTTGGTGCTACTGGGCCTCAAATATCGAGTCTGGAACTCAATAATTATATATATTTAAGAAATTTAATTATAAAACAAACACACAAAATAATCAAAATATTGAATCTGACACACATAAATATTCATGATAGTTTGGTGCTGCTGGCCTCAAATATCGAGTCTGGAATCCAATAGGTATATGTACTTTTTATAATTAAATAATAAACATACAATTAATGATGTTTAATTTACAGTTGACGATATGGACGCACATATACATCCCGGCCTTTTCTCTCACGAGCTATTAGTCCTTCAGGGCGATCACAGGTCCGCCCATATATGGGAGGGAGAGTTACTGTCTCAGACTCTCTACGCTATGAGAGTGGACGACCTGTGGGATTTTTTAGGCCCAAAGATCTCCACGAGTGTGTAATCCACCGCCTCCAGATACGTGATTCTATAGGATTATTGAGATCAGGCGTATACAAGTTGACTAGGCTTTGATCGCGGCATTGATTGAGCAGTGGCGACCGGAGACACACACTTTTCACTTGCCCATTGGCGAGGCTACCATCACGCTGCAGGACGTAGAGGTTTTATATGGCCCGCCTGTTGACGGCATGGCCGTTTTATTTGGACATGCTTCAGCACCTCACAAGTTTCAGGCCATAGGACGACACTACATCGTTAGGCGCTAGTCGGCAAACTTTGACACCTATTAGATAGTACCTTAAGGTATTCCACCCCGATATCACCGACGATACAGATGAGTTACATATCAGCCGATATGTGAGGTTGTTGCTGCTTCTTCTATTTGGAGGTGTCTTGTTCCCGAACACTTCGAGGAACCTAGTCAGCCTGAGATTTCTTCATCATCTTCAACTGTTAGATGAGTTACCCTATTACAGCCGGGGTGTTATTGTTCTCAGCTACATGTATAGGCAAATATGACGGGCGAGCGTGGGAACTCAAAGAGATATTTGTGGTTTTATGCCGCTTCTACAGGTGACAACCTATTCAAATAATGAGTTTGTCAGTCCTAACTCTACCTAGTTACAGTGTATCTTAAACCTTACGTCAACTTTGCATGTTAGGTTTGGGCTCGGGAGCGATTCTTGCAGTTTCTGCCACATCGACCAGATTTACCTTCTAATATACCACCTCCGTTTCTCCCCTTAGCCAGGAGGTGGGTTGTCCGCCGTACACTTTCATAAGAGTATGATGCTTATTATACCTGGCATAGATTAACTTATTGTCGCACGTATGTTTCATGTTGTTATTTGATAGTTCATCTAGACGCCATACAACGACGGGTTAATAGATTCCCTTACAGCTTATTGCTCGGCCGACTAATTGATTTGGAGCACTTCTGCCCCACTCATGTGCCTTGATATTGTGGAGCATCATGTTTCAGAGCGGGTGCTTCAGCAGTTTGGCTGCTAGCAGTATATACTGAAGGGGCTTACATATGAGTATACGCATTATCAGAGAGATGACCGTTGCAGGACGGACAACGCATTTATGGTATGGTTAGCGGCGCAGATCCATATTTGGGACCATAAATGAATCCGCCTCCACCTACACAGATGGAGGAGGTGGCTATTCAAAGGTATATGTCATGGTACCAGCACATCACTCGAATTTTTATCGGGAACCCTATTCATCAGGCTGGCGGTCGGTATGTTCCTTACGTCGGGTGACACGAGGCACTGGTATGTTTTATGTTATTATTCATTATACTACTGTATTTTAGTGCAATATATGTAGTTTAGATAATATATGTTTTGCAGGCTATTTGACTATATTGAGTATATAAAATGGGGTTGCAGATGCAGGATTACATCGGCGATCCTATAATCGCCTTGCAGGATTACAACTATCATTTTGTAGAGTTGGTTGCCGGACACTGCAGTGAGCCCGGGAGGATTAGTGTTTGGCACACATGCCTGATTATGTGGAGCCAGAGCAGTACGATCGAGGCCTTGGTATGACATGAGGTGGTGGTTCCCGACGAGGCGGTGGTGCCCGACGAGGCGGGGGTGCCAGACGACATATCCATGGGCGGAGAGGAGGTGGTCCCCAGCAAGGGGGCATTGAGGGCCCTGCTAATTATGCTACTGCCGATATGCTGGGTGACCTGCATGAGACAGACATGCGGTCGTATAGCCTTGGGATCGATCTCACTCTAGGGATTTCGCAGGTGACCCCGTCAGGTCAATTATTGATACTGGCACGGACCTTTCTAGAGTGGATTAGGATACATACTTTCTAGGCCCATCTGTTGTTGCTGAGGATAGTCCGACCCTAGATTTACATAGTGGGCGCCGGCTGAGTTATGGTTCCTCATCACAGGCGCAGGTATGACTTTCATAATATTGAATTATAATTTATCTTTATCTTCCATAACTTTGTTAATTTCCTTTTTAAGGCTGAACGCAATGTTGACATGGCTGCGACAGATGATTACATTCAGGAGTCCCACGAGATAGTGATACGACAATTTAAATTGTTGTGACTTATTATATACTTTACTATACTGAGGTTATTACTGTTATGTTGGTTTCTATTGGAATGTCGGCACCTTCTTATCATCCTGCCGACACCACTAATGATCATTCAGCGGCGCATCCGGCTATAATGAGGCGACTTAATGATGACAATCTTAATAGCGTACCCAGGCGGGATGCGATGCGCCTCAGGTCAGCGGCTGCGTTGAAGCATACTGGATGCGGGACACATTAATTTTGTTCTTTTTTTATATTTAGTGTAAATAATATTTTTGTATATACATTAACAACAACTTTTATATAATATGTGCATTACTTTTTTATTTCTCCATGAATTAGCTAGAATTGTACTACAACACAAACACAGGTCGCAAAAACTTAAATTCCATTACAATGACTGAAAATAAACTTCATTACAACTACTTTAGTTTAATAATACTACACGAACACAAACATAGACATAATTAAAATTCAATACAATTAATAAAAATACATGATACATGAAAGACATATATTTAGTCTCTGCCGCCCATTATTCACTGCTCCAACCACTTAAATTGTTCTAACGACTTATATTTTTCTTTTTCTACCTCTTTAAGTTTTGCTTTTAACTACACAACCTCTTTTTTAAGTTCTTTTTCTCATTCCCACGGTTGTAAAAACATATTATTACAAAGGTTCAACAACTCTTTATAGTACTCCCGATGACATGGTTCATCAATCCATACCTCAAAATCGCAAACAGGTTCGCCGGGAACTCTATTAAACTTATTCAAACACTGCCAGTAAGGACGTCCAGCTCCACCATTATCCCAATAACTTCGCATCCGGCATTTGTTTCCGCACTTGCACCTTGGTATATAAAGAGGGTGGGACATATTTGTGCTAAAAAACTTGATTTTTTTGAAAGATTTGCTATTAGTTAGTAGTTGAGCGCAAAAAATATGTTGAATGAGTTCGTCATTTATAGGCAAGATAACATACATAACGTAGTATTTAACCGCACTATATACAGACATAACATAAAATTTAACCACGCTATGCCTTGCGTGTTAAATGTGATGATGGGTACAAAATAACTTTATATCATCTGGGCAGCTTTTTTAGTTCGACAAGACAACACTCAGTCATAACGTATTATTTAACCATGCTTTATATAGACATAACGTAATATTTAACCACACAATGCCTTGCGTGTTAAAGGTGATGATGGATACGAAACAACTTTATGTTAGTTGGACAACTGTTTTAGTTCGACAAGATAACACATAGTCATAACATATTATTTAACCGCACTATATATAGACATAACGTAATATTTAACCATGCTATGCGTTGCGTGTTAAATGTGACGATGGATAAAAAATAGCTTTATGTCAGTTGGGCACCTTTTCCAGTTCGACAAGACAATACACAGTCATTTAACCGCGCTATGTGTTGCGTGTTAAAGATTTTGAAGGGTACGAAATAGCTTTATGTCCGTTTGAAAAGACAACACTTATATATAAAATAGTAAGCATAACTAAAATTAAATTAATTAGCTTTATCATATTTCAATGTTGTTTTCATTTCTTTCGAATATATAATTTTTTTAAATATCATTAAAAAAATTGAAAGTGAAAATTTCAACTCATAATTAACAAACATAATTTTATTTTATAAAACTTGCAACATAAACAAACAGCGTCCTATTACAACATAAACTCAATGATAGTTAAGCATAATAGAAGAAGGACTACCAAGAGCTTGAGTACTATTGCCAACCAAACCAACCGAATGTTGTGTCCTGTTTGCGATCTAATACCACATCTGCGCACATCAACAATATCACTAACATCTATTTGGTTCCGTATACGTGTTCTCTTCTTCACCTGTATTTTGCGCAAATAGGAATTGTTACATACCTTTTTAAATAGTTTAGGCGGCCAATAATGCTCAGCACCCACTGGATACAACTACCCACTATATGTGTTTATGTTCTTCGAAATACTATATTATTGATGAACATAGTTGGTTGCACCTAAATCAACTTGTTGAAAGCACTTCATGGCATGTAAGCAAGACATGTGGTAGATGGACCATTTCCTACAGGAGCATAACTTTGTAGATTCATTTACAGTATGTACATTATTATCCCGATTTTGATGGATAGCGGTGCGAACTTCAAAAATATTTCTTTCGTTATCATACTGTAAAAATGAATGCTAATGTGCTCGCCGTATATATTTCTCAAATCTCTGCATCGGCAGTGGCATAAATTCAACACCCCTTTCTTTCAATGACATTGCAGCTATAGACCTTTCAACAAACCTCCCCGCCATATGCTTGAACGACATTCGCACGATGGCTGTGACCGGTAACCCTCTTGCTGACTTCAATATTTCGTTGAAAGACTCTGACACTTTTGTAATCAGAGTTCCCCATTGTCTGCCACCATCCGTATGCAAAGTCCACTTTTTAAGGTCATGTCACATTAATCAACGATAGGCCGCCTCCTCTTCTTGCCTGATATATTCCATGTGCTTCCGAAATTTATGTTGTTGGTGGTCTGTTGCTGCCATCCACATCAAATCATGCAGATCCTTGTTGGGATATGCCTTCTAAAATTGGATTTTAGGTGCCTAACATAGTAAGGATGGTAGGCATAAGGTTCTTTCCATGCAGGTAAGTTCGCCACAGAACTTAAGATACCACCATGCCAATCAGATATGAGACGGATACCAAAATGCTGTTTGACAACGTGCTCTTTCAAGTTGTTCAAAAATAGAGTCCATGTCTCTTGGCTTTCATTGGCACAAATAGCAAAAGCTAGAGGAAATATTTATCCATCAGAATATACTGCTACAGCTATCAACAGCTTGCTATCGTACTTTCCATAGACATGAGTGCCATCTTTGGATATTACGGGCCAATAGTGCGAAAAACCATCAATTGCTGGTTTAAACCTCCATAATACATAATTGAATATATATTCTAGTTTACCCTGACTCTGCTCAAGCTTCCATTCAACAACCGTCCCGAGGTTAAATTGCTGCAGTGCAGCAATGCACCTACAGATCTATAGATGACTTATCCCAGTTAGCATAGACTATTTCAAACACTCGTTTGCACCCGAGATATGCCTTTCTTTTAGTAATGGTATGGCCATGCTCTTGGTGGACTGCTGTAATGTACTCTCTGATTTTATACCTTATGGATTCTTCGATGTGTAGAATAAGAACAAGAGAAATCAAGTCAATATCCAAGTTGAAGTGATTCCCGTTATATGTCCATTTCGCATGTGTGTGGGAATGTATTTACCCACTTTCCACAGACCTGTTTTCTTCTTGCTCACGCACAACATCCAATGACATGGCCAAAACCACATGCAACAAACAACCTTGTATACAATTGTACTTGACTCTCATACCTTATCTCACAACACTTTTTTACGTTGTGCATTTTATAAGCCTTGTTAGGCGCACTTTATCAGGAAAAAGCATGCCCTTTGCCAGCACTGTTGGTCTAGACTCGTCAAATATTGTTGTCTGAATTTCATCAAAATCCCTTGTAAGAGCTTCCATACCCGGCGTGCTTGGAAAGTTATCAAGGTAAGGAATCTCCCTTGAATGAACGGACACTTTGGACTCGTACGCTCTTCGTCTGGAGGGGGGAGGGGAGGGAGAGAGGGGTGGAGCATACTATATCATCAAATCAGGTCCTTCCTTCTCATCCTCCTCTTCACCATCCTCATGAGGAAAGGGTGTCTTGTCTCCAGATTCATCACCATTATTGTCGTAATCACTGTTCTCTTTCTCACTCTGTGCATATGCAAAATCCCAATTTAATATGTCGTCTTCGAGCAATTGAGTGAGTACATTTGGTTCAACTTGCTCGATTTCACTGCAGAATCAACAAAATAATAAGATACTAAATTTAATAAATACTTTTCATATAGCTGTATCACTTCATTTACAAGTCGTAATGTGATGAAATTCCATGATGTACATTTTCATTTAGGTGATGACTCTCGGATGGACCACCAAGATCCAACACACCAAAACTGTGCTTGGGTTCATAATTTGTAAAATTCGTATCTGGCCTATACCCCTTGTTAAATATATGGGCATCAATACAAATTCAATACAACAAAAAATGTACATCGTAAACACAAAGAAAAATTGAAGCTTACCATTCGTCTTGTGAATTATGTAAAGCATGCAGGGATAAGTTTATGTCAAGGAAAACTCTTTCATTCGGAATCTGTCCGGCAAAAAACTCAGCCAGAATAACCACCCGATGACTGGCATTTATTCTAACCTATCCGACAACCTCATTGTTTGGAACTTCTTCGACCTTGACGTACATATACAACATTTTGATTACAAGATATTTTCGGTATTCATCCGAAGTCCTTAGAAAATCCCTCAAACTTTCATCATCGTAGATATTTAACTCCGAGTAAAAAAACAACCCCTTGCGGAGTGAAGGAATACGGATATTTTTCGATTACGTTGAGTATCACTGAACTTTTCCTCACACTCATTTTTTTTTGCATAACAACAATATCAATTTATCGTACTCCATTGTATTTAACATGACCATGTGGAGATAAACTACATCTCACAGAGTTATTCTCCATCACAACCTTAGCCCCTCCTCTCCTCCCCCCAATATAATGAAACTCTTATTCTACACTCTTCAAACATTACAAAAAAAAAAAATGCTTAACAATTTAACAAGAAGAAAATATTGAAGGGGGTTGGAATTTTTTGTGAACGAATTTTCCTAAAATCCTAACCACTATATATAGGAAATGGCTAGTCTGGGATGTGAAAATTTTAACGTATAACGTTCTTTAAATAGACGCTATCCTAATATAAATTATTGTTATGTCAGTTAAATTATTGGCGGGTCCATAAAAGGGGGTATAACATTTTTTTTAAACGCTATCATAGCGTATAAAAAAACCGCTATGCTGTCATGTCAACCTGTCAGCGCATAGCGTATAAATTAAAGACGCTATACCTTAACGGCAAAAGTTAATGTTAATGTATAACGTCTTTAATTTATACGTTATATATAAATATATAATTTTTTTATACCTATTAATATATTTTAAGTCCAAAAATATAGTATTTAGGTTCCGGACTCTATATTTGACAGCATAGCAACTCCTGATAGAGCAGAGAGCAAGTACGCCAATGATTTATGAGAGATTTTTCATAGTAGTATGAACAATACGAAAAAGGGTCATTTCATCCATGTCTGTACTACTACTAGTGCTGTGCGTACAAGTCTTCGAACAATATCGAAGGAGAATTTCCCTGTTAGCCGGCAAGTCAATAGTCGTACGTGGACTAGAATTTGCTGTATTTTATATTAGAGAAATAGTATGGTAGAAAGGAGTTAGATGAACGTTTTTCTTTTACCATAGTATTTTTTTATTAATTATACATTATAGTTATAAAGCTGTCCCTAGAATTATGGATGTCAGTCTATTTTGATTTTGCGTTATCGGCGTTTTCATCTACTAGCAAAAATAGAACAGTGAGTATATAAATTTAAATTTTATTGGTTTTAAACTCTTTAAGGAATTTGGACTATATTATAAAATTCTACATTTTAGTCCAAATAATTGTTGGATAATACTCCTAATAGTTAAGTCTAATCTATCTTGAGCAACTTACTTTATTAGTTTAACACTCGAGTTTGTGACATGGTCAAGTGATATGGTATGTCAAGTCAAATAAATAAAGTATTAATAAAATTATGCCACATTATTAAAATAACATAATACGCCAAATTAATAATAATAACTCAATAAAAATAGTGACCCAAGATTCACCAATCAAATAAAAAAAAATGTTCTCGCGACACCTCCTCTCTTTAACAATTACAATTAGGGTACTCCATCAGCTGAAAGGATCACTAGAAATTACAAGTATCAACTGAGAATCTTGCAAGATAAATACTTGTAAGTATTTCTCCATGAGTTACAAATATTCAAGTATTTATGTACAAAGTTTCAAACATCCAAAATGATCTAACGACTTGATTATATTCTTTTTTTTCATCAGATCGATACCAACTTGCCTATTCGTGAGGATTAACAAATTGTTCATGAGATAAGTTCAAAGTAGAAAACATCAAGCCCTTGAATTAAACCAAATTAAAATCTAACTCAATTGGCACTTTGGGTCTAGTTTTGAAGGAGAAAATTAGAGGGGAGTGTCATGGCCCACATCATCATGCCATCTAGGTGTCATTCGACATAAACTTTTGTCATATGAAAAGCTTACATATCAAATAGACTAGCGTATGTGGAAAGGTTCTAGAGAAATATGGAGATTTCATGTGAAAGACCTTAGAACTTATGGAATTGCTAGAAAAGTATTTAAAAGATTCTAGCTATGTAGAAAATTTTCGAGAAAGAATTTACTTGTAAATAATAAGGGACTTGTATAATTACTCAATAGCTCCTAGAAGAGTAGTATATAAGCGGAGCTATTCATTTGTGACTCACCAAATTAAAACAATCAAGTTCTCTATGAGAAAAAGCATCCTTTGATAAATTTCTTTCGACTTTCTTACCTAATATTCGCTTAGCGATACCGACTGTAATATTATAGGCTAATTTGACATAACAAGATCGTGTACAAAGTGTGTAAGATCGTGAGAAAGTTATCGAGTGTCGGGCGTGTACTTAGTTCAAGACTAAGTACGTTGACAGGAGTCTCTTTAAATTTAAGTCACTCTAGAGTTTATAACCCTCCTAATTTCTTGAAATCAAATATCACAATTTACCGTCTTAATTTCTGAGGCACAAATATTTGTGTCACGGTAAGTAGTTGATAGCTAGAAATTTTCAGAAGTAAATGTTAGGATCGAAAAAATTAAGCATTATGCGAAAGCTAGTAAAATAAACTCTTAATAATGATAAATCAGATAATAAAAGAGAAATATACTAAAAGAGACACAAATATTTAACGTAGTTTGGTTAACTGATCTACGTCCATAGTGGAAATTAGCAATCCGTTATATAAAAAGAAAGTATAAAATATCGGAACAACAACTTCACAAAGAGTTTGGTTAGTATAAAAAGAAAGTATAAAATATTTGATTAGTTTGGTTAAAGTTTTACCATTAAACACGACTTTTAAGTCATTTATGACTATATTATGTATGCTACTGAATATGAATAAAGTATCCTTAATTTATATAATTCCAAACTTTTTCCTAAAAGAAAAGAGACTAACTTTCTTACAAGAAATAAAACTAATAATATAAAAAAAAATATTTTACTTTTAGGGAAAGAAAAACTAAATTATAATAAATACGTTATCTTTTTCGTAAAATAGAAAAATCAATTATGATAAAAAAAATTGACAAATACAAAATAGGGCGGCAACTTCGTACCGATGTTGCCCTTTCTTTTCTAAGGATAATGTAAACATTCATATTAGACCGAGAAATCATAGAAAATCTAGAGAGAGAAAGTAGAGAGAAGGCAGAGCTTTTAGAATTCTCTGGAAGGTGAGAGAACAGAAAATGAATGGAAGAAAATGAGTCTCGGTAGGTGAGAAAATATCTCACCTACATATATATACTTATTACACACGGACGGGTCGGATCGACCAAAATTAAATAATGGACATTGGGCTCAGACACACAAATCATCACAGCCCAGTTACAACCCAATGCCGGAAATATACCGAAAATATATATCTACAATATACACTGAGTATACACAAAATGTACAAGTATATACAAAGCTAAATCATATAGCATCTCTTATCTCAACACCCCCCTCAAGTTGGAGGGGGAAACCACCTGCAACTTGGTGAGCAGCGGAAGAAGTAAAGTGCCAGGCAGGGGCTTGGTGAGCAAGTCGGCCAGCTGACGAGAAGTAGGCACATGAAGCAACTTGAGAAAACCAGAAAGCAACAAGTCCCGAACAAAATGGCAATCCACCTCGATATGTTTCGTACGTTCATGAAAAACAGGATTGTTAGCAATATGAACAGCAGCCATACTATCACAATAAACAGAAATAGGAAAGGAAACAGAGACCCCAAGATCAACCAACAAGCGAGAGAGCCAAGTCAATTCACCAACAACCTTGCTAAGGGCTCGGTATTCTGCCTCAGCAGAGGAAAGAGAAACAACGGGCTGTTTCTTCGATTTTCAACTGATCAAACAGCCACCCAAAAGCACACAAAATCCAGTAACAGAGCGTCTAGTATCAGGGCAAGCAGCCCAGTCACTATCAGAATATCCAGTAACAGAAAAATCATCATGAGCAGAGTAAAATAAACCCAAGGATGGAGTGCCTTTAAGGTATCTCAGAACATGCAGGGCAGCAGTCATATGGGGAAGTCTGGGGGATTTGAGAAATTAACTCAGATGCTGGACTGCAAAGCAAATGTCAGGCCTAGTATGAGTCAGGAAGAGCATCTTGCCAACTAGACTCCTGTACTGGTCAGGAGAGGGCAAGAGGTCACTAGAATCAGCATGAAGTTTGACATTGATGTCCAAAGGGGACACAACAGAAGAGACAGTGACACAGTCAAACTGATGCAGCAAATCAGAAATATACTTGTGCTGATTAAGGTGCATCCCACAAGGGACAACAGACATTTCAAGGCCCAAAAAATAGTGCAAGGACCCCAAATCCTTGATTTTAAACTGAGCATCCAGAAACAGTTTCAGAGCAGTCAGTTCATCACTGTCATCCCCAATAAGTATTATGTCATCCACATAGACAGCTACCACCACAAAGGAGCCAGGCTTACCTTTGATGTACAAGGAGTAGTCATTCAAAGAATGGTGATACCCTCTGGAATAAAGAGCAGAAGACAATTTGGCATACCATTGTCTGGATGCTTGTCTTAGCCCATACAAGGATTTCTTGAGTTAACAGACCAGAGGAGGAGAAGGAGAAGAAGGGGAAGAAACAGAACCAGAAGTAGAAGGAGAGACTGTCAAACCTGGAGGAAGTTTCATGTAAACATCCTCATCCAAATCACCATGAAGAAAGGCATTATTGACATCAAGTTGAAAAAGAGGCCAATGATTCTTGACAGCCACAGCAATAAGGCACTTCACAGAAGTCATTTTAATCACTGGAGAGAAAGTTTCTGTAAAATCAATCCCCTCAACCTGTGTGTCACCCCTAATAACCAACCTGGCTTTATACCTTTCAACACTGCCATCAGCCTTGTATTTTATTTTGTAAACCCATTTTCAACCAATGGGTTTCTTACCAGGAGGAAGAGGGACAACATCCCAAGTATGGTTAGTGTCCAAAGCTTCAAACTCCTGTCTCATGACAGCTTGCCATGCTGGAACAGATGCAGCCTGAGAGTAATATAGAGGCTCAGATTCCAAAGAGGAGGAAGATGAGCCAAAGAAGGCAGGGAGTTGACAGACATAATCCTTAAGATAGGAAGGAGGATTATGATGTCTTTGAGACTTTCTGGGAGCAGGAATAGGGGGAGAAGAAGCTAAAACAGGAGGTGAACCAGCAGGATTGAAAGGAGAAGGGAAGACTGAAGCACTGGGGATAGTGACAGGGACAGGAAAAGGCATCTGCACAGATGAGGGAGAAGAGGGAGGAGAGAGGGGAATGGGAGAATCAGAGGCATCATCATGTTCTCCAGAAGGAAAGAAGGGATAAGGAGAAGCAGGAGGATGAGTAGAAGGAGGCATAGATTTAAAAGGAAAACATGATTCATGAAAGAGAACATCCCTGGAGACCAAATACTTCTTAGATGCAAGATCATATAATCTATAACCCTTTTTGCCAAAAGGATAACCCAGGAAAACACAAGGGGTGGCTCTGAGCTTTAACTTATCCCTTTGAGGGATGGGAACAGTGGCATAGGCAAGGCAACCAAAAGTCCTCAAGTGAGTATAGGTTGGAATTTTCCCATACAAAATTTCATGAGGAGACTTATTATGAAGCAAACTAGTGGGTATTCTGATAAGGAGATAGGTAGCAGTCAACAAGCAATCCCCCTAGAAAGATACTGGCAAGCCAGATTGGAAAAGCAATGCCCTACAGGTTTCAAGGAGAGTTCTATGTTTTCTCTCAACAACACCATTCTGTTGAGGGGTGTGAGGACAAGAGTTTTGATGTATGATCCCCTGGCTGCTAAAGAAAGAAATACCCTCATTGCTAGACCCCAATTCCAAAGCATTGTCACTTCTAATAGTCTGAACCACAGCATTAAATTGGGTTCTGACCAGAGTAAGAAATGACTTAAGCATAGTAAAAGCATTGCTTTTGGATCCCAATAGGTGTGTCCAAGTTGCCCTTGAAAAGTCATCAACAATTGTAAGAAAATATTTACAACCCGAAAAGGTTGGAGTATGATAAGGTCCCCAGGTGTCCACATGAATCAGTTGAAAAGGTCTAGAAGTCTTAATGGAACTATCAGGAAAAGGAAGTCTAGTCTGTCTGGCCATGGGACAGACTGTACAGGGAAAGGGTTGTTTGGAAGCAAAAGGAAAAGACAGACCAGAAATGCATTTCATATTTGCAAAAGAGTATGTGCAAGTCTTAAGTGCCAAATGTAATTCATATCAGATGCAAAATCATTATTACAAGTGGAACTATTCACATGTGAGGGCAAAGGAACAGTCTTATTATCAGACAAAATGTCATCATTACAAGAAACAGACACAGAAGGCAATGAAACAACTTTGCTATCATTACAAGAAGCAGATACAGGACAAACAGAAGTAGAGGAACAACTAACAGAGGGAGAAGAGGAAGGAGGGACCCAAGCCAATTTATATAGGCCAGCAGCTTCTCTACCAAGATCCAGTGGCCTCCTCAGAGAAGGGTCATGTATCATGTGTAGTAAGCAGGAATGTTCAGTGAACATAACTATGCAATGCAACTGCTTCACTAACTTGTGAACAGAAATCAAGTTGTGTTTAAAAGAAGGGACTAGCAGTACATTGTGAAGAGTAATGGTAGGAGTCAATGCAAAAGAGCATGTGCATGTCACTTTCACTTCATAGCCATTAGGAAGAGTGACAAGATATGGTAGAGGTAAAGGTGTGATGTTAAAAAGTAGTTGTTTATCATGTGTCATTTGATTAGAGGCACCTGAATCTATAATCCAGGTGACAGAATTAATATGAGTAAGCAAACAAAGTTTGGAATCAGATATAGGGTTCTCAATTAACAAAGTACCAGCAAAGTTTGCAGCATAGATGGGAGGAGGAGTTTGAGCAGTGGATTCCCCTAACTTGGTCTGGTGTAACAAGTTCATCAACTGGTCATAATCTTGTCTGCTCAACCCTGGTATCACAGAGCTCTGGCCATCTATTCTTGCAACAGAGTGATGGCTAGCAGGAGGATTGCCTTGAGGAACAGACAACAGTCCATCAGAAATAGGAGAATCCAGACCAGTACTCAGATGAGCAGCAGCAGGTCTCCTTCCCTTGTTAATAGTGGTACTTTGTGGATACCCATGGATCTTGAAGCACTTATCAATTAAGTGTCCAGATTTCTTACAGTATCGACAGAATAAAGGTCCTCTGATTTGATCAAAATTGACTCTCTGTCTAAAAGGAGGAGGAGAAACAGACACTGTGGCCTTGTTAAATCCAACAGGCTGCCTGTTTGTATGTACATTGAAAGAGACAGAGGCTGGATCAAAGTGAGAAGAAGACTGAACTTGTCTTTGTTTCTCATCATTGAGGACCATATTATAGACATTGTCAAGAGAAGGAGGAGGCTGCATAAAATATTACTCCTGACCCCCATATAAGCTTCATTCAGACCCATTAAAAACTGAAAGACCTTATTGTCATCACATTCCTGAACTATACCATCTTTTGCAGCACATACACACCTTTGACCATGATTAGCACACATAGAATCAAGTTCATCCCATAGACCTTTTAGCTTATTAAAATAGGAAGCTATATCTAAGGACCCTTGAGAGGTGTGGGGCAACTCTCTTTTCAGTTCAAAGATTTTGGTCCTGTTTGCAGTGCCATATCTGGCCTGGAGTTGGGACCATATGCTCTGTGCAGTGTCAGAGTACTGTACAGACTCAGCAATTACAGGGGAGATGGAAGCAGTCAACCAAGAAATCACCATGTTGTTGCACCTATCCCACAACCTTTGATGAGCCACATTAGTGGCAGGTCGTGAGTATGTGCCATCAACAAAATCGATTTTGTTTTTGGCTGATAGGGCAACAATCATTTTACGTCTCCAGCCCCCATAACCACTACCCGAGAAGGGAGTGGGGACGAGACATACCCCAGGGACATCAGAAGAATATACAAAAAGGGGACTGGAAGAGTCTACAGAAGAGGAGGCACCAGTACTTGTGTTAGAAGCCATAGTCAATGAACCGGCTTAAAGGAACAACTTTTCAACAAACACAGTATAACCAAAACAAGTATTCACACACAATAACCAACAAACAGAGTATAACCAAATCAGGTATTCACAGACAACACCAGATGCTCACATATACACAGTCAAATAATCACATACAATACCGAAAATAAGGACAGAGTTACCCTCCTTCTTCGCGACCGGAGAAGATCGGCCTTCAAACAACAGAGAAACCCTAGGTATCAAACCCTAGGTGTAACCTTGGAAAACCTTACTGGAAATGTGGTCAGGAACGTCGGAGAGGAACCCAAAACGTCCACTGAGTGAGAATCGAGCCACCGGATGGCAGTAAAACTTTAGGTTAAACCACCAGAAACCCTAGAAGCCGATAGGTCACCCAAAAATCATCATAAAACCTTCCAGAACGTTCAGGAGAAGAAAATACACTCTGATATCACGATGAAAGACTCAGAAAGGTGTCTGATAGGTCGGAATATTCATCGACCGTGAGGTCTCAGAAAACACCCCCAAAACCTCGAAACAGATTCATCCAAGACAAAGAAGTACATAGAAACATAGTCGGATCGTCGTCGAGGCTCTGATACCATGTAAACATTCATATTAGACCGAAAAATCATAGAAAATTTAGAGAGAGAAAGTAGAGAGAAGGCAGAGCTTTTAGAATTCTCTGGAAGGTGAGAGAACAGAAAACGAATGGAAGAAAATGAGTCTCGGTAGGTGAGAAAATATATCACCTACATATATATACTTATTACACACGGACGGGTCGGATCGGTCATCCGGCCCAAAATTAAATAATGGACATTGGGCTCAGACACCAAATCATCACAGCCCAGTTACAACCCAATGCCGGAAATATACCGAAAATATACCTACAATATACACTGAGTATACACAAAATGTACAAGTATATACAAAGCTAAATCACATCTCTTATCTCAACAGAGAAGGAGAAGGATCTGGATTCGGAGATTCATTGACAATTTACTACTCCGTCATACTCATTCAAGATTTTCCCTGAGAAAATCTAGCCAAATGTCGGACGCGCTTTTTCCCGCGGCCTTCTGCTGGTTACAATGTTTTATTCTTAAAAAAGTCAACAGCTCGAGTCCACTGTCCTTTCCCAGTGACATGCAAAGGTCAAAATTCTGGTCAATAGAAATTATTACTTCAAAAATAAATAAAAATCTGGATGAAGCCCCACGTAGAAAGAAACTTGCCAAATCAGAACAATTAATAATGGGAACAGTCAATGCTTAAATACGTATTAAATACTGTGGTGTGGTGAATACCAAGTCCTGAACCACTTGGAATGTTCAATGCAATTTCTCATCTATTCGGCCAATCCTGTGGCTTTTCCTGAAGCCAATGCTTCTCTGTATTATGGTATTTTAATCACCTTGAATGTTCCTGGAAATTAAATTTCATTTCTGCTGCATTTTCTTGGTAACTCCCCAAAGTACCATGTATCTTGGGGTTGGGTCTCCATTTTTTCCGTTCAGTTTTTTCCAGGTAATTGTGGAGCACAGTCAACAACGCTTTTGATATTTGAGTTGGCTTGTCCAAATTTGCCAATTCTTGGCAAGACTTTGCAACACTTAATCAGGAGCTATTTCATTGCTTGAATTTTGGTTGACTACCACAAGTCTTGCTGATACTGTTTCTGCTCCCTATTGCTTCAAATGAATGTATAAACATAACCCATAAATTACTTTTCTTGATCTTGACTATTTTGCATCACATGCTCTTGTAAAGGTTTCCTTTGTTAGAATTGAGCAAATTCTTATCAAAGTTTCAACTTTTGTATTCTCAAGCAAAATGATGGTTAAAATTTTGTATCTAGAGTTGTAGCAAGAATATTTTGTGTGCTTTTTGACTTTAAATTGGTGGTCTGACTTGCATCCTTGGAAACCATAATGAAGGTTTCTTGAGACAAGATGAAGCAAAGTCAAGGCTCTTCCTCCAGTGGAATTATCACTTTGCTAGATTGACTGTAGAGTTTCTATATTGATCACATGGGATAGCCTCAATTCTGGTCCTTGAGTATTTTGTCTTGGATGAAATCAAGATGCCAGATGTGATTAGTGCTTCTGCTTTAGGTCCATTTGCGGATATCCTCTCTTCAATTATAGAGTCCATCATTGAAGTAGTACTTTCCACCAAGAATGTCTTTATAGAGAAGAAGAGTTTTGCAGAACTTTCAGCTTATCTGAATCGAATTGTTCCTCTTCTTAAGGAGATTAACAGGAAGAATATTAATGATTCCAAATGCTGGGAAAATGTTTTAGAAACTCTTAACCGACAGATATTGGATGCAAGACAACTAATCTCGGAATGCAGTAAGAAAAACAAGGTCTATCTCTTAATGAGTTGTCGATCTATTGCAAAGCGCATAGAGAATATCACCAGGGAAATTAGCCGTGCATTAACTTGCATTCCTTTAACTTCTCTTGACGTTTCTTCGGGTGTAAAGGAAGATATTGTCCAGCTGATCGACAGCATGCGTACAGCAGAATTTAGAGCAGCCATAGCTGAAGAAGAGATTTTAGAGAAGATAGAGTCGGGTATACAACAGAGAAATGTTGACCGCTCCTATGCCAATAATTTGTTAGTTTTAATTGCGGAAGCCGTTGGAGTTTCAACTGAAAGCTCAGCATTAAGAAGAGAATTTGAAGAATTTAAAAATGAAATAGACAATGCACGGTTAAGGAAAGATCAGGCAGAAGCCTTGCAGATGGACCAAATAATTGCTCTGCTAGAAAGGGCAGATGCTGCAACATCCCGCCAAGAAAAAGAAAAGAAGTACTTCACGAAGCGGAAATCATTGGGCAGTCAACCTTTGGAACCACTTCTGTCATTTTATTGCCCAATCACTCGTGAGGTTATGACTGATCCTGTTGAGACTCCTTCAGGGCATACGTTTGAAAGGAGTGCAATAGATAAGTGGTTGGCAGAGGGAAATTCGTGTCCTATGACATCCACTCCTTTGAACAATACAATGCTGCGGCCTAATAAAACTCTGCGGCAGTCAATTGAGGAATGGAAAGACCGAAATACAATGATTACTATCGCTTCCATGAAACTGAAAATATCATCCACCGAGGAGGAAGAAGTTCTCAATTGCCTGGAACAGCTAAGAGATCTTTGTGAGCAGAGAGAAATACACCGAGAATGGATTGTTATGGAGGACTATATTCCTATTTTAATCAAGCTACTGGGTTCAAAAAGTAGGGATATCAGGAATCTTGTTCTTGAGGTGCTCTGCGTACTAGCAAAGGATGGTGATGATGCTAAGGTACTTATTCTTTTGAATTTTTTTAGGTTTTCCAATGTGTTCTCTTTTCATTGAGAGGCCACTAAGATCACCTTGTCTCAGCTTTCTATATGTTGTGAGATCATTAATCTCTCAAATTGTAGGGAGTTGGAATTTGAAAGCATTGTTATATGTTGAAAGTTGACACAAGGGTCAAGTCTTAATTTTGAGCTTGTGAAAAAGGCTGACTAAAGATATTGGCTTTGTTCATATTCATCTGGCGTTGTGAACCATGGGTGGGGCACAACAATTTGAGTATCATTGCAAGCCCAAGAGGGTATTGACAGTGTAGAGAGCCCACGTAGTATGTGAGCAGCACATTAGCCAATTTGGTGCAATGTGGAACTCACACAAATTTTTCAAATAAAGTAACCTAAAATGATTGGGTATGAGTATGAGATCCACTCTTGCCCAGTTTGCTCAGAAATGGCATCTGATCATTCCATATGAAAATCTGCTGTTAGCTCAAGTTAACTGCAGTTCAAATGCAATGAGGATTTCTTGCAGCTAATTACTGATGACAGACATATTGTGCCAAAATGCATAAAACCTATACAAGTTATTTGCTTTAAAGAGAGAGAGAGAGGGCCAACGTTATCATTTGCCTTTAGCTTAAAAACTTCTCATTTTTGGGCTTGTGGAATTAGCATGAAGAAGTCTGAAGGTTCATTATATGTTGCTTCCCCGTCCTTTCTAACAGCTCTGTATGATTCTAGATCTGACAATTCATAGGCCTACCTATTGATTTGACGGGGATATGAAGGAGAATATCTCATCCGCCATATTAAAAAGCATGAGGAAAGTGATATATGATGCAAAATTTTGTAGTTCAAACCTCCGCACAGTTAACATCTATCAGCAGAGTATGCCTCTCCATGTGCATGTATTTGTATTTCCCTGAGCCCCACTTTTGTTATGTGGATCTTGTTGCTTATCTTTACTTTTTCTGTGTATACTTATGGTTCTGGACACATGATGTCGAAATGTCATGCTTCTTGCAAAGACTGGATTCGAATCCAATTCAATGTCAACTAAGAGCTCATTTATTTCTTTGGTATCCAATTGGACAAGTTAGTAAACGGGCATGAAGACATTTAGTTGCACATCGAATTAGATCAAAGTCAATTAATTGTAATTACGCTCGGAGATTATAATATCACATACCTGCAAACTTGATTTGAAATGAGTTGGTGAAGGTTCTCACGTGAAGTGTATTGCAGGAAAGAATTGCTGAAGTTGACAAATCATTGGAATCTATTGTCCACTCACTTGGACGACGCATTGGCGAAAGGAAGTCAGCGGTGGCATTGTTACTGGAGTTGTCAAATTGTAAGTCAGTTCAGCAGTCCATTGGGAAAGTTCAAGGTTGCATACTTCTGTTAGTTACTATGTCAACCTGTGATGACAACAAAGCCGCCAAAGATGCAAGGGACGTTTTGGAGAACATTTCATTTTCTGATGACAATATTATCCTGATGGCCAAGGCTAACTATTTCAAGTACTTGTTGCAACGTCTTTCTTCAGGTTAGTTTCTTAATCATATCATAGTTTTTGGTTAGGTAACTTGAAACCTGAGCATGGTTAACTTTGTTGCAGTTGCCTCATCTTTCTCTCAGTTTGCTTGTCATTAATAACCAAGATTTGGGGCCTGATGGGAACAGTTTTTTTACTTTGTTTAAATTCGTGATCTTTTCACACTGTGACAAACTTAACCAATTTAATGGAGGATGGAGTCGGAACAAATTTCAGCTTTAAACCAACAGAAGTATTACTTGTTATGTAATCTTGTGCTCTCCTTTTAAGCAAGCACCGTAAATCTTTGAGATTGTATAATTTATTAAAGATAGTTCCTGTGCCACAAATTGAGTTTGTATGCCTCCTTATGTTCTATCATGGCAAATTTTAAAAATGAAATGTCTCTTACTTTTATCAAATGTATGCATACAAGCAAAGCTAGATTTACACATTTTTGGTTAAATTGGTTCCATACTTCATATAGAGCGTAGAAAACTCTGTTTCTTTGTAATGGTAGTAGGGTATCAGTTATAATTTTGTCAACAGCATCTGTTTTTCCTCAATATAATGTTGCTGAAAGTGCGCAGTACGTTAAGAAATTTTACAGTTATGTCCACTATTAGGAGTGATGACAAAAGAACTCAATGTGGATAGTTGGACACAAATCAGAAGAGCAAAATTTAAATTCATCAGCTTCTTGTATCAGAATTGCTCTAATTTTTTCTTAGTTATGGGGTACTCAAATCAGTAACATTTCTTACCTTCTCCTACCTAACAGGATCCGATGATGTGAAGCTCCGAATGGCAAAGACTTTAGGAGAGATGGAGTTGACAGATCATAATAAGTCATCTCTAATTGAGGAGGGAGTTCTATATTCCCTTCTTCCCTTGCTGTCACATGGTGAAATTGAAGTGAAACAAGCTGGCGTCAAAGCCCTTCTAAACCTCTCTAGTTTACCAAAGAATGGACAGGAGATGATCAGACAAGGTGTTATGCATCCACTGCTTGATACGTTGTATCGTCACTCATCTTCCCAAGGTCTGCGGGAACTTGTAGCAGCCACTATCACAAATCTTGCCTTCGCCTCTGCAAACAATGAAACACAGGTTTCACTGCTTGATGCTGATGAAGACATTTTTAAACTTTTTTCCGTAGTTAACTTGAGTGGTCCAGCTGTGCAGCAAAGCATTCTCCAGGCCTTCTACGCCATGTGCAAGTCTCCGTTTGCTGCTAGTGTCAAGGCCAAGCTAGCACAGGTATTCATCTCTTAGGAAAGAAGTAGTTTTCCTTCTGAGTGAGATAGAATGTGCTGTCATCAAGAAATTTACTTACATATTTTACCCAAATAAGCTCATCCATTTGAGTAAGCAGCACTGGATGTGGTAACCATAACTTCTTTGTGAAAGTTAACTGAGTGAGTTAATTTTCAGCCTTCTTGAACCTTGAACATAAGATGTTGGACTAATCAATATCATTAAACAGGAATATAGAATTCCTTACTGTGGAAAAGGCCTTAAAACTCATGCTTAGCTGCAAGGGCTGGCATTATTACAGGTTTATGTGATTACATTATGATTCTTACCGTTCATTTTACTTTTACTTTCTGATGCTCCTGCTTTCAAGCTCCTGGATGCTATAGGATTTTGAATACTTCTACACAAATATTTCATGAATTCTATGAAATTTGCCTTCAAAAGCTTGAAACAGCAAGATGTAAAATCGTTTTCTGGCCTTCTCTTTAGTTTTGACAATCAGAGATGCTGTCAGTCCTAGACTCGGAAATTGAACTAGGAAGTCTTGGCGACTCCCTTCATTTTACTGGGAATTTTGTGGTCAAAAGTACGGCGCATTCTGCCCAAACATGGGGTTTATTTCCTAATTCAAAAGTTGATCACTTCCCAAATGGAAAACTTAATCATTTATCCAATTTTTCATACTATTGTATAGTTAAACACAACTCACTTATGCACTGCCCTAAATGTAAACACATTGACATGTAAGTTGTGCTCTGCACTTTACACATTTTCTGCTATCTTTATGGTTTACCTCTTAAAATACTGGACGAATTAACTTCTTGCTTAAGTATTTTATGTCTATTCTTTTCATTCAACACTGATAATGCTGCATCCACAGTGCTCAGCTGTCCAAGTGCTAGTGCAATTCTGTGAGCATGGAAATTCAGATGTACGGTCAGATGCAGTCAAATTATTCTGTTGCTTAATTGAAAATGCTGATGAAGCTATGATCCAGGAGCACGTGGAACAAAAGTTCATCGAAACATTACTTAAGATCATCAAGACTTCTCACAATGAAGAAGAGATTGCTTCCGCAATGGGAATTATCTCTAACCTTCCCAAATCTCCTCAACTCTCCGAGTGGCTTTTTGCAGCGGAAGGACTTCCAATCATTTTCAGCTGTCTTCCCGAGGTTAAGCATAAGAATCCCTGTAAGCTTCAATTGGTAGAAAATGCTGCTGGGGCATTATGCCATTTCACAGTGTCAATAAACCAGCAAACACAGAAGATAGCTGGCATTATCCCCAAGCTAGTACGGCTGCTAGACGTAGGAACAAGCTTGACAAAAGAACGAGCTGCAATTTCTCTTGCACAGCTCTCAGAGAATTCACAAACACTGAGTCGCCCAATCCAAAAGCGTCAGGGACTATGGTGTTTCTCAGCTGCACAAGTAGAACTTTGCCCTGTTCACCGAGGGATATGCACACTAGAAACTTCGTTTTGTTTGATAGAGGCTGGTGCAGTGGGACCTCTGGTGAGGGTTCTTTCGGATCCAGATCCTGGAGCCTGTGAAGCTTCTTTAGATGCCTTATTGACTTTGATTAGGGATGAAAAACTTCAAAATGGCGCGAAAGTTCTCGCTGAAGAAAATGCCATATCATCAATGATAAAACTACTAGATAGTCCTTCCACCAGACTGCAACAAAAGATTCTGAATTCATTAGAAAGAATTTTTCGGTTGCTGGAATACAAGCAGAAGTATGGATCCTCTGCTCAGATTCCCTTAGTTGACTTGACACAACGCGGAAGTAGCAACATCAAATCTTTAGCAGCAAAGGTACTTGCTCAGTTGAATGTGCTTCATGATCAGTCCTCTTACTTCTAGTGGCAGAATCATGATTGTTAAGGACACATAAACCAATTAGATGGGGAAATTGGTTAAAGTTAGATTTCGACTAAAGCAAGATTTATCTTACCTAGGCATCAAGCCGGTTTTATGAGAAAGAACCTCAGTTAGGAAGGCATGAGTTCAAATTATTTGATTAGAGCATTGCCATTTCTGATACATTGTGGTGCTTTCTGGCAAAGGGCAATGCTGTAACATTCAGGAACCACAGGTAATATAATATTTTTTTAGTTCATTTACTGGTTGAGTTAATCAAGTAATTCAGGTTTTGGTTCTTTATCTTTGATAAAAACCTGATTTAGGTGTCGGTGGGAAACAAGCAATCTGGGTTGACTCCCCATGACAGTGGTTACTCAAGCGCCCCCCCCCCCCCCCCCCCTTTTTTTTGTAAAATATGTCGAAAGTTCTTTAGTCGTTCAAGTTATAGCCATATTGGTTCAGCTGTAATATATTCTGAATTCATTATTGTTGAAAATTATAGCTTATTGATTCTTTTATTCCTTGCTACACTTGGTTGTCATGAGCTTAGAGGACAGGCTCGATGTTTTTGCATTGTTTTTCAGTTTCCCTTCTATCATCTCCATATCATTCCTTTAGATAAATGCTCAGCTAGTGCTCCGGCCAACATTTGAATCTCGCTATATTCAGTTTCAGTCCTTTCCCTCTTCAAATTATTGATATTTCTTACTAAAGTTCAACAGCATTTGGAAATGGAATGCAAGCTATCCTTTCTGTTTCCATTCACTGGAATAGCAATTCACATCTATAAGGCACTGCTGGTAAGGAATATCTTGAATTAATATTTGTACTCCTAATTAGGGGTGGCAAAATGGTTCAAAGAAAACAGTTAACTACCCATCTTATCCACTAAAAAATGGGTTGGATGATGAACTTTTTAAAAACGGGTCAAATATGGATAAGAATCATATTATCCATCTAGAAAATGGATAACCAATAGGTCTAACTTTTACATCTGTAAAGCCTCAAATTGGGAGTTAATCAAGTTAAGGAGACTAAGAATTCTCTCGAAAATGATCATATACAAGAAGTCATGGATAATATGGGTAACCTATATTATCCGCTCTGTCGGTTAACCCATTTTTATCCGTACTAAATATGGGTCGAGTTGGATAATTGATCGTTTTTTCATTATCCATTTTCGACCCGAACAATATCTGATCCGACCCGCCCGTTTGTCACTCCTAAATCCTAATAGAAGAAGAATCTGTGCCCGTGTGAATTGACTTAAAAAAAGTGAATTTTCAGCCGAATTTGAGCCCGTTTGTAAAACACTGAGAAAAGGTAACAAAGAACTTAAAAGCTGATTTGACTAGCTTAAAAGCTAATCCAAACACCCTCTAACTTATGATTTATAACTGAAACACTTTGTATGTTTAACCAATATATAAATATGTCAAAAAGTATTTATAAGCCAGTTTAATCAGCTTATTAGCTTAGCCAAACACCCTCTTAGTATAGCAAGTTTCACCATATATTATGTACTAAGTTGCACGTAGGAGGCGACGAGGCGTGACTGAAACCCAAGCATGAAATATTATTTGGAATCTCTAAGTTTGGCCGATATCCATAAATCTGCACTTTTAATACCAATTAAATCTCTTATAAGATAATTTTTTGCATTATTAGTTTAGTTTCAGAATCTTGCCAGTTGGTCTTTCTTGGTCCTAAAAAGAACAGATATTTTGCAAGGTAGATCTTGCATGGTGCCTTGACGCGTCAAACATTTCTTATGAACCAACTGAAACAAATACACGCCCACACTCTCCGAAATGGCACCGGCTTCACCCAATTCTTGATTACCAAGCTTGTCGAAATCCCAAACATACCATATGCCCACAAAGTGTTCGACAATATTACCAGACCAACTGTCTTTCTCTACAACAAGCTCATTCAAGCCTATTCTTCTCATGGCCTTCCCAGCAAGTGTTTTTCTCTCTATATCCATATGCGCCGCCAAGGCTGCTCCCCTAATCCACACTCGTTCACTTTCCTCTTCGCCGCATGCACCAGCCATTCCAACCCCATACAAGGACAGATGTTCCATGTCCATTTCATCAAATGGGGTTTCAATTTCGACATCTACGCTTTAACTGCACTTGTTGACATGTATGCTAAAATGGGCCTGTTGCCTTCTGCGCGAAAGCTCTTCGACGAGATGGAAATGAAGGATGTGCCCACTTGGAATTCTTTGATTGCAGGGTATACCAAGAATGGGAATGTGGAAGAAGCTTTCAAGCTGTTTCAAGCAATGCCTTCAAGGAATGTGATTTCCTGGACAGCAATGATTTCAGGCTATTCGCAAAATGGCAAGTATGCGAATGCATTAACTGTCTACAAGGAAATGGAGAAAGACAAAGGAGTAAAGCCTAATGAAGTCACAATTGCTAGTGTGCTTCCAGCTTGTGCGAATCTTGGGGCATTGGAGGTTGGGCAGAAAATTGAAGCTAATGCAAGGGCAAATGGATACTTTAAGAATATGTTTGTCTGCAATGCTGTGCTTGAAATGTATATGAAATGTGGTAGAATTGATAGCGCAATGCAACTCTTTCACGAGATTGGTAGGAGGAGGAACTTGTGTTCTTGGAATACCATGATCATGGGGCTAGCTGTCCATGGAAAAGGTGATGAAGCTCTTAAGCTTTTCAACCAAATGATGGTAAGCCTTTGCAAATATTCTATTCATTCTTTGAACATCCAAATTACAGCAAGCACGAATTAGCTTTTATAGTGGAATTCATATTATTGTGCTACTGTTTATACAGGGAGAAGGAAATGCACCTGATGATGTAACTTTTGTTGGAGCAATCTTAGCATGCACACATGGAGGCATGGTAGCAAAGGGCTGGGAACTCCTCAGTTTGATGGAGCAAGGATTCTCCATTGTTCCAAAGTTGGAACACTATGGCTGTATGGTTGATCTCTTAGGCCGGGCTGGAAAGTTGCAGGAAGCTTATGATCTTATAGAGAGCATGCCAATGACACCTGATTCGGTTATATGGGGAACTCTGCTTGGAGCCTGCAGCTTCCATGGCAATGTTGAACTGGCTGAGAAAGCAGCCGAGTTCCTTTCTGTGTTGGAGCCGTGGAATCCTGGAAATTACGTTATTCTCTCAAACATCTATGCAAGAGCTGGCCGGTGGGATGGTGTTGCAAGGTTAAGGAAACTGATGAAGTCCTCCCAGATTACAAAAGCAGCAGGGTACAGCTTCATTGAGGAGGGAGGAGATATTCATAAGTTTATAGTAGAGGACAAATCCCACCAAAAATCAAATGAGATATATGCACTGCTTGATTTAGTCACGACTATATTAAAGGTCGAAGAAAGCACCATTGATATTGATTTGGATTCTATTGTTGAATAAATTTTTTGGTGATAACCTGAATAGTTTTTGGACCTACGTTTCTCTAATTCCTATTATGTCTAAAGCAACAAGTGATCCCTGCTCCACCTACTCAGATTATACAAAACCTAATGTAATTAAAACCTAACTTGGTTAACATTTTCAAGGCATAATACACCCTCGTGGTCCGACCCTTTCTTGAACCCCGCGCATAGCAGGAGCTTAATGCACTGGGCTGGGGCCGCCCTTTTATTATTAAGGCATAAAATGTACAGCCTTCTCTTTCCAAAAGAGGGAAAGAAAAAAAAGGAAACAACAATAGCTTCGGGTGGAGATGCATAATTTCAAGCACACACCAGAAGAGGTCGCATTAAGTTCATCTACTGTAAGACGGCAGAGTCAATAATAAATGAATGATACAAACTAGAATCTGTGATACATGAAACCCTCTTAGAAAGGATCAGGGGGGAAAAACACCAGGTTTTGCTTCAGAAGCTTTGAATTTTTTTATAACAAAAACCACCCAATACATGTGATCAAAGGCTATATAGCTTGCAAAGTTCCTAAACAAATGTCACCCCAAAAAAAAGATTTTGCATTTGCGAACAATATAAATGTAATTCCTACCTAACTGCACATCAGCTCAAAGCACTTTAAATCAATAAAATTGAGCATTTCTGAGATGAATATATTATGCAGCTTTTAGTTTACTTCTCCAGCTTCTTCTCCTCCCCACAATTTTGAGAACTTCATCAATAAGAATAACTGGGGCAGAAAGCAAGATGACAAGAAGCCATTCATTTAGGCTCAGTGGGATAATACCAAATATATCTGCTAGGAAAGGAATATAGAGTATCAGGCAATGCAAGCCAAACGAGACTGACATTGCAACAAGAAGCCAAGGGTTTCTCCAAGGTGGCATTTTGATCAAGCTGTTGTCTTCAGAGAGAGCATTGAGAGAATTAAACATCTCAATTGCCACCAGGACAGAGAGGGACAAAGTCATGGCCTTCACTTTACCAACAGTAAAGTAGTCACAAGGGTGTGAAAAAGTAATCAGGCGGTTACCAGCCACGAACGGACTCACAGTGAAATTTGGCCATGCGGAGCACTCACCCCAGTTGCGAAGCTGTGATAGTTCAACAAGTGTGTGGCCATCACTCACAAGATCAATACCAAGGAAAGAAGCCTGCGTATACCACACTATAAATATGCCGACCGTTGCAATGCCCACATAAGAACCAATGACCTGAAAATATAACAGATACCAGAATGTAAGTTGCAGCTTAGCTTGTCGAGAAGTTTACTCAATATATTGAAGATCAGATGAACATGTGAAAAGTTATAGTTGGCTGCTTAGATAACAGAGCATCTCATTTCTCTTTTTGGTGCATCCACTTCTTTTATTAAGCAGCTTATAACAGTTGTTTCTTATGCAGGGAAGTGATCTAGATGGATAAACATATTTTCCTTGATTGCACTGTTATTTTTGGAGACTATATAAGCTGAATGGTAAAGCTGATTTTTTATATAGTAATAACAGGATGAACCACATGTCCAGGAAAATGCTGCAGCACGCACAGCCTATGCGTTGATACTCTAGTCAAATGAGGCCTTCTCAATCACTAGTACTTTCTTCACCTACTTATTGGAGAATAATAACGTGTAGAAAAACTGAAAGAAATAAGCAGATTCATTTCTACCTATTGGAGAAAATTGAAGAAGTAACTAATAGAACTTAGAGGGGGAAACTGGAAAGAAATAGTGATACCATATAGCGGAAGAAAACCCAGGAATTTATGAGAGCATCATTGCTCTTCCTAGGTGGTTTCTGCATTATATCAACATCAGCAGGGTTAAATCCAAGAGCCGTAGCAGGTGGGCCATCTGTCACCAAATTTACCCAGAGCAACTGCACGGGTATCAAACATTCTGGTATGCCCAAAGCAGCAGTCAAGAAAATGGAGATGACCTCACCAACGTTAGATGATATCATATATCTGCACCAAAGAATAACAAAGATGAAATTAAGGAAGAAAAATGCATGATTAATCCAGGAATAATCAAATACTCACTACCAGAATCACAAGACTAACCTGATGAAGGCCTTCATGTTATTGTAGATCGAACGTCCCTCTGCAACAGCAGAAACTATAGTACTAAAATTGTCATCTGCCAGAACCATATCGGAAGCTTCTTTTGCAACCTAAAGATATTATTCTCTGATCAGCTAATTAATACAATGACCTATAAGTTAACATATTTAGGAAAACTTCACATGCAGGGTGCACAATCATGGTAACTTCTGAAGATTTAGATGATAAACTTAGTGTCATAGCATGACGAGCAATCCCTCAGAAGACCTCAGTACTCTACTATTCCAAGAGTGTATTTTAGGTAGTCAGCGGTCAAATAATTGCACTGAGAGCATTAATGCAACAATTCAGAAAATGAGTTGTAACAACTACACAAAAAAATAGTTTATTTCACCTCAGTTCCTGTGATGCCCATGGCTATTCCAATGTCAGCAAGTTTTAGTGCAGGTGCATCATTGACGCCATCTCCAGTCATTGCAACAACTTCACCCATTTCCTTCAGCATCCTTACAATTTCTTGTTTGTGCCTGGGTTCAGCACGAGAAAAGACCTTGCCTCCATCTTTTGACAATATCTCAATTTGTTGCTGAGAGGAAAGTGCCATGAACTCTTTGCCAGTAAAACTACTCCCTCTAAGATTCTCACCATCAGAAAATAATTGAATTTCCCGGCAAACAGCCTCAGCTGTGGATTTATTATCTCCAGTTATAACCATGATTTTGATCCCAGCTCTTCTGCAGTCATTTACTGCCTTGTGAACTTCCTCACGTGGGGGGTCCTGCATTTCATTCATTTACTTAAGAAAATGAAGGTTTTCTAGTTAGTTATTTTTTGTTCTTGGAAACTTAAAAGTACTCACCCTTAGACCAACAACTCCTACAAAAACTAGATCACTTTCTATGGAGGAGTAGCAGGACGGATCAAGCAGCTTCTTATGGGCAGGATGAGTCTCGGCATAATATCCTGAAAGCTCGCCCAAATCATCTTTATATGCCAAGCCCAAGCATCGGAGACCCTTTGAACTCATCTGCAAGTGTCTCAACAACAAAAGTTGTCGACAGGACTCGTCAATGGGAACAGTTGATCCATCTGCAAGTTGAACATATGTACTACGTTCTAGCAAGCTCTCAACAGCACCCTAGACAAAACAAGTTTTAATCAGATGTGCACAGATTACCAAGCTAAACTTGTGAACAAGTGATCATTCAACATCAACAGAAAAAAGCTTGGAATTTCCTAAAGTGAATGACATTACTATGGAACTAAACTCAGCAGAAGCATCTTTTGCAGAAAGAACAGATCGGTTCAAACTGTTGATACCATTTTGCCACTTTTGGAAACTGAAAAACATTAATAAACATTGAAGATAATGCAGACTCAGTCTCTTGCTAGTTGAAATTTTTCTGGACATGCACAGCCTACAGCACATCAACATAAAAATAAGAATTTTTCTGGCAAACTGAGTATATCGAAGCCAACAGTCAAATAAAGAAAAATATTTTAGAGACCAATTATCTCTAGTTTCTACTGTAGTTCGGAGTCTAGTGATACAAATAAAAACATGTGATTACACTGATTTCATTACAATTTATGTACCATAAATGATATGAAATAACCTTGACAAGTAGTCGATTACTCCCATTTGGCTCTCGCACAATAACACCCATGGATTTGCGAACACGATCAAATTCCAAGGTTGCAACCCTTTTTGATCTTTTCATCCACCATTCACAGCATCCTATATTTAAAATAATAATAATAATAATAATAATAATAATAATAATAATAATAATAACAATAATAATAATAATGATAATAATGATAACAATAATAATAATAATATGACAAGAGGGGTTGCTCTGATGGTAAGCAACCCCCACTTCCAACCGAGAGGTTGTGAGTTCGAGTCTCCCCAAGAGCAAGGTGGGAAGTTCTTGGAGGGAAGGATGCCGGTGGTCTATTTGGAAACAGCCTCTCTACCCCAGGGTAGGGGTAAAGTCTGGATACACACTACCCTCCCCAGACCCCACTATAAGTGGGATTATACTGGGTTGTTATTGTTGTATTGTATAATAATAATAATGAAATAAAAACACTGGTTTGAAATAGTAGCAACTAGATAGATGAATGAAGTAAAGTTATGGTCACCTAATTTAACGGTGTTGCGATCAATCAAATAGCTAGATACAATCTGTGCATCACGGATCTTGCTTCTCACTTTGCTATCCGGTACTTCCATCTTTTCCACCAAAACTTTAAGAGCTGCCTCAGTAGGCAATCCAGTTGCTTTGAACAGACGGCCATCGAGGAAGACCCCAGCATCATTGCAGATTGCACATATTTCAGCCATAACTAGCAAGTTAGCATCCATATTGTAACAATTCCAGTCAATTATTCTCCCATCCTTAGGATCATACGTAGTCCCTTCGACGCCAAAAGTTCTCCAGGTTGTAGTTTTACCTCCCAATGTAAAGAACTCTGTCACAGACATCTGATTGGTAGTCAAGGTTCCTGTTTTATCTGAACAAATCACAGTTGTGCATCCTAAGGTTTCCACACTTGGAAGTTTCCGCACTATTGCGTTCTTTTGTGCCATTTTCCTTGTACCCAGAGCTAAGCAAGTAGTAATTACAGCAGGGAGACCTTCAGGAATTGCAGCCACTGCAAGAGTAACAGCTATCTTGAAATAATATGTGCATTTCTCAAATGAGAAACGGACATCTGAAGGCCATCCATCTACAACCTTCCAAGTAAGGAAATATTTGTAGTTGATCGCCCACACGACCAGGCAAACAATGCCTATAGCAGATGTAAGCCTATTACCAAATTCATCAAGTTTCTTCTTCAAAGGGGTGTCGCTCTCTTCCATTGATGCATCATGGATTTGTCTTTGGATCTTACCAATTTCAGTGCACATCCCCGTGTCCACAACAATGCAGATGCAGCTACCATTCACGACTGTAGTTCCAGCAAAAACCATGTTATCTTTGGCCTGCAATTCACAATCATCCATAGGAAGGGAATCAATGCTTTTAGTAACGGGCATCGACTCCCCCGTCAAAGAACTTTGCTCAACCCTTAGGGTTGAGGATTTTAAAGTAGCAACTCTCATATCAGCTGGCACTTTGTCACCAACTCGCAGATCCACGATATCCCCAGGGACAAGCTCCCTTGCTGGTAAATCTGGTACTAAATATCCATCTCTTAATACTTTTGCAGACTCACCTTGCATCTCTTTTAATGCTTCCAGTGCTTTCTCAGCATTGCTTTCTTGCCAAACTCCGACGATTGCATTGATTACTAAGATCAAGAGGATTACAAAGGGTTCTACATAGGCCTCGAGCCCTGAATCTCCAGTCTCATCCTGATGCAGATAAGCTATAACGAATGAGATAAAGGCTGCACCAAGGAGGATCTTAATAAGCATATCATCAAACTGCTCCAAAACAAGCCTCCACAAAGGCTTCCCCTTTTCTTTCTCAAGCTCATTCAAACCATATCTTTCTCGCCTCTTCTCCACCTCATAAGTGCTTAGACCCTTCTCTAATTTTACTTGGTACTCTTTCAGACACTGATCGACAGACCAGGACCATGCAGGGAATGGTTTTTCTTCCATTGTGAAATCCTTAATCTAACTTAAATTCCAAGGAAATTATCCTCAATCATCTCATTTCCTGAAAAAAGATACAAGAAATAACAGTTTGAGCAAAGAAATAACAGTATTTTAGTGTTCAAATCCTGGAACCATAAAGTTAACCAAATTGTTGAGAGTGGAGAAAAGATGAATATCAAATTAGGGATAATTCACAGAACTGGTTGTTTGATGGCTCAAGTATAGTTGACTGTGATGCCCAGGAAATGCTTTCTTATAACTCCTCGAGTGAGGATTTTACAGATGTCTGAGTTCTGTAAAACATTGTTGTTTCTTGTTAAAGAGAAATCCTAAAATTCCCTGGTTTGAGCTAAAGAGGCAAGCAAATCTAATTGGTCACTGCTTGGCATGGGAGTCTATAAATTGTGCTAGTCCTTTCTACTGGGAGTACATCCTAGTTCTATTGCAAACTTGTTGGTTGCTGATTCAGTTTAATGAAAATGTTGGTTTTGAGTTAAAAAAAAAAGGGATATAAGAGGCAAAAAGAAGCAAATCTCCAACTACAACTCTATCAAGTATAATAACTGACAGCTTTTATGGCACACCTAAAAAAATCACATTTAAAAGCAAGCAGGGCAGGCAACCAGCATTAAGCCTCAAACAAGTAAAACTAAGAAATGGAGGAAAACAAACAGCAGAAACTGCTATGCATCACTAAAAGAAAACTAACTTTACAAATGAGACAAGGATAACAGTCTTACAAAAAAAAAAAACTAAAAAAAAATCATGTATTAGTACCCACAATGAAAAAGATTGAAACTTTAGAAAATTGTTAGCAAAAGGGACAAAAGGAATAACAATGAGTTGGGAAATGTTGTACCTCTTATAAGGAACAAAAGCAGTGGCTTTGAGACAAAGTAACTGACAGATCGGACATAGTATTACACAGAGGAAGAAAATTCTTGGGAAACAGACGGCTCAAAATTTTGTACTTTTCTCTTTCCAGTAAAAAAGAAAGAAAGACTGAAGAACACTTACGACTGAGATACTAACTAATTTTACAGATTTGGACACAGTTACATTTTAAAAGGCACAAGAGAAAAAAAACATATACTATTCAAAATCAAATTGGATTTACCATAATGTCCTTAATTTTAGTTTGACTTTTATAAGGTGGAGTAGTTGGGGTTGGGGACAGACAGCCGTACGCGTAAACAGAATCTTTAGGGGTGGTTTGGTTAGTATTATACCGATATAAATTATGCCGGTAAGTTATATTGAGATAAGTTATGCTGAGAATAGTTATATTGAAATTGTTGTTTATTTCATTATTTGGTATGTTGTATTAGGAATGATAATTGAATAATTTCTAAGAAGAAGGTATAAGTTATATCGGTGCTAATTACCTCACCTTCTATAAGATATAAGTTATTTCAGTGTTAAAATTAACACCGAAATAACTTATACCTAGTTTGCTAACCAAACAGAGTATTGATGTGGTATTAAATTTTTATACCACCCTTATACCTTCTTATACCGCATACCAAACGACCCCTTAATGGGAAGCTTTTATAACCATATAAATGTCATGGCCCGACAAAGTTTTTACCCCTTAAACTTTTAAGGCCATAAATTTTAAAAGTCTTTTTTTCTTAAACTTTGTGATGAATCAAATTACCTCATCTAACTGTTTGGACATAGATTTTTTTTTCCTTTTTTCCAAAATTTTTTTGCTTTTCTTTGAAATCAAAGTTTGTTCATAAAATTTCCAAATTTCAGTTAAAGATGCATTTCGAAAATTTTCAAAAAGTTAAAAAATTCCCAAAAGTTATTTTTCAAAATTTTCAATCAAATCACTCACGAAACTTCAAAAACAATCCAATCTAAAATTTATGTCTAAATACAACTTCAAATTTCAAATCACCATTTTCACTTAAAATAAAATTTCACAATTTTTTGAAATTTTACAATTCTTACATCCAAACGCCTACTAAATTGAAACACAATGAGTAGTACATTTTAAACTGTGATCTTTGTGTTTTACCCGTAGTGATACTTTCTAATAAGAATGATATGATTATGGTATATATAAAATCACAAGATTCAAAGGATATTTTTAGTAGGTATGCACACCTTTATTTCAAAATCACAAAGTTCTCTTTATATTCTTAAATTCTTGCCCTGTTAAACTAAAATATATAGGGTTTGTTTGGTAGGATTGTACAAGTGAATTTCATGTTTGGTTGCGATAAAATTGCAGTATAACTATCGTGAGATTTATTATCCCAAGATTGTATTGTTTATTTATCCCTATAAAAAAGTGAAATAACTAATCTCCATATTATTAATTTCGGAATAACTTGTTTTCAACCAAAGACCCCATCAAATAAAACGAAAAGAGTAGTAATCTGTATTCAATATGTGTTTTTCCTTATACTCCTTTGTAAGTATATTATTCATTCCTCTTGCGGGAATTTATAAGATTTTAGGTTTCCAGTCAAGTCAACAGCAGGAATAATGATATTTATAAATATAATTTAGGAAAAAGGAAAGAAGCCGTTTATATTGATTTTCATCAATCAGTTCCAAAAGTATGCATTCATACAAATTACTACTAGTTTCCCCTTAAGAGAATGAACAACTCTTGGACTTTATGCTAATTAGTAGTGCTCTCCACGATTCAATAATTTAATTCAAGGATTATATGGTGGGACAACATCACCAAGAATTGTTCAACATTAGAAAGTTTGTTAGGTTAGGAATTAAAAAAAAGGAAAAAACCATTCAAGAATATGAGTTTTTAACTTTCCTCGTAGTTGTGGTAGGACCAAAGGGAAAAGAGCCAATTAATTTGTTTGTTTATCCAGCAATTTTGGAGATGTTGTCAGCAGACGAGACTGACTTGTACAAGTTCATGATTTCCAAATTTTTTCTCAAGTTTTCAAATTTCGTCCACTTTTCCTTATGGAAAAACGTATCATGGCATATTCTAGTGATATGATAGTTAAAGTACTAATATGTACAACTTGCCTTAGCTTAAATTAATCGAGTATACCTTGAATATGTGGTTTTAGCATCAATTTTAAAAAACAAAATTCTTTGAACGTCAGCATAATTATAAAATAATGGTGAAGTAGCTATATATAGCTGAATAATAAACCAAGTCTAATTATTATGGTTGTCATAATACCCGTTCATATTTATTGTTTATTTTTTCTGGTCATATACAAAATTTATACAATTGATTCCACATTATTATACACATATAATATATACAATATCCATATATCATATCTACATCTGTTATTTAGAATAAATAACTATTTGAATTAATTCTTCTTTTTTTTTTTGTTTGAAAAGATTATGTTGTCTTTTGTGTATTTGAAAACTAATAGAGCAAAGTTTTTTTCTGTCGACGTGACGTGTAAGTGAATAACAAGAAGTCAAGGACAGACATAGTTTGCAAGTTTTTCTCGACTGAGAAAGTGAAAATGATAGACTATTACGGCTTTAGTGGTTATGGAAGAAGAATTGTTAAAAGGAGTCAAATTCTCATGAAAATGCAAAATTTATCCAACTAAATATATAGTGACTTGCATCGAACATATAAAAATTCCTAAATTAATTATCCATATTTAAAATATTACTTTTTTTAGTAATTATTAAAGGTTTAAATATGACCATATTTACAATCTCGAGTGTTACGAGTCTACTGCAACTTGACTTATAGTTAATACGGACGGCTAATTCAGTTCATTGTTTTTCAAATAAACTATGTTGTTAATTTAGACAATTATATATATAGTTCGAACTGAAAATATTGATATTGAACGCATTTTATATCTTAAATCCACTCATATAGTTTAACTTGTAATGGAATATGGTAGAGGCGGGAGAAGGATCGAGCAGGGTAGATGTGCAGTTCGTGGGAGCACACGCAAAAATCAATAACTGGCAAGCCACTCCTCTTTCCTCTCGGAGGGAGTCGTGGTAGTCGGTTTTGATTTTCCTTTCAGTCTAGTTTGTATTAGCGTCACTCAGTTGTTATTTTCGTCCGTTGGGATGTGCAAACTCTGTCATCTTTGATTCTAATAAAAGGGCAATTTCCCTTCCAGCAATGCTGATAGTTTCCATTTTCTCTTTATTTTTCTTTCTTTTCTATTTTTGCACAGTTATTTTATGCTGGTTCCAGTGATCTGACATGCATAAGGACTCCTCGGCCCAATCTTTGCAATAAACCTAGTCCAGAAAAGATAATTCAGGAAATAGAGCACGAGGATGAACCAGGATATGATGAGAAAAGGGCATGGGATGAGATTAGTAAAGAGATGACCAAATTCGAAGAGAAACCCAAACCAAACCTGAATGATACAGAGGAAATCAATCAAGGAAGCCCGGATAATATCAGAGAAACAAAAATAAGTGTCCATCTGGAGCCACAGCTTAGGAAAGAAATAATCGAGGTATTGCTGGAGTACAAGGATGTCTTTGCATGGTCCTACGACGACATGCCCGGATTGAGAACTAATTTGGTAGTCCACAAATTACCTACTGACCCAACGTGCATTCCCGTCAAACAAAAGTTGAGGCAGTTTAAAACCGAAGTGAGCGTGAAAATCAAAGAATAGGTGACTAAGCAGTTTGAGGCAAAAGTTATCCGAGTCATAAAATATCCTGCCTGGTTAGCTAATGTCGTGCATGTACCGAAGAAAGATGGTAAAACCAGAGTGTGCGTTGATTACCGTGATCTCAACAAAGCAAGTCCAAAAAGACAACTTCCCTCTGCCAAATATCCACATATTGATTGACAATTGTGCGAAGCATGAGATCGGGTCATTTGTGGATTGTTATGCAGGCTACCACCATATTTTAATGGACGAAGAAGATGCGGTGAAAACAACATTTATCAAACCGTGCAGGACATACTGCTATAGGGTCATGCCTTTTGGTTTAAAAAACATCGGGGCAACATACATGAGGGCAATGACAACCATTTTCCACGATATGATGCATAACGAAGTCGAGGTCTATGTGGACGATGTGATTGTGAAGTCCAGAAAGCAATCCGATCATGTCAAAGATCTGAAGAAATTCTTCCAGAGGCTCCGCATGTATGATCTCAAACTCAACCCAGCAAAATATGCATTTGGGGTTCCCTCAGGAAAGTTGTTGGGGTTCATAGTTAGACGCTGAGGCATCGAGCTGGACCCATCAAAAATCAAAGCTATACAGGAGTTTCCGCCACCCAGAAACAAAACAGAAGTAATGAGTCTATTGGGAAGGCTGAATTACATCAGTCGATTCATCGCCCAGCTCATAACCAGATGCGAGCCCATCTTTAAGCTATTAAAGAAGGACGCTGCGGTGAAATGGACAGGAGAGTTCCAAGAAGCTTTTGATAAGAAAAAAGGATATTTGTCAAATCTACCAGTACTGGTCCCGCCAGAACCAGGGAGGCCTCTGATCTTATATTTGACAGACCTAGACAATTCATTTGGGTGCGTGCTGGGTCAGTACGATGTTACTGGGAGAAAAGAGCAAGACATCTACTACCTCAGCAAGAAATTTACGGCCTATGAGGTTAAGTACATTCATCTTGAAAGGACATGCTGCGCTTTGACATGGGTAGCCCAGAAGTTGAAGCATTACTTGTCATCATACACCACTTATCTCATCTCGCGACTGGACCCATTGAAATACATTTTTCAGAAGCCCATGCCCACAGGGAGGCTCACGAAATGGCAAATCTTGCTTACTGAATTCGACATCATCTACATAACTAGGACTGCTATGAAGGCACAGCCATTGGCAGACCATTTAGCAGAGAATCCCACAGATGAAAAATATGAACCCTTGAACATATATTTTCCGGACGAGGAAGTGATGCACATCAATGAAATGGAACAGGATGAAAAGTCGGGGTGGAAATTGTTCTTCGATAGGGCCGCCAACATGAAAGGCGTCGGGATAGGAGCGGTACGCATTTCTGAAGAAGGGCATCATTACCTGGTCACAGCTCAACTTCATTTCTATTGCACCAAAAACATGGCTGAGTATGAGGCATGCATTTTGGGTTTGAGATTAGCAGCGGACATGGGTGTCAAGGAAGTCCTGGTATTGGGATACTCGGACCTTCTAGTACACCAGATCCAAGGGGAATGGGACGAGTGACTTAAAACTCATACCTTACCGGCAGTATTTGCATGATCTTTGTCAGCGATTCCGGTCAGTAGAGTTCAGGCACATTCCCAGAATTCATAATGAGGTTGCCGATGCCCTGGCTACTTTGGCATCAATGTTTCATCACCTGGACAACGCTTATGTTGACCCAATACATATCTGGGTCCATGATCAACATGGTGGAGGAAGAGCTCGACGGTGACCCTTGGTTCCACGACATCGAGGAATCTATCAGGAAATGTGTGTACCCGATGCAAGCCACGAGTGACCAGAAGAGAACAATCCATCATTTGTCAAGTGGGTTCTTCCTCAGTGGAGGGGTATTATACAAGAGAACGCCAGATCTGGGTTTGTTAAGATGCGTAGATGCTCGGCTGGCAACGATCATCATGAATTAGGTGCAAACTGGCATATGCGGGCCACAAATGAGCGGATATGTTCTGGCAAAGAAGATTCTCTAGGCAAGGTATTATTGGCTCACCATGGAACGGGACTGTATCATCTTTGTGCGCAAATGCCACCAGTGTCAAGTGCACGGAGACCTAATTCACTCCCCCCCCTCCCGTCTGAACTGCACACAATGTCAGCACCTTGGCCTTTCGTTGCTTAGGTAATGGATTTGATCGGACCCATCGAACCAGCAGCTTCCAATGGAAATAGATTTATCCTAGTCGCTATTGACTATTTCACCAAGTGGGTTGAAGTTAAAACCTTCAAGGTAGTGACCCAGAAGGTCGTGGTCGATTTCGTGCACACAAACATTACTTGTCGGTTTGAGATCCCTAAGACGCTCATCACCGATAATGGGACAAATCTCAACAGTCACCTAATGAGAGAGGTATGTCAGCAGTTCAAGATCGCACATCGAAACTCTACCCCGTACCGCCCCAAGGCGAATGGAGCGGTTGAGGCAGCAAATAAGAACATAAAGAAGATACTTCATAAAATGGTGAAAGGATTCAAGCAGTGGCATGAGAAGCTGCCTTTTGCATTGTTAGGTTATCGCACCACTATTCGAACTTTAGTGGGGGCTACTCCATACTTATTGGTATATGGCACAGAGGCAGTGATCCCGGCCGAGGTTGAAATCCACTCTCTTCGGATCATGGCCGAAGCAGGAATCGACGACGAAGAATGGGTCAAAGCTCGTTTGGAACAATTAAGTCTGCTTTACGAGAAAATATTGGCGGCGGTCTGTCATGGTCAGTTGTACTAACAAAGAATGGCCAGGGCGTATAATAAGAAGGTGCGCCCCAGAAAGTTTGAAGTAGGTCAACTGGTACTAAAGCGCTCCATCCTCACCAAGCCGAGGCGAAAGGTAAGTTCGCTCCGAACTGGCAAGGGCCATTCATCGTATCAAGAGTATCGTCCAATGGAGCCTTGTATCTGACGGACATGGAAGGTAAATGTGCGGAAATGGCTATCAACGCAAACGCTGTCAAAAGATATTATGTATGATTTTCTTTAGAACATGGTTCATATTTGACATCTGTTTGTACTTGGCACATTTGGAAGATTGAAATGACGAAGGTATTTTGTTCTGCTATCTAAACACTTTATCCTTTGCTAACCCTTTTGATCTTCAATTATTTACTTTCTTACCCCTCTTTTGGAATCGATAACAAAAGTCAAAAACGCCAGTGTGAGAAGGCAGTGAAAGGAAAAGAACGGAAAGGAAAAGTAACAACAAAAGAAAAGAAAAAGAAAAGAAAAAAAAGAGAAGGGGGAAAAGAGATGAGGGAAAAGAAAAAGAAACAAAACAAAACAAAACAAAAGGGAAAAAAGAGAAAAGAAAAACACAAAGCGAAAGAAAAAGAGAAAAAAAAAGAGAAGACAAACAACAACAAAAGAAGGAATCGTTATGAACTACGTTTGACCTGATTCCTTTTAAAAGGATACGTAGGCAGCCTCACGGTTCAGTCTCATCAAAATAAAAATCCAAAAGTCCCCAAGCAAGAAAATGGGACAGAAGTTGTGTTTGTTATAAGAATATGATTCCGAAAGTTGTAAATAAACCCATTTGAGTTATTCCGAGCCTTTGATACCCTTTCTTTCCAACCCTATCCAAAAGCCTACGTTACGGTCCAAACGAAGACCTTATGATTAGTCTTCAAAATGCCGAGCCGAGCAGGTAGAGGGTATTCATGTCAGGGATAGTCAGGACAACACTTTGATCCAGACAAGAGAGATAATAAAATGAGAGAGTCTTGTCGGTGAAAACCCTCACGGGCACCATAAGGCGATGAGAGTTTGACAGAAAATAAAATGAGAAAGTATTATCAGTGAAAACCTCCACAGGCACCGTGAGGCAAAGGTAAGGCAAAAGCAAAACTCAGAAATGGGTTATTGATGGACGAACAGTGTAGAGCAGGTCGAGCTACGGTTTGGTCGGAGTGGTTTAGAAGGGTGACAACCACAAAAGCACGGCAACGGAAGGTCGGTCGTCGAAACGGATTGGGTCGACCAAGCCAAAGTGCATATCATGATCATGAAAACCAGTTGTTCCTCTTCAGATAAGTCTCCTTTCTTCTCTTTTCAATAGTCAACGAGTCTGGAATTATTTACCCTAAATACCATTTAGAGTCTTTGCATTTCATCTTTCTCTCGAATCAATAGAGTTTTTGTTTAGGCAAGCAAGAGGAATTTCAAAGCCGATTGCCAACTCCCAAAGGGGCAAAGTGCACGATGCCCAGAGGCGTAACAAAGATACCAAGTGTGGAACAACAGAGGGAAGGATTCATAAAAATTTTAATTAATGAAAGACACAAGGATCGGCAAAGTGAAGGAATACCACACAGAAATGGGTATGCAAATGAGACCACAAAGATTCGGATGGAACGTAAAAATTGGCCCAACTCGAAAACAGAAGAGGTCATAAGGTCGCAAGGTTTGACCAAACGTAATACGTCAGGGTAAGACATATAGAATTCTGGTGAAGGATCGAGAGTGCAACATAAGGTAAGAGGCAAAAGTGAGGGCATAAGGTCAAGAGTCAGTCGAGCATCCCAAATGGGTCGGGCAGTCTCAGGAAAGGGATAAGGATTTTTGGCAGGGGTTCAAAAATATAACACCAGGATGAGAAACAAAACAAAGCCACAAAGGTTAAAGCATAACCCTCTAACTCAGTAATCATTAGAGAAAGGTGTAAGGGTTCTGGCAAAAAGGGCTAGAAATGTAATACAATTATGGGGAGCAAAGTAAAGCCACAAAGGTTTAAGGGGGTCAGCCAACCAACCCAGACAACTCATCATCGACATGGAGATTTGAACACAGCAAAACATGACAACGAGGAGGCCACTTCCAACAAGAATGCAGTGAGGCAACCACCAGTTTTCAAACTGACAAGTTTTCTTTGATTGACACGAGGGCAAAAAATTCCGGAAGAGCCTAAGGGAGGCCGTCTAAGGAGAAGGCAGGCACACGACAGGTATGGTCGAAATCTTAGGGCCCCCCTGGAAGTGGGACTCAGTGAAAACTCAAAAGAGACATAGTCGTTCATAGACACCCTCCCCAGCAAAAGCACAAGGGGACAAACGTTGATAGCCAAACCCAACAGAAACAACCAAGGGTTAAAAGAGGCATGGAAGTTGAGATGGAATACAGTTTACAACTCGAACAGGTGTGGGTAATACGGGCAAGATCCAACACCTCCCCATTAAGAGTTGCAGAAACAACCAGAATTTAGAATTGGCATTTAAGTTGGAACCTTCAGAACCCTCCTGAAAAATGGGATTTTGCTTAGAACACAAACTGCTGGTTTGCATGGTCTGACCCAAATACGTCCCTAACCAGAGTCAAGAAAAGTCATCAGGACCCTCCTGAAAAATGGGATTTAGAAGGAAAATTTTAGATTTCCCCGGCTGAATCGGCAAGAGTCATCAGGACCCTCCTAAAAAATGGGACTTAGAGCCAAAATCTCCCCAGCCGGAGTCAACAAGAGTCAATAAGAGTCAGTAACAGTCATCAGGACCCTCCTGAAAAATGGGATCTAGAAGGAGAACTTCAAATTTCCCCAGCCGAGTCAGCAAGAGTCATCAGGACTTTCCTGAAAATGGGACTTAGATTAGATACTTCCCCGGCAAGAGTCAACAAGAGTCGTCAAGACCCCCCCCCCCCTGGATAGTGGGATGTAGCCCTAAATACTAACCCCTAGTTGTCACCTTTCTGTAATCAAATTAAGAGTTGTCAGGACCCGCCTGGATAATGGGAGGTAGTTTTAATCATTGGTCACCAGCAGATCCCCAGCAGATATAACTCATAGCAATACATAGTGGAAAATAATACCTTTTCATAAACACAACATAATCTTAACGATGTCATCAATTAAGGATTATCACGACCCTTCTGGATAATGGGACTTAGCTTAGATTTAGAGATATTTGGTAAAGAGATTTGATTAACACTCACGGATCCGCCCAACACCAAACTGGCAAGTTTTGGTAATTAGGCACCACATGTTAAACAAGGGAATATTTGTCAAAGGTCCAAGTTTTTGTAATCAGGCATCCACCTGTAGAACAAGGGAATATTTTTCAATTTTCAAACTTTTGATAATCAGGAACCCACATGTAGAATAAGGGAATATTTTTCAAAATGCAAGATTTGTAATCAGGCGCCCACCTGTAGAACAAGGGAATATTTTTCAAGTTTAAGTTTTACAATCAGGCACCCACTTGTAGAACAAGGGAATAATTTTCAAAGTTTTTCAGGCACCCACCTGTAGAACAAGGGAGTATTTTTCAAAATTTTAAGATTTTAAGCTTCAGGCACCCACCTGTAAAACAATGGAATATTTTTCAAAATTCCGAAATCAGGCGCCCACCTGTAAAATAGGGGAATATTTTCAATATTTTAAGTTTTGGTAGTCAGGTGCCCACCTGTAGAATAAGGGAGTATCTTTCAAAAATTCAAGATTTTTTAATCAGGCACCCACCTGGAGAACAAGGGAATACTTCTCGGAAGTCAAGTTTTGATGATCAGGTGCCCACCTGCAGAATAAGGGAAGATCTTTCAAATTACGAGTGCAAGAAACCAGGCGCCCACTTGTAGAACGAGGGAATGCTTTCAACGGGGTACATCTTAAGACTAGCAATTCAACATCAAAAATAGAGGAAGAGAAATGCTAGACAACAAGGCAACAAGAAGTTCCACAGGAGGAAACACTGGTTAATAAAGCAACAAGAAGTTCCACAACAAGAAATGCAAGACAACAAGGATTCAGAGCAAGTTGGAAGACATAGACAGTTTTTCTTGTAACCCATAGTTCATAGCTTGGTCTAGTTTCTTTATTTTTCAAAATGGTGTAATAAGGGGGTCTAGTAGCAGTAGTAGCAGTAAACTCACAGCCTCGGTAGTCCCAGCTACCAAACACTCTAGAACTACACTGACATTATTCCTTTATCGCCAAGGATATGTAGGGAACCTTTGAAGCAAGGTTCGGTCAGAAATTTTTCAAAATGCTTCACACGGAGTATTCAGTCGGACGAAAATTGCTCATGTTTGCTCACTTGTCTTTGCACGAAAACCATTCGTGTTCCGCGCAAAGAGGGGCAGCTGTGAGCATGTGATTTTTGCCATGTTACGTCGACTCCTACAGGACTCTCAGGTTTAGGATTTTCCTTTTAATATTTGTTTTAGGATTTAATTTTAAGCTTTAATTGCGTATGCCAGTGTGTTTTCGTTTATGCATGCTTAAAATCATTGAGGATTTAATTTCATGTTTTTTGCTAAAATAATTGTTAATTGGGTTTATTTTTACAAATATAAAATTCAAAAAATATATAAGTAGTATTTCTGGCATTTTAAATCATTTTGTTTAATTTTAATTTTTTGCATTTTATTGTTTGTGTTGCATAAATAGACAATTATTAGGATAATTAGGATTTTAAAAATGTAATTAGGAATTAAATAAAACAAAAGGGAAGAAAACAAAACAATATATATATATATATATATATATATATATATATATATATATATATATATATATATATATGCTGGCCACAATTAGGCCAGACCTGGGTGGCCCAAATACTTGCACCGTGTAAAAAACACCATCATCCAACCAAAATTAGGGTATCCGACCCAGTCCACACACAAACGCCCCAAACGACACCGTTTTTTGGAGCCAATCATCTCGTCCATTGATTAACAAACCATCAACGGGCCCTGAAACCCTCACCCAAATTAGATATATATGTCCAAACGCCTGTATAGATACAGATACAAACTCATCACCCTCCTCGTACCAAACACTCCCGTTGTAGCACTACCCCTTTCCGCCATATGACTGCCGTTGATCACCCAGCAACCACCCTAACGCCGCCGCCAAATATCGCCTCGCGACGGCGGCCAGTCACCAAACCACCCCAACTTTACACCACTGGACCACCATGACCTCCTCTTCCCCTTCCTGCAGTTGGTTTCCTTCGAACAAATGCGGATCTTCTCGAATATTCAAAATAAGGTTCGCCGGAACCACTGTCTCCGGAGACCCAACCCCAAACCTGTCCAAAACAACACCCTTGAAACACCTCTCTCCCCTCTTTCCAACCATCCATACCACACCCTTCGAATCAAAATAAAACAGCTCGAATTGAATCAAAATTTACCCTAATACCTCAACCTCACAGGGATCCAGCAAAATTTGGCCTTCGGTAATCCCTTCCATCCCTCTCCCCAACCACACCATACACACCCTCAAACCCAACTAACCACAAAGAAAACTCAGATCTGAGATCTTACTTGGTCTCAGCATCAAACCTCCCATGAACCCTTTGTCCTTCTTCAAATACGCAAGGCAAATATCCCTAGAAGTTAGAAACCTCCCCAAAAATAGGTCAGAAACCCACATAATTGATTTAAGTTAGAGCTGCATGAACAAAAGCTAAGTATTCTATATTACTGTCGTTGTTTGTATATGTTTATTTGCTTTGTTTCCTTTAAGATTTTAGTTTTTTTTTTCCACGATCTCATCCTAAAGTATGATAAGTAGTCTTATTTGTTTGTTATACTCAATGATTCTTTGGGTGTCACTTGTTTGAATGCATCTTTTATAATGGTCTAATATTATGTTTTGCCTTTTGACTTGTCAGTTTGTTTTCACCTCTGAAACTTTACATAGCCTGTAGTTTCATCTCTGAAATTTTACATGTTTTGTTGATCTTCATCTCTTGATTCTGCATTTATTTCACTTCTGAGGTTCTGAATGGTTTTGTGGCCCTTATCTGTGTTATATCATGATTCTATGTGGGTGTTTTCTTTTAAGAAGTTTCATACCAGTCATATTCCTTTCCTATTGATTGTGATCTTCAGTAGTTGCTCATGTTAGGATAAATTGCTTCTCTGAATATGGTGATTAGCTTTGTTTTAATTTCCTGATTTTTACTTCTAGGTTTTGGCTAAGTGTTATAGTTTCCCCATTGTTCCTGCATAGTCAATTGAGTGTTTTTTTGTGTGTTTGTTTTGGTTCATCGTAAAGTATCTGTGGATATTCATATAGTCCTGAAGTTGTGGTAATTGTCTCCACCATTTGCTACTGAATAAGGTCACATTAAGATGCTTAGTTGGAAATTGGGTTGCATTGATTGAGCCTGTAGTCCAGACTATGAATTTGACCCATAACTTGAATGCAATTGACCAGGGTCAGATTTAACCAAACCAAATGAAAACCAAGGGTAAAAACCTTAAGTTAGTTAATTAGGAAAAGGGACAGGGGTATAGAGGGTATTTGAACCTAAAGAATCCTGTAACAACCCTTAGAACATTCTAGTGAGGGACTTAAGCATAATTTCTGCCTCAAAATTGAGGCACAAGTCAGAAAACTAAGGACTATTTAGATAAAATTGGAATTTGAATAAGAGACTAAAAGAAAAACAAGGAAATAAGTGTTGCCTTAAGGTTTTAACTATAAAAAGGGGTAATCTGAACATTTTGAGGGACTTTTAGGGGTTGGGGACTTTAGATATTTTTCGAGCAGACTTTCTTCTGAAGTTTTAGTGAATTAAGATACATATAAATATATTAGGCTCTCCTATATTCTTGAGAAATCCTGAGTGCTATTCTATTCCAGTTGAAGTTTTACTTTTTTCAAAACCTTCCTGAATCACTGGGTGTTCATTGGCTGATTGATTTTGCTTGCCCGCTATTTGCTTCATTACTCATAGGCTTTATTTCCTTTTGGCCTTCCAGGTACCATTCCTTACTCAGATTCTGAAAACTACAACCCTATATATTCAAGCTTGTAGTTGATCATGAAGTTAATACATTTTGTTTCCTAGTTCATACGAATACTATCATTTACTGTCTGTTAGTATTATTAGCTTTGTATTAAGCATAAACATGTACTAATTGTGGACTGATGCCAGGACTTTGCCTTTTAATTTATTTAAATTTCAGTACATTTAGAAATAGTCTGTTCAGATTTGTTTAGCATATTGTAACTTGAGTTATAATGGAGGTTCGATAACTGAATTTGTATACTCCGACTGATGAGTATCCTAAATCATTTATTTCAAACTTAAGATTGAATCTGTACAAAGTCACTTTCAGTATCTTCCTTATAAAATATTGTTGATACATTTCATAACGGTCATGTATATAGTTTTGATAATTAAGGCACAATTGAAAGCAGATTTGTTGTGACTTACTTACGATGGTCTCATTAGTCCAAATGTCCATGGGCCTAATTAGAAGGCCCAGTAAATGCCACTGGTAGTGTAGCAATACACGCTCCTGGGCTGACTGAAAGTGAAGCCCAAAACAGCCACGAATGAGGCCAAAAATGCAAGTATTGATTGCCCTTTCAGAATATATTACCCACGTATAAATGATTAGGATATTGTAGATACAAGAATAATAGAGAACTTAAGTGCTTTAGGACGTCCTTATGAAATAAAGCGAGCCTTGTTAACTAAATCAAGCACCACACAAGGCTCCTTAATTCAAATAAAACACTTAGAAAAATTAGAAGAGCAGATTAGCGAATTTCATGGCCTTTCACGAATTTCTAAAGACGTAGTTGCTATAGGCATGAATTTATTAATGAAATACCTTCCTAAATTCGGATGCGCATTTATGTGACCCAAATCTAAATCTCAAACGAAGTTGGAACGTATCAAAATCTACGGGTGCATTTATGTGACGTGGTTTCAGGAGTGTTCTAACGACGTTGCAACTCTCTTTAAAATAATAATATAAGCGGTTTAAAGTAAAAAAACACATAAGTTAAAACATGTTCTAAAATAACTTAATTTAAGACAAACATAATAGTTGAGCGACCGTGCTAGAACCACGAAACCCAGGAATGCCTAACACCTTCTCCCGGGTTAACAGAATTCCTTACTCTAATTTCTGGTTCGCAGACTGTAAATAGAGTCATTCTTTCCTCAATTCGGGATTCTAAACGGTGACTTGGGACACCATAAATCTCCCAAGTGGCGATTCTGAAATTCTCTTACTTGAATCATGTTTCGATTGTCCTTTAATTGGAAAAACTCCCTTATCTACGCCCTTCGCCGGGTTGTGGATAGTTAAAAAGGAGGTGTGATAGGTACCTCAGAATTTAAAAATAAAAACTGACAATTAAATAAGACTCGGGAAAGAAAACGCTTGACGAGGCAAGGTAAGAGAGTTTCTCACGATCAGTTTCTCACGATCAGTTTCTCACTAGGACTCGTGTTCGTACCCAAAAAATTGGACTTGTGCAAGCAAGGAAGTTTCCCATCGATCAAAACTCCTGACATGCGGTCAAATTCTGACCCACAGCTATTTTGTAAATATTATTTAACGAAGTTAAAATTTAAATAGTGACACGAAATCAACAAACTCCAAAACAAAAAGGATCTAGACCTCATCCAGCCAGCCCGAAAAAAATCGTAGAAATAACACCAAATAGCCACTTTAAATATTTGTTATTTAAGAATTAGACGGTGTATTCTGAATTTTAATTTTCTATTTTAAATTTTTGGGACAAAAAAATGTCGTAATTGTCCTTCAAAAACTTTGTTTGTCATTAACTTTGACCCTAATCGCACTAGGGTTCGTGACATAGAAAGACACTTTGAACCGTACGGAGAGGTCCTTAATGTTCGCATGCGGGGGAATTTGCATTTCTGCAGTTTGAAAATCAGGAAGATGCGACAAAAGCCTTGGAGAGTACGCACATGAGGTTATCAGTGCATTTTTTTGTATTTGCTCCCATTGTAATTTCACATCCATGTTGTGCTATTGTTTCTTGTCTCCTGACAAGAAGTGATTTTTGCATATGCAGTAAGATCCTGGATAGACTGGTTTCTGTAGAGTATGCTTTGAGGGATGATGGTGAGAGAGGGGACAGGTATGGCAGCCCTAGAAGAGATTATGGCAGGCATGGGGACAGTCCATATCGAAGGTCACCGAGCCCAATGTATCGAAGGAGGCGACCTAGCCCTGATTATGGCCGTTCTTGTAGTCCTGCCTATGACAAATATAATGGCCCGTCATATGATCGATACAGGAGTCCTGAGTATGGAAGGTATCACAGGTAGGATCGGTGTTCAGACACTTCGGATTGTATATGAAATTTCGGTTTGAATTTTTAATTTTTGGATTGACAAAATGACAATTCAAATACAATCCAAATAAGTTCGGATTGAATCGGATTTATTACGTTCGATTCAGATTAATCGGTTTGGATATTTTGGATTTTCGATTTTAAGCTTATAACATGTGATATTTCTTCTTTTTACAAAAATGAAGTACTCATATTAAATTGTCTGAAAAGTTATTCATTTTCACCGCAATCATCAAAATGAAATATTAAAGCAATGAAATTATTATATATAAAAAATACAATAAATATGTTAATACAACAAATTAATATTGAATCTGTCAAAATAGAATAGCGTAGATTAATACAAAATATTAATACGATAGTAAAACTATGATAAAATAGAAAGTATTTGTTATGAAATAATATAAGAACAAGAACAATAGAGAGAAAAATAGAGAGAGGAGTATTCTTATTGATATTTAGGGATGATTTACAATGGGGTAAGACCCCTCTATTTATAGGCATAGAAAAGACTTAGCCTCAAAGTAAAACTCTAGAATCTCTCTAAATATAGACATTCACCTTAAATAGAGTTCTACTTATAACACTCCCCCTTGAATGTCTATTCAATAATGTGCCTCGTTAAAACCTTAACTAAAACAAAACCCAATGGGAAAAATTTAAAGAAAAGGAAAAAGAGTACACATGTTTGAATATGCACCTATTGGTTGCCTCGTTAAAAACCTTGCAAAGAAAACCCAGTGGGACAAAACCTTGTAAGGGAAAAAGAGTGCAACGCGCATTAACTCCCCCTGAAAAGAACATCAATTCATATCCTTAAGTCTTCGCATTCCGATCTTGTGAACTAGCTTCTTGAAGGTTGACGTTGGTAGAGATTTTGTGAACAAATCAGCCATCTTATCGCTTGAACGAATCTGTTGCACATTGATATCACCATTCTTTTGAAGATCATGTGTGAAAAATAACTTTGGTGAAATATGCTTTGTTCTATCTCCTTTTATGAATCCTCCCTTCAATTGAGCTATACATGCTACATTGTCTTCATGCAAAGTCGTGGGTAGTTTATTACACTTCAAACCACATTTGTCTTGAATATTATGTATTATAGACCTCAACCACACACTCCCGACTTGCTTCATGAATAGCAATTATCTCGGCATGATTAGATGAAGTAGCCACAATTGATTGCTTAGTCGTTCGCCAAGATATGGCGGTGCCTCCACAGGTAAACACATAACCTGTTTGAGATCGAGCCTTGTGTGGATCGGATAAATATCCAGCATTAGCATAACCAACAAGATCAGGACTGCAATTATTGCCATAAAATAAGCCCATATCGGTGGTCCCTTTTAGGTACCGCAATATATGTTTGATTCCATTCCAATGTCTCCTTGTGGGAGCAGAGCTATATCTTGCTAAGACATTAACTGAAAAAGTTATGTCAGGCCTTGTAGTATTTGCAAGATACATTAGTGCGCCAATTGCACTAAGATATGGTACTTCAGGACCAAGTAGCTCTTCATTCCTTTTTTGCGGTCGGAATGGATCTTTATTCACATCAAGTGATCGAACAACCATCGGTGTACTTAAAGGATGTGCTCCATCCCTATAAAACCCTTTCAGTACCTTTTCTATATAGGTAGATTGATGAACAAAAATTCCGTTTGCTAAATATTCAATTTGCAAACCAAGACATAATTTTGTCTTTTCGAGATCTTTCATCTCGAATTCATCCTTTAGATAATCAATTGCCTTTTGGAGTTGTATGGGGGTTCCAATAAGGTTTATGTCATCGACATATACGGCAAGTACAACAAATTCCAATGTTGTTTTCTTTATAAAAACACACGGGCAAATGGCATCATTTATATAGCCTTCTTTTAATAAATACTCACTAAGATGATTATACCACATTCGTCCTGATTGCTTTAGACCATACAAAGATCTTTGCAATTTAATTGGAAACATTTCCGGGACTTTGAATTATGAGTGTTTGGCATTTTGAATCCATCGGGAATTTTCATTATATCTCATTATCAAGTGAGCCATAAATATAGGCTGTAACCACATCCATTAAATGCATGTCAAGCTTTTCAAGGACAGCAAAACTGATGAGATAACGAAAAGTTATAGCATCCATTACGGGTGAATATGTCTCTTCATAATCGACACCAGGCCTTTGAGAAAATCCTTGTGCAACAAGGCGAGCCTTATATCTTTGTACCTTATTTTTCTCATTTCTCTTGCATTCAAAGACCCATCTATAGCCAACAGGCTTAACACCATTAGGTGTTTCAACTATAGGCCCAAAAACTTCACGTTTTGGCAGCGAATTCAATTCTGATTGAATTGCTTCTTGCCATTTTGGCCAATCATGTCTTTTTCGACATTCTCCAACAGATTGAGGTTCAAGATCCTCATTTTCTTGCATAATGCTAGATGCGACATTAAAAGCAAAGACATAATCCACCACTATATCCACTCGATTAAAATTTGCCTCAATATCGATTGGATTTATGGATAGTTCCTTATTTTCCTGAGTCTCGGGCTCAAAGGATTCTTCATGAATCTCAGAGTTTATTAAATCATGAATTTCCTCATGAGATTCTTTCGTAGTGTCATTTTGATCGTTTGCTTTCCTCTTTCTAGGTTTTCGATCTTTGGAACCTAATGGCATGCCACGCTTCAGGCGTGCATTCGACTCATTGGATATGACACTAGATGATTGTCCAACAGGGACATCAATACGGATTGGAACATTTTCCGCGGGGATGTGGGATTTCGTTATCCTTTTCAAGTCCGTAAATGCGTCAGGCATTTGATTTGCTATTCTTTGCAAATGGATAATCTTTTGTACCTCTCTTTCACAAATAGAGGTATGTGGATCAAGATGAGATAATGATGCATTTTTCCCCAAAATTTCCCGTTTGGTTTCACCAACTTCTCCCCCTAATTTTGGGAAAAATGTCTCATCAAATTGACAGTCTGCAAATCGTGCAGTGAACAAATCCCCTGTCAATGTTTCGAGGTAGCGAATAATGGAGGGCGATTCAAACCCAACATATATTCCAAACCTTCTTTGCGGACCCATTTTGGAGCGGTATGGCGGTGCTATAGGCACATATACTGCGCATCCAAAGATTCTTAAATGGGATATATTGGGTTCATGACTCAAAACCAATTGCAACGGGGAATATTTGTGATAATTCGTCGGTCTGAGACAAATTAGCATTGCTGCATGCAAAATGGCGTGACCCCATACCGAAGTGGGCAGCCTCGTTTTCATGAGTAATGGCCTTGCCATCAACTGCAGGCGTTTAATTAAAGATTCTGCAAGACCGTTTTGAGTGTGAACATGAGCTACAGAATGTTCCACTTTTATCCCAATTGATAAGCAATAATCATTAAATGCTTGGGATGAAAACTCAGCAGCATTATCCAGTCTAATAGACTTGATTGGATTATCAGGAAAATGTGCTCGTAGTCGAATTATTTGTGCCATTAGTTTTGCAAACGCATGGTTGCGTGATGACAACAGGCACACATGAGACCATCTACAGGATGCGTCTATTAGAACCATAAAATATCTAAAAGACCCACTAGGTGGGTGAATAGGTCCACAAATGTCCCCTTGTATACGTTCCAAAAACGTAGGTGACTCAGTCCCAACCTTTGTTGGTGATGGTCTTGTAATTAACTTGCCTTGATAACAAGAAGTGCAAGAAAATTCATTATTTAAAAGAATCTTGAAATTCTTTAACGGATGCCCATATGAGCTTTCTATAATCCGTCTCATCATGATCGATCCCGGGTGTCCCAATCGATCATGCCAAAGTACGAAAGTATTGGAATCAGTAACCTTTTGGTTTACTGTTGAATGTGCCTCAATTGCACTAATTTTTGTCCAATACAGGCCACAAGATAAAGACGGGAATTCCTCAATAACCCTCTTTTGGCCAGAGACATTCTTTGTAATGATGAGATATTCAAGATCATTCTCATCTATTGTCTCAATATGATAGCCATTCCGGCGTATATCTTTAAAACTCAACAAGTTTCTCTTAGACTTGGAGGAGAACATCGCATTCTCTATGATAAACATTGTTCCTCTAGGCAGAGTTATAGTTGCTCTTCCGGAGCCTTCAATCAATTTACTACTACCAGAGATTCTAGTAACATCTGCCTTACACATACTTAGTTGAGAGAAATATTTCTTTTCTTTGAGTATCGTATGTGTAGTACATGAATCAACTAATCAAATATTTGATCCAAGATTGCTTTGTGAGATATCCATATTTGATTTCCCATGGTTTGACATACAAAAGAAAAATACACGAACATGAGAATAAACAAATTCAATCTGTTTGTCTCAATGTAATCGATTGTTAAACATACATAATCGATTATTTGCTATTTTGAAAAACTTCAGATCACACTGTCTTAATATAATCGATTGTTAAACATAAATAATCGATTATTTGCTATTTTGAAAAACTTCAGATCACACTGTCTTAATATAATCGATTGTTAAACATAAATAATCGATTATTTGCTATTTTGAAAAACTTCAGATCACACTGTCTTAATATAATCGATTGTTAAACACACATAATAGATTATGTCTTAATATAATCGATTGTTAACAAATATATAATCGATTGTTTTGCAGTTTTAATGCGAAATATTAGATAATCGACTAACGGTTAGGTTAGTCGATTAACTCTACTGAAAAATAAAAATATCTTTGAAATTTAAGCATATTGAAACATTCTAAAGAACTAATACTAACATTATATCATAAACTAACTAATACGAGCTGATACTAATGACTATTAGTTTATTCACTAATTAATACAAATAAAATCAAACAATTCCATCATCCTTCATCACAGATCCATCACCGATTAGGTGGTTTATTTTCCCATCGGGTTGCTCAAAGAAATCTGCCACATCCAAGTGGGTGATGTCAAAATTGTCGTCAGAGACAAAATTTGTTTCAGGGCCTTTACTCTTTCGAGATGCTTGATAAAGGTCAACCAAATGTCTTGGCATACGGCAAGCTTTTGACCAGTGCCCTTTTCCACCGCAACGATAACATATAGTTTCTGAACTATTTGCCTTAGGATCCTCATAATCCCGTTTCTGCTTTCGGCGGTTATCTCTCCTCGGGGGGTGACGGACATCATGGAGATTTCTTCCTTGTCTACGTCCACGACTATGACCCCGATTACGACCACGACCATGATTAGATCCATGGCCCTTTTCATGATTGGCATAATGAGAATACACCTTATCTGCTTCAGGCAATGGTGTAGACCCGGTGGGTCGATTTTTCGTAATTTCTCATGAGCATGTCATTGTTTCGCTCAGCCACAAGTAGGAGAGAAATCAGTTCAGAGTACTTTTTGAAGTCTTTCTCTCTGTACTGTTGTTGCAGTACCATATTGGAGGCATGAAACGTTGTAAACGTTTTCTCAAGCATATCATAATCAGAGATATTATCTTCGCAGAGCTTCAACTTAGAAGTAATTCAGAACATTGCAGAATTATATTCAGAAACAGACTTAAAGTCTTGGAGCCTCAGATGAACCCAATCATATCGTGCTTGTGGCAGAGTGACCAACTTCAGGTTGTCATATCTCTCCTTTAAGTCGTTCCACAAGATGAGTGGATCTTTGACTGTGAGATATTCAATTTTCAAACCTTCATCAAGGTGATGGCGCAATAAAATCAAGGCCTTAGCACAGTCTTGGGTGGATGCTTTATCTTTGTCTTTAATGGCGTCTCCAAGACCCATAACATCTAAGTGGATTTCAGCATCCAACACCCATGTCATATAGTTCTTGCCCGAAATTTCAAGGGCAACGAACTTTCTTTTCGTAATGTCAGACATAATCGAAAATCAAATTAGGAAGAGAGAAATACCTTAGTTTTTCTCGAGAATCGATTCTTGAGATGGTGGAGTCTCGTGCTGATAACGTGTTATGAAATAATATAAGAACAAGAACAATAGAGAGAAAAATAGAGAGAGGGGTATTCTTATTGATACTTAGGGATGATTTACAATAGGGTAAGACCCCTCTATTTATAGGCATAGAAAAGACTTAGCCTCAAAGTAAAACTCTAGAATCTCTCTAAATATAGACATTCAACTTAAATAGAGTTCTATTTATAACAGTATTCTCATAATAACTTAGTAATTTATATTGAATATATATGCTAATATCTAATGTTCAGGGTATTAAACTTATTACTATTAACAAATGGAAGATAGACTAAATATAAAGTATGCGAATTTCGGATTTTTGGATATCCAAAACTTTGAAGTACCAATCCAATATCCAATCCGAAAGCCGAAATTTTAAAAAATAAAATTCAAAATTCAATCCATAATCCAAAAATTCAAACAAAAAATTTAAGAAATTCAAATTTCGGTTTGGATTTCGAATTTGCCCAAAATATGCCCACCTTTAATCGCAAGTAGATTTGTGTCTAACTAAATTTTCATTTTTCTAGTATTTTAAGCTAGCTAGCACTATAAACTTTTGTAATAGTTAGAGCTCATGTTCAATTTCTCCTTCATAATTTCAGCACGTCTTCCATTCGGGGGTCAAGAACTTGAAGTGGTGTTTTACTGGTGGAAGATCGCCGCTCCTTACTGGATAAATGCTTGCTGTGCATTAAATATTAATGTGATGGATTTATTGCATATATTGGTTAAACTCTAGAGAGTTTGGCAGTTCAATTTGGCTGTTGGAAAATGATCACGTTGAACTTTAATCCTAAAAAGAATAAGTAATTATTGTAAATATAATTTGATTTTAAAATCTGAAGTCGAATCTCACAGAAAATTAAGGCTTAGCTATATCAGTTTAATATCACTGAGAAGACAAAATTGAACAATTTCTAAATTATAAAGATTGGGATTTATATTTCTAACTAATTAACTAGCAAATACTAGAAAACGGTAAAAATAACAATTATTACACTAAGGGTTGGAGACTAAATTAAGAATGTCTAGGGTTATGATTTCCTCAATTGTCCGAATCCTTCTAGCTATGTTCTCTACAATTTTCGCCAATGTATTTTCTACCGTCGTAAGCACTTTAGATGTTGTAATTCTCTCTCGAGCAACAACAATAATTTACTAGACATATTCTCTCGAACTACGTCAGTTGGCTTTATCTAACCGTTCATTATGACCACGTCAAGGCTTTGTTATTTCTAAACCTACCTTTAAACCCAATATATTAATTTCTCACATACGTTAGGAGTGATATTGTTCAACAACTACCTAAATTGTACTCTCTCTCAAGCAGCACAAACTAAATAAGCACAATCAATTCATGGTCATTCAATCAAAAACAACAAACACGTAGTTGAACAAGTAGAGAAATCCAATGACTCAATTATATAAAAACTTAACAAGAATTTATCTTACAAAAGGTTCTATCAAAACCCTAGAAAACGAACTGGCTATTCATAATAGTATGTAAAACTACAATACTAAAAATCATAACCAACAATGAAAAATAGGAAGAGGAAGGAAAACTTGTTGAATAATTTCCTGCTCCTATTGAATATGTGTCAAAAATATGTCCAACTCCTCAAAAATACCATTTTTCCATGTATATATTGCAAGTAGGGTCGGGCACAAATAATTATACATTCACCTACGCGAAAAATGATAATATTCACGTCTGGACTACCCGTGGCCGCGGTCAACCGCGGTATATGGCAGGTATACTGCCTCAGGTCCGCCTCAGGTCTGTGGTCGCGGTTTCGACCGCGTTTATCACCCTGTTCCGTTTGGAATTTGAAAAAACGTAAAGCATGAAAGTTGTATCTTTTTGAGTTAGCTTTTCAACCATATATTGTGAAACCCAAATGAAGTTCTGAGAAAAAATTGATATGCATTTTACTAGACAGTGCGCAATATATTTACTTAATTCTTCGTTTTGTTACTCTACCATTCGTTGATCCTCGAATATAATTCCAGCTTAATTCCTTGGGCTTTTACTCAGACTTCAAAGCTCCAAATCACTTGAATTTATTCTATAACATCTATATAGCTCGAAATCATCCCTACAAAGCATAAAACGCACGTTAATGCAAAACACTAGCGATTAAAGTGCAAACTCAACTAAAATACAGAAAATTAAAATGTAATAATCGACTAAAATATGCAATTATAACTTATAATCGTAAAACTTTACCTGGTTGAATCATGGTCTCTGTGTATTGAGACCACTTGCTACGAATTCATGACAGATGAAAAGGAACATATGTAAGGAAACACTAATTAGTTTGTGCAGTCATTGGAACGAACATATGCTCCAACCGCTGTCTGCTGCCTATATCCTTTTCTGACTTTTCTTTCTCATTTTGTTTGTGACCCCAACTGTTAATGGTTTGTGCAGCATCGGATTTACCTTCTAGTACAACTTGTAGATTGCGGTGGGAAGTCAAAAGTATCTCACCTAGTCTTTATCATGTATGTTTTCTACTTATTCCCTTCTCATGCCTCATTAGAGGTCCTTGTTTGTCTCCCTTAAAGTTGATTTGTATGACTTGTTGATGTTATTGTATTGGGAAAAATTGTATTTATATATATGGTGACGTGTCATAATACGTGGGTTGATCAATAATTTACAATTAGTTATAGTTCAGGAGGTACAAAATAGACACGAACAAGGAAAGATAAAGAGGCACGGAACAAGAAGCTCGACGGTTATATCTATTTAAGTCTACTTATATCTGGGCATCAGAAAGAATGAATTTGGATATAGAAAATAATGCAGATACAACATTTAATGAGTATTAAATGCTGAATCTGTTAAGGAATTTATATATTCAATGTAATGATTGTGTAATGTAGCATTCAATGACTTTAATACTCATAATGGCCTCATTATGATTTAGACATAATGTACATTCTCAAAAGAACCAATCATTATATTGAATATGACAGAAGCAACAACACCAGCTATAATTACTCAAGTTCAAACTTTCCAAAAACTATATGAAATTATCCTGAGGCCCCTGAGACCCCAACCAAAAATACGAACAAGTCACCTAACACCATTCAAACTTATTCCAACCTTCGGAAAACTCAAAACAATGCCGAAAAACCAAATCACCCTTGAATTCAAGCTTAAGGATTTCCAAACTTTCGAATTCCATAACTGATCCAAAAACCTATCAAACCTCATCCGAATGATCTGAAATTTTGCACATACGTCAAATGACACAACGGACCTACTCCAATTTTCGGAATCCCATCCCCCGATATCAAGTTTTCCACTGCCAACCTCAAAGTGTCAAATTTTCAATTTCGCCAATTCAAGCCTAAATCTACCACGGACCTCCAAATTACATTCCGAACATGCTCCTAAGTTTAAATTACCTAACGAAGCTATCCGAACTATCAAAATTCACATCCGAGAACTTGTACACATAAATCAACATCCGGTTTACCTTTTTCAACTTAAGCTTCCAAATAAGAGACTAAGTTTCTCATTTCAATCCATGACCATTTCGAACACAGAACAACCAATAAAATATGATAAAATGTAGCCGAACAACATAGAAAGAAGCAGAAATGGCGAGAACAAGACTGCAACTCATAAAATGTTCAGTCGGGTCGTTACATTAAGCTGGTTATCTTTTACAGAATAAGGTATCTTCCTCCTATTTAAACATATAGAAATTACAATAAATATGAAGATTCAACTGAAAATCCAAAAACTGAATGCACTCAAAAATATGATTTTTTTTTTAATTTAGCCTCTTTGAAACCGTATCGGTACCAAAGTATTACTACTTATTGAATTCTTCCAACAAGTTAGGATCAACATCATCGCTAATAATCCCAGTAAATGGAAGCTTGATGAGGAAAATTGGAGGTCCAACAGAAATGCTTCCCCCAAAACTGTACAAAGGGAGAAAGGGGGATCTAGCATGCTTTCCAGGCTGCCTTATTCTTCCTTGATGCACATGGGTTGTTTCATCTTTGAAGGCTCGCCGAACTTAAAAATCTTGGAGAAGTTCTCTGGCAGCTCAAAATAATCAAGTGTTACTTCCCCTTTTTCAGATATATAGTCGTCTTAATCACTTACATCAATATATTCGGCCGGTTCACCTTTATAATTTTAAAAAAATGGATAAGAAGGCATGTTGCATAAATTGTTTATAGAAAGTTGAAACAAATTGTCAAAATCTATTTTTTTCCTACAATTATAATGTAACATATAATATCACTGAAATGTTCATAGCAATCGTCTCCCTGTTGTATAACGTTTTCTTATTGAACGGGAGATTACATTTTTGTAGTCTCCTTCTACTCATTCAATTGCTCTACTGGAATGCCAATATTAGCTTCCAATATTGGAGAGCCAACATGCATAGTTTCCTTCTATCTTATAATAAATGTTTACAACTTAATTAAATTATAGATAATTTATAGTAAATATTATGATTAATGTAGATAAAGTGTAGTTTAACTGTAGTAAATTTGTAGAAATATTGTCCTGCATCTGATATGAAAAATGTATTGTGAAATATAATGATAACATGTACTAAATTATACCTGCATTTTCTTCATCAAATGACCCTTCAAATTAGGAAGACAAATCAACACCTACAGGAATATTCTCCTCAATTTGAATGTTATTCATCTGTCGTGTATGTAAGAAAATCATTGGAAATATAATGTAGATTATTTGTTAGTAATTTCGGATATATGTATATAATGTTGATAGTTTATAAGAGTCTACCAAACAATAGAGTACCTGGTCCTCTATGAGATAATACGTACAATGCAGTAACTGCTAACTAAAGAAGGCTAAAGATTTTTTACGTGGAAAAATCCTACACAAGGGGATAAAAAAGCCACGTTCTACACCTATAGGCTTTAAACTCAACTAACATGTAAGCTAACTATTACAAGCCACTTTGCAAACACCCTATTGCAAAAACTTCAAACTAACTAGTGATACATCACTACAAGCCACTGTATAACACTCCTAGTTACAGATGATTTAACTTATGACTACTCCTAGTCATAATATAAACTCTAAAGTTTACGAATTTGATTTGTTCCTAAAATAATGCTTCTAAAAAAGCAACGTAGGAATTAAAATGTAGAACAATTGACAATATTACAACTCAACTATGGACATAAATAAGACTTTTCTAGAACTGATCCTTAGTGGAGTTGTCTTCTAGTTTTTTGACACACCAGTGACTTCAATGGTGGATGAATGCTTCTTCTAATTTTTGAGCATATCACCAAATGCACACAGGAAGTGTGTCTTGCACTAGGTTTTTATATCACAAAATATATCACCATAAGTAGTGATGTCAACTCTTGATGTACTTCTTATCAGTGAGAAGTGACTGTTGCATTGTCTGCACAGCCGCTTCTGCGCAGTTGCGTTCTAGTTGGATAGTGAACTTTTTACATCTATCAGAACACATGAGCGGGCCTGGTATTGTTTGTGTTCCTCTGCTATAAAAATTACCAGATGGTCACTTTCTTCGGCTACGTTCCAACTGTGTTGTTGATATGTACTCTCGTTAGAGAGCCTCAAGGGAGCAGGTCCCTATTGTGTTTCTCTTTATACTGATTGCATACAATCACTGACTTGTTCTGTTGCTAGAGACATCTGAGGGACCAATGTATTAGGTCCCTATTGTGTTCCTCTCTATGGTCGTTCATCCATTTGCGAATTTTCAAACTTTGAAGATTTCTCATGAGAAGCGTATCCTGTGGGACAAGGTTATCTATTTGGTTCTTCATAACAAGTTTGTTAGATCATCAAAACACAAGGCTAAGGCTTTGAAAACCCATCAATTTTCCCCTTTTTGATGATGACAATCTTAGGTATGAAAAGCATTTGTTTAGATTAATAATTAACAATTAACTAGATGAGATGTAAGCAATTCCCCCTTAATCTTGGTTCCCCCTTAATCTTAGATCTCCGTTAACAACCTAAAAGCATGCATGTGTGCACACAACATGCACGTTACCTACCTTCATATTATTATACCATTTCCCCCCTTTTGGCATCATTAAAAAGAACCGCTAGGTAAGAAGCATACAAAAGTCTAAAATAGCTAGCTCATGCAACATATATGCACACAACATGACTGAAAAGAGAAGCTAGACGAACATATTATACATGCAACAAAAAGGAAGTTGTTTCATCAATGTTTTACATTACACTGAGTAAGTTAGGAGCAGTAATGGTTAAGTTCATCATGTCATCAACAAAACAACAAAAACACCAGCAAAACAGCAACCACAAAATGTTGGAGCAAAAGCAACTTGGCACTAAGAGGATCCTAGGAAACAATTAAGGAAATGGGCTTGGAGAAAGAATCGGCAATAGTTTTGAGAACCAGGTCTAATCTAGAATTTGTAGCCACTTTTTCTTCAAGTAATTGAGCCCAAGGTATCTTATTTTCCTATCTCAATCGGGTGACCTCCTCATGTACAGAACATGTTCCTTAGTTTCTTGGCTAAGCTGAGTTTCCAATATGGCATTTTGAGCCCTAAACCTTCTCAATTCCTCAAAAGCTACATTTTGAGTATTTATCAGCTAGGATATGGTCGAGAGACTCCCTCCAACTCTTTCGATACATTTACATTCTTTTAGAGTGGTATTAGAGAAGGACTGCTTGAGCGTGCCCACTGTAGGATTTCCTAGAGGAACCTTTTGAACACTTGTGTTAGGAGAAGGCCGTCGGGTAATCCATGATTTCCACCTTTAAAAGTTGCCACTTTATACATGTGATCAATCATGATGGATGGAAAATTGATTGGTATAAACTCGTCGAATACTTCCATTAGGACCATATCAAATCTTGTAGCAATAGAGTGCCTCTTAGAGCGGAGTAAAAGCACTTTATTGACCAATTCGAAGAGAAACTGATACTCATGAAGCAACACCTTCTTATGGATCCGTTCCCCCTCTTGAATGGATTGCTCTTTCATAATGGCTCTCCGGAAGTTTACTCCACACATACCCTTAACTGAGTTCATACATTCACACGGGATTGTGAGAATCTTGCCCAATATTGAAGCATCAAGCATAATGTCTACTCCATTTACGAGAGCACAGATATGGTCCCACTCAATAGTAAAAAGAAAGGCGCAGAAGGCTTGTACGACATCCTCGTAAACTAGGGGATCTCTTCAAACAAGTGTTCTCATTATTGAAACTCCACAATCTCCAAAATTTGACTCATCCTGCCATCTTCGAAATAGCTGGATCAAATGTACGTCCCCACAACACTTTCTAAGTTCTTAGTCTCTATTTCCAAAGACCACCATCATTTGTTATGGATCTTATTGTACCAGGTTCCTTCACAGTTTCCCTTTTTCATTTGCTTACACCTTTCGATAGACTTTCCCTTTCAGCTTGTTATTTCAATAGTATTGTCTTCAAAAATATCTAGCTCAGTTTGACTTTGTTTAGACTTGCAACTATACTTTACAGATGAACCTTTTTGTTTCTCAATAGTTTCAGCGAGTGCCTTTTCCATGGGCTGTTTAGTTGTCATAGATTGTTGTATTGAGGAACCAGGTTCTTTGGAAGCATCTTTGTCTACCTGGTTTACCGATCCACTCTTGAATGAAATCCTTCGAATTTATTTTCCTCCTTTTTCTTGGCTTGACAGTCCTTTTACTTTTCTGAAAGGAGTCAGAGCTGTCTTACTGTAGAGACCTGATAGTGAAGGATTTTGAGGAAGACCCTAAGATCCTTGGGTGAATGGGGGATACAGGAGTGAGTTTGCATGGAAGAGAAACGGGTTCATCAGAAGGATTTTCTGGAAATATCTCTCGAGTCAAGGACTTTAAGAGTTCTGCAGATCTTGCATCTTCTATAAGTGAGATCTATTCCTTCTGAAGCTCAGACGAGAGATAAACTCCTTCATTTGTCAGACTTTCAGTAGGTATGGCCATGATGCTGTGAGCTGCTTCCTTTTCATGTGACTCCTTGAGAGTCACTGTGTCCAACATGAAGGAGTTTATATACTGGTTCGGATCATCCTCATGAGCTTCTAGAGCCTGACGAGTGAAACCTTCTGTATGTTCTTTGGAAAAGTCATATGATTGACTCGACATAGGGTTCTCAAAATAATGGTAAACATGGTTCGGTAGAAATAGGAAGACTACAGGAGTGGAGAAGAGACCAGAAGTGTGTAAAGTGGTGGAGTGCATGAAACAGTGATGACCTGAAATTGATTTTAAGGAAGGCGATGAAATAGGAGCGGTTCTAGAAGTGGTAGAGTGAGACGATTATTTGATCATCATTAGATGAATACTTTCCAGACGAGTAGCTAGAGAGAGTAAGGGATGAAGAATGGATCCTAGCTATACAACAAAGAAGAAGGTTCATGGCTTGTCGTAGGAGGGAAGAAAAGATTTATTGAAAGAGGAGCTAATGATGAGTAAAGAAAGAAAAAGGTTCTGAATAGTCATATAGACGGTGGTAGATTTATGGGGAAATGTTACCGTGCAGAGGAGGTGTAAGGATTTGACAGACAAGACATGATTCATAGACCTTGGAAAGTTGGATGATATAGTAGCTGGATTACCGGAAAATCATTTCATAATTTTTTTTGTTTAGAGATGGCATGCAAAATTAAGCTCATTACTACTAACCTGAGTTACAAGAACCTGATGCCAGAGCAATCCTTTTGAACAAGATTTTAGCAGCTCCCCTTTTGCAGCTTACAACTGTACCTTTAGCTTCTATGATCGTCATACGTGTTTACCTACAATGATATTGATGCGAGTCAAGCTTGGTTAGAAAATTTTTTAGCTACCTTTACCTGAAGGTGTCTTATGCAACTGACAGGAGGAGAATCGGGTTCTTCATTAGATTCTTGTGACCTTTTCTTCTTCTCGATTTAGCAGAGGTATTCTCTACTTGAGGCTTTGATGCAAATATCTAGAGTTTTGGTCTTTTATTTTTCAAGACCTTTCCTAAGGTAATCCTTTCTTCATATTGACCCTTAGAGGAGGATTTTATCTTTCAGTGTGTATGCTATTTCTCTCCAGTTCTTGATGAGGCCATAAATCATCCTAGGTGCATTTTGGTTTACCAATTTGAGACAGAAGTTGGTTGAGGAGGAAAATATGAGGGTTAATTTGATTTCCCCACACTTCGTATTCAGATGCTTGTGTAGTTCCATGAGTTGCATCTTTACTTCTTCCTTCAGTTTCAGTGGTTACTATTATCGCACTTGGTTTTTTATGGTGGTGTGTTTCCTTTCCCCAATCTCCTAAATTCTGCTCACTTTGTGATCCTAATAATTTGAGGCCTCAAACATTTCCCAGAGACAAGATTGGTTCATCATATTAATCCTCATTTTTTCTCTCCTGTTAAATTTATAGTCCTTTATTAATTATTCCATGAGCATCTCCTACCAATTGGCGCTTCCTTCATTGGAAACCTGTTGACCTTGTTTTGTGGGTTGTCCCCCAGGACAATTCCTTATCTCATATGTTTGTGTTGTTCTTCCGAAGTTGATCCTTACTGTTGTCAGTAGCAAGGAATTTTATTCCAATTGGCGGTTTCTGACGAGTTTTGATTTTGGAAGGACTTGGTTCAACACCTTTTCTAAAGTAGATATCAGTGTTCATTTCTTTTGCCTAAAGTTTTTGATAATTCCAGGGATGATGAGCACTGTTCGTGCATCATTTTCTAGTTCCAACCTTTTCTGTCCGGGTGCGAAGGGAGCCTTTCTGCCTTTTTCACTCACTAAAAATGTATCTTTTACTTTCTTCTCATAGATACATTCCATTCCTGCATGGCTTTCAGTGAGAAGAGATTCATGATATTTTCAGCTGCATGCTTTAGGCATCCTCTGTCCATAGTCCATCGCAGTCTGTTTCTTCTCACTACTCCCTTCACCTATACATCAATGGTCAGATTTAGGAACCCAAACTAGTTTGGGTCCCTTGTTACCAAAAAAGGATGAATGAGGGATTTCCTAGTCCACGCAGGCAATATCCGCTTTTTTGCGAGTGGTACCTGGTACTTTGCTAGTAGTCACTCTATTAGTGAATGCTTTATTTTTCTGAGCAGACTGAGTCCTGACCTGACAATTTTCTTTAAAATGTCCTTTGTTTCCACAATGGGTATATAACTAGATGTCAGGTACAGTGACGTACTTGCTGTGTGGGTTGTAGGGAGTTTTCTCCCTTTGGAACCCGATGTCCTGCTTGTTCCCACTAATGTTGAGATATATGGCAGTGACAGTATCTGAGGACCATGTCCACTTCAAGGATTTCTAAAGATCATTTCTTGCTTTCTCCAACTCAGCTTATAGTTGTTGATTCCTCTCAAGTTTGCTGCAAAGACTGGTTTTTACAATGGTTAACTCCTTTTCTAGCAAGATGTGCGACTCCCTGGCTAATTCCTTCATTTTCCCAAGATTTACATTCCTATGTTCACTATTGAGTCCCTCAATGGTTTCCTCTAGATCAGCACATATCATTAGAAGGTCGTCCCTTTTCTCTTCAGTAGAGGCAATTTTTTCTTCTATGAAGTGTTTATATTCGCTCAGACCTTCTATTATTTCTTTTAGATCAACAACTACTACTATAATATTGTCTCTCTCATTCTCCACACTGATTATATTTTCATTAAGGTCCTCCTTCTCTAGTTCAAGATTAGCTATGGTATCATTTAAGTCCACTACACAGACCACTAGATCGTCTCTAGATTGTTCGACCTCTCCAAGTTCTATGGTCAGGGTCTCCTTATCATTTACAAAACTATAATAAGCATCAATTAAGACATTTGATAAGGTCATTAGTTTCTTAGAAGAATAGGATTTCAAATTTCTCTAAACATCTCTGAAGTTTACCCTATCATCTTCATCTTCTTCATTATCATCATCTGATTGAGCCATCAACGCGAATAGTTAATCGTAATTTGTTGCTTTAGTTTCCATTGCCATCATGGAACTGTTTTCTGCATCTGATTCCCTTTCGGATTCACTTGAGGAGTCTCCCCAAGCAGCAAGAGCCTACTTAACAACATTGTCTGCAACACTTTTTCGATTCAATCTTTTCACTTGAACCAGAATCCTTTTCCTGCTTTGTCGGGATTTTGCTTGTATTGCTCCTGTTTTGTGAGTGGACAGTCTTTGATGAAATGCCCTGACTTTCCACATCTGTGACAAAGATCGTTGTTCCTTGTTGTGCTTGAACTGCCCCATTTTGGTATGCCACCGTTTCTTTGAACCATTTTTTGAAATCTTTCAGTGAGATAAGCCATGTCACTATCTTCATCACTTGAATAATTCCTTTCAGCTTAAGGTACCAGGTTCTTTTCCTTCTTAGGCTCTCTTCTTTCATTGTCCTTCTTTCTCTTCATCTCATACATTTTTAGATTACCAATTAACTCATCCATGGTTAGAGTTTGTAGATCTTTAGCTTTCATAATGGCATTTACCTTACTTTCCCAAGACCCAGGCATAACACTAAGGATTTTCCTTACAAGCTTGTTTCTGGGAATGACATCTCCAAGCGAGTGAAGCTCATATATGATGGAGGTGAATCGGGTGTGCATGTCTTGTATGGACTCGTCATCCTTCATCTTGAAGAGCTCATATTCTATGGTGAGCATGTCAATTTTAAATTGTTTGACCTGGGTGGTTCCTTCATGAGCGGTTTGCAACACCTCCCATATCTCTTTGGCAGTTGCACAAGTTAAGACTCAATTGTACTCATCAGGTCCTATGCCACACATCAAGATTTTCTTGGCATGATAGTTCTTTTTTACAACTTTTCTGTCAATGTCGTCGTACTCTTTTCTTCCTTTAGGCACCAGTGGCCATGTTTCTTCAATCTTCTTCATGGGAATATGTTAATGTCCCACAGATCTGAATCTTCTGCCATGATGAAATCATGCATCCTGATTATCCACCATTCGTAATATTGACCATTGAATCTGGGAGGTCTATAGGTTGATTGTCCTTCTTCAAAGCTTGGTGGAGCAGCCATTGAGGATTTCTCCTAGGTGTTAGCCTGATATAAAAAAAAACATGCTTTGATACTTATTGATAGTTTATACGAGTCCACCAAACTATAGAGTACCTGGTTCTCTATGAGATAATACATAGAATGTAGTAACTGCTGACTGTAAAGAAGGCCAGAGATTTTTTACGTGGAAAAATCCCACACAAGGGGAAAAAAAAACTACGACCTACACCAGTAGGCTTTAAACTCAACTAGCTTGTAATCTACCTATTACAAGCCACTTTGCAAACACCCTATTGCAAAGACTTCAAACTAACTTGTGATACACCACCACAAGCCACTCTATAGCACTCCTAGTTATAGAGGATTTAACTTATGACTACTCCTAGTCACAACATAAACTCTAAACTTTACGAATTTGGTTTGTTCCTAAAATAGTGGTTCTAAGAAAGCAAAATAGGAATTATAATGTAGAACAATTGACAAGATTACAACTCAACTATGGGCATACATAAGAATCTGCTAGAACTGATCCTTAGTGGAGTTGTCTTCTTATTTTTTAACACACCAGTGACTTCAATGCTGGATGAATGCTTCTTCTACTTTTTGAGAAAATCACTGAATGCACATTGGAAGTGTATCTTGTACCAGGTTGTTTTATCACAAAAGATATCACCATAGTTAGTGAGGTCAACTTTTAGTGTACTTCTTCTCAGTGAGAAATGACTGCTGCACTGTCAGCACAGCCGCTTCTGGGAAATTGCGTTCCAGCTAGATAATGGACTTTGTAATTCTCTCTGAACACACGAGTGGATCAGGTCCTGGTTATATTCCTCTACTATAAAAGTTGCCAGATGGTCCTTTCTTCTGCTACGTTCTAGTTGTGCTCTTGATCTGTACTCTTGTCAGTGAGCCTCAAGGGAGCAGGTCCCTGTTGTGTTTCTCTTTATATTGATTGCATACAGTCAATGACTTATTTTGTTACTGGAGATATCTAAAGGACCAACTCACCGGTTCCCTCTTATGTTCCTCTCTGTATTCGTTCACCCATTTGCGAATTTTCAGACTTCAAACATTTCTCATGGGAAGTGTATCATGTGGGACAAGGTATCTATCTGGTTCTTCATAACAAGTTTGTTAGATCATCAAAATATAATGCTAAGGCATTGAAAACCCATCAAATGTAGATACTTTTTTACTACTTCTGGCCAACACTGTTTTAGTACTACTCCTCGAAATGTGTTAATTGTTCTTTTCTTTGCAAAGCTCATCATTTTTCGTAGAACTGCCAGTAAACTGCAAGCATAATTTGTTAGGCTATATAATTTTTGAATGATAATAGAAACTTAGAAATTGTAAAAAAAAATATTGCCTAAAATGACTATATTACAGATGAAACCTTAGCATCTATGTTATCCTTTTGTTTATCGCCTCTAAAACAACCTTGATTAAATCTTTCAGTAGTATTTGAACGCTACTTAGTTTATAAAAAATATCTGTCTTGAAAGTTCCAAGATCTGAACCAACCTACATATTAAAATAGAAAGAGTTGATGAAATAATTTGCATAACATAAATTAAAGAAACTATCTAGGATTATGTATAGATGTTACTTTATCAACATCTTTTCTTATTTTTTTATTTGTTTCACAATGCCTTTTTTGTCATGTTCTCCAATTGTCTGCTTATGTCCGCATGGAGATGGAGAATTTGTTGGATGCTCGGACTTTGTTTCATCTTTTACAAGGATGTATTCAACTTTATCTGGCAAATCCATTCTTGAAAGCTCTTCTGGTGCTTCAGTTATGTTGGTGAACTGAGTGAAAAAAATGTGAGAAACCTAGTCATAATATGTATTAATATTGTAGATAATTTGTATTAAAATGTGTGCGCAAAAGTGAGAAAATATTCACCTTGATCCATGATTGTTTGATCATTCTATCTTCCAATGTAGATAACCATATCTTATCCTTACTAGCTGTCCAGTTAAGTATGTAGGGGATCAAATTAGCAACCTTTGTAGCTATGTCCGTGTTTAGCGAAGAGCAACACCCATACAACAATATTTGTATAGCAAGTGAAAAAACTCGAATGAGATAAAAATGCACAGAAGGGTTGAGCTTATGCCTAACAGACTCAAGAAAATGTGTATAAGATTGGATTCCCCAAGCATAGTTCGCATACTGCCCCGAGTCTACCAATTAGAACCTAAAATAGTCTATCAAACCTAAATTCTCTTTGTCAGAGGACATATTAAGAATTTTGTGAGATAGAGAATACACAGCTTGAATGCGCCCTCATCGTTCACCCGACTACGACTGGTTACAATTTGTTTCAAGTATGATCTCTTAATTTTTTCCTTGTTCGAGAAATAGCTCCTCATTATTTTTACTGTCATACTTAGTTGTGTAACCAAAGTCTGTCATTTCTGTAAAACATCTAAGGCCACTAATCAGGATTAACTCTCTCAACCCAAAATTCAACCTCTCACCCTTTTTCTCGCTGTAAAAAAGTTAGAACCATATTCATTCAATTCATACTTTATGAGAATGTTAATTTTTTGATTTTGGATATATATTTTGGGCAAGGAAAGAAAATATTCAAAACATGTCTTCTTAAACAGCTTCAACCCATTTTCAGATAGTAAATCCTTAATTTGGCTAGGAATAATAAGGTTGCATAATATATGGAATCTGGTGATGCCATAATCCAAATCATGTAGTACAAAAAATTTTCGATTTTGCAGCAAAACAAACATCAAGTTAATAAACTTGTTTCAAAAACAGATAACAAAATAACTATTATTTATACTACAATATATCTACAAGAAACCTACAATATATAGTGAAATCTTGAAAATTTATTAACCACAACCAATCTACACAATATAGACAAAATATCTACAAATAAAAAAAAATAAAAATTATGTATGTTCACGAGAAGGAGAACAAGGTTTTTTTAATTTTACAAAAACAGAAAAATTGAAATTACTGAAATTGTGCCTTCCCCAATGACTGTTGGGGTACAATTTTAGTTGATTTTTTAACCTTCTTCTTTTTTTGAATGTTTAACATAGGAGAAACTCTATTTCTTTTGCAACTTTTGTGATAACTTCTTCTTTGACGAAATCATCATTGGAAGCAATTTCTTTGCCCTTCCGTTTTACAAATTTAACAGGCGTCGAGGCTTCACTAATATTCCTATCGTGCTTTTATTTTGTTCGAGCTTCTGCCCTGACTTCACGAGGGGAAAGCCTAGGCTTGGTCTTTGCTTTTGGATGTGCCGATTTTGAAATTTTTTTGGGTGAATCCTATGGGAAAACACCCAAATCAAAAGTAGAAATATCACCTACTTTAGCTATTTTAGGGCTAATCGCCGAGAGTGATTTCTTCTTCATTGAAAATTAAGTAAAAGTTTAAGCAACTATAATTTTGGTAGAGTATTTAGAGCTAAAATTTGTAAAAATAGAGAGGGATTTTTGAAGAAGTAAGATGGATTTTTGAAGAAGATTGAAAATAGGTGTTAATGGAGGAAGATACTGAAGATACACTGGGGTACGAAGAGAGAAATAGGGGGCGTGGGGGAATGAGATTTGTACATTAGAATGATTTCAGGAATTCCTTAATTATCATTCAATTCCTAAAAATATAAATAATTAGTAATTATGTATATATATATATATTATGTAATAAAGTAAACTTGAGTAGAGAAATAATAAAATTTTCAATAATGTATAGCCATGTAAAAATTCCATTTTAATTACGGCTTCTGCTTTCGGTAGTGTTTACAACTTTTGGCTTGTAGCCACTAGCTAGAAAAGGCAAAGGGGATGTTTTGTCAATTGGCATACGAAGGGTCATTGTTAATCAATGGCTTCCATCTCGATCTCTATATATCTAATTTGAGGTCTGGACTTCATTGATTGCCTTGTACTTGTTACGATCATCGACCAACCCAATTTGTTACCACATTCTGCACAACGAATATCAGATATCATATGTGGACCAGTTATCAATTGCATGGTATATGGTGGCTCTTCTACAACATTGGTGGCATGAGAAAACAGGAAAGTCCGTCCACCTCCATGTCCATGTCCATGTCCATGTCTGGACTATATATCCCTATCAAATCAAAATTATTGTACTACTTTAATTTTTGAATAAATTCAAGTAACCAGCAACTTAAAATAAAAGAAAATAAGAAAAATATGTACTTAACTATAAAATGCTTGGCAATGTTATCATTATGATCTGCTACAATATTCTAGCAATTGAAGCAACAATACTCTGGTGACCCAAGTGATTTATCCATTTAATGATAAATTTGTATGATTTAATTTAGGGAGAGAGTGTGAACCTCTGTTCACTTCGTTGTTATATATAAAATTTGCATTCAAGACTTAACGGAATGAATGTAAAAAAGATTTGAATACCAAAGAGGATATGTGCGGATCTTGTTTCTAACCAATCATATTACTATGTATAAATCAAATCTTCGCTGAAAATTTTGAATTTGCTAGCTTTGTTGCATATCTTTTGCATGTTTTATTTTTTGGGATAATTTCATAGTATCTTTGGCCAGGATGGCTTAAGTGGAGGCTAGTAAAGCCTTTCTTTTAGGCCCCTCCCAAAAAAAAAATTTGGTTATGTATTTTCTATGAAATTTGTAAAAAAAAGTATAAAATCCTTATAAATTAAAAAGAAAGACGGTTTGCTTTTGAACAATAGAAATATTTTAAAAGTTTGAATTAAGCTACTCAAATTTTCATATTGGTAAATAATGTTCTTTACAATAAGATCAAAGATAACGCATTGTAAACACATTTCTATTTGTAAGAGAACTACACTAAAGACCAAAAAAAAAATGCCTTTATTAAAATTTGACTTTAGAATACGAGTTTTTGCTCCTAATATTACTTTGTTAACAAAGTTAACTTTGTTATGAAATCTCCTATTTAAGGTGAATGTCTATAATTAGTGAGATTCTAGAGTTCTATTCTTGGTAGATAAATCATCCCCCTCCCTATAAATAGAGGTGCCCTCTACCATTGTAAATCACTCCTAACATTCTCTAAGTATCAATAAGAAGAACTCTCTCTACTCTTCTCTCTATTTGCTCTTGTTCTTGCATTATTGTTCTTGTCTTTTATATTATTTCATAACACGTTATCAGCACGAGATTCTACCGTCTCAAGAAGCTCTTTAAGAAGATTAATGCCGCCGTCAATTTCTCCGCATCGGAGCCGCCGTCGTCTGCATCAGTGGAGAAAAGGAAGAAAACATTGAAAATATAATTGGTATACCTTAAAGGTAAGTAATTTACTTTTCCCTTTCAAATTCTTGGAATTCTATAATTTGATTTTATATACAAAGCATAGACAATAAAGTTTGATTATAACTCTAATGGAGTTTGTAAGAAATTATAACCACATGAAGTGGTAAAATCTCTATGTCCTGCCATGATTAAATTCATGTATGATTGTGGGCAAATAATTGAAAATCCGTCCCATTGAATTTGCTCCATTCCCTTTAGAGAATGTGGAAGCAGTATATGATAAGTCTGAAAGAAGACTAAAATATTACCATGAAGGTATCAATGAATGTGGACGTGGCAAAGAATTCCGTCCAATTGAATTTGCTCCATTCCCTTTAGAGAATGTGGTAGCAGTATGTGATAAGTCTGAAAGAAGACTAATTACCGTAAAGGTATCAATGGATGTGGACATGGCAATAGACGAAGTTATAATCGTTATTATTGTGGTAATGAGAACAATAAGGATTCTCAAAATAATCTTTCACTTTATGAAAGTAATATTTGACATGAGATTGTGTAAAGCACATGATTTTGATCCATTCCCTGAAGTGAATGTGATAATTGTAATAGAGCCCGTAAGTATGAACACGCTCTTGATGTAAATTTATTTTATGTCTGACATTATGAAAAGAAAGTTTGTTGCCCTTGAAATTCCGGGCAAGAACTATATGACATGGGTGTTGGATGCTGAAATCCACTTAGAAATAATGCATCCACCCAAAACTATGCTAAGGCCTTGATTTTCTTGCGCCATCACCTTGATGAAGGTTTGAAACTGTGCTAAGGCCTTGATTTTCTTGCGCCATCACCTTGATGAAGGTTTGATAATTGAATATATCACAGTCAAAGATCCACCCATCTTGTGGAATAGCTTAAAGAAGAGATATGACAACCTGAAGTTGGTCACTCTGCCACAAGCACGATACGATAAGAATCCAAAAAGCAAATAGTTTATAAACTATACATATAAACTATACATTATCGTTGCGGTGGAAACGGGCACTGGTCAAAGGATTGCCGTATACAATGACATTTGGTTGACCTTTATCAAGCATCTCGAAAGAGTAAACGCCCTGAAACGAATTTTGTCTCTGACGATAACTTTGACATCACCCACTTGGATGTGGCAGACTTCTTTGAGCAACCCATGGGGAAGATAGACCACATAATCGGTGATGGATCCGTGATGAAAGAAGATGGAGCTATTTGATTTTATTTTACTTGTTTGTATTAGTGAATGAATAAACTAATAGCCATTAGTATTAGCTCGTATTAGTTAGTTCATGATATAATGTTAGTATTAGTTCTTTAGAATGTATCAATATGCTCAAATATCAATAATATTTTTACTTTCCAGTAGAGGTAATCGACTAACCTGAAAAACTAGTCGGTTATCTCATATTTCGCATAAAAACTGCAAAACAATCGATTGTCAATGATCAACAATCGATTGTCTTTAAAACAGTGTGATCTGGAATTTTACAAAAACAATCAACAATCGATTGTCTATGATTAACAATCGATTGTCTTTAAAACAGTGTGTTCTGGAATTTTTCAAAAACAGTCAACAATCGATTGTCAATGTTTAACAATCGATTGTCATTAGATAGTGTAATCTGGAATTTTTCAAAATAGTCAACAATCGATTGTCTATGCTTAACAATCGATTGTCTTAAGACAGTGTGCTCTGGAATTTTTCAAAATAGCCAACAATCGATTGTCTATATTTAACAATCGATTGTCTTAAAACAGTGTGATCTGGAATTTTTCAAAAATTGTCAACAATCGATTGTCTATGTTTAACAATCGATTGTCAATGCTCAACAATCGATTGTGTGTGTTTAACAATCGATTGTTTTATGAAAATGCTTAAACTGAAATTTTCAAACTGCATAGTAATCGATTATGGAAAACATATAATCGACTATCTGATTTATTTTAGTCAACTGACATCAGCAGATTTTGAAAATATTATGTGACACAAACGGATTGAAGTTGTTTATTCTCATGTTCGTATATTTTCTTTTATATGTCAAACCATGGGAAGTAAATTGATTGAAGGCTCCGGAAGAGCAACTGTAACTCTGCCCAAAGGCACGACGTTTATCTTAGAGAATGCAATATTCTCCTCCAAGTCTAAGAAGAACTTGTTGAGTTTTAAAGATATCATTCAAAATGGATATCATATTGAGACAATAGATGAGAATAATCTTGAATTCTTCATGAAAACGAGGCTGCCCATTTCGGTTTGGGTTCACGCCATTTTGCATGCAGCAATGCTAGTTCGTCGGCTGCCCATTTTGGTTTGGGTTCATGCCATTTTGCATGCAGCATTTTTGTTTGTCGGCTGCCCACTTCGGTTTGGGGACACGCCATTTTACATACAGCAATGCTAGTTCGTCTCTGACTGACGAATTGACACAAATATTCCCCGTTGCAATTGGTTTTGGGTCATGGACCCAATATATCCCATTTAAGAATTTTTGGATGCGCAGTATATGTGCCTTTAGCACCGCCATCCCGCACCAAAATGGGTCTGCAAAGAAGGTTAGGAATATATGTTGAGGTTGAATCGCCCTCCATTATTCGCTACCTCGAAACATTGACAGGAGATTTGTTCACTGCACGATTTGCAGACTGTCAATTTAATGAGACACTTTTCCCAAAATTAGGGGGAGAAGTTGGTGAAACCAAACGGGAAATTTTGTGGAAAAATGCATCATTATCTCATCTTGATCCACACACCTCTATTTGTGAGAAAGAGGCACAAAAGATTATCCATTTGCAAAGAATAGCAAATCAAATGCCTGACGCATTTATAGATTGAAAAGGATAACAAAATCACATATCCCCGAAGTGAATGTGACAACATCTGATTCACGAATACATATTCATTATTGGAAGAATATGAACATGAAATTGGTATTAAATATACCACACTCACCCCTAGAAGGAGGTTTGAGATGATACCACACTCACCCCTAGAAGGAGGTTTGAGATGATATATGGCATGAATGATCGTTGGTCACGTACCTATTGTACGCCAAAGTATTTTGGAAATATGACTATTAAAGGACAACGATAATGCAAGAAACATATCTTGCATATAAGTTTGACATGACCATAATGGTATAACTTTCTCTTTAAGAAAGATATTCACCACATGAATGTTGATGAATCTGTGGTAGTACAAAATTAATTGAGAGCTCTAGAAGAGCCAATTATTACTATGTTGGAGAAACACAATTGAGTATTGTGTTGTAGTAAGTCTCAAAGAAACTTATTCAGTTTCCAAAGTACACGCGAAAGCGATTGATTATATTGAGACTATAAATAAAGGAAGGCTTTGATATCTCCTATTACTACAACTTGTAGCGGGTTAATTTGCATATGAAAAGCTACCCGCTTTGTTCTCCAGTTTGTACTACACAAACGAAAGAATGCCACAATAAAGTGGATATCTATTGGTATAAAACCCATGTCATAATAAACCTGAAGTTTATTGATAAGTGCACATGTCATGGTGTAAATTTGAAGTTTACCAATATTGATAATTTATTCAGTTGGCATTCGTGTTAGCCATCTCATTTTAAGTATGATGTGCAAATTCACATAGGTGAATATCAAAGAACTAGAAAGTTCTTTACGAATTCTCTTGTATCACTTGTTCTCATTAATGAACTGACCAACTAAAGAGTTCGGGTTGAAGCCCATAAATTCTGGAAATATCAAAGGTGAATATGGGCCCATTCACCTGCCATGTATACCACATATGATGCATCTATGATATGGTTACATGCGCAATTGTTATTAACCCGCAGCCTGGCCGGTGCTTGCGAAGTAAATCGCTCAGTAATCTAACTTCGAGCATAATTTCCAGATTCTCTACTCAAGACAGTTCATCTTGATAAGTTGGTTTATATCAAAGTTGGTTTAGCAAGATAATTATTGAGTGCTTCCACTTAATAGCTAAACTATTTCTTATGAGAACAAAGTTATATATATCAGTTTGATATAAGTTGTATACGAGAGTATATTCTCCCCTCACAAGTGGTTCAAGGTCAGGAACCAAATAATTTCATCTTATTATTAATATGTTGTGTATATTGACATGATAATGCACAAAGATGATTTCCCAAAGTTGAGGAAACAAGTTAGCTTTACTAACATGAGGGGGAGACATGATAAACACTTGAGAAAATGTTACATGGGATGAATTATCATTTGTATATGTATATCCCCGAATATCATGATATGAACCTGAAGTTCATAAAAGGGATAATTCAATTGCAACATATTGCAAAGCATGCTATACGCATTTGCTGACCCAAAGAAAGTAACTAAATGGAAGAGATACAATTCAAGAAGAATTGATTCCATATGAAAGACATGTAGTTTTGAACCTATAGTTCAAATGCTTGAAAGTATAAAGTCAAAGGTATGTATATTCAGTTTTCGATATCTTATTTGTCTAGCATGACATGGAAAACTTGATATGCATCTAAAGTCTATTATATGGCTTATATGACTTAACTTGAAAGATTTAAGTTGCTTGAAGCATATGCAATTCTTGGTCCTGAAATACCACATCCTTAGTACAATTTGTGTACATATGTATCTTGCTATAACTATAAGCATGATGGCATTGAGAATGCATCTATGGAGATATTGAAGAGTTATTCCACGACATTATATGAAGATGTTCATATCTATCAAGAATGATGATTTCAAGGTGCGGAATATTTATTCAAGTCAATATGGTTGATTTATTTATCAAACATCTACCAAAGATCGTTTTGAAGATGATGCACAAGATTGGAATGCAAATGCTCAACGATATAAATTGATGTACTCATTAGGGGGAGTTAATGCGCGTTGCACTCTTTTTTCCTTACAAGGTTTTGTCCCACTGGGTTTTCCTTGCGAGGTTTTTAACGAGACAACCAATAGGCGCATATTCAAACATGTGTACTCTTTTTCCTTTCTTTAATTTTTCCCATTGGGTTTTGGTTTTAAGGTTTTAACGAGGCACATTGTTGAATAGACATTCAAGGGGGAGTGTTATGAAATCTCCTATTTAAGGTGAATGTCTATAATTAGAGAGATTCTAGAGTTCTATTCTTGGTAGATAAATCATCCCCCTCCCTATAAATAGAGGTGCCCTCTACCATTGTAAATCACTCCTAACATTCTCTAAGTATCAATAAGAAGAACTCTCTCTACTCTTCTCTCTATTTGCTCTTGTTCTTGCATTATTGTTCTTGTCTTTTATATTATTTCATAACAAACTTATTTTATTTTCTTAATCAGCGGATTCATGCATCTAAATCTAACTTCTTCAACTTTCGTATAACGATGCTCTATTGTAATTTACAACTGAGCAAAGTTATCCTTATATATAGTTTAATTTATTTTCATATGTACATGTGTGTACGAGTATTCATAGAGACCGATCAACTAATTAATATATACATGAACAAGATAATTGGCCTTTGGATAGCTCGTTTTTTGGACCTCAACATACTACAATTAGGAAATTACCAGGAGAAATGAAAGTGCATTGCTAACAAATATTACAAGTAAAAGATTCCAAAATATTTGCATCCTTGGAAAACAAGGGGCTAACCATGGCCATGGAGAACAAAATAAAAAGGCTAAAAACTATATGACTATATACACTCTTTATACAAGTACATATGATCTTCACCCACACAAATAAAGGGGTATGTTAGGTCTGGAAAAAAAAAACACAAAATCCGTTCAAATATATGTGATCATAAAGATCAGTAAATTAAGAAGAAAAAACCTTATATTTGAATGAAGTTGTCAGCTATTCTCCTTCAATGGCATGCCAACTTTTTCTTCATTGTCCATCTCTTCCTGCAAGCTTCTAATGCCTCCTGCTTCATTCTTGAGAGTTCCTGAAAGCATTGCTGATGTTGTGCTTCAATTGTGTCAAGCTCCAACTTTAGCTCGGTATCCTCATCTTTCTCTATTAACTACTAAAATGAATAACTGCTTGACAAACTCATGCCTTTGAAGCTCCTCCATCCGTGTCTGTCAAAGTTACCTCCAGATTCTTTCCATATTCATTTGGTAAAATGCATTCTACATAATCGCCACTATTTCCTTGCAACTTACATTCATCATGAAACAAACCCGTGAAATCTATCTCCGACAAGTTTCCATTAGAACCTTTAGAGACAGCATATGTAAAGTAATCGCCAAATCCAAACGAATTCCCATTCTGTAGAGAAGAACTTTTTCCCATTACTTGAGAAGCAACTGAACCTTGAGACTCGTTGTCTATCACATTTGCCAAATGTAAAGGGGAAGCAAAAGTAACATATCAAGAAGTGCCATTTGAATTAGTATACAATTTATCTTCATCAACTTGAGTGCTTATTTGGTTATTTATACCCAGAGCTGGAATATCATCTTGTCGAGCATTAGATGTGGTAGGGTTGGGTGACAAGGTTAGGTAGTTCTCAAGAGTATGACTACTCCCTCCACTAGAATGGTTCTCAGAGGGAGGCTTCCAACTAGGCAAAATTCTCATTATTAGGTAGTCAATGAAGTCAGCAATAAAATCTACATCATGATCATCTAGTTGCAATTGTTCAACCATCTCAGCCGCAACTAAAAGTGCAGTATCAGTATCAAGATAGAAATTGAAGTGTATATTCCGTACTCTACCTGCAAAATATCTCAAAGGCTTTAAATAAACAAAAACCTATTTGATTCCAGAAAGTCAAAGAAATAAAGACAACAACGAAATAGAACGGATGTACTTACCCGAAGGGCTTTTAATTCGCAAGGTGAGTGAAACTGAGTTCTCATCATTCTTCTTACCCGTCAGTTTAAATTCATTATTCTGATGAAACCTCTGGAATTCCAATGTTGGAGCACAAGGACTTCCACAATGGGAGTCTGTATATACTGATTGGTTATACTCAGAATCTACATCCATAGAATGAGGTGCAGATTTCAATGAACTTAATGATCTTGGACTTTGGTAAGGTGACTGCAAAAGACTATGGATTGGCTCATTAAAATTCTCGAATTGAAGAAATGGATCTTTAAGAAGGTCCTTGGCAGGCAATCTTTGAGGAGCAGGAACCAGGCATTTTTCAATAAATCCTTTGACTTGGGGATCGACAACTTTGCCGAGGGAAGCAGGTTTAACACCCTGAAATAAAACTTCCTTAGATTCACAAAAACATGTATTTAATAGACTAGCAACTTAAACAAGCAACTTTATTAAGCTTACCGAGCTAACTTTCTTAAAAATTTGAGCAGGATTTTTGCATTCACTGTAAGGATATTCGAATGTTACTAATTCCAACATACACATTCCAAAGGAATATATGTCCACTAGCTCATTGTATTCTTCTTCATATAGCTCGGGGGCCATGAACTCCGGCGTCCCTTCAGAGCAATAGATAACGTTAGCACTTTCGAAGAGGAGACACTATATCATAGCATATCGATACTAAGAATATCCATACCAATAACACTCTTAGCAGTAGGCTGCTCCATAATGGTTGCCAATCCAAGGTCCCCAATTTTAATTTCTCCATAGTTTCCATTGACAAATATGTTGTCGCATTTCAAGTCCCTATGAATGATAGGAGGGCTCTGACAATGAAGATAGTCTAACCCTTGAAGTATCTGCCTAGCCCAATTCTTTATAGCCTTCATATTGACACTTCTATACTTCTTACGGTATCTGATCACCACAACCTCACATATTTATTGTACGACAAAACAATTTGCAAATAAACAAAATGAGAAACTATGAGAAACTCACTGCCTCAGGTTCCCAGATGTGAAGAGTTCAGTTATCATGTTAACTGTTCTTTTCTTGTCATCAATCCACGAATCACAGAACTTCATTATATTGTCATGCTTCAACTGTCGAAGAAGATGAATCTCCGCATACAACTTTCCTAAGTTGTCAGGTGACTGTAAAACATCATCAACTTTCACTCGGCTCCATGCAACTTCAATACCATCAAGTAAGTCAAATGCCTTGTAGCTGAAACACAATTCAATAAAAATGACAAAGCGTTTTATGCTCTATGCACAATTAGTACTTTCATAAAGGAACAATAAAGATCTGCTAAAAAGTTTAGGAACATACACAGTCTTGAATGCTCCCTTGCCTAATACTTCACTGTACTGTAGAGAAAATACAAGCAGGTGATATAAAGGATTGTCAGTGAAATAATACTCAAAAGTTTTCAGTGCTAAACAGAAGAACATTTTCAATTTTTTCTTAAAATTCAAACTTCTACGATTTGTCGCCGGCTTGGAAGCAAAAAATTGCTAAAAAACTAGAATTCAGCCTCAACGGAAAAAGAGAGTCTCATACCCCTTTCTTCATTTACTTTTCACAACTTTATCAATCACATAAAAAGTTTCACATGTTCCTTGTTTAACATTCTATTATTTTAATGAAAATTACATATTACACTTCAAACTTGAAAGCATACATCATCATCCCATATGGTAATTCAACAAAACAAAAAAGATAAAATGGATTAGCTTAAACTCAATCATTCCAGTGCAACTTACTATTCTGACCTCATTATCAGCAAGAAAAATTAGTTTTCAGATTTTTTTTTTCTGTATCCATCGTATATATATTGATTCTCTCTCTCTCTCGTCTTTTCATCCCCATTCCCCATGCACACACACAAAAATTTAGGAAACAAAATGATCGAAGGAATTAGCAATTTGGAAAGTACAATATATGGACGTTTGAATAGTTTGGTATTTAATTCTTAGGTAGTTATGGTAGTTTGTCATCTTGCTGCCAAGAATTTTCTCTTTGATTAAATATCTTCAAATTGGTTGAGCTAAAGTTGACCTTTAATTTCCATCCACAAAAGAATCACGACTCAGATCCCAAACTAGTTAAAATCGACTATTTAATTCCTTAATTTGGACGCTGTCACCGGTTACTGATTAACAGGAATAAAGCAATTAATGTTTACAATGCATAAGGAAGACAATAGAGAGTAAAGAAAATTACCCGAACATAGCGACCCTTGGGATCTTTCTCAACAAAATCAACTTGGTGATTAGGTTGCTGATGCTCATTAACAGCAGAATCAAAAGATCCGCTTTCATTACTGGAAGAACGTCGTAAAGGGCTTCCATTTCCAAATCCATGTCCATTTCCAGAATGATAAGAACATCCTGATCCACCCCCGAAACTCATTCCCGTAATCAACCAAACAATTACAGCAAAGGAATAACAAGATTTAACAAACACAATTCAAAGCAGGACAACCCAGAAATAGTAGCAGAAAAATAATGTATTGATCAAATGTTACCCAGAAAAAGATGACAACTTATTTGTATGTGGGTAAATGCCTCGGAATAAAAGAATGCCGATCGCACGTGGAAAAATCTTCAACGTGATCGGCATTCAAAATCGAGGCTAACAGCTAAAATTTCATTTACAAAATGAAAATTCTTATCATCACAATTACCAAAATTCACATTACACCGCCACCTTCTTCTTTATATCTTTCTGCAAATCAACATATTCAGGCCATGCAGTGCTAAGTGATTAGTGTTATTTTTCTTTTCCAGAGTGCTAATGAGGAATTAACCCTTCAAAACATAGTTATTAATAATGAGATAAAGAAGGGCTAAGAAAATGAAAAATAAACTATAGATAAGAAGATGAAAGCTATAGCTTAATGAAGATGGAGATTAGAGCGAAAAACAATTAAACTTTTTTTAGGAGGAAACAGAAAGAAAAGGTATGAAATGGGGGTATGTGGAATTGATATAAGAGAGGAGAAGATAATGCTGGAACAACTACTTGTCCGCTCGATTTCCTCATCCGTTATCAATTTCATTTCTCCTCTCTCATTTAATTGGAATTGTAAACATAATTAAATGTAACTAAACAACTGCAGTAACCTCGGCAGAAAAAAATAATAAAAAATAAAAAGCTAAGTTTATAGGAGTATCAAATAAGCCACAACAAATCATGTAATTAAGGATAAATGGTTATGGAGATGCCAATATTAAATGATTTTCGAAAAGGGAATTTATAGTATATTTTTTGGGATAAAGATGTATCACATAAGAAAACTCCATGAAGATGCATCCACCTCCTATGAAAACAAAATTAGTAAGGTCTTTATGATCCTAAATATTTTACTATTTTTGGTATGATAATATAAGGTTCATGACCACCTAAAATATTTGCTAAGATCTTAAATTTTACTTATTGATAATATAAAAGTTTAAAATGCATATTAACTGCGTAAAAGTTTTATACAGGTAAGTTGTTTAAAAAGAAATTATAATTTGTAAATAGTTATATAATAAAGTGGTTGGTAATTATAATTTTTTTAAATGTTGTCTATCATTTTTCTAGAATGTATGAAGTTAAAGCAGGTCATTTACTCTTTCTTTCAAAACGTGCCGCTATTTCAACAAAGATTATGATATACATTGATCAAAATGACAGTAATTACTGTTACAAAGTTTGATTAGAGATTTATTTATTGACATGGATAATTTGATAATTGTGATATATATGTGACAAAAAGAGGTTGCAGTGTATGTTATCCATGCGATAAAAAATACTCTAACTTGTTGAGTTATAAATTCACGCCATTCGAGTAAATACAGAATGCAAGAACATCAAGAGAAACTTCTTATAAATTTATTAAGAGTAATGTGAGGAGTCAACGAGCAGGTGTCGTGGTGTAGTTGGTTATCACGTCAGTCTAACACACTGAAGGTCTCCGGTTCGAGTCCGGGCGACGCCAAACTCCTTATGATCTATCCATAATTTTTTTCTTTTTCTCCATCAATTTCTTTATGAATTCCTACTGTCAGTTTCCATTTTAACCAACAGTTTTTCACTCAGTCAACTGACGTTTTATTCTAATTTTGGCGGCACAAACCACTACTTCACTAAGGCTGTTGGTGGCGACAGGCGATTGTGTTACTGATCTGCCTTTTTCTCCGGCAGCAGCAATTATTATAGAAATGGAAAGGAGGTACAATCAACGAAGCCGAGTCAAAGCAGACTTGGCTGCTACATTAAGGAAATCGTGGTATCATTTAAGGTTATCGGTACGACATCCGGCTAGGGTTCCGACATGGGATGCAATCGTACTCACGGCTGCGAGCCCTGAACAAGCTCAGCTCTATGAATGGCAGCTCAAGCGAGCCAAACGCATGGGTCGCATCGCTGATTCCACAATTACCCTCGCTGTTCCTGATCCACATGGCCAGCGAATCGGTTCTGGTGCTGCCACTCTTCATGCTATTTTACGACTTGCCGAATATTACCAACAGCTTGCTCTCAATTCTCAGGTTTCTATTTTACCAAATTTTCTTATGTTCATATTTATAGTCTGAGTTTGAGATATTTTAATGCACGGCCATTTACTTTTTATGTGAGATTTACCGTTTGTCTAGTTCAAACTGGTGGAAATGACTTAAGTCCATTAATGTGAGATATATAGGGCCACATTCCTCTATCTACATAGGACAACACTGGATTTCACAGCTAGTACTTCTTTATTTATCACTTATTCTCATTTGTTTGTCTGTTGCAGCATTCACTAATGACATTTGAATTAGAAAGATACCGAGTTATATATCAGTGATACCTCCAAATGCTTTTGACTATCATTGGGCATACTGCACCAGTTCTTGCTCACCTTGTCCGACTAATCTCCAACCAGAAACTCTGTCTAATATGGGCTGAGAAATCTTAGTTTGATATTAATCTTGATGCAAGTCATATGAGTCTACGCAAGACAAGCATGCATTTTAAGAACTGGGTGAATTTTTATTTTCATTTGGGAGGATTTTCATGTATCTCCGTTAAACAAAAGAGGGATGAACTGTTCTTGATGTCATTCTTTGAATCCTAAAGCTAATTCTTTGTGTAAAAAGGATCATTAAACCAAGCTCTAATTGCATACTGGTCAAAGACCAGTCGTGCAAGTGTTTTCTTGCTAGCTTCGATGGAATGCCATTTATCATCCATCTGCAGGGAGTAGGTGTAACTTTGTTAGTAAATCACTTGTTTCTCTTTGATACAGTGCGGAAGTTCTGAGAGGAAAGAACCTTCTCCATCATTACTTGACTTGGTTGCCAAAAAACACATCTTGTTGCTTCATGCTGGAGGTGATTCTAAAAGGGTACCATGGGCAAATCCTATGGGTAAAGTGTTTCTGCCACTTCCTTACTTGGCAGCTGATGACCAAGATGGGCCAGTTCCCTTGCTCTTTGATCACATCCTAGCAATTGCATCTTGTGCAAGACAAGCTTTTGAAAATGAAGGTCTTATACCCTATTTATCTATCAGCATGTATCGTCCACTTCTTTTAATTTTCTCCAAAAGTTACTGATTAATTAGTTTGTGTTGTTATATGGTAACTTCTCGCCTTCTCACCCAACACAGTGGGGTATACTCTCTACTTCTTCATGAAACAACCATTTTGAGCAGAGTCAAAGAGTTTTTGCAGGTGGGCTACTTACAATGACTGGGGATGTTCTTCCTTGTTTTGATGCCTCAACTATGGTGCTGCCTAAGGATGCATCTTGCTTTGTGACTGTCCCTATTACGCTGGACATTGCTTCCAATCATGGTGTTATCGTGGCAGCAAAATCTGGGATTTCAAATGATACCTATTCTATCAACTTGGTGGAGAATCTGCTTCAAAAACCTAGCTTGGATGAGCTTGTTAGGCACCAAGCTATTCTGGATGATGGTAGAACACTGCTTGATACTGGAATAATAGCAGTTAGAGGTCAGGCATGGCTAAATCTAGTAAAACTTGCCTGTTCGAGCCAATCAATGATCTCAGAACTTCTGGAAAGGAAAAAAGAGGTGAGTCATCATTCATAAGCTGCTTTACTCAACTCTTTTGGATGTCCATGTACCCGAATCTAATAGTAATTTGGAACTTTACTGTTTTCTAAGAAGTGTTATACACTTGTTCCAACTAGTTTATCGTACTGGATATTTGATAATTTCTTTGATGTGCAGTCGTCTTCCTTTTTAACTCTAAAGCAGTTTAAGGCCAAAAGATGACTTATTGAAATTTTCATTCATCTCTCAGTCAAATATTTTGTAGTTTTGGCAAAAGTACTTCAAGTGACTGAGTGCAGAGGCATTTGAGTCTTTTAACAGTATCTCGTCCTAGGATTATTTCCATATATAGGTGGAAGTGCACCTGATATATAGTCTTGGAAGATGCAATCACAGAGGTTCCGATGTAGCATGAACAATTGTCCTCCCTCTAGCGTGGTTCTTATTTCAGCCTGTAACCTGACAAAGGTTTAATATAGCATGAAATTTGCTCTACCTATAACTTGCTTTTCATTTCCTCCATCTCTGATGTTACTCTTAGCTCGCTACAACTTTTGCGATTTCATCCTGTATATTGAGCCTGAGAGTGCTCATCACTCCAAGCTGTGACTTTTTTTTTTTTTCAGTTCTCTATTTTGACTGTTGTCATATTGCTTAATTTATAAGCTGCTTCCCTACTCCGGATGCTAATAGATATAACCATTTTAGCAATTTCAGCAGTCTATTGGGGTAGGTTTTGTTACTTCTTGTTTAATCATGAGTTTAACATATCTTAGTTCCATATGTTGCAGAAATTTCTCTTCTTTCTTGGAATAGTGGTTATACTTCTACTTTGTTTTGGCAGAGTGAAAAGAACTGTTATTTACAGTTATTGGAATTCAACATTTGGTTTTGTTATTTACATTCATGTGATCCTTGATCAATGTCATTGAGTTACTTTTTTTACTTCTGTAAATTGAGCAGATGAGTTTGTATGAAGACCTTGTAGCCACTTGGGTACCAGCGAAGCATGAATGGTTGCGATCCCGCCCTTTGGGTGATGAACTTGTCAACAGATTGGGAGAACAAAAGATGTTCAGCTATTGTGCTTGTAGGTTGAATGTTGTTACCTGTGTGATGATGTTAGTAATATCCTAAGTCATCGCAAGTTTCCAAGTCTGCTTCTTCGTTCTTTTTAATAATTTTTCAATGCAGTCTTAAAAATATTATTTAGATTATTTACTTAAATAGAAAATTACTAACCATAATATTTGAATCTATTGAAATATTCCGAAAATACAAGTTGTCGGTTGATTAAGAGACTGTCTTAATGAAATCCCTTAATCATGTAGTGACTTTAGTTTAATGGGAATATCCAAGTCTTAAAATTCTGAAATGTATGGGACTGCTTATGCAGCTTATCCAGCTTAAAACAGATTCATAAGTAACTGTTAAGTGGACCTACAATACTATAGATTTTAGGATTATGATTTGGATATTCTCTAGAGGATTTTCATTGAACTAAACTGGCATAAAGAATTATGGATCAGAACATTATTGCTCGAATAAAAGATCTATTATTGCAGTCTGGAAACCTTAAGCGTGCAGTTACAATGCTTGTGGTACATGCAATGATTTCTAGAACTAAATAAGTCTTCCTTTCTTGGGTTTGATGCAGGTGATCTGTTATTCTTACATTTTGGAACATCTAGCGAAGTTCTGGATCACTTGAGTGAAGCTGGTGCTGGACTTGTTGGTCGAAGGCACTTGTGTTCTATTCCAGCAACCAGTGTCTCTGATATTGCTGCCTCAGCTATTATCCTTTCCAGTAAAATCGAGCCAGGAGTCTCTATTGGAGAAGACTCTCTCATTTATGATTCCTCCATTTCAGCCGGTATACAGATTGGTTCCCAGTCTATTGTTGTTGGTGTTAATGTGCCAGCAGACTTTGATATGACAGCAAAGGTTTCATTTAGATTTATGCTTCCGGATCGTCACTGCTTTTGGGAGGTTCCTTTAGTGGGACGCGCTGAGAGAGTTATTGTGTACTGTGGTCTCCATGATAACCCAAAGATTCCACTTTCAAATGGGACCTTTTGTGGGAAACCCTGGAGGAAGGTCTTAGATGATCTTGGCATTCAAGATAATGATCTATGGACTGCAGAAAAAACTCAGGAAAAGTGCTTGTGGAATGCCAAAATATTCCCTATTCTTCCGTACTTTGAAATGCTCACCTTGGCGTCATGGTTAATGGGCTTGGACAACCAAAGAAATGAAACCCTGCTTTCCTCATGGAAACAGTCCAAGCGGATCAGTTTGGAAGAGTTGCATAAATCAATTGACTTTCCACACCTGTGTTCAGGTTCGAGTAATCATCAGGCAGATTTAGCTTCTGGGATTGTCAATGCTTGTCTTAACTTTGGCTCACTTGGCCGCAACATAAGTCAGTTATGTGAAGAAATTCTTCAAAAGGAATCAACCGGAGTTGAAGTCTGCAAAGGATTTCTATCCCACTGCCCTAACCTTCAAGCTCAAAATTCAGCAATCCTCCCTAAGAGCAGGGCATTACAAGTTCACGTTGATCTTCTAAGAGCATGTGGCAACAAAGAGATGGCACTTGAAACTGAGCGAAAAGTATGGGCTGCTGTTGCTGATGAAACTGCTTCTGCTGTGAGATATGGGTTCAAAGGTAAAAATGCCATGTCGGAATTTGTTTTGAAGATTGACCAACTAAATCCAAGAATATATGTCTCACATGACCTGCTATTTATTTTTTCTTGATCTACCTTACCATCTGGTGCTGTTTTGGTTTTGGCAGGATAGTCTGTGGTGCTCCTTTTTCTTTTCCTCTATTCTTTTCTTTGCTTTCTTTTATTTGGGATGCTTTACGCATATGGTGTAAATACAATTTCTTAATGATATGCCATTTCTTTATCAGAAAACCTATCAGGGTCTTCCAGCTGGTCCTCCATTGCAGCAAATCCTGATAATACTAATGGTTGTTGCGTTGGATCTTCCCACCATAGGATGGTGAAGATTGAACTACCAGTTCGAGTGGATTTTGTTGGGGGTTGGAGTGATACACCCCCTTGGAGTCTAGAGCGTGCTGGTTGTGTTCTGAACATGGCAATAACATTGGAAGATTCTCTTCCTGTTGGCACAATCATAGAGAGAGAGAAAGGGACTGGGATATTTATTAGTGATGACATTGGAAACCAATTAAGTATTGAAGAACTATCGTCTGTTGCACTTCCATTTGAAAGCAATGATCCATTTCGTCTAGTAAAATGTGCATTGCTTGTTACCAATGTTATCCATGAAAAGACCCTTCAATCCACGGGTTTGCGAATCAGGACATGGGCTAACGTTCCTAGGGGTAGTGGCTTGGGAACTTCCAGCATCTTAGCAGCTGCCGTTGTTAAAGGGCTGCTGCGTATTACTGATGGAGATGAAAGTAACGAAAATGTTACAAGACTTGTTTTAGTCCTAGAACAGCTCATGGGCACAGGAGGTGGTTGGCAGGATCAAATTGGAGGTTTATATGCTGGCATTAAATTTACTTCTAGTTTCCCGGGCATACCGCTGCGGCTTCAAGTCATTCCCCTCTTGGCTTCTCCTCAGTTAATAAAAGAGTTGCAGCAACGGCTTCTTGTAGTTTTCACTGGTCAAGTAAGTTGTGACTAACTAAATTCATTGGACTTGTCTGCTATTGCTTTCTGTATCTTTTTCCTGGGGAAATTGTTTTGATTCCTGATGTTCTGATTGTGCCCACTGTGTCTATTTTATCATATACCTCAGATTTTGCTATCTTCCAGTGCTACTGTGATTTCTCTTGAGCTTGGTTCATTTATAGTTTGAGTATAACAAAATACTTAGATCCTTCTTATTCTCTCCCTCTCTCCCTTTGTGTCTGTGTTTGGTGGTGGTTTTGTGATTTGGGGGGGGGGGGGGGGGGGGGGGGGTTCAAGGCTTCAAGCCACTATTGCTTTTCTTTATTCTGAGTGCCTACTGCTTTCCTTCTCCTTGATATGGATGTTTGAAGAAAAACTATGAACTGCATGAGGTATTGATGTAAGATCTTAACTCTTAAGTAATTAGGCACAGGTTACTGTTAATTTTCTTTTGAAATTTATGTCTGCATTTGTTGGCTTGTTACTGGTGCAGTTCACTAGTCTGGGAGGTTTTAGTTTCAGAGACTACATTTCTATTTGTTCTTGTCGAGAGGTAGTCTTGAGATGCTCTTCCTTGGTGGAGAGACTGGTGATTAATTCATGTCCAAGTTTACACCAACTGCAAACCAACTAACTTTGTTCAAGAGTTTATTAATTTCAGCTGTTGACAATGTATATGCAGGTCCGACTTGCACACCAAGTGCTGCATAAGGTGGTTACTCGTTATCTTCGACGAGACAACCTGCTTGTATCGAGCATCAAGCGCCTTACTGAACTTGCAAAAATTGCAAGAGAAGCTTTAATGAATTGCGACATTGATGCCCTTGGAGACATAATGTTAGAGGCATGGAGATTGCATCAGGAGCTGGATCCGTTCTGCAGCAATGAGTTTGTTGATAAGCTTTTCGCATTTTCTGATCGCTATTGCTGTGGTTACAAGCTTGTAGGTGCAGGTGGTGGGGGTTTCGCTTTGCTACTGGCAAAAAGTGCTGAGTCAGGTGAGGAACTGAGACGTTCACTCACAAATAGTTCTGATTTTGACGTCAAAGTCTATGGTTGGAAAATCTTCTTGGAGCGAGCTGAAGTTATTCCATCAAACAATTAGTCAATTACTAATACAATACTCATTCTTTGGCACTATTGTTATCTGTATATTTGAGGATGTATACACTTACCACTGTAGCATTCCTTTTTTTCCCCGACATCCTTGTCCCAGTCAGTTATGGATAGAATTTTACTGCGAAAGATCCAAATATGAGAGTTAAAAGTCAATATGTCTGTATCGTGTAACTTTTTAATAGTGTACTTCTTGATTCATAAATTTTACAAGGTCTGCCGTCTTTCAATCAGGTATTTAGTTTACCCAGGCGCAGGAGTTATATGTTTGATTTGACTAAGAATAAAAACTAGATTTGTATTGTGACGAAAATTGTTGCTGTCATGACATAAAGTACATTTGTAGTTCTAATTAACGAACTCAAATGAGTGAAGTAAGAGTAAGGAATCAACTAATATGGTTGATCTGCAATGCAAATAAATGGGATTTCATTTTTGTTTGTTGAAATAATGGTCTTTATCATCGATAATTAACTTATGTTTGGTGCTTTCCCCCAAAAGTAAGGCAACCATTTAATTATTCTTGGCGTGTCTAAGTGGCAAAGAATTACATTTGCTACGGTCTTTGGTTACCAACTTGAAAAGGTCGTTCTCCTAAGAATATGATACTCCTCTTTGCATTTATAGAAATATCACTTGGATCTACCGTGACTTTTGACAATTATAGACCCTGTAGGCTTTAGATTGACCATACATCCAGTTTATCCATTTGATATTGGTCAACTATCAAATGGATTTTCAACAATCAGGATTCTCTCTTCCTTCCTTTAAATATGTTGAATGGAGAGAGGAGTGGTGATTTTATGGATGAGTAAATAGGATTTAGGAAAATATTTCATAATTGCACCGAAGTTCTCTTGAATATAAATGTTGAATTAACAAGTAAAATTTAGGTTCATAATCTGTGGGAAAAAATAACCAGTTGATTCATCATGTCTAAATTAACACTAATCATCAATATTGAACATTAGTGCAAAAAAGACTTCTAACTTTTTTAGGCTGTGATTTAACATCTATTTTTCTGAGTTATGATTTTAACTTTATTTTTAACATTTTCTTCGCTTGATCACAAATTTTTATTATAAAATTTAAAGTATTTTATTTTAATATTCAAAGTGATCGGAGTAAAAAGGTTTTAATAAAGACACCTAACTTGGTAAACGTTAATTGAGACTTCCTCTGCCTGGACTATACTAATCCGTTATCTCTGCCCTCCCCCTTCACATTTGCTCTACTGTTAGAGAGAGGGGGGGGGGGGGGGGGGGAAGGGGCCCACAAGAAAAAGAACATGCAACATCATAATCATCATTGATTTTATTTGTTCCATATATTTAGTAACAGTTGTTCAGTAGATTCTGCAGTGAACCAATCACCTTCTACCACGTCATTTTGTCTCCATTTGTTTAAAGAAACTATGAAATGAGTCTATTTCTTTGATTAATCAATTTTTTTTGTAGTGGGGGTTGGCCTGGAATTGTTAAAGATTGCAACTTTATTCTAAGTACATTTGCATTCTGGAGAAGAGAGAAGTACTGGACTCTGGAGGAGTAAAAGGAAGAGAGGGAGAAGATGGGTTTGCTGACGAACAGAGTGGAGAGAAGTGAGATCAAAGCAGGAGACCATATCTACACTTACCGAGCTGTCTTTGCTTATTCTCACCATGGTAATTGTTCACTAATTCCTCAATTCCTAGCCCACGTTAAGAAGAAATTAATGAGAATTTTGTATGTCTGAATCGTGTTTTCCATTTTCATTTCACCACTTTTGGCCCAAAATTTATGATCTTTGATCGATGCATATCAGAAAGCGGAAATGTGGGTTCTTTTGAATTACTACAATTTATCTACTATTTGGTTGCCTTCTTCTTTTTCCCTTGCATTCTGCAAATTGCTGCTGTGTAAAGTTTGAGTTTTTTTTAGTTCGCCGATTTCATCTTAAGTTTTTCTTTTTCTTTGTTGTAATTTCTGCTTTCATTTCTTTTCTTTTGAACCTTTGATTAATTGATTTAGTTCTGCACACAAGATTCGTCTTGACACAACGATTTTCAACTTCCCCTTGTGTGTTTGAGATTATTTAATCAAGTATTAGCTTTTATTTTCTTCCATTTGTTAATTTGCTCTTCTCTCGTTTGACCCTCAAATTGTGTAGAAATTTCCTGCATTAGAAAAAAATACTTTTTTGTGCTTGAGCAATAAATAGCTTATTCTATAATGGAGGTTCATATTTTTACATGGCTTCAATAATGTACATTTGCTTAATCTAGGACATAAGCTATGCTCAAAAGCAGGAAAAGTCCAAGGCTAATTAAAGTAATGCGGATAAACTTCTGATAGGCCATTTTACCTGATAAACTCAACTAGTTTAAACTTCTCTGTTTCACTCGAACATAGTGGGATGGCATTGATTAAATTAGACTAAAATAGGCATTGAAGATGTTGCTTACCATCAGCCAGTTCTCTGATCACTGAATTTCATCCTATCAAAATCACGTCTTCCCTGATGTTGCATTCAGAGTTTTCTTTTATAGATACATGGGCTTATCTATTTTATATTTAAAATCTTGATGTCTTAAGTGTACTTGGTTCAACTCTTAAACACCTCAAGACTTCTTGAGCCTTGATTCATGTTAAATGGTAAGCCTCTTTTTCATGAGGACATAAATCTGGTCTCTGCAGGCTCCTTTTCTTATGAATTTTCTTCACCGACTCTCTGATCTTTTCATGGTGTGACTATTGGGGGATTAAAAGGCAGCAGTAGAACTCTTAAAGTTGGCTTTGCATGCCATCTATACCGTATGACAGTAATAATTGGAAAAGCTAATTATACCTAGACACACTAAGAGACCCTGTAATATCATGTGTATCGAGGTACTTCACCCTCATCAAACTATTTAAAACGTTCGTCATGGATACTTTGAGCTTGGTTGATCTAAAAAATGGCCTTCCAAAAGAGAAACAAATATTTTCCTATGCATTAGTGTGGTTCCTAAGACATACAAGTCATTGTTGTGTCACTGCTGGTTCATACTTCATCTTGATCCAATTTATCATACTATTTGAAATAGTGTTAAATGGTGAGTTTCCTTTCTCTTCCCAAAAAACAAGTAAAGAGACAGTCACCATATTTCGCAAGTCTTCGCTTCTAAGCAATTTGGTGTGGTAGGTATTTTTGTTGGTGGGAGCAAAGTGGTTCATTTTACGCGGGTCGAAAGCTCTTCGGATGCTGCTGATGAAATATCAGGCCTTTCTTCGTCCTGTCCAACCTTTCCCGACTGTGGATTTAGGCTTCCTAACAGTAACGTTGTTCTTTCTTGTCTGAATTGCTTTCTCCGCAATGGTTCACTCTACAGCTTTGAATATGGAGTAAGCCCCTCTGTTTTCCTTGCCAAAGTGCGAGGGGGCACTTGCACTACTGCTGAGTCGGACCCTCCAGAGATGGTTATCCACCGAGCAATGCATCTTCTCCAGAATGGATTTGGGAACTATGATGTATTCCAAAACAACTGTGAAGACTTTGCGTTGTATTGCAAAACAGGTCTTCTGACACTTGATAGATTGGGAGTTGGAAGAAGTGGACAAGCTTCTTCTGTCATTGGTGCTCCTTTAGCTGCACTTCTTTCCTCCCCTCTGAAGTTGCTAATTCCTAGTCCTGTTGGTGTGGCCACTGTTACAGCAGGAATGTACTGTATGAGCAGATACGCTACTGACATTGGTGTTCGAAGTGATGTTATAAAAGTTGCAGTCGAAGACTTAGCTGTAAACCTTGGCTGGGGAAGCAGCAATGAAGGAGCAATTGTGGAACATGAGGATTCTATTCACTTACTTGACAGGTGACATCATTCTCATAGTATTGCATATAAAATGCTACTGATGCTGTACTTATCAATTTGGGATATTAGTCTAGTTCACTTCTTATCATAAGCATTCTGGTCCAGGAACTGCCATTTGGCTGTCCATGCGCGCCACTATAATGATCCTATTGTACATTGAAAATAAGTTATTGGTGTTAGTTTGTTATCCTGCATACGAATATGTGTCTTCACATTTTCTTAGCAAGTCATTCTAATTATGGAGCCAAACTTTTGGTACATAATAGCTGAAAATATGGACTTGTTACAGAATACAGATTATCCTTCCCTGGCCACACCTCCCTCCCATTGTTGAGCCTTCCCTTTAATGATTGGCGAAATCATTTACTTATTTGAATTTGGTGAGTATTCTTTCCATAGCTAAATCCAGCAAGAACTCTGGTGGATTCATGGCAATTTCTGGGATGAAAAGAGAAGAGAAGTATTCCATGGACTCCCTGGATTTCCCGTAGTAGAAGGATTCTGTAATCCTTTTCCTCTCAATGACAGATTCGAGAACAAATACACATTCTCGTGATTTGTATCCAAGGGTCACTTAGACATTGAAAAATTGGATTATGAAATTGCGAAACATAATTTTGGAATTGGATCAATACTTCCAATTGAATAAGTATGAATAAAGGATCCATGGATGAAGATAGAAAGTTGATTTCTAATCGTAACTAAATCTTCAATTTCTTATTTGTAAAGAAGAAATTGAAGCAAAATAGCTATTAAACGATGACTTTGGTTTACTAGAGACATCAACATATTGTTTTAGCTCGGTGGAAACAAAATCCTTTTCCTCAGGATCCTATTAAATAGAAATAGAGAACGAAATAACTAGAAAGGTTGTTAGAATCCCCTTCTTCTAGAAGGATCATCTACAAAGCTATTCGTCAACAAACTTTTCAGACCTCTGTTTTATCTGTCAAGAATGTCCATTTCTGGTTACCAACAGATTTTCCTTATCAAAGAATTTCTATGTAACATCATTTCTAGGTACAGACAGTTTTTACCTCCTTATGATTTTCCCTATTATTTAATTTTGATGAGTGAGGTCACTGTTATGTTTTGGGTGAAAATACGCTTTAAGAGTTCAGATCATTCTACCTGTTTCAAGCTAGAGTTGACAGGGTGAAAATAAAACCAATAAGTATTCATGCCTCTTTAAAACTTTGTGCCTTCTCGCCACGAGCCAGAAATGCATAAAGCATAGGTACATAAAATGTCTAAGGTTAAATTTTGCTTAGTTATAGCTGCCAAGGGGAAAAAGAAAATCAACTGCAGCTAAGCAGCTGTAGTTTCTGGCACATAATTTCTAAAGTTTGACATCTAATTAGGCCATTGGCTTTTGGGTCCCGCCACCACTTTGCTAAAGCAAGAGAAAGAGTTGCAGTAACAATTAGGTTTTGGTGATCTCGGATTGCACTTGGCAGTATAATGGTTTTTTTCCTTGTATTTAGATGTATTTATATTCGATAAGGCACACACTGATTTTTATTTTGTATAGTGATTTTTGATTGTTGTATTTAGATGTATTTATATGTATTTGAGTTCATATAACAATACTTTTAAATACATTGTTCGTTCTGTCATTTTGATGTTATTCATCAATTAGTTATGCATTCAATCTAACTGTATTCATCTGTATTTTTAACCTAACTATATCCATTTGTATTTAAAACAATAATACAGTAAAATATAGTAAAATACTCTCAATTTAATAAAATCAGTAAATACAACTAATAAAATATACTCAATAAAGGAGTAATACCATGTATTAGGAATAAATATTAATTATGAATACAAAAATAAATTTGAATACATTGAACACAGCTATTAGATACATCAGAATACAAACACTAGATTTAGTTTGAAATATGCATACAATAGGTTATTATTGCAGGTTGTATCCGGCATAAATACATTATATATTCATATAAAGAAAATTGAATACAAACACTAGGTATATTATGAACCTAGAATAATGTCAGGAAAAAAAACTCGAACTGTATCAAAAAAAAGAGGGACCGAAACTCTGACGAATGCTCTGTTTTTTTTTATGTTTAACGTCTGATAAATCTTTTCACTAATCGGATTGATAATGTTGTGTGTTATAATTGATTTAGATAAGTTTTATTAGGAGTGTATCATATTACTTTAGCAGCTTTCTGTTGTTAAACAACTGGAGGGACATATTATTGCGTTGTACTCATGAATACATGGTATGAATACATGCGAATAGAACGGCTGACAATCGGACTGCCATATTTTTTAGCCGATTTTTGCTACTTTACTCATAAATACAGTAACTCGAGTACATCAAATACATTACCATAACAACTGAAAGATAGCTACGGAAGATAATAATGTGTATGGTATCTATAGAAAGTTAATAATCACTAAACAATGGTTATTTTTGAAAATTCCTCTATTTTTTATAGCCCATAAAAGTTAGTGTATACGGAGAAACCAGAGAGTCAAATTTCTCATTATTAAGGCATTTTAGAAGATCATCTCGAAGCCTCGAGGCTACAAGGCTGTGATCAAGTTCTTTCCTTCGAGGTTCGTCGATGTTCGACCTAGCGACAATGTCAGACGCGGTCATGATGGGAATGGGGAGTTCCCAAGATGCATAGATAGTACTGACAGAGCTTAGTGTCATATACTTGTCCCGTATTCATATTTATTTTCATTAATATATTTTGTACTATGTTCTTGTTACTTTATAAACCCTTGTTGCTTCAGCTGCTCCACACGAAATATAGAAGAGCATTCTCTATGCTCTCTAATATACTCTCTTGACATTATTGCTCTCGTTTTATTATCTTCATATTTGTTCTTCATTTATTGCTTATCATTGTCCATAAAAAGCCTTCATTGATTATCTTATAACTGTTAGCCCTCCCCTGATTACCCTCGATAACTCACAGCTGAGCCCTGGGATCGACCTCGAGGTCCCGATTAACTAGCCTATCGGTTTGATTACAGCTCTCTCCTTAACTTTTATTTTGTTTCTAAGTCTCACATCTCTAGCATCAACTGCTTAACCGCTAGCATAAAATTATGTATTTTTAGAGTCCCATCAACAAATTTAATTTTTATTACCATTTTCGCGATAAACAGTTTGGCGCCCGCCGTGGGACTAAAAATAATAGCGATTATTTTCTTGTAGGTTTCATTACACAATGCAAGTTATCTTTCACACTTTTTCTTGTCCAAGATCTTCAATTTCAAGTTAAAATGTCTAGCTCAGACTCCCAAAATTCCATTCCGAAAAAGTTCAGAATTCCTGAACTCCCAAAATACACCTCAGGCCCCAATGAGCATGTTACTGCTTACACTTGCACAGTAAAGGGAAACGACATAAAAGACGACGAGATCGAGTCCGACATACTGAAGAAGTTCGGGGAAACACTCTCGAAGGGGGCCATGATGTGGAATCAGAACTCAGATCCCAACTCCATAGAATCATTTGCCATGCTGGCGGACTCCTTTATAAAGGCACATACCGGTGCCATCAAAGTAGCAATAAGGAAATCTGACGTGTTCAAGATCAATCAAAAGGAGAACAAAATGTTGTGAGAGTTCATGTCTTGCTTCCAAATGGAACGAATGGAACTACCACCAGTCTCTGACGACTGGGCGGTGCATGCCTTCACTCTTGGTCTGAATGTACGAAGCTCGATGGCTTCGAAGCAGCTGAAAGAGAATCTGGTCGAATATCCCGTTGTGACCTGGTCGGCGTCCACAACCGATACTAGCAAAAAAATTAGGGTCGAGGATGACCATCTGGGAGCCCCGTCTGGTTTAGTATACCTAAATAGGCTCTTGGCGAAGGAGTCAAATCCAAACAAAGAAAGATATCAACCATACACCGAAGATAGAAGAAACACCCCAAGGCGCAACCCACCTCGTAACGATCGAAGGATAGACCGAGGATAGAATCCTCGTAGACTCATCAATAGATTTGGGTTCGATACGAACATAGGACCAACAGAGACACCTCGCTTATCAGAATACAGCTTCAACGTTGATGTGTAAAACTTCGTGTTCGCCATCAGCAAAATCAGATACGCCAAGTGGCCCAGACCTGTACATTTGGATCCTTCACAAAGGAACTACAATTTAGTGTGTGAATTTCACAACACGCACGGACATATGACTGAAAATTGCCGGCAACTCCAGGAGAAAGTGGCCCGATTACTCGACAACGGTCATCTTCAGGAATTCCCCAGAGACCGAGCCAAAAATTCATCTCGAGAAAGGGACACAATAAAAAAAGATAAGGCAAATGAACCGCAACATGTCATCCACGTGATCTTTTGAGGCAGCAACCACGAGATACACCCTCGGCTGTAATCGAATAAAGGATCGTACTGCATCCTCCAAACGTATTCCAAGGATCAAAAGCACCATCGCTACTGAGGTATAACCATCTCCCTTTTCACTTTATATTCCATACTAACCCTACGTAGGTGCCCAACCTAAAAAGCCAAAACACCGACCCAGTCCGAAGACCTTAAGGTTCTAAAGAATATGTTGCACTCTTTTCCTTCGACCGAGTTTTTATCCTAAAAAAAGGTTTTGCCGGAAAGATTATTAATAAGGCAACCTATACATGCTACCTAAGAAAGACTTAACAAGTATTCGAGACTTTTTTTGTTATCAACCTAGAACACTAGGGGCATCCACCCCGGAAGTCCATCCGCTCGGAAAAGCCAAAAAATGCCAAATGGGGTCCCAATCAAAAAATTATGTACCGGGCCAAACGGTCGAATGAACCATGTCCGTATAGCCGGCCCCCTGACAGCAAAAACATGTACACTTTTTATCAAAGCATCTCACTCTCCAAATAAAGCTAGGCATCTCCGCAAAAATGACTTCTCCACCGAAAGCATCCCCAACACTCGGAGACTGGCATCAACAATTCAACACTTGAATGACTTTCGGGTTGGGACTCCAAGCTCATAAGACCTAAATAAGGCAACATGAAAATCACGAAATATCCTCAAGGCCGAAAGTGCCTCGAGTACTCGGGGACTAGCATCAAAATCTCAAAAAATGCATGACCTCAGGGTCGGGATCTCCGAAATTATAAGCCCTCAATGAGGCAACACAAAGCTTACAAGTAACGGCTTCCGATCCAAGATACCTTCAATGACTCGGGGACGGTCGCCAATCTCCATTCATGAGAACACCCGAGGCGATAAAACCCCGAGCAGGCAGACTCGATCTCGTAAGACCTACGTAAGGCAACAACAAATGTATAAGACCTCAGGCAAGGCATGAACCATACTTGTACCAAGTATTAGCAAACTTGTAAGACCTCAAGTAAGGCATGAACCATACTTGTACCAAGTATCAGCAAATTTGTAAGACCTCAAGCAAGGCATAAACCATGCTTGTACCAAGTATCTGCAAAACCGTAAGACCTCAAAGGCATGAAAATTTCATAAGACCTTACTACATGCATAAACTCGATCCCAAATTTAAGGCTATATATCAAACTTGTAAGACCCCTAAAAAGCATATCCTCGATATAAACGCCTAAACTACTTTACTCGGATCAAAATGGCTCTGGCCAAGCACAAATGACTATGGTCATATGGTTGTACTGGCCAAACTAATGTGACTCAGGGATGCCCCGCTGTCGCTACAAAATCACAGGCCTTTAGTTACTTTGAATCTACTTCGAAAACAACCGGTTAAACAGGCTACCCTTGATACATGCAAAAGGGTTTCGACTATGTCAGCTCCTAATCATCGGCTTCGAGATACTCAGCCACCGAGCCAAAACCTCTCGAGGTGCTCGATGATCACCATATAATATCACAATTGAGGCTTTTTTATGTTATCGACGAGCCGGGCAAACACTATCTCAAAAATCCTTATCGAGTGAAAAATAAAGCCTACATAAAAGGTCATTTTGACCTAAGGCGTAAGAGTCATTGTCGCCAGCCCGCATAAATATAAATCTTGAGGATCAAATAAGCTCGATTCGTAACCCAATTCGGAGACAGAACCCAAAATATATAACTAAATATGCCTAAGAGCGAAGCATAAGAGCCATTGTCGCCAGCCTAATGAGCGTTAGGGCCACACACATAAAAGGTTTCTTTGACCCAAGGCGTAAGAGCCATAGTCCCCAGCCCGTATGAAAGGTCGCTTCGACCCAAGGCATAAGAGCCATAGTCACCAGCCCGCATAAAATGTCGCTTCGACCCAAGGCTTACGAGCCATAGTCGCCAACCTACATAAAAGGTCGCTCCAACTCAAGGTGTAAGATTCCATAGTCGCTAGCCGCACTAAAGGTTGCATCGACCAAGCGCGTAAAAGCCTACGGGCCAGCCTAATGAGCCGCAGGACCATATCACAAATATAACGATTCCTACTAACTCAAAGGTCGAATTGATTTGGCTAAAATCCTAGAAAACAAAAACCCAGAAGATACAAAATCGTGAGGTTTCCCCCTTATACATACAAGTAATAAAATACAAGCTCCATTTACAACATACTGTGAAAGCTATATACACGAGAACAGAGAAGGAAGTAAACATCCCCCTTAGGGACTATTACTTGGCGGCCCCGTCCTCGCCATCTTTGGCATCGGACAGAAGGAACTTGGCATCATACTCCTCCGTCTTAGATTTCCCGTTCTCATTCGAAAGATCGAAGCCCCTAACATGAATTTCATCGAGAGTTTCCCTCCGATATTTGCACTTCATATACTCTTTGCTACTAATCACACAATCGAGAGTTCTTTTCAGCTCAGCTCTAGCAGTAGCATCGCTCTTTAAATAGGCCGCTGCTTTCTGATCTGACCTGGTGCTGCTCATTACAGCCTCGGCCCAGACATTCACCACCTCGGCCTTATCCATCTCCTCTGTGTTGCTATCCAACTGAAGTATCAAAACATTAATCTCCAAAGATAAAATAGAGAGTATATGTCAACATGAAATACATGATACATGTATTTTGAGGTAGCTCTCGCGACTCCGCCTCCGGTCCGCCTCACACCGCAGGAAAACTAGCTCACTTTCCTTTTTCGTACAAAGAATCTTAAGGGATTTCTCCTTATCCAAAGCTCCCTGCAACCTGACCTCAAATAGAAGTATATCGGATTTGAGCATGTCAAAGGCCTCCAAAAGAAAATTCAATATAAAAGGAATAGTGTGGAACCGGAATATCTTATGAAGGTGAGCCTCACCAAAGGCCAATCCGATATATGACGGCTTATTATCCCTGGAAGCACCTTTGGTAGGAAAATATGGAGGCACCATGTGCTCCTCACCCTTCGAAATACCCTCAGCGAAAACGGGGAATGTTCTTTCAAAAATGGAGGCCTCCGGAGCCGGATGATCGGTCAAATCACCTCTTTTAAACCGCTGAGAAGGTTTTAGCCCACTGCAAGCCCCCTCACACCTCGGAGGCCTTTTTTCGTTTATCATCGACCCTCGACTCTGAGGTCGACAGTCTTTCCTCCTCTCCCAGAGAGCACGGACTTACCTTTAAAAACTCTCCAATACCTACGGTGGCTAAGTTAGTACGCTGAAAAGAAAAGCATCATTTTTGTGAAACAAGCCACCAAGCGCCTATCATGATGCTTTGCCTCCCATCTCCCTTTGAACAGGTCTAGCCACTTGCACTTATCATAAGTCGAGCAAGCTGCCAGCTTACGAGACCACTCAACCAAATTAGGGACCTCGTTCGGCAACCAAGGATTCGCTGCAAAAATAAGATGGAAAAATTTCATTACAAAACCCGCCTCCAATTAAAATGGCAAAATTACATGTGCAACACTTACGTGTGGAATTTCATTTCTTAGAAAGGGTAGAAACTGTCAAGGACTGATATCAATCGTCCGAAATTGAATAACCCGGTTTATCCATCCATGGTCCTCATCCTCTTCGCTGTTAATGGAAGGAGACCGGAGGATCAACGTTGAAGAGTGATCAAATCTCGATAGCGTAATGGACGATATAACCTTACGAGATGACTGAGGGTAAAATCGAGTCCAGCCTTATCGGCAAAATATCTTATCGTCTACATTATCTTCCAAAGGAATGGGTGAGCATGAGCCAATGTAACCTGATATCTCCGACAAAACTCAAGCACAACCCGATGGGGGGAGCATCAAAGTATGCGTATACACGCTCAAAATCCCCTCGACATAGGTCATAATGCTATCCTTGGAGGAAGGTACTTGTAGTACCACACCTTCTCCCCATCAGCAATCTCTTCTAATCATTTCGAGGTGTTCCTCACTCACTGATGAGATGAACCCCGACGCATGCTCCCAATGCCCTTGAACACTAGAAGGTCTATCCAACGTAATGACTTTCCCGGAGGCAAGACACCTCGAGGCTCGCTCACTGGGCATCGGTGGTGTACCACTGATAGAATGCGGAACATAGGCAGAACTCCCCTCTCCTTGGTGGGTGGATGTCAATGTAGAAGTCATGGCTACGATAAAATAAGAAGGGGAAGGTATAAATATGGGCAAAGATTTTGAGTTGAAACAATGGGAGACCTAGCACAAGTTCTGTGGAAGAAATAGTTACTCAGAGCAGCAGAATCTCCATTTGAGAGGCAAGTGAATGAATATATAGGGGCAAAGCAGTGGTTGCTCGCCTACCTAGAGAGCCAATTAATTATGGCCACGTCATCACCCTTTTCTTGGGAAATGTACCGACAGAACCACCAAGGGGCCCCTTTGCCAGATAGCACGAATGCTACTATCCCACGAAATTTGAAAAGCAGCGAGGCCTCGAGGGCTCCCCACTATCACTAGCACCGGCCCTAAAAAAATCGTCAATCTAACTTCAAGACATGGCCCGATTTTGGGGCCCCAATTCCGAGTATGATATTTGAAGAGCTAACATCAAAAGTCGAAGGTTAACTCCATAAGAGCGGCAAGGTAAAAAGAACGGTAAGACTTGGAGAAGAAAAACCCTTTTTGCATTGCCAAAAATATATTTACAAGGGAAATCTTTACAAAACTCATTCCCTTGGGAGTACGCACATAAAAATTAAAAGAGAGAGGGAGGGAGGGAGAGAGAGAGAGAGAGAGAGAGAGAGAGAGAGAGAGAGAGAGAGAGAGAGAGAGAGAGAGAGAGAGAGAGAGAGAGAGAGAGCAAAGCAACACAAGGCCTACTCTTCATCGCCACTATCTTCTGTACCATCTCCATCATCCTCATCTGGGGCTATCAAGAGCGCCAACTTTCTCTCCAACTCTTGGGCCGCTGGTCGACGCCTCCAGCCTCGACCTTCTCCAAAGTTTCTCTCCTCGCCTCCGCCCTAGCATGTTCGATGACTCGAGCTAGTTTTTGCTCGGCCTTTATCGATATGTCACGGGCTATTTGATTCGCGGTGGTTGTGTCCTTAAGATAAGTAGCAACATTTCCTTCAATATCAAACTTGGCCACAACCAGCACAGCAACCTCCTTTCGAGCATCTTTGAGAAGATCATGGGTCGATGACAGCTCCGAGGTCACTACCTCATTTTGTTTCCTTAGCTCGAGGATCTTCATATTCAGTCTCGCAATCTGCGAGTCATTTTGCTCGACCTGTAAAAAGAAAGGTAAGCCGGTCAGTGTCGAACTACAAGAACAAACGTCGGGTCCATGCAAGACAAAATACCTTCTCAACAAGATCAACTATTCTTAGAGAGCTCTCCCTAAAGAAGCTTGGAGCTCACCTGATTCTTTCTCCTTTAGGGGAAAGTGAACCTCCGACTCTCGTAGCCCCGAGGTAAGCCTCTCATGCTCCTTTTCATGGCATGAAAAAGCTCTTCGTAAAGCATGGAGAGGGCACAATCATACATATCCTTACATTGTGGCGTAACAGAAGAATTAGAGAAATAAATAGTGATGCTCGAGACTAAAGAAATACACGAAAAAAGCTATCGCCTGTTGCAAGAATCTCTTTGCCGCCTTGACGGTGACAGGAACGTCAAGACCAATATTATCACTAACATCATCAAGGATATTTCCAAGTGAGCCTCCCCCATTGAGAGGACTCCCCACTTTGGCGGTTTTTATATTCTGAGCATCCCTTAGCTCCCCTGATGAGAATTAGAGGCTCGAACCAAAATCACACAAGTCATAAAAGTTCCCGATGGGCAACTCCTGCCCTTAGAAAGCTCCGAGCCTAGATCCTTTGGGACCAACAACAATGATCCTCCAATCAGGAAATGTACCACATCCAGCCACGAGATCAGAAACCATATTAGCACCCTCCTCGAGGGTCTTCACTGCACGAGACCAACTTGAGTTGGCCGTCCCTGATTTAGCGACTTCCGATCGAAGTACCTGCGAGGCCCCATATTCGACCTCGGCCTCTCCTCCAAATAGAATTCTCTCTCATCATCATTTTCGTCCCCAATGTCGAGGCTTGCCTCGAAAGCTGAAGCTGAGATCTTAGAGGCGGTTCGAGGCCTGTGTGAATTAGGTTTCTTTATTACAGGGGGTCGACAACCTCCTTGCCCTTCCTTTTATTACCCTTGGCAGGCTCCGAAACCTCCATCTCGGCTCATCAGCATATTCTCGCCAAGGCCTACACGAGCATAGAGGCCACAACTTATCAACACAAAAGGTACAGGAAGAAACATAAAGCTAAGATATAGGTGGCAAGGGAAACTTTACCAAGGTTCTTGGCCAGCCACCGCTCCTTAGCCAGGTCGATCCAAGATCAGGCAAGATATGGGAACTCATTATCTAACCGCTCGACCCATCTTAGCAGGTCCAAGATCGCTTCAAAATACCAAGCGACAACTACAAAAACCAAAAAAAGGTCATTTTTTGGAAGAAAGGAAAGAAGATCACAAAACATGTTTGAAGGAAAAAATGCTTACGCGGTGTGTTCCATCTCTCTGGGAAAGGCATCCTCCCAGACGGAATGATGTTCGAGTTTTTAACCCAGGCGAACCTCCTCATCCATCCTCGATCTCTGTCCTCATTGGTGCTCAAGAAAAATGACCTAATCAAGCCTCGATAAAACAGGGGGTTGTACATCCTAATCAAATGGTTGAGGGTAAAAGTATCGCCCCCAACCTTATTCGTGAAATGGCGGAGCATCAAGACTATCCTCCAAAAAGAGGGATAGATTTGATTGAGCCTCACCTGGTATTTGTCATAAAAGTTGAGGATGACCGGATCGATCTTCAGGGGAAGAGATTCAGAAGGATCGGCCAGACCCAAGTAAAGGGGTAAGTATACACGTGGAGGAAACTGGCTTTATAATCCGTTATGTTCTCATCAGGGCCGGGAATCTCCACCTCTACTACTTCTCTCCATCGGCAGTCTCCTTTCACCTTCCCTATATTGGTTATGACACTGGTATACCAAGACACATTCTCGCATTAGCCCGGTGCAGATGAGGTTTTATCGGTAATAAAGTCTTTTGAAATGTCAAGATTGGGGGGAGTACATTGTCCCAGGGTGGGCATCATCTTTGTTTTCCCTTTAGACATTCGAAATGAAGAGGCGACCTCGCTCCATCGAGGAATCGTCTTGGAGGTTCTGGCCATTGCAATTGTGAAATTTTCTCTAAGAAAGTAAGAAGAAATAATGCAAAAGGAGAAGGGTCTGCATTCGTGAATTTGGAGATGTTGGAAAAGTAAGGATTATAACTGTTAGCGTGATTACCCTCAATAACTCGTAGCTGAGCTCTAGGATCGACCTCGAGGCCCCGAATCGACAAGCTCGAGGCCCCTATTAACTAGCCTATCGGTTTGATTACGTCTCTCTCCTTAACTTTTATCTTGTTTCTAAGTCTCACATCTCTAGCATCACCTGCTTAACAACTAGCATAAAAATAGATCACGTATTTTTAGAGTCTCATCAATAAATTTAATTATTATTATCATTTTCATGGTAAACAATTAGTAACTCAAATAAAGCCCAAAGAAAAATCAAATCGATATTATTGCTAACAAAAAAATTCAATCAATATTAGGAATGACAATAGTATTGGATATATATATATATAGAGTTTCATGTTGGTTTAGATAGTGAAATACATAACTTACTTTTAATATTATTTAGTCATGTAATTAATACTTAGTACTTATTTTAACACGACTTAGTACTTTTAAATTATATTTATCATTATTATGGCTTATTAATTATAGATATTTATTTTATGTGATTTGTTGAGTATTTTAGTATAATTATGACTCATCTCACACTATTTTGTATTATTTTACTGGGTAACATCTTATATAGTTTTATCCTATTAAGACCTATGAAATATTAGAGCATAAAGTATATAATTTAGGCTATGAAGATTTTGTCGGAAAAATATCTAAAAACCTCGATAAAACCGAAAAATTCGAGAAAAATCGAAATTGAAAAATTTTAACTTTTTTTGGTTTATTTTGGTTTATCGATTTAAAAATCTGAGACAATTAATTTGGTTTGGTAATTGAATAATCCGAACCGACTGGCCTATGTACACCCCTAATCTGCATAATCAATATTTCCTCAATTCACTTTTACTTATCCACTACAGATTTCACACACCACTTAAAAATAATAAATAAAATATATTATTTACCATGATACATATATTAATTGATGCATATTTTTAATAGATATGAGAAAATGATTTGAAAGGAGTAATTGATACTGTGGGTATAACAAAAGAAAAAGAAATTGTATTTTTAATTAAAGTGATCGGTAAAAATAAAAATATATTTTTAAAATATTAAACAAGTAAAAATGAAGGGGGAGTAACGTAATAGGAAATTTGATATCATTCTTTTCATTGTAATTTCTACTTTGAGCATTGTTGTCTTCCCAATTATCAAATTCCAATGGCTTTAAAAAGAAGAGGAAATACTAGGCACTTATAGTTAATGGGTTTATTAACATAAACCCTCTTTGTAATTTAAATCCGAACCATTAATCTTCCTTGTAGTTTTAAATATTATAATTATATCATCAATTTAGTCTTATTTTGTAAAGAGTTAGTAGCAATTGATCAATAACGAGATATATACAAACAAAACAGTGTCGTTTAATTTTCACTTATATTAAACATATTTCTTTATCTATAATACAACAAAGAAAATGTTTAATCAATTATCATATAATCAAGTTTGATCAACTTATACTTCACATAAGTTAAAAGAAAATAAATCATGTTATATTGGTAGAAAAATTTATGCAACTTAATTTGCTAAATAAAATAACAAAGAACCTTGACAAATTATGCTAACAAGAAAGATATTATTAGTGGTAGGAAAGTGGATAATTATGAAGTAGTCCACTGCTTCCAAATTAATAGTCGTTCCAGTAGGAGCAAAGAAGAAGAAGAAAAACTGGCTTTGATTTGATTGATTTACATTGATAGAATCAGTGTTAGGATTGAGCTGAAGAAAAGGGGGGAAATGGCAAATTTGTATGTAAAGGCAGTGCCGCCGGCGGATCTGAACCGGAATACAGACTGGTTTATGTACCCAGGAGTATGGACCACCTATATACTCATCCTCTTCTTCTCATGGCTTCTTGTTCTTTCCCTTTTTGGCTGCTCTCCTGGCATCGCCTGGACCGTCGTTAATCTCGGTCACTTTCTTGTATGTTCCTCTTTCAACCTAACCTTCCTACTTCCAGTTACTATGTCTTTCATTTGGGTTTAAAGATTTAATCTATCTTTCATAATTTGGATTATTTCGTGATATCGAGTGGATTAAGATTAATCCTCTTCCGGTTTAGATTGTAGACGTCTCCGTTACCCTTGTGTTATTTGATTCCTTTATGATAAAGATTTAATATTGATTGCCTGGGGAAATTGATTGATCTCATATTCACCCACGTTACGGTTTTGATTTATATTGCGTCTGTCTTTCATTTGTATTCTAGAGTTTTTGGTCGGAGTCCTGAGAATTTGGATTGTTTTTGGCAAAATTTCTTGGTTTAAGATTGCTCCAAATTGTTTCTGATTTGGAATTTGTGAGCTAGAGTGCTAGTTTTTTACGTTCCTAGTGAATTAAGGATTCTCTCTGGAATAAAAGGTTAATGAAAGACAGCAAAATAAGCATAATATAGTTGAAGTAAAGGGTGTACTAAATGATGGGATGAAGATTTGTTGTCAATTGTCAATGGTCCAATTTACAAATTCCTCCTGATTTCTATCTAAAGAGAATGAGTGGTCTTGAATTTGCTTAGTTAGTCCGGAATTTCCACTGGAGATAAAGATTTAGGGGCTTTGCAGTTTTTGCTTTCTTTGTCTGTAAATCATTTGCATTCTCTTAAACTATACCTTTCTTCTTTCTACATTGTACTGCTAGTATGAAGTTTAACGGGAAATGTATACAGTCAACGTCTTGGAAATTCTAGTTTACCTTTCTTTGTGTAGTTTCCCTTTTGGATATAGAGACTTTAATCAAGGCTTCGAACCTTTCATCCCTTCCTTCTCGGCTTTCTTACCCAGCCTCTAATCTAAGCTGTTCCGCACCCATCGCTTCAAGGAAAGCGCGTTAACTTCGAGCTGTAGCGGTAATTGCAGAAAGCGAGTACTAGCAGCCGATTCAATGCTTTTCAAGGAAGACTTTTTCCTAGCTCTCTTCCTTATGAATAAATTATCTCTACCTTTACTTTAGACATAAGTTCTTAGGCGTTGAAAGAAAATATTGGTACATCTTCTCCTTGTCAAAGTCAGAATGGTAAGCATGATTAAGTAGCCGTTGGTGCAAATTATTAAGTGAAAGTTTGCTTGCTGCAGATGCATCTGTTGCTTCTCCGATGTGGCCATTTCCATGGCCTTTACAGATATAATCAGGGTTTAAATGATAGCATGCTAAGCTTGCAGATGTTACTTACAAGGTTGTTTGACTTTGGAATACTGTTGCAGTGACTACTTAGAAGAAATCAATATGCTTCCTTTAAGTAATTAAGGGCACCAAATAATAGCAGCCTTTTTGAATTGTCTATGTACTGTCTATCGCTTTTGCTTTGAATCTACTTTCTCATTTTCATGATATTATTTTCCTTATGGTTTCTATTGATGGTACTGATATTGTCTCTTTTCGTCTTCTTGAGCCTAGGGTTTTTTGGAAACAACCTCTCTACTCTCTCGGGGGAGGGGTAAGGTCTGCATACACACGACCCTCCCCAAACCCCACTAGTGAGATTTTATTGGATCTTTGTTGTTGTTTTTTATAAGTAGGAATCAGTTTTAGCTTTGTTTTGTAACAATGAGTGCCTAGGATATGTAGCACATTTGCACTCATTCCACCTCCACTTCACTTGTTCATGCACAACACCCTTTTTTGAGGCAAAACTATCGTAATAGTTAGTTGTGAGACAAACACCCTCACGGAAATCTTCTGGTTAAACAGTCCTAATAACAGATATAGGAACCCAAGATCTCTTAAATCAACTGATTTGGTTTTATTAAGATGTACACAATTACTGCAGTACAGGGATCTTCTCATTCATTTGCACAATTCAAGAAGCATAATAGGATTACTTTTGGACTGCTTTGGGATAGAGGGGTAAACAATAGAAAATCAACTAGCTGGACTACTTCTCCTCACCTATGTCCTGTTTTCTCTAACTTTCTAATTATCAGACCACTTCTCATTAACTTCACTTTTGCTTTTGTTCCAAATCAGTATTGGTTAACATCTATTCTTATCCATACTGTCCCTTACCATAAAAATGAACAAACATTGGATGCACTCACTTATATAATATATGCATCTCAGTAATCTGCAGCAACTTTCCTGTTGATTCAATGAGATTTTCTCTAGACTTGATGTTCTTGGTGCTGCCTCATTGGGGTTTCCCTTCCCCTGCCCTTTTCCCAGGCTTGCCTTCACAAAGTAAAAGAGCCTCTCATACCCTTGTTGCCTTATCCAAGCATATCGGAGGGTCAGAAGATGCTTATACAGAGGCACTTTGGAGTTATCAAAATCTTCAATTATCTTCTTTTCTATGTTTAAAAAAAAAAGAGTAAGCAAAATCTTCAAGTTATTAATATGTATTACAACAACAACACATACCCACTCTTATCCCACACCGTAGGGTCTGGGGAGGGTAATGTGTACGCGGACTTTACCCCTACCTTGTGAGGATCAAATTATTACTCCCCACCTTTTTAGTCTGTTCCAAAATAAATGATACATTTCTAAATTTGGAAATAATTCAACTTTAAATTCTTCATTTTACCCTTTTTCCCTTGATGAGAAGTTTTTATAGCCACACAAATGGTATGGCCCCACAAACTTTTTACTCCTTAAACTTTTAAGACCACAAGTTTCAAAAGTCTTCTTCTTTTTTCTTAAACTCTGTGCCGAGTCAAATTAGCTCAAACAATATGAAACGGAGGGTGTGATATATATTATTGAAGCCAATTTAGATCAGAATATGAGAACCTATTTGAAGAATCACCAATTATATTCCTTCCAATGACATTGAAGGGTTTATAACTATCTCTTGGGCGTCCTAAAGATTTCAGTTATAAGTAATCACAAATGGATTGATGAGGATGAGCATGTGAATTTTAGTTTTGAACTGTCAGACTTTTGTTTGGTAGCTATCAAACTGGATAGGCATTGGATTTGGTCCTCTTTCTTGAGCTACTTGTAAAATGTTGGGGAAATATGCTTGAGCTGCGGTAGGGTTTCCTTAGGAACTTATTTGTCTATGATTTGGTCTAATTCAATATTTCTAATTTAGTTATTAATGATCTTGCATTATTCTGATCTTTATCTTTTATAATTTGTAATACTTGAGGTTGGTTACACTCAGTCTGTACTTGGATAAAATCCGTTTGCAGCACAAATTATCGTGTTTTCATGCAAGTCTGATCCTGTCATTTGCAGAAAACTAGATGAAGATAAGATCTAGATTTTGTTTCACCAACTTCTCCTTTGGGTTATACAGTCTGCATTAAGATGAAAGTTGCACGTTCTTGATCTGGGTCCTCCTTTTCAAATAAAGTATAATCCCATTGACTGCATTAGAATTGAGAGAGAAAGGTAAGTTCAACCTTATTAAGAGGAGACATAGCAATTGAGAAAGATCTATTTTGATTTATAACCAATTAATCACAAACACTTCCTTTAAGTAGTTTTGAAAACTGTTATAAAATGAATCCAAATTACCAAAAGCGTAAGAAGCTGAGAGTGTCTTTTTCTTGAACTTTTGCAAGCTGCACAAATTATGAAGAATCGCTGTATCTTGAAATTAAAGAAAATAAAAATCTGAAAGGAAAAGAAGGTAGAGTACTAAAAGACTATGCTAAGACTCTTCAAAGATGTGAAATGACCGACCTTTTTCTTTATATCAGTAAACAAGAGACATTATTTAATAAAAATAAAACCAGACACCAAGAATGTGATTGGTATGTACAAGAGTGGGCTATGCCCAACGCCCAAAAAGAAAAGAAGGGAATCTCGCCTCTATACCAAACATCCTTCTCCTGAAACGGGCTAGTGAAATCTATCATCCTGTCTATTTCATATATGTCCTGATAATTGCACCAAAAGGCTAGCATACACAAGCATGTACAGTGATTGCTTTGCACTCAAAACACCTAAAGTGCCTTTCTTCCTAGAGTACCCAACATATAGAACCTGAGATAGTTTTCCAGATTTCCTTCAGAGACTTATTTCTTCCTTGGACACCCCAACCAAGCAATAGATCCTTCAGAGGGTTTGCCATGACCCATCTCAATTTAAACGTGCTAAGGGACAGATCCCGTAGCTGTTTAGCAATCCAGCAGCGCAAAGATTTACATTCTCTTCTACCTTGTAGCGAAGGTAGCATCTGTTACACATTGCAAAACCTCTTCTTTGGAGATTGGACTGTGTTAGACAGGCATGCTACTTTGTAAGGTGCTTTTGATTGCGTATATTTTGACGGCCAGGCTTAAAAGTTGTTCAACCAAGTGTGGCTAGATTTAACAGAGAAAAATCTTTGACTTTATCCCTTCCAATAGATAGAATCGCTGAATTGGGTAAAGTATGCTTTTAAAATTCAACTTTCCTAATAGTTTCCTTTAGTTTGGTCTCTGGTGAACTGCATCTTCATTTTTATTGTGGCGAATGTTCATATGAGGTTAATTGATTTATTATGACATCTTCACGTTATTATCAAAATAAAGCAAATGATATCTTCATGTGACTGAGAATGCTTCAACATGCAGGTTACATATCACTTCTTTCATTGGAAGAAAGGAACCCCTTTTGCTGATGACCAGGGAATGTACAATCAATTGACCTGGTGGGAGCAAATAGACAATGGGAAACAGCTCACTCGTAACAGGAAATTCTTAACTGTTGTGCCTGTTGTGCTGTAAGTTCATGTTTCTCTTTTGGTGACATTCACAATCTGGTTTGGAAATGCTATTATCATCATGACTTACCCCAAAAGAAAGAGGGGAGGGGGGGGGGGGATGTGGTTGTTTTAGGCCACTTAACACATTTTCTCTTCTCACTTCTAGTGCTGGATACAGATTTAGTCATTTTAGGCTTGTTACAATTCATGATCAAAATTGTTCTTTCTACAACAACAACAACAACAACAACTACCCAGTATAGTCCCACAAAGTGGGGTCTGGGGAGGGTAATATGTAGACGGGCCTTACCCCTACCCGGAAGGGCAGAGAGGCTGTCTCCAATCGACCCTCGGCTTGGAGTATAAGAAAGAAAGGAAATTTTTTGAAACTTGTAGTCTAAAACAAACCATAGATATTTGTGTGGCTTCAAATCAATTCATTAAACTTAAAGTCAGAATTCTAAAGATAAATTATTTCTAAATAATGAAATGTGATATTCTTTTTTAGACCGACTAAAAAGGAAAGAATGCTACATAAATTGGGACGAATGGAGTAATATTTAATATTTCTTATATTCAAATATATAGTAGTCACACATTAAAGTTAATTTATTTGTCCATCTGAAACAAAGTTGATTTAAATTTTGATAATCACTTCTATTTTAAAAATTCAGAATATTTAGCTACGTAATTAGACAATATAACCAAACATGATGCTGAAACTTACCCTGTAATTACATTACGTTATGCAAACAAATATGTCTTTGTAATTACTAGGTTACGTAATTGCACAGCCTAGCAATTACCCAGCGTCCAAACACACCCTGAATAATTTCCTGACAGATCTATGATTTTACAAATAGACAAAAGCAAGGAGCAAGATCGAACAAATCAAAAAAATGGGAAAGAGAATTTGAGAAAAAGGAAGTACATATTCGCTCAAGTTTCGTGGGTTTGTCTTGATATGCTTAATGAGTTAACAACAACAACAACAACAACAACTACCCTGTACATTCCCACCAGGTGGGGTCTGGGGAGGGTAATATGTAGACGAGCCTTACCCCTACCCGGAAGGGCAGGGAGGCTGTTTCCAATCGACCCTCGGCTCATATGGTTAGGTGAAAAACTGCAGTAAAACAAAACAGAGACAAAAACAAATCAGAAACAGTATAGCATTAGTGCATTAGAAATTCCAGTACAAATAGCGTTAATAATAAACCGAACAAAGGAAACAAAATACCAACATGCAATAGCAAATAATAGTAACGTACAATAGACACAACTCATCTATGAGTAACCCTGCTGATCCACCCCCATCCCCGGGATGGGCGAACGGAAAACTCTAGGGGCCCCTATCCTACAACCCTGATTCTAGACCTCCATACTTTCCTAACAATGGTTATGTCCTCGGAAACCTGCATCCTAGCCATGTCCTGCCTAATCAACTCTCCCCAATACTTCTTGGGCCTCCCTCTGCCGCGCCGACCGCCAACAATCTCCAGCCGCTCGCATCTCCTCATCGGAGCATCTGGACTTCTTCTCCGCACATGCCCGAACCACCTCAGTCGCGCTTCACGCATCTTCTCGTCCACCGGGGCCACCCCCACCTTCTCTCGAATAGTTTCATTCTTAATCTTATCTAGCCTGGTGTGCCCGCACATCCACCTAAGCATTCTCATCTCCGCGACCCTCATCCTCTGAACATGCGAATTCTTCACGGGCCAGCACTCCGCCCCATACAGCATCGCAGGTCTAACCACGGCTCTATAGAATCTCCCCTTGAGTTTGTGTGGGACTTTCCTGTCACACAGGACTCCTGATGCAAGCCTCCACTTAGCCCACCCTGCTCCTATACGGTGTGTGACGTCCCCGTCAATCTCACCGTCCCCCTGAATCACTGACCCAAGATAATGGACGCTGTCCTTCTTGGCGATGGCCTGAGAGCCAATCATCATGTCCCTGCCTACTTCGCTCGGATCGGCGCTAAACTTGCACTCCAGGTATTCTGTCTTAGATCTGCTTATTTTGAAACCTTTAGACTCGAGAGTCTGCCTCCATACCTCTATCCTTTCAATAACTCCTGCCCTCGACTCATCAATCAAGACTATATCATCAGCAAATAACATACACCACGACACATCCCCTTGAATATGACGGGTAAGAGCATCTATCACTAAGGCAAACAAGAGAGGGCTCATCGCCGATCCTTGATGGAGCCCTTTAACCACTGGAAAATGGCCTGATTCACCACCCACCGTCCTAACCCTAGTCATAGCTCCATTGTACATGTCTTTGATTACTCTGATGTAGGCTTCCGGCACGCTCTTCGCCTCCAAACACCTCCATAGCACCTCCCTTGGGACCTTGTCATACGCCTTCTCCAGATCAATAAGCACCATGTGAAGATCCTTCCTCTTATCCCTGAATTGCTCCGCCAGCCGCCTGACAAGGTGGATAGCCTCTGTAGAAGAGCGGCTCGGCATGAAACCGAACTGGTTCCCAGATATAGATGTCACCCCCCTCACCCTTTCTCAATCACCCTCTCCCAAACCTTCATGGTGTGACTTATTAATTTGATACCTCTATAATTGTTGCAGCACTGGATATCCCCTTTGTTCTTGTACAAGGGCACCATTGTACTCCATCTCCACTCATCCGGCATCCTTTTGGTCCTGAAGATCGCATTGAACAACCTGGATAGCCACTCCCCCCCAAACTTACCCATGCACTTCCAGAACTCCACCGGGATCTCGTCCGGCCCGGTCGCTCGACCCCCTACTCATCCTATGCAAAGCTCCCATGACCTCCTCCTTCCTAATGCGCCTGCAGTACCCAAGGTCCCTATGACGCTCTGAATGCCCCAGCTCCCCTAGCTCTATGTTACGATCCCCCTCCTCATTAAGTAAGTCCCGGAAGTACTCCTGGCACCTCTGTTTGATTTGAGATTCCCCCAACAGCACTCTACCATCCTCGCCCTTGATACACCTAACTTGGTCTAGATCGCGTGCCTTCCTCTCCCTCGCTTTAGCTAGCCGGAATAACTTCTTATCCCCGCCTCTCTCCCCTAGCTCTTCGTACATGCGACTGAACGCCGCGTTTTTAGCTTCCGTGACTGCCATCTTTGCTTCTTTCTTTGCCTCCTTGTAGATCGCCCTGTTCGCTCGCCGTTCATCGTCGCTTGAGCTCCCTGCCAACCTAGCGAACGCCGCCTTCTTCACTTCCACTTTACCTTTGACGATATCATTCCACCACCATTCGCCCTGATGTCTGCCTGAATATCCTTTGGCCACCCCGAGCACGTCCCGTGCGGCCCCCCTAATCAAGTTCGCCGTCACTGTCCACATAGCGTCCGCTTCCCCAGAACTCCTCCAAGCTCCGCCCTCGACTAACCTCCTTTCCAACTCCTGAGCTTTTTCCTTTGACAGGGCGCCCCATCTTATCCGCGGTTGACCCCGAGCGCCCCTCCTCTTCCTCTTTACCCAGAGACCGACATCCAACACTAGGAGTGTATGGAGAGTAGAAAGAGACTCTCCCGGAATAACCTTGCACAGGCCCCTATCGCTCCTTCGGATGAGAATATAATCAATCTGCGTCCTCGCTGCTGAGCTCTTGAAGGTAACCAAATGCTCCTCCCTCTTCTGAAAGGTCGAGTTCGCAATCATAAGCTCAGAAGCCCTAACGAAATCAAGCAGCGAGGTGCCCCCTCCGTTCCTAACCCCATGCACCTCATCATAGCCACCAGCATCAGCCCCAATGTGGCCATTAAAGTCTCCTCCAATAATTAACTTCTCAGATTGAGGAATACTACTTACCATATCATCCAAGTCCTCCCAAAAGCGTCTCTTGGCCTCCTCGTCCAAACCCGCTTGCGGCGCATAAGCGCTGATGACGTTGAGAACGCCACCCCCAATAGCCAGCTTGATAGACATTTACCTATCATTCACTCGCCTAACCAAAATTGTTCTTTCTACTGTTTATATAAAGTGTAGGCAGAACTTGATTTCGTCTTACTCTTAGTATTTCGAACTCTAGAGACATATGGTTTCTTATTTTCTGGAGTGAAAACTATGTTAAAGCAGGTAATATCTAGTTCTATAAAATGAACCTTATGAAACTATGTTATTCAAACAATGACAATCATTCAACTAATCCAGAACTAAGTAATTGGAAATTTAAATGGTATCCCAATACACAGGTCTGAGTCTTCTAAGGAAGTGTTGGACGCTTAATATTTTCCCAAATCCTTCAAAGATTTATAATGTGTATTCATGTATGTCCATTAGGAGTCTGACAATTTTCGAAATTGTAAGATTCTTAGGTCTCAAGTTCAAATCTCATTGGAGACAAATAAAACTAGGTTATTTCTTCTCATTTGTCTTAAGCCTTAGTAGACAGAGTCACCAGGTATTATTGCTGGTGGGAGGTAGTAGGTATCCGATGGGTTAATCAAGATACACATAAGTTTGCACATACACCATATTTTGTAATGATGTGGGAAAAGAAACTGAGATTAGAGAAGAAAAGTAACTCAATTTGAGTCTCAAACAAAGGGCTCTACTTTTTTTGAGAAATCAAGTTTAGAAACAGAGAAAAAAAACTAGAAAAGGAGAAGAAGAAAGCATTGAAACAAATCTCTTGATAAACTCAGATTTACGAATTAATTCTTTTAGATTATTGCATTGAAAAACCCGCAGAATGAGCGATCAAATAGTTCTACAACCCCTCTTAACAATTAAAAAAAAGGTTTTACAACCCCTCTTGATATCAGAATGCTTTGTGGATAAATATATCACATTTTTTCCTAGTATATTAACATTGATTAGTTATAACTGTTATAATCTAACTATTTCAATTGTTCATATGCCTTTTGTTTTAATGATAGAGGAATTTATCAACTTCTGCTGTTTCTTAGTTCGCCTTAGTGATAGATGCTCTAACCCGTCATATCCAGGGGGATGTGCCCTGGTGTATGCTCTTTGCTGATGATATTATATTGATAGACGAGACGAGGGCCGGTGTTAGTGAGAAGTTAGAGGTATGGAGACAGACCCTCGAGTCTAAAGGTTTCAAGATAAGCAGATCTAAGACTGAATATCTGGAGTGCAAGTTCAGTGACGAGCCGAGTGGGATGGGCAGGGATGTGATGCTTGGTTCTCAGGCCATCGCCAAGAGGGACCGTGTCCGATATCTTGGGTCTGTGATTCAGGGGGACGGAGAGATTGACGGGGACGTCACCCATCGGATAGGAGCAGGGTGGTCGAAGTGGAGGCTTGCTTCTGGGGTCCTGTGTGACAAGAAAATCCCACACAAACTCAAAGGGAAATTCTACAGAGCCGTGGTTAGACCTGCGATGTTGTACGGGGCAGAGTGCTGGCCCGTGAAGAACTCCCATGTCCAGAGAATGAAGGTTGCTGAGATGAGGATGCTTAGGTGGATGTGTGGGCACACCAGGCTGGATAAGATTAGGAATGAAGTTATTCGACAGAAGGTAGAGGTGGCCCCGGTGGACGAGAAGATGCGAGAAGCGAGGCTGAGGTGGTTCGGGCATGTACGGAGGAGGGGTCCCGATGCCCCGGTGAGGAGCTGCGAGCGGCTGGAGATTGTTGGTGGTCGGCGGGGTAGAGGGAGGCCTAAGAAGCATTGGGGAGAGGTGATTAGGCAGGACATGACTAAAATGCAGGTTACCGAGGACATGACCCTCGATAGGGGAGTCTGGAGGTCTAGAATCAGGGTTGCAGGATAGGGGCTCTTAGAGTCCTTCGTTCGCCTCACCCGGGGTTGGGTGTGGGATAGTAGGGTTACCCACCGATGCCTAGTGTTTTAGCCTAGGTCCCCTCTTGGTTGCGACGGTATTTATGTTCTTTATGTTTACATAACCATTTACGTTATTTCTGCAGGATTACTTATGCTTTGTTTTGTTATTTTGTTTGGTCTTGCCTTGGATACTAATTTTGTCTTTGTTTTCCAATGCAGCTTTTCATTCTGTCCTATGCGCCGAGGGTCGCATGGAAGCAGCCTCTCTGCCCTTTTGGGTAGGGGTAAGACTGCCTACATATTACCCTCCCCAGACCCCACCTGGTGGGAGTATACTGGGTAGTTGTTGTTGTTGTTGTTGTTGTTGCTGTTTCTTAGTGGTTAATTTTTTTACTATTGCATTTTCTCAAACATGTCGTGTATAACGGAAATTTTTCCCCTTATCAATATCTGTATATGTGTGAGTTTGTATGTTGTATTTCTATATTGGTCCTGATATTTGAGATTTACCATTGTCATGCATCCGAGGCATGTGGAATCGAGGTGCCGACCCCATGGTTATGCAATATAGCATGCCAAGCATATAGCAGACTAGCAGTAGAGAAACGTAGTTTGAACCTATGTTGCTCGAACTCTCCGAAAATGTGAACGGATACGTGTTGGATCCTCCAAAAATAGTGCATTTTTTAAGGATCCCACACACGTGTGGCTACATTTTGGAGAGTCCATGCAGCGTAGGTTTGAATTAAAGCAAAATTTGTGTTTGTATAAGCAAAAGAAGGTTCTGATTGATGAGACTCAATGCAGTGTTAATGAGAGACTAGAGGTTTGGAGGCAGGCCCTGGAGTCCAAAGGTTTTAAGTTGAGTAGGACTAATACTGGATATCTGGAGTGGAAGTTCAGCAGCGTAACGGGGGAAGCGGACATGGTAGTGAGGCTCGACTCTCAAGTCATCCTCAAGAGAAAATTTCAAGTACCTAGGGTCTATTATCCGGGTGATGGGGAAATCGACAATGATCTAACGCATAGTATTGGGGTGGGGTGGATGAAATGGTGATTAGCGTCTTGAGTCTTGTGTTACAAGAATGTGCCACTGAAACTCAAAGGTAAGTTTTGCAGAGCGCTGGTTTGACTGGTTATGTTGTATGGGGTTGAGTTGTGGCCAGTAAAGGTTGCACATATCCAGAAGATGAAAATAGCCGAAATGAGGATGTTGAGATGGATATTCGGGCATACTAAACTGGATAAGATAAGGAATGAAGGTATTCAGGAGAGGGTGGGCTTTGCTCCCGTGGACGACAAGATGCGGCAAGTGAGGCTTAGTTGGTTCGGGCACGTGCAGAGTAGAACCATAGATGCCCCGGTTAGGAGGTGTGAGCGGTTGGGTTTGGCAGGCACGGGAAGAGGTAGGGGGCGGCCTAATAAGTATTGGGGCGAGGTGACCAGTCAGGACATGACGCGACTTCAGATTTTCGAGGACATGGCTCTTTATAGGAAGGTTGTAGGCTAGTGGTAGTCGAGAGTTTTTCCCTCTTTGTACCGGGTAGTCTGGTAGAGTTTTGTCTAGGTCTGTTAGCGGTCTATGCTTTGTCCACATTATTTTGTTGTTTTGCATTATGGTGTTATTGCCATTTCACTTATTTGTTGTCTCTTACGATGTTGTTATTACCTTTCTGGCTTCTTTTGCTGTGACATACCTTTTCTTTTGTTTCTTTTATGATATTATTGTCTCTTCTGTTGAGCCGAGGGTCTTTCGAGAACAACCTTTCTACCCTTCCGGGGTAGGGGTATGGTCTACGTATATTCTACCCTCCCCAGATCCCGCTAATGGGATTTTACTGGGTATGTTGTTGTTGTTATAAACAAAAGAAAGTTACTTTTTTTCCCATCTAAGAAACCTACATGCCACGCACAAGATGATTTTATCTCAAAATTTTGGTATGTGGTATTTCAGCAGATTGCTAACGTTAAGTGAGAATTTGGGGGATGCCTTCTGAAATTCACTGTAGTTCTTACTTCCCTTTTTTTGGTCCCCAACATATAGATGACATTTTACTTCTGAAATTTCTTAGCCAACTTCTTGTACTGGCAGGTATTTGATAGCATCACATACAACTGATTACCAACATGCAATGCTCTTCTTCAATACCATTTCTGTGATGGTGCTGGTTATTGCCAAGTTCCCCAATATGCACAAGGTCCGAATCTTCGGAATTAATGAGGATCCTTGAATGGTTCTTTTTTATTTTCAGTTTGTTGTTTTTCAAGATCTAAGCTTTCTCATCCTCCTGCTGTTCTGCGTAAAGCTCGTCTCTGTATAGAAGTCGGGACAGGAAAGAGTACTTTGCTTCTTTAGTGCTAATGTTTTTCACAGGTGCTTCTCTAGATATGCTGAAGCAATAAATGTAACAAGTTTTCTGTACAGTGTTATTTTACCTTGTAATGTTATATGAGGATGCTATAAGTAGTTCAATCCATGTTACCATAATGTTCGATTTACTCTGTAAAGTGTAAACTATACTACCATTTTAATATCTTTTTTGAGCTTGTGGTGGGGAAACTAATGACATTTTGACACCATGACAATTGCTCTCACTTCAGAACAAGAATCGTGTTCATTTCTTTACTCTTGTATAAGTGCAGCATTTGAAAATGAAGTCCAACACTATATATGAAGTTACTTCCCAGTGGCTTGAATGAAATACGTCTGCCATCTTCTGACGCTGCGGCGCCATCTTCAGGTAGCCCATGAACTACGGTCTAGACGTTGTCATCTACTTAGTCATAGGCTCTAAGTGGTAGGATTATTTCCAGTTCTTTCAAATTTATTCTGCAGAACTCGCTATTAAGGAGTTTAATTCTTATGTTCCTATGAAATAATACATACCATGCATTAGGTGTAGTATGTAAATTTTTAGATCTTCAAATGATGTTTTAGAAAAAAATATGGAAAACTTACCTGATGTTGGTCTGTTGAATTGGTCACATAAATTCCAACAGTTGAATAATGGATAATACAACGGAAACGGAGCTATATCTCAACCCAAACTAAAGGGATGGAAGTTCAATCTATCTTCAAATATTTCATAATCAATTTAAATTCTTACATATTAACAGTGTAATATTTTTTTTCACTATCAGCTTATGTAAAAGACAAGCTATAAGTAATTTATTTCGTAAGCGTGATATAAATTTTTTGGTTTGAAATAATAACCTAAAAAACGTAGTAAATCGGTTAATTAATTTTGCACTAACACTATAAAATTATTAAATCATTTTTAAACGGTCGCTCCTACAATAGTCGGGTATGTTAGGAACTGAAAGAAAAGGTAATTAATTAAAAGAAAAAGGATTAGGTATTGGTTGTGGCAGCAGGTAGGTTCCTTTTTGTTTGAAAATTACAATTTGCTTAGTGGCGACTATTATTATTATTATTTCAATGTTAAGACTAAAGCATTTCAATTATTTTCATTTTCTTTCAATAAACTACTATTAGTAAGGGGATTGGGATCCGGTCCAGTGATTCTTACAACTGATCCGGTCCAGTAAGGGGGTTGGGATCCGGTCCAAACTATTATAAATATGGATTCACATCATAGTTCCGTTAAATATTACATCCTATAAGAGAATCCCAAATATTTCTAAATATTTTCTAAAGAAAATTTTATATAAAATATTAAAAGTATATATAAAAATTGTATATTTATGTGTCCGGTTGATTTACATTTTTTCACTCAATACCAAATTAAATCAAATCAAACCTAATGAAAATTTTTAGTCGGTTTAATGTGATTTTTCGGTTTGATCTGAACATCCCTGATACTACCTACCGACGCTCTGCAATATTTAATTACAACTCCACTATTATTTTGGTTTGATTGTGATAAAAATCGAATCTAACACACAGGCTAGCACCATATATACACCTGGTGTACGATTCAAATCTTACCAAAGTTTGTTTAAAAGAAAAGAAAAAGGCTCCAAATGTATACTGCAGCATGACACCACCGAATACATGCATCATATGTCTGGAAGTTCTTGTATATATAATTTGCAACGTTTTGAAGTGCCTAAAAATAGGTACTTGTGTACTAATTAAATTGATAAATAAGCTATAATATGCCAGAACCGATAATTAAACTTCCTTGATATTTAGTGTAAATTGTTTAAAACGTTAGTATGTAAAATTTTACTCATTATAGCGTTCCCTCATAACAGCCGGAGCAAATGATATTTTGTACTCCAATCACCAAAAATTAGAAAAATATGATTGCTCCGATCCATTGGGAAACTTAACAAACTCCATACATAGAGTTTTAGAATATATATATATATATATATATATATATATATATATATATATATATATGATAAAAAAATTTGACACTATTAAGTGGATCATTAAAAGTCAATTACAACGGTTAAGTTGCATTAATCGTGTAATGAAGATCTCAATGTCAATCTTCATGAAGCATAAACATGATTTCACACAAGAATATATCAGTTTCTTGTTTCTGTTTCCATCTATTTTGCTTTTCTTCGCCAAAATTTTCAGTTAAATTTTCAATGAAGTTCTAGAGTGATTATCAAGAACTGGATAACAAAAAGGAAAAAGGCCAGGCCATGTCATAAGCTACTTCCAGCAATAAGCTATATCTGTTATAATAAACAATATTAATCTCTTTGCACAATTAATTAGGGTAAAAGAAAACAGAAGAAATAAAAGTAAACAACAAAAAGAAAAGGTCCTTGTTGGCAAATTAAGCTCATCTAAAACACAATATAGCTAATAAATAGGCGGTGATTAAGGTGGTTAATTATTATGATCATATATAGTAGTACTAGTACAGAAACCCTAGAAGCTGACTTTAATCAAGCTAGCTTCCCTAATCTCAAAGTAATCGTAGAGCAAATTAAGAAAAAAAGCACCAGAACTAGCTATCTTCTATGTTAGTACTTAGTTCTAAACATCACCAAACAGATTATAGTAACAAAAGCATGTGAAAAGAAAGAACAAAGACCCTCCCAAAAAGGAAAAAAAGCATTTGAAAATGAGATTTCTGCACTTTATCGTTTCCTTCATAATTTACCAGGATCCTCCACCTAACATTCCATTCCAAAATCCAGCAGCTGAATTCTCCTGTCCCTTACTCTGATGATGATGATCGGCTCCTAGAGGGAACATTATTCTTGCACCTCCATTTTCTTGAACCCCATTTGAATAACTTAAGGCAACTGCTGCATGATCATTACTACCAGCACTAGGCTTTAATTCTTGAAATGGAAACCCTGATGTGTATAAAGTATTCAAATCTGGGGGTTTTGGTGACGAGATGAATGAAGTATACCCTCTTGAGGCTATTCCACTCCTAAGCAGCTCCAAAGTTGATATTGGTGTACTACCTGAAGTTGAATACATGACGATATGAATGTCGTTAGAGATATAATTAAGTAAATAAAAGTATATTCTTTTTAATAGTTTAAATTTTTAGATGAGATGAGATCAACTTCATGAATCTGGTATCATAGCATATGGAGGTCCCATTATTAAAAAGACTTGTACATGTTTGGCTCACAAAAAAGCTTAATTAAGGTCCGCATGTGAAGGTGCTTGTTAGAAATATAATAAAATAAATAAAAGTATGTTCTTGTTTAATCTTTTAGAAGAGGTGATCATAGTTTTCAACAAAGAGTTAGGAGTACCTAGATGATTGTTACCATTATTGCTGCTATCCATCTTTGGCAATTCAAGAAACTGGGGCACATCATGGAACTGATGATGATCGTGTGACACAGGTTGGAACCCAAGGTTGAGATCTTGGCAGCTATTTCCAACAATAATCCTATTAGGGTTTTGAGGAGAAAAACTTGAATTTGGGTTCAGATCGGGGAGCTTTTGCGTTGAAGAAGAAGAGGAAGAAGATCTTTTGTTGTTTTTTCTTGAACCACCTCCAACTGGAACATTCCTCAGAGTTCCACCTTCAGTCCAATACCTTCTACAAGTCTTGCAAAAGTATCTTGGTTGAGTCAAACTGTAGTTGTTGTAGTAACAAAACTTTGTATTTGTTGAATTACATCTTGGACAATTTATTGCTTGATCCTTAACTGGCCTCACCTTCTTTTCCACCGTAACATTAGGAGCAGCTATTTCTGCTGCCATGGATTTCCCTATCCCAATATCCTGAAAATTAACAAACACCGAAAAAAGGGAACCAAAGAAAAAAGATAGCAAGATTATTTATGTTAGCTAAACCATGACAAAGAACTGAATGACAAACACCGGATAACTTTCAACTTTTAAAATTAAACTGAAGGAAAGTAAAAAAGCAAACAATAATAATAGAACACCTTTTTCCATATGCTATCATGTGGAAAGGGGCAGAAAGAAAAACTGCACTGCTTTGATGTGTAAAGAGAATGACCACTTTAATTTGAAAATAAGAGGATAATTGAATTCAACATTTTTCTTAAGCAAATAGGAGTAATTATTAAGTGGTGCAAATAAATGAATTAATTTGTACCCACCTGAGTCCATTGAGTAGTCTCCATAAATCCGAAAAAACTAAAAAGGTCCAGAGGGGGAAAAAGCAGCTGATGTCCTCAAGATGGAGAAAAATTCACCTGCTTTTTAATTTGTCTGGAGCTGTCTTTAGTGGAAGAAAGAAAGAATGTTTTTGAGTTGTTTGTGTGTTGGATTTAATGGTTTAGGTAGCTTTACTTATTCAGATGATGGAAAAGAACAAGATAAGAGGGATGTGTTTGTTTTGACTTTACAATAGAAATTTATGTGCGTTATATTGGATCTGAACTTCTGTCCGGACCATTTTTAAATCCTTGTGAGTGGAATTCTGAATAGATATGTCCTTCGGTGTGTTTCTTCCTTTTTGACCCTAATAATGGGTGGGACTTTGATTCTTATTATTCCTTTATTGTCATTTCATTTTTAGTTAGTTACTTTTCCCATCATTCATACTGGAGTGAATTAATTTGCTGTGTTACACAACATAAAGCCAAATTACTACGTAAGATATTCGGTTATTCGTTTGAATTATTTGACCAATTCATCTAAAAGTTTAAACTTTTAATAGAACATAAGTTATTCTCTTAGTCATATATTTTCAACACTTATGTATGAAACGATTTTATATATATGAGAAAACCACATAGTTCATAAAAACTTACATTACTTGTAGAGCACTTTAATTAAAATCTTCTTTTGCATGTTTATTTGTTAATTCAACTTTTTGGGAACAACATTCCTTTCTAGTTGGGCAGAGATGAGCAAATATCAGAATTAAACACTGTGAAAGATTTACCAACGTAACTACTGGATTGTTTGTACATGTATGTTCATTACCTTTTGTCATGAGTTCTCGGCAACGTGTGAATATTATTATTAGTGCTCCTACAATTACGTAACATGAAAATGCTTAACTTATTTAACCACCTGGTCTCTAAATGTCCTCTCTCATTCTCTTTCTTTTCTTTTTCTCCCACAACAATCTGTTTCTCTTTTTGTCGGAATGTAAATTACTTCATTCCTAAGTATGAGTATGATATTGCCTTTTCAGTGTTTCCCTTTACTAAAGCATTCTTCACTACCTTTATAAATTATTCTGAAAAAGACATTATTAGGATTTCATACCAACCATGCATATTATCAGTCCACCACATTTTGCTTTTGCTGATTTCTACTTCTACTTCTCTCTGTGTCTCTCTCTTGTATATTTACGTACTCATTATCCTATTCCCCAACCACCACCATCACCCCCACCACATCTTTTACAGATAACCTAAATTTGAGTATACAGCATCTAATCTCAGTTTCCTTCTTCCGACTGCCAATAAGATATATGTCTCTTCATTTGTTTTCTTCTCTCCTGGCCCAGCTCCTCGGCTATGTAATGTGTATGCCTCTATATATATAAGGCGCGCAATAGGGAATTCATTTTTTTCGGTGGAATAAAATTTTTTATTCTTCTCCAAACCAATACAGATACAAAGAGAGATCTATAGAGCAGCTATCTATACTTCTACCTATATAATGACACTGCACAGTTCCTTCCTATTTATCTATATATTTCTTCTATCCATCTTCCATCTTTCCCTTTTGTTCTCTTGTTTAATACTTCTACCATTCGAACCTTGCATTCTTCCTTGATTTGCTCATACACTTTATTTGGTCTAGGCACTAAATTCTTCCATACAGCTTCATTCCTATCTTTCCATACATAGTAGTTGGTTGCTGCTAAAGCTGCATATGCAAATTCTTTGCTCAGTTTACCAACCATCTTCCTTGTCGCTCTTCTTCATAATAGTTGTCCCTCCAAGTTTGTGACTCTGATTTTTAGCTATTCCAATATTATGCCAATACATCTACTGGAAGAACTAACATTCATAGAAAAGGTGTTCTATAATTTCCTGTTTATCCCCACACAACACACGTAGGCCATCAGTATTCACACCTCTGCTTCCCAGCCTATCCTTAATGAGCAGCTTCTTCTGCATAGTTAACTAGCAGATGGAGCTGTGTTTTGGCATGTTCTGTTTACTCCATACCCATCGTCCCCATGGACATTTGTCTAGGGACCCTTTCAGCCGTTCATATCCCTTTTGAATTGTATATTTTCCTGTACTTGACTGCCACCTCTTGTTAACATAAACTGTTGCCAATTTGTCTCTGACATTACACATTTTCTTCCAGTACCAGCTACTGTCATTTGCTGTTTTATACTGCCACCATTCTACATCTTTAAGGTAAATATGGTTTATCCACTTGACTCATAATGAGTCAGTTTTTTGAGTGATATCTCACACATATTTCCCCTATCGTAGCCTCATTCCATGCTATACAGTCTTTTATTCATATTCCTCCTTCCTATTTTGGTTGGCACACAAGATCCCAGGCTACTAAGGACATTTTATTTGTTTTCACTTTGTCATCCCACAAGTAGTTCCTACACATTGTTGTAATACTTTTTAGGGCAATATGAAAATTGAAACCCAATATGTATCTATGTGCATCAGGACTGCATTTATCATTTGCACTCAACCTGTATATGATAGATCCTTAAACCCCACTTGTTTATTCTGTTAGTCATCTTGTCAACTAGTATCTGACATCTTATCATTAATAGCATCACTGATTGGATTTTCATTTACAAAAGAGTAGAACATCATCCGCAAAGCATAAATAATTCAGCTATAAGCTTCTACATTTGGTGTGGAATCTAAATCCTTCCATCTGTGTTATATGCTTCATTATCCTTGAGAAGTACTCCATACATATTACAAAAATAAAGGAGATATTGGATATCCTTGTCTCAGACCCCTCTTCCCTTTAATATTTCCATAGACTCCTCCATTGATTGCCACTGTATATTGTGGTGTTGAGATGTATTCCATGATCCACCTAATGAATTTCATAGGGAAGTTTAGCGCATGTAAAATTTCTTTCACAAACTCCCACTCTATTGAAATCATAGGACTTCTTGAGATCTATTTTAATCAAACAACTTTTTGTTGATGCCTTCCTTTTATATAGCCTAACCAAGTCTTGACATATTAGAATATTCTGCATGATTGTTCTCCCTTCTACAAAAGCACTTTGATTTTCCGAAATTATGTCTGGTAGAATAGTCTTCAATATGTTGCATAGCATTTTGGAAATGACCTTATAGATTGTATTACAGAATGCAATAGGTCTGAAGTCCCATGTTGTCTTTGCATGATTACTTTTAGGAATTACTATGATGATTATTTTGTTCATTGTTTTCAGCAATTTTCCTGATTCAAAAAATTCCAGTGTTGCCTCCTTCAGAGCTTTACCTGTTATTTCCCAGCTGTCCTTAAAGAATTTGCTCCATTACCTATCTGGTCCAGGAGATTTCTGACCATCTATTTGCCACATAGCTTGTTTGACTTCTTTTTCTGTGAAGTCTTCTGTCAAAAATTGTCTTTGCCCCTCTGTTACTATCTTGCCTTCACTTACCAGTGGACTGTAAACATGTTCTCTCTTGTCTGTAGTAGATCCTAGCAAGTTTGAATAGAATTCCACAAAAATCCCTGCTATCTCTTCCACATTTGTCACCCTGTTACCTTAGAATTCTTGATAGATAGGATCTTATTACGTTTCTTCTTGCCTTCACGTAGCTGTGGAAGTACTTTTTGTTTTTATCACTTTGTTTCAGCCATTATACTTTATTTTTTACCTCATTAACTAGTCACTTGCTTCTTTGCATCTCCTGAATCTGCTTGCCAATTGCTGCTATTTTTCAATAAGACCTTGGTTTAGGGGATTTTGTTGTATGTGTTGCTGGCATTCCTCCAAATCCTTCTTAGGTTTTTCTGCCTTTCCTTCTATGTTGCTGAATTTTGTTCTATTTAGTTACTTTAATACTCCCTTTAATCAGTTCAGCTTCCCTACAATTTGGTATATTTTTGTTCCATTAACTTCATTACTCGAGCTTTCAGCCACTTTATCCTTGAAATCTGGATCCATACTCCACATGTTGAACTATTTGAATGTTTATTCCGCTTCTACTTCCTGTTATCCTATCTAATAATAGCTGGGCTATGATCTTATAACCTCTCAGCCATATAGTGAACAGTTGAGGCAGGAGGCAATGTTATCATTCAGAATTTACCAATACCCTGTCAATTCTGTCATTATTCTATCTTCTCCACACTGTTTGTTGTTTCAAGTGTAGAATGCACCAGTAGATTTAAGTTCTTGAAGGCAACATGTATCAACTCATTGTCTGAACTCCTTTATTTCAGCCACTGTTACTTTGCTTCCTATCCTTTCATCAGTATTTAGCACATTGTTGAAGTCCCCTATCACTGCCCATGGGCCCTTATTGCACTTGTATATTTCTTCTATATCCTTCTACAGATTTCTCCTTAAAGTTATATCATTGTATGTATATATCATGGTAACATTAATCTTATCTCATGTTCCTTTATGCTTGATTGTACTATGAATCAATTGATCAGTGATTTTTTGAATATCTACCTCAAAAATATTTGGTTTTCATAGTAACCAAATACTTCCCTTAGGATGCGAAGCCAAATTTAATGTAAAGGACCATCCCTCACAAAGATTAAGAGAAGCTCTATGAGCTTTAGATCTCTTAATTTTATTTTTGTTTCTAGGAGACCAAACAAACTAGCTCTATTGTTGTGCATAAACAGATGTAGTTCTCTCTATTTATCTAGTCTGTTTAGTCCCCTTACATTCCAGAAGCCTAACTTATCCATTGGGCATGGGTCTTGCCCCTCCCCTCCTATGTCTTTGCCCCTTCATTACTGGTTTTCCCTTAGGGTTAGAAGAACTAGCTTTATTCTGTCTCATTTCCTCTATGTCTCCACATTTGTTGAGCACATCAAATGCATTCCTTGTTGCTATAGCCATGGGATTGTTCTGTTCCTGCTCTACCACTTTTCCTTTTGCTTTATTTTCATCTCTTCTATTCTCCTTATTCTGAATAGGGCCTTCTGTTATTTTCTCTGACACTATCTCTTTAGTTTTGCCTTCATCACTTGTGTTTTCCTTGTTCCGAATAGGTCCTTCTGTATTTTTCATGGATTTAAGTTCTAGTATTGTGCAATTAACTAATCCGGCATTAATGTGGACGCCGGATAATGATGTCAATCCCATAGTTCCGCGACTTACGTCAATTAATTTAGTTCATGACCACCTATATTTAGGGGCAATTTGGGCCCAAACTCATTCAGTTTGCTAAGTGATTAATGGGTTGGGATACAAATATTTTAGCTTACTGGTCTATTTGGGTTAGGCTCAAGTTAACCCATTATTTTCTATAGCACATTCTGACTTATTAAGTAGCCCAAATACAAACCATGGGAATCTTCCAAAATAAAGGGATCTCAACCCAACTTCTTTAGAAATTTATTTAGTTGCCCCAATTTTACTTCCTTTTTTTTTTTTTTAAATGTTTTGTTTTTTTTTCTGCACCATCCCCAGCAAAACCCCTAAAAATTTTATATTTTAAGTTAAAGGTTATTTATGCAAGATGAGCATGGGTCAAGTTGGACGGGTTGGGCTATAACTCAAATTGCACGGGGCGCCCTATTTGGTCGCCTCAATTTAACCTATACCTATTTTTTTTTTCAAAAGTATTAACTTGTACCCACTTTTAAAACAACTTCAGCCCCCTTTCTCCTCCTTTATTTTCTTCTTCTTATTCTTTCTTTTGCTGCTGTTGGTGCTATTATAAAACTACAGTTTATGGAATGATTGCCATAAGTATATTTATTAGATTATTTAAAAATAAATTACCAATAATTACATAAGTTAGTAAAAAAAAAAATTATAGATCACATAAAACAAATGTGAAGACTCTTCGTGTATGGATATACATAAATCTTAACAATATGAAAAAAGGTTTGGAAGATATTGATCTAAATACTCCATCTCTATCCTTCACGAACAGTAGAAAGCATACGTTGTAGTAGTTTACTGGTTTTTTGATGAGATTGTTCATCTTCTTTGTTTTGCAATAATTTCACTATATTTAGTTCCTGATTTTGTTTCTTGGAAGGTCAGTGTAAAAGGGGAGAGAACCTAAATTCAGTAAAAAAAAATCAGCTTATATAGTGCTAAAGTTTTTTACAAATAAATTAAATAACTTCAGCACCTTCTGGTGAAATTTTTGAAAAAACTTTAAAGCAAAACTAATGAATTCAGAACAAAAAAGCTTCAGCTATTTTAGTGTTGAAGTTTATACAAATGAAACTAAATAACTTCAACATCTTATCCAAGACAGAAAAACTTCAACGTAAAGTTTTGCCTGTCTACTAGAATGCTAAATTTTACACGATTGTTTTTATACTTCAACCCCATATGCTGAAGTTACGCGAGAAAGTATGTATGCTTGCATTTTTTTTTTGTAAAGTGGCACAAGTTAAAACGTGGATATAGATGTAAATCCACATTGTTTCGCACTTGACTCATCCCATCATAGCTCAAGTACACTTTGGGTTAGGTTAGGAAATGATCCATTTATTAACTTAACCTGTATTGATCCGTCCAAATTTAGCTTAATCCACCCATTTGTCACTTCTACCTATGTTAATTCAGGTTATGCCACGTTATGGATAAAGTCATACATATTATACAGTTTCCTTTGAGCACAAAGATTTACTACTATATATAAATGACTAAGGTGTACGAACACACCTTATACGAATGGTAAGAAACGCTATTTGGATTGTACAATAAACTTGTACTTATTTCAGTGTTACTTGGTTTGTTTTCCCTTTTCCTCTTAACATGTGTACTCATATTTTTCTCCCTGTTAACAGTTTATATACGAAACCCTCTGTAGTGTTCAAAACTCAGAATCAATTAGGTCCACCTGCTTCAATTTCTCCTTCACTTAATTGAAGTGTGTCTACTCTCTTCTCTCTTCTTGTGAGTTTTGCAACTTTCTCTTTCTTCTTCACCCTTCTAATTAATGTTGACTGCAATGACTCTTTCTTCTTTTACTTCAGATTTTTCTTTTATTTCTTTGATCTTCACTCAATGAAATTGTGAGCGAGATTTTCTTGAAATTTTTCTCTGCTTCATGCACTTTATTTTTTGTTAGTTGGTAATCACATTTTGTTGGATATTGTTGATATTTTGTGTTCATGGTGGTAAAACCCCCCTTTTCTCTTTTATTCTTCTAGAACAATATCAAATCTTTTTAATTTCTTTACGATGGTTGTGATAGTGGTTTTCTCTAATTTATCTATCAATTTTTGGGTTTGCGGATCTCTAAAAGATAGGTTTTTATATATAGTTTTGGATATCAATTTGTTTCCTGTTCTTTGGTGGGTATACGTTAGATCTTTATTTGGGTTGTTTATTGTTGGATTTCTAACTTGCATGTTCATAATTTGGTTTGATTTGCATGTCTGCAAGTTTATACCTGGGTGTATGATTTGAAATATTAGATGAATACATTTTTTTTCCATAAATGAAACTTAACCTCAAAAGTAATTACTACTATAAGAACTTTACATGATTTTAATTCATGAATGAAGCTCAAATCAAATTTTTACTCAGTTAAACAAGCCAACTTCCTGCTTGCAAAAGGGTATATAATGTTAATCCCCTTTATTATTTGATCTTAATTGGTTATTTTATTTCTTGTCACTTTGGAGTGTCGGTGAAGTCTTAATACTTCCTTTTGCATTAAGAAATTCCTTCTTAGTAGTTGCAGTACGTAGTTGATTGAAGAATTACAAGATTGTCTGCGGGTGTTCCAAGTTAAGAAATAGTGTGGAAAGTAGTATCTGCTGGGAATAAACCCTCTACAAAAATAATATTTCAGGTAATAAAAGCGGAATAATAACGTAGCACCAAGATATGGTAATTAACAAGGATAAAAGAGTGACAATAACACCAAGATTTTTACGTGAAATCCCTTTTTGATTAAGGGGAAAACCACGGACCTAAAAGGAGAAACTTATATCACTATAGTAAGAAATTTACACCGTATAGAAACGAATATAAATACTCCAAAGAATACTACAACACTCAAAAATAATAACCCTCTTTTGATATTCACATCTCATTACAATATTGCTCACTTTCAATTTTTCTCACTTTTGTTGGTGTGTCTCACAATAAAGGTAGAGGCACCTATTTATAGTTGCAGAATACCTATGTTGATATATGCAGTGACATAAACGTTACTGCAAAAGTCAGTCGCCCAAATCTTTTCTAAATTGGCTGGCTTGACAAAAGGAAGAAAGAAGAAGCTTTTCTTCTTCCACATATGAGGTCGGAACCAAAAAATCCCCCTTAGACCCATTATTTTGAAGAGGATAACACCGGATTTTTAATTTGAGTACATGGTACAAGTTCTTTGCACTATTCGAACTTGTCCCTTGGTATCATCTTGGTTAGCATATTTACAAGATTTTCACTTGTGGAGATCTTCAGGACTTGCAGAGATTCACTTTCTACCTTTTCTCCGATCCAATGATATCTCACTTCGATATGTTTGGTCCTTGCATGGTATATGGAGTTCTTGCTCAAATCTATTGCACTTTAATTGTCACGATAGATAATATACTCTTTCTGATGCAATCCAAGCTCTTGAAAGAACCATTTCAGCCATATCATTTCCTTCCCAGCTTTAGTAGCGGCAATGTATTCCACTTCAGTTGTAGAGAGTGCAGCACAGTTCTCCAACCTCGATTGCCATGATATAACTACCCTTGAAAATGTAAATAAATATCCAGTAATAGATTTTCTGTTATGATTGTCACCTGTTATATCTGCATCTGTATAACCCTTCAAGACTGGATCAGATCCTCCAGAGCACAAGCAATCTCCTACGGTACCTCTCAGATACTTGAGTATCCACTTGACAACTTCCTAGTATTCTTTTCCAGAATTTTCAAGAAACCTGCTGACAACACCAACTGCATGAGCAATGTCAGGTCTACTGCATACCATTACATACATCAAATTTCCGACGGCAGAAGAATAAGGAACTCTACCCATGTTTCCTTTCTCCTCCATTGTTGTAGGACACATCTTCTTGCTTAACTTCATATGACTAGCAAGAGGTATGCTGACTGGCTTGGCATTCTTCATGTTGAAGCATTCCAATACGTGTTCAATGTACTTCTCCTGAGATAGCCACAACCTTCTGCTTGTTCGCTCTCGAATTACCTTCATCCCTAGAATTTGTTGTGTTGGACCCAAGTCTTTCGTATCAAATGACTTGGACAGATCTCCCGTCAACTTTGCGATCAGCCCCTTGTCTTTTCCTACAATTAACATGTCATCCACATACAACAATAATATAATAAAAAATTCAAAAAAACTTTTGAAATATACACATGGATCAGAATAGGTCTTTATGTATGTTAGACTTTTCATGAATGAGCCAAACTTCATGTACCCCTGCCTTGGTACATGCTTCAATCCATATAGACTCTTATTTAATTTGCACACCATCTGTTTCTTTCCAGCTACTTCAAATCTTTATGGATGCTTCTCTTCCAAATCTTCTCTTCCAAATCTTCATGAAAAAATGCAGTTTTCACACCCAACTGCTCTATTTCAAGATCTAGGCTAGTTGCTAAGCTCAAAATTGTTCGAATATAAGTCATTTTGACAACGGGTGAGAAAATTTTGTCAAAATCAATACCTTTCTTCTATTCGAATCCTTTAACTATCAATCGAGCTTTGTGTCTAACCAGTTTGCCAGTTCTATCTTTCTTGAATTTAAAAATCCATTTGCATTTGAGTGGTCTTTTGCCCTTTGGAAGTTCAACCAGCTTGTATGTGCCATTTTTCTGTGGAGATTCCATCTCTTCTTGCATGGCTTTCATCCACTGGTTCTTTTCTGGATGGGACAACACATCCTTAAGACTTTTTGCCTCCCCTTCATCACTGATGAGGACATACTCTATGGAAGGGTACCTACATGACTCTACCCTTGGCCTCTCTGATCTCCTCAGAGGTTGAGGTTGTTGTTCTTCCTGAGTGGGGTGCTCCACTTCCTCGACACCTTCATCAAGTTGCTCCCCCTGCTAAAAAAGCTCACTAGGTTGCTCCCCCTGATCTGCAACCTCGTTTGTCCTACTTTCTGCACTTGTGAGATTGTTAGAAGTATAAGGAATAGTAACAAAGTAAGGAATTCTACCAATCTTGGCATTCTCTAACATAACAGCAGCAGTTCCAACTTTACTTTCTCGGAAGACTACATCTCTACTTCTGATACCTTCTTCTTTACAGGATCCCACAATCTATAACCCAACTCTTCTCTCCATATCCAATGATTATGTAGAGAACAAATTTATCAACCAGCTTTGTTCTCTGCTCCTTTGATACATGTGAAAAAGCTCAGTAACCGAACACATTTAGATGTGAGTATGACACCTTCTTGTTGGTCCAAACTCTTTATGGAATGTCAACGAAACTTATGGGCTCCTATTGATAAGGTAATAGGTTGTCTGAACTGCTTTACCTCAGAATAGCTTAGGCAAGTTTAGCTATTGTGATCATGCTTCTCACTTTCTCTACAACGGTGCGATTCATTTTCTCGGCTACTCCATTGTGTTGTGGGAGTTCCAGGAACTGTCTTTTCATGTCTGATCCCATAACTTGAACAGTACTCTATAAATTCCCTTGAAGTGTACTCTCCTCCATTGTCACTTCGGAGACACTTTAGCTTTCGACCCATCTCCCTTTCTACTAGAGCATGAAACTTCTGGAAAACATAAAAAACCTGATCTTTGGTTTTCAAAATACAAACCCATAATTTTCGTGAAGCATCATCAATAAAAGTAATAAAATATTTGTTACCACCAATTAATTCAATTTCCATTGGGCCACAAACATCAAAATATACTAAATCAAGTATATTCAATTTTCTTTCAGATGATATCTGAAATGAGACTTTATGTTGCTTACCAAATAAACAGTAGTCATAAGGTTTTACCATTGTACCCTTGACATAAGAAATGAGTGATTTCTTGGAAATAATATGCAATTCCTTCTCGCTCATATGACCCATTCTTTTGTGCCACAAGTTTGCAGAAATCTCATCTTGTGCCGCGTTCAATTCACCTTAGCATATTTCTGCATTTGTCCTGTACAACGTGCCACGAGCAAATCCCTTTGCAATCACTAATGATCCCTTGGTGAGTCTCCACTTTTTATTTGCAAAATAGCTCTTGTATCCGTCTCGGTCTAAAGCAATTCCCAAGATCAAGTTCATCATCAAATCAGGTACATGCCGCACGTCCTTTAGAACCAATGTGCATCCGATATTTGTCTTGATACAAATATCACCAATTTTTGGAATTACCTGCTACATATCTGCAAAAAAGATCTCTTACCTTTGTGGTAGGGTAAGATGATGTTGTGTCAACCACCCATTTCGACTCTGGACCTGACAGGTGCATGCATTCTTCTTCCTCATTTATAAAAAGTACAACATTATCATTATTTTGCACCATGACGGTTGTGTTGTCGTCATTCTTCTGGCCACTGGTTTCACCTTTTTCCTTTCTTGGATTTGGACAATCTCTTTTGAAGTGACCTGGTTGATCAAAATTGTAGCAATTTTTGTATCTTGATTTGGATCGGTTCTTAGACTTTCCATGAGCTCCGGATCTACCATAATTGTTCGAACTCCTTTAATATTCCTGCCTCTACCTTCTGTGATGAGAGCATATCCTTGATTTTTAGGCTTCTTTCTCATCTTCTCATTGAGTATAATAGCCGATGTAACATCTTTCAACTCAATGGTAGTCTTACCGCGTAGGAAGGTTATTGCCAAATTATCGTACGAAGATGGCAACGAGTTCAATAGCAAGATGGCTTTATCTTCTTCCTCGATTTTCACTGTGAGGTTGGCGAACTGTGTGATTAGTCTGTTAAACTCATTTAAATGTGACAAAAAATTCATACCTTCACCCATGTATAGGCGTATAATTACTTCTTCAGGTACAATTTATTTGTCAGCATTTTCGACATGTATAGGCTTTCCAGCCTTGTCCAAATGCCACGTACAATGTCTTCATCAATGATGTTATTTATCACATAATTTGATAAGTGTAACCTGATTACACTAGCAGCTCTTTCATCCAAATCAGCTCAATCCTCGACTTTCATAGTATCAGGCTTTTTGGCATCAGCATCTAGTAACTTGTGTAATCTTTGTTGGATGAGCAGATCCATCATCCATCTTTGCCATGTTGAGAAACCGTTATCTTTATTGAATTTTGCTACCTTGTACTTTACTCCGGACATTTTTATTTTTTTCCAAGTATAGTACTATTGATAGTGAATAATATTTCTGTCAACGAGTTGAACCTGTGCTCTGATACCAATTATTGGGAATAAACCCCCTACAGTAATAATATTTATGGTAATTAAAGCAGAATAATAATATAGCACCGAGATACAGTAATTAACAAGGATAAAAGAGTGACAGTAATACCAAGATTTATACGTGGAAAACCCTTTTTAATAAGGGAAAAATCACGGCTCTGAAAATATCAACTGATATCACTATAGTGAGGAATTTACACCATGTAGTAACAAGTACAAATACCCCAAAGAACACTACAACACTCAAAAGAAATAACTATCTTTTGATATTTTCACCTCACTACAATATTGCTCACTTTTGTTGGTGTGTCTTACAATTAAGGTAGAGGCACCTATGTATAGTTGCAGAATACCTATGTTGATTTATGCAGTGGCATCAACACTACTGCAAAAGTCAGTCGCCCAAATCTTTTCTAAATTGGTTGGCTTAACAAAAGGAAGAAACACAAAAGGAAGAAAGAAGAAGCTTTTCTTCTTCCACATATGGGGCCGGACCCCACAAATATCTTCTTGCATTGTGATAATTTTTTACAACTGGTAAGCTAGGGACCATTGCTCGTGAGCTTAGAATGATTGGGTTAAGGTGTCTTTTTATGTGCCAGAATATAAAACATTTCCTGTATTTAATTTATGATTGGTGGCTATACTTTTGATCAATTGAATAGGACTAGAGACATACACTGTCTTTATGTCATTTTTTACAGAAAATTCTCTTGTAATATATATATTTGTGCATAAGATATTTGTTGTCTATGGTTTCCTATATTGAACAAGTATGGAGGAATGTCCCCATTAGCGCAAGAACACTTGGGAAAAAGATTTCGCTCAATATGTAATTGGAGGTCAATCAACTTTTGCATAATGAAATTAATATAACTACACATGGGGTTAAAGTAACTATTTATGATTCCATCTTCTTTCTTTTGGTAGTTATTTCTGATCTATATACTAACGCATGTCTCAACTATCCGAGATCCAAGTATATATATTTGCATACATTAGTTCTTATATTCTGCATTTTTAGTAGTAAAAGCAAAAATAATATTCGTCCATCCTTCCTGAAGACTCTTCATGTTTAGTTTTAATTCTTTTGATCATATTAGAACTTTTTCTGAATTATCCTATGCATGTACTGTTCAGTTACCTTTCTCCTCATTTTCAAGTTGTGTGATCTTAGAAATGTTAAGAGTCCTCTCTGTTTTCTGAGTTATTATCATTTTTCTGTCAAAAGTTATCTAAATTGTACCTTAAAACTTGTGCGTTTTTCATTGGATGTCGTGTATTTTATCCTAAAACTTGTACTTTGAAACGCTCTTCTTTTCTACCCTCACTCTCTTAAGAAGCTCTCGCTCAATTTTCTATCTTTTCATGAGATAATTTTCTTTGGTTTGCAGCATATTTATTTATCCTAAGGTACTCCTGATTTTTCATAACTTTTATTTTCTTATTCTACTTCCTTCTTCTCTCGCTCAATATCTCGCTCTATGTTTTAAAAAGAAATTTTTTCCAAATTTACATAGTGGTTATTCTAAGTTACTTTTTGCTACATGTTTTTTTTTGTTTTATTTTATAGAATTTATTTGAAGTACAACTTGCTGGGTATTGTTTCTATCCTCCTTGTTTATTGGGAATTTATTATTTTCATGTTCTCCTGGTTAGTCTCTTATTGAGTTGCTCTGATTTACTCCTGCATGCAATAGATTTTGAAGAATTGATGAATACAAATCTGAACTTTTAGGTAAGAATTGATTAATGTGAAAAGTAATGCCTACTTCAATTGGAACTCTTATGAGATTCTGATTTAAGAAGAGTACTAACTCAAAGTTCAGCCATTAATTCAACTCAAAATTATCAGTTTTTTTCTGGATTCGTGCTTCAATAAGACTGCTAATTTACATTTCTCCTTTGATCTTGTTTTCCTCATTTTCTCACTTCTTTTCCTTCTGCTTTTTCTTCTCTTTGGCTGCTTTCTCGCAACTGTATTTGTTCTGTTACAGAATTTTGACTTGAACATTTACGTAAAATAGAACTGTTAATTCTTATGATATCTTTATACTATGATTTTTGATTTATTGTATCTTTAATGGTCAGTGATTCATATTTAAAATACAGATAAATATTACCAAAATTTAACATAATTGTCGATATTCGTTCTTTTCTTAATTTAATACGACATGTTGGTTTATGTGTTTTCTTTAGCTCTGTATTGTAATTAGCAGGGGTGATGTCATAAGTTAAATTAAAAAAGAATCATCATAGAAGCAGAGGCAAAGATGAACAAAGAAGGTGAAGTATGCGAACGAAGGAAAGAAAAGATTTTGACTGCACCAAATGTAAACGACAGACAACTTTAGCACATCGAAATTATTGTATATATATCATTTTCTTACATATATTAAACCATCTTTGGTTGCAGATGTATATTCCAGATTGATCTTACTGATGATAGTGATTCCACAACTGCAATGATTTCTGGTAATGTTGCTAAAAAGATGCACTCAATGACATCATGTTACACAATTAATAAAACTTTATTATTTTTTTAAGATTTTTGTCAAAGTTGCGCAAATGCCTACTTTGCCTTTAATTTAGAAAATCGTAACTATGTCACGTGAATGTGTACATATCATGATAACTTATTGGTTAACATGCGCCTAATGATATCCTTTGTAACAAAACTGATATTCATCATCTCATCTAAAATAATTTCCTTCTATTCCAATTACTAAATAAGCTATAGAGCAATATTTTATCCTAAACACATTAAATTAAATAGTTCCAATTTATTTTTAAGCAAATCCAATTTATTTTTAAGCAAATATCACAACTGAAAATACATGAAGTAGAAAACTTCATTAAAATAGATAAATTGGTCACAATGGCTATAAAAGGCATGATTTTTTTATTTTTTTTAAATTAGAGTATTTTATTCATAACCTCAAAAAAGATATACAATTTCCTATTTATAACTGGTTGGACAGCCAGTTATGTACTCTAGTTACAGTGTCGTTCCTATACTTCTATCAAAAAAAACCAATGACTATGTATGTGCTTTACAGTTTCTAATACTCCAGCTAAGGAAAACTATTTAGCTGTTGTAATCCCTGTTGCCATCTTCGACTGTTTCTGCCTCGAATGTGAATCAGCATTGCAACTTCTCTGGTTGTTCTATCCTCATCATACACCATATTTTGAAACCTCATATTATTCCTTGCCTTCCAAATTAAAGCAATGACATGAATGAAAGCAGCAGCAGTAATCGCATTACTCCATGCAGAACTTCGAGCTTTCCTACATATCCATATCAACTCCTCATCCTAGTTAACTGCTTGTCTCGGGCTACCCAACCAACAGCACATACGAGCCCATAGCCTCTTTGTGATACAGCATTCAAAATATAGATGATGAAATGTCTCCTCTTTTTGTTTACAAAATACACACAGAAGTGGAAGTTGAATTCCAAACCTAGCCAATCTATCCACAGTAGGCAATCTGTGATGTGCAGCCAACCAAGCAGTGAACTTGTGACTGGGAAATTACATTATCAACCAATAATAAGTTCCTCCAGCTGACTCTTTCAAATCTAGGCAGCATAGCAATATAGAGTTTATGTATTTGGAATCTTCCCATACAACAAACTGATTTAAGTCTGTCATAAAGTGAACCATCCATCTGCTGATTCACCATAACACCATCTCTACATTGTATGATCTTCCTTACTACCCAAGCAGCTTGCTTGGGAACATTTGCTGTTCCAACTTCTTCCCTCTTTATGTAATAACAATGAATCCATTTAACCCATAGACAATCCTTCTTTCTTGCCAGGTCCCATAGAAGTTTGGCTACTGCTGCTTTATTCCAAATTGTCAAGTTCATTATGTTAAGTCCACCAGCATTTAAAGGAGTACAAATTCTGTCCCAAGCTACTAAGGCCCTCCTGGAATAACTTGCAGAACCAGTCCATAGTAATGTACGACAGATTGAGTCAATTACTTTGAGAACACCCTTTGGTAAGATGAATATCTGTGACCAATAAGATTGAATTCCAAAAATAACAGATTTTATAAGCTGGCATCTCCCTGCATATGACAACAGCTTTGCAGACCAACAGTTTATTCTTGTTGTGATCTTCTCAATGAGAGGTAAATATTGCTGAACAGAAAGCTTCTTTGAGTCCAATGGAATGCCCAGATACCTGAAAGGAAGGACACCTTCACTGAATCCCAATCTTCCTATCATGTCTGCTTTGCACTCTTGATTAACCCCTGCTAGATAAATTGCACTTTTGTTAGGATTAGCTTCCAATCCAGAAGCCTTTGAGAATTTTAAGAAAGCCTGATGAAGGATCTGTATAGAAATAGTGTCAGCCCGACAGAACATAAGTAAATCATCAGCAAAACACACATGTGAGCAATTTAACTTCCTACATTTAGGATGGAAATTAAAATTCTCATTCCTATGAAGCTGTCCCAATATTCTGCTCAAGTATTCCATAGCCATCACAAAAAGGTAAGGAGACATTGGATCCCCCTGCCTTATTCCTCTCTTAGCTTTAAATGGTTTAGTGAATCCCCCATTCATTATAAGAGAGAATGAAACAGTAGTAGTGCAAGCCATGATCCAATTGATGAACTTTGCTGGAAATCCATAAGCAACTAGAATCTCTTTAAGAAAAGACCATTCCAGAGAATCATATGCTTTCCTCAAGTCCACTTTTAATACACATCTAGGAGAAACTCCCTTCCTAGAGTAACCATTAAATATCTCATGACTGAGCAAGATATTGTCCACAATACTCCTCCCTTTTATGGAAGCTGACTGAGACAATCCCACAATATCACTAACAACACCCTTTAGTCTTCTAGTGATGATCTTGGATATAAGTTTATACAAAGTAGTGCAACAAGCTATTGGCCTATAGTCCTTAACACTAGTAGGTGAAATGTTTTTAGGAACCAAAGCAATAGCTGTAGTGTTAATGCAATGTGGCATAGTGCTGGTTTTGAAGAACTCCTTTGTGGCTGCTAATATATCATGCTTGATAACCTCCCAATTTTTGGTGAAGAATTCCACAGGATAGCCATCAACACCAGGTGCTTTGTCTTTTGGCATATCATTCAAAGCATCAGTAATCTCTTCCATACTTATATCTCTGATTAGCATCCTCTGTTGCTCTAGGTTCAAACATTTACCTTCCTTCACAGTAGCTACATCTACACTAGTCAGTTCTTCAGCACATCCTCCCAGCAAATCTTGGAATACTGTGATAAACTCATGCTCCACAGCAGCAGGATCAGAAATATTAATTCCAGTCTCAGTATAAACTGAAGTAATGGTATTCTGACAATTCCTAATCTTCCATTGGGCATGAAAATATTTAGTATTTGCATCTCCACATTCAATCCATGTAGCCTTTGATTTCTGCCTCATGACTTGTTCCTCAATATTGCTCCATTTTTCAATTTCTGCCAAAGCTTGCCTTTCCTCAATGAATAAATCCTGTGAATGAGGATTAAACTTCATTTAGGACTGAACAATATCAAGTTGCTCTCTAGCCTGAATGATTCTCTGTTTATAGGAAGCCATATAACTGTTTGTCTCCTTTAATTCCATCTTCAACAACTTCAATTTAGACCATGTCTGCTGCATAGCACTACCTGTATAAACCCGCTGCCAAACATCCTTTACTATATCATGGAACTGTGGGAACTCCATGATACCAGTGTAGAACCTAAAAGGCTTAGGATGTAAGAGTTTTTGACTACCAATCTTTATACAAATTGGTGTATGATCAGACACATAAGGGTTTAAGAATTCTGCTTCAATGTGTCCATATTGCTGCACCCACTGAAAGTTTCCCAATGCCCAATCAATCTTGCTATACACTTGTTTATTTGTCCAAGTGAAGTTCCAGCCTATCCTTTTGAGTGGAGTTAACTGCAGATCATAAATGAGCTGTTTAAACCCCCTAACTTCAACATCAGTCACTATAGATCCAATTCTATCCTCAGATGATAGAACATTATTAAAATCACCACTAAGTAACCATGTATCTTGACTTGGAATAGAAACACCTTTAAGATCAGTCCACAGTCTTTCTCTTAGAACACCAGTATTGTGAGCATGCACTACACTGAGATGAGTCTTCACATGGCTATAAGGATCCTCTATATGACATTGTACCATTTGATCAGTTAAACAGGAAATAGTGACCTGAATATGAGGCTTCCAGATCACCCAAATCCTGCCATTCACAGCCTCAGAATAATTGCAAACACCTTCCAGCCTTTAGCAATCTTTCCTTGGATCTTCTGAGCTTTATGTTCTTTTACTCTAGTTTCAAGGCACCCCAATACATCTACTTTATTTACATTCAAAAAGCTTTTCAATTCCTTCTGCTTATGGGCTAAATTCATCTCTCTTATATTCCATGTAACAATTATCATATATATGAGGGACCAGGATCATGCTGGCCTTTCCTACCAGCATCAATTACCTCCATTTTAGCTTTTCCCCTGTTGCAGTTGTCCACCAAATCTGCTTCTGTACTCCTAGGTAAATCATCATTAACCATTGCTACCTCTGAGTTGACATCAACAGCATGATCATCTGTTAACTGCATAGGAGTTTGACACAGGCTCCCCCCATTATTTACCAATACTACCTCTGAATTGACAGCACCAGTTTGATCATCATTTAACTGTTGAGTCTGGTCTAATCTCCCCCCGCTACTGTCTGAATTACCTCAAGAGAAGGATCAGTAGCTTGAGATACATTAACAGCATGAGCCTTTTTCACAGTCCATCTCTGCCTAGTAACTTTGACTGGTTTACTAGGCCTCCTAGGTGCTTCCTGAATTTCATTGTTTGTAACATCATCTTCCTTTGCATTGTACCAGCAATCACTAGTATCATGACCAAATTTTAGACAATGATTACAAAAAGTGGGCTTCCAATCATAATCAATCAATTGTATTTTATGGCCATAAGGAGTTTCAATGTCAATTTGATCAGGCAAGGGCTGTGAGGCATCAACTTCCACTAGTACACGAGCAAATGAAATTCTCTCACAATGGGCTGTAATCTTATCAGTGTACAATGGTGTTCCAACTGCACTAGCAAGTTTGCTTAATACCTCTGCTGACCAATACTCTACTGGCAGCCCAGGGAACTTTACCCAAACAGGTATTGTACTCAGGACATCACTCTGAAAAGAGAAGTCAGTTTCCCATGGCCTCAACACCATCGGTTTGTTCCTAAATGAATATGGCCCAGATTGTAGCACCAGATCCATATCCATTTTGCTCATAAACCGAAATATACAATAACCTTTTGAATGCATTAAAATCTGTGGCTTAGAGACAAAATTCCATATATGCAAGACAAAATTCTCCATAGCTTTTTCAGTAGGATTATCCCTAATTATATATCATATTAATGAATCCTTCCAATACTCAGCTTGTGGCTTTAATTCTTCCTCACTAATAGTAACTATCTTCTTCCCATCCCTACTAACTGGAGGAACAAACTTAAGAGAATTACCCATTTGAGTGAGGCGATTCCCTCGAACAGCTTCAGCAAACGTTGGGGGAGGGGTTTCAGCATCAACAACATTCGAAAACTGCAATTTCCTCACGATCTCTTCATTTTGATTCTCCATTGCTTGCACGCAAGTTTCAGTAACTTTCCCCAATTTTCCTTCATTCGATTGCAGAACTGGTGGTAAAAAGCTACCAAAAGTAAGAGGTTCAAGTACTTTAGTCTCCACTGGAGCTGGAGTAACAGTTTGTGAGGCAGTTGAAGGTGGTGGACGACGCCGGCGAGCCATTTTCCGGCAGAATTAGCGCCTTGCTAACGTGCGCCAGAGGATGTACTATTTTATTGCCGAGAGCATTTTAACGTGCGCCCTATAAAAGGCATGATTAGCACAAAGACATGAAAACATTAAAGAACTATGACGAAAATATTTTTCCATAATGTAAATTGAGCTCGTGCTTATTTCATAGAGCGTCATAAACAGAAACTTAACCAACTATCTAAATTAGTAAATTTTCTTACACTTCTTGTTTAGATACTATAATAAAATAATACTTTAGCTCCTAACAAGAAAATATGTAATCTAGAATAACGAATTCGTCACATAATAGAGTAAAATTAAGGCATCTTCATGCTAAAAGCAAACAATAAATATGAGACCATAACACTTATTTTAACATTGACAAAAGTATAATATTGACATAGAATAAAGTAAAGAATAAATAAAAGAACCTTTATGGACAACTTGAAAGAAAACAGAATCTCCCGAGCAAATAGAGTTTGAACCAGAAAATTACTAAACCACGATCAAGGAACTCCAAAGAACGACCTCGACTTGCCGATGACTGATGAGAAGTAAGGATGATGACGTGTCTATCAAATTTTCTCTTTTTCAGTGTTGTGGCTATGTCTCTTAGCTTTTTTAATAGCTGACAGTTTTAAAAAAAAAAAACATTCCCCCTGATCTCTTTCTGTTGTGTCTATTTATAGAAGGAGATGAATGCAATTTGTTTTGGTCAGATGTGTGTATGTGATATTGTGTATGAATGACGTGAAATGTGGGGCAACATGGGGTAATTGTGTGCATGTGTAAGGAAAAAATTTGAACTTCTTTTGTGTACTTGGTCAACATGATTCTTAGGAAATCTTGTCTCGTTATGTGAGATGTCAGGAAAAAATTATTTAAAAAAATTACATTATTTGTGTTGGCAAATACATAGCCAAGAAACCCCATGACAATTTTCTTTGGTCTTGTTTTTATTCTTTTTATACTCTTTTTTAACAACAACAACAATATATATATATATATATATATATATACAATTTACTTTAATTAAGATTAAGATAAAAGTTCAAACTATTAAAATTAGACGTAAAAGATATATTTACACTAAAATAGTATAGAATTTGGGTGTGGTAGAAAATTAGTTGTTCACAGTATGCCGCTCTTTGCTTTGAAACATGAAGAGCTTTCAGGCAAAGAAAATGAACAGGTGACTAATTTTTTACCTCGTTATTATTTAAAAAGGAAAAGAAGATAAGAAAAGATGCGACCGAGCTTTTGTTTTGGACAACCTACATATCCCGGGTTTTAAGGGAATCAGGCATGTGTAGTTCAAGTAGAAAGAAGAGTGATTGAGTATACTTAGATAGAGATTCCAATGAGGTTCCGTCGAGGTTCTGATCCGCGGTTCCTACTATTACATCAAAATGAAAAGAAAATTACATACTCTTGAAATCCAAGAGTTACAAAATTCCTATCTAAATGTTATTTGGAATCTTGTCTTGATTCTTGACTTGCTTCTCCCATTTGTTAGGATTTATGCCCGTCACTAGAGGGGGGGGTGAATAGTGAGGCACGAGAATATTGATAAATATTGCGGAATTAAAATTGCAGGAATAAAATAAATTCGATAACTAAAATAGTAAGGAAAGAACACACCGAATTTATCCTGGTTCACCACAACTTGTGGTTAGTCCAGTCCCCGAGAGACTCTCTCGAGATTCCACTAACTTCGTTAAGCTTGCGGGTACCTAACAAATCGTTACACTTGCTCGTAGATGTACACTCTACAAGACTTCAACTTGCTCGAGGATACCGCACCTCAAGACTTCACCTTGCTCGTGGATACCGCACCACAAGACTTCAACCACTAAGATTGAGGGTACTTAGCAAACCCGACAATCAATGAGAAGATATGGTCTTCTCAAACACCTTTCTCTTTTACAACAAGAACTTTCTCAAAAGAGTAGATAAAGAGATACAATATTAGCTCTATGAACAACTCAAAGTTGTCTCTCAAATGGCTCAACAAAAGCTCTAAAATGATGCACAAATGATCAATATGTATATGAATAATGAGAGGTGTTGTGTATTTAAAATCAGCTCAAAAGACCTCTATTTATAGGGGTTAGAGGGTGTATGTCCGTTGCTTAATTGACAATCAATTATGCTGATTTTATGCAAGGATAATCGATTATCAGATTTGGATAATTGATTATCAGCTTACCGTTACAAAATCTGGAAGCTGATTTTATGCAGGATAATCGATTATCAGATACGCATAATCGATTATTTTGTTACAGTGTTCAAAAACTTGGCAACGGATACAAGATAATCGATTATGCACTTCTGATAATCGATTATTTTGCTGTTTTGTAAATTCCGGTTTACACTGTCTTAACATAATCGATTATCAAATAAACATAATCGATTACTTCTATCCAGCTTTGAAAGACATGTTTAAAATTCATTTTGGCTAAAATGAAAATGTTTGAAATAATTTTGTTTGAAGTATTTGAAATATGATTTGATAAAATGATTTTATGCATATTTATGATGACCTATGTTGAGCCAAAAGACGAGATAACTTTTAACGTTGCTCTTACATTTGTTCTACCTAACGATCTACGCCTTGGGTCTTCGGTCTTGAACTTTTGAGCTCGTCTTTGGCTTGTCTATGCAATTCCGTCATCAATATGCTTCTCGGCATTCAATCTTGATTGTTTGTCATATAATAACATTGTTTGACACTTGACTTCATTGTTTGTCATTCATCGACTTTGTTGTTTGTCATTCATCAAAACCTATACCTGAAAATCATGCTAATACAACCAAAGCACACATATCATGGATAGAATGATTTTCTACACCATTGACTTTGGATTGAAACTTGATGCTCACGATGCAATAGACTTGAAATATTCTCACAAACTTGATTAGATGATGGGAAGATGGATCTTGACCCTATGTCTATGCATGTATTACGTCAAAGTTGGTTGTGGCTGATATTGAGATCATACGTTCCACTTTCTCTGGACAGAACAGAAATCTTATTTTTGCACATCCAATATGTGCGTTGCAGAAAAACCTACAAGCCATCACAAACAAACAAAACGAACGAAAATTTTCTGCCCAAGTTTGTATTAGAAAATTTTTGTGAGTTATTGAAAACATAATAAACTATCTTTGCTACTGCAGAATAAAAAAAACATGTGTTTTTAAATAATAGGGGATGGTGTACCCTGTATTAACAAGAAGGAAGGCAACTAGGGAATTGTAGTACCCTGTGTTGACGTATAAGGTAAGGCTTGTGGCACTCTAAGATCCTACTAGGGGATGTCGTACCCTATGTAGGTAGAAACTAATGTGACCTTGGGATGTAGTACCATGTGTTGGCAATAAGATGAGGCTCATGGCACTCTAAGATACTACTAGGGAATATTGTACCCTATGTTTGTAACAAGAAGTGCAAACAGGGGATGTAGTACCATGTGCTGGAAATAAGATGAGGTTCGTGGCACTCTGAAATGCTACTAGGGGATGTCGTACCCTATGTAAAAAATAATGCAGCCAGGGGATGTAGTATGTGCTGGCAATAAGATGAGGCTCGTGGCACTCTAAAATGCTACTACGAGATATCGTACCCTATGTAGGAAATAATGCAGCCAGGGGATGTAGTACCTTGTGTTGGCAATAAGATGAGGCTCGTGGCATTGTGAAATTCTACTAGGGGATGCCGTATCCTATATAGAAAATAATGTAGCTAGGGGGTGTATTACCCTGTGTTGGCAATAAGATGAGGTTTGTGGCACTTTGAAATGCAACTGGGGGATGTCGTACTCTATATTGAAAATAATGCAGCCAGGGGATGTAGTCCATTGGGTTGACAATAAGATGAGGCTCGTTGCACTCTGAAATTCTTCCAGGGGATGTCGTACCCAATGTATAAAATAATGCAGTCAGGGGATGTAGTACCCTGTGTTGGCAATAAAATGAGGCTCGTGGCACTCTGAAATGCAACTAGGGGATGTCGTACCCTATGTTGGCAGAAAATAATGCAGTTAGGGGATGTAGTACCTTGTGTTGGAAATAAGGTGAGGTTCTTGGCACTCTGAGATGCTACTAAGGGATGTCCTATCTTATGTTTGCAATAAAATGAGGCTCGAGGAACCCTAAGATGCTACTAGGGAATGTCGTACCGTATGTTGGCAATAAAAATGCAACCAGGGCATGAAATACCTGTGTTGAAGATAGGGTATTAATTCCCTATAGTGAAACTAAAAATAACATGCTTACATGCATATTGGAAGGAAAACATGGATTTGAGAACTTCACTTGGTGGTGTTCGTCTTTCCACGAACTGTTTCACTAAACTATTATGTTCCTGTTATAAACAAAGAAAGATTCGTTAATTTTAAAATGGTGATCAGTTTGTTTCCTTGATTTCTTGGGTGACTTGAACTTGCGTCCATTACACTTGTTAGAAATGTGAGCACGTGATTTTTGCCCTATATAAATTACTCCCATAATTTCAAACAAAATAATTTTCTTTTGTTATTTTTAATTTATGGTTGATTTTGTGGCATGTTCTGCTCTTTGCTTGCATTTGTGAGTGCATTTTCTTTTAGTTCATAAAAATACAAAAATATATGCATTGCATTTGGAGTAATTTTACTATTTTAGGAATTGATCAGTAATTAGGAGTTTATAAAAGTACAAAAATAGTTTACTTTAGATTTTATTTTTAGTTGTTGGAATTGTTGCAGTCTTTATTTTATATTTAATTATTTTGATAATTGTCATTTAGACTAATTAATTTAATTTGGTAGAATAATTTTATTAGGAGTTAATTTTTAATTTTAGGATTTAATTTGAAAAGAAAACAAAAAAAAGAAGCAAAAAAGAGGGGGAAAAGGAAAGAAAATAACAAAAATAGTTCTTTTGTATTTTTTGCTTTTAATTTATAAATTTATCATAGGATTTAATTTTTGGAAAATAATTAGTTGAGATTTGGAATTAAAATAGGTCTTTGTCATTTTTAATTTTGTATTTTAACGAAATCTAAAAAATATATAATAATAATAATAATGAAAAATAAAATCTGAAAAAAAGAGGATCTAAAAATCAAGGAGGAAAATATACTTGGGCTAGCCCAAACACTACCCAAACCCCAGCCCATATCAATTCCCTAACCCAATCCACCACTGCTATGGCCAAAACGACGCCGTTTGGCCTTGAAAGCATCTTGACCGTCGTGGTCAATTTGATCCAATGGATTGGAAGCCTGGATCAATTGATATAAAACTGTCCAAACACCCCCACCCCCACCCCTCCAAACCATCTCTCTAATACCCCTAACACTTCCGATGTAACACCACCAATTTCCACCCTCCTTCCGCCGCTGGCCGGAAATCGCCGCCGCTGGCGGTGTAGCTCCAAAACCCACCCAGATTAACACCGTTTACTCCCCTTCTCCTCCTCTTTCCAACCCCCTAAACCACAACCCTTGAATATTAACCAATCGTCTCGAATATCAATTCAAAGATCCGACTGGTCCGTCGTCCATGGCGGCGATGGCTCAAACGGCCACCAAAAACACACCCTAGCATCTCCTTTGCCTCCTCTACCCGAACCTGAACCCCCCTCCCCCGAATCATAATACATCTCCTCGAATTTTAATTCGAAAAATCCGGCCAAAGCACAACCTCTTCCAAACTCCGCCAAATCAACACCATATAGTCCCCTTGTCCTCCTCATCCCAAATCTGCAACCCATGGCCCTAGAATCGTCCCCAGTTGGTTGGAATATTAGATCAAAATCATCGGGACCGTTTAAGGATGCATGCGGATTCCTGGGCCTCAAAAACTTAAGCTAAGTTGCCTTCTGAGTTTTTCTATTTGATTGTAGTCTTCTTTTTCTAGTTTCTCTGTTAATTTAAGATTTCTTCTAGTTTCTCTATTAATTTTAGTGTTTTATTCTAGTTTCTCTGTTAACCTAAGTTGTCTTCTAGTTTCTCTATTAATTTTTGTCTTTTCTTCTAGTTTCTCTATTAACCTAAGTTGTCTTCTAGTTTCTCGATTAATGTTAGTCTTCTTCTAGTTTCTCCGTTAATTTTAGTTGTTTATTAGTTTTAATGTTAATTTCAGTTGGTTCGGTTTCCCTGGTTTGATCTATGCTTCATTTACCTTAATCTAGTCTTTCAATTTCAGTTATTATTGATAAGTTATTTTGAAGGTAGTTTTGTTTACTGTGTTTTATTCACGATTGTTTCCTTCTTTTCCGTTTTAGTCTTAATACATACTTCATTTGTGTTGGTTTAAATTTGGTTGAAATTCAATGTTATGATCTCTCGCTTGTATTTGTTAGTCATTGTTTATTAAAATTGCCTAAGTTGGAATGGTAGGGATTTGTTTAGGGTTAGCATAGATAAACCTTATTTTTGGATATTATTGCGGTTATTAGTTTAATGCCAAGTTTGGCTTCAGTTGTTAAAATTAAATCTGGTTCAATTACTGGGATTTTGTTTAGTTTAGATTGGATATAGCTGATTAGTTCCATTGTTATTTAGTATTATAGCTGTAAATAATCAGTCTGAAAGATTAATTTGGTAAAATGGTAATTTCAGTGAATTCAAAGGATAATATAGGTATTAGGACAATAGGAATCTCACTTGAGACTGATTTGGAAACCCCTAAAACATTCTAGAGGGGGTTCCAATCAGATTTTTAAAACTACAATGCAATGACTTGGCTAACAAGTCAAGAAATAAGGGACTAAGCTAATAAAATCAAAAAATAGGAAGAAATACTAAGGGGTAAACACAAAATAAGAGGATTGCCCTAAGCTTTGGATATAAATGGGTACCCTAATGCCTTCATTAAAGAGGTTCCTGGCAGATTGAAATCCCTAAAAACTTCCCAAGACTTCTGAACTCTGAAAAATCATAAAAATCCCTTAAAATTTCCAGGAAATCCTGAAAGATGCCTAGAGTCTAAAATTTCACAAAAATGTTGCTTCATTAAAGTGTTCTTCACAATTAGTTCCAATTTCCAACAGCTAATTTGAATTGCTAACTTGAATCAGCTGTTAAAGACTTGAAATATGTGTGTTTGAGGTGTTAGGATTCCATAAGCTTGGGTGGATGCAATTCTGATATATTAGGATTATGTTTGAGGCTTTTAGGTTGGTTTGTTGGTGTTATTTGCTTTTGACCATTATCTTGGATTATTTGACAACTTCCCAATTATACAAATCTGGGACTCGAGATTGGGTTTATTTGTTGCATTTGCTGATAGAATTGTTGTTGCTATTGTTTCTTGCTGCCTACTCATAGGTGTTTCTCCTTGCTTTCATTCCAGGTACATTTTTCTGAGCTCTCTCACTATATGTCTCAAATGTGACAATGATGCTTTGTGTTGTAATAGGTTTAGGTTTTATTTGGTAATAATTGATTGTAAGTAACTTGGACTGTACTGGACTTTTTATTTTAAAACTGCAGTGGATTGCTATTTTTAGATGTTTTCTTTAACTTATTTCCTTTATGCTAGCTTCAATGCCCCAAGTATATCAAGGGCTCATGCATCCATGTAGCTAACGTGGAGTATAGTGTCTGTTTTACTTCAGTAGCATGTAATTTCGGAGTCAAGTTTTTATGCAAGTTAATATATATATATATGCTCAGCCTAAGTTTGAAAACATTTAGTGATTAACTTCGTTTCAAAAAATCAGAAGTCATGCGTCTGAGTTTCAAGTTTTAAATGTGAATATTAGTTGTTTCATATTAATTCCTCAAATTTTATAAGTATTAGATGAAGCCGAATAATCAATAGCCTGCTTGAATGGAATAAACATGCATTTCTATCTTTAAAAGTTGTTGGAAGAAAAATTATGCAAGTGTATAATCAAATTGAGATCCCGTTTGGATTGGATCCATCAAAACTTTCAATCAAATTGAGATCCCGTTTGGATTGGATCCATCAAAGGATCAGGGCTCAACATCCCGCCTTCGATAAGCTGGGCCTCAGCTTTACTAATGCACATCCCAAATTGGCTTTAATTTGCTAAGGTTCATGATTGGCTAGTTTTGTAAAGCTAGACAAGGGTTCCTCCTCTTTGGGCTCATTTCGAAGCCCAGTGGCTTGAACTTGAGGCCTGAGTTATACAATGTTAATTAATTAGGTTTTATTGGAGACAAATTTAGTAGAGAATAATAGTTTACCTTAGAATTGATTTTTTAAATAATGAATTAGGGAGCACTATGCCAAACCAAATAACAATTGCATGGCCCTTGATTTAATCTTAAATTTATACTTAGAACTCGGGACAATCCATTTAGCGAATTTTCACAGCCTCTCGCAAAATTAATAATGCGTAGATGCTCTAGGTGTGTGTTTAATAATATTACTTTCCTAAATTCGGGTGCACATTTATGTGACCCAAATTCAAATCTCAATGAAGTTGAAATGTGTCAAAAACTACGGGTGCATTTATGTGACGTGGTTCGAGACATGTTTTAACAACGTTGCAATTCTCTTTAATAATAATAATAAAAGTGGTTAAAAGATCCAAATGCACATAGGTTCATAATTATATAAAATCGGATATTTAAGCCAAATATAACAGTTGAGTGACCGTGCTAGAACCACGGAACCCGGGAATACCTAACACCTTCTCCCCGGTTAACATAATTCCTTACTCGGATTTCTGGTTCGCGGACTGCTAAACAGAGTCATTCTTTTCCTCAATTCGGGATTCTAAAAAAAGACTTGGGACACCATAAATCTCCCAAATCGCGACTCTGAAATTCTCTTAAATAATTGAATCATGTTTTGATTGTCCTTTAATTGGAAAAACTCTCTTATCTACGCCCTTCGCCGGGTTGTAGCGGCCAAAAGGAGGTGTGACAAGAAAAACCGACCCTATCAATGATCGTACAAATTACCAAGAGATTCTGACTTTACTTTCTGAAGTTCTTCATTCTCAACATCAACACCTGACTATTTTGCGCCTATCACCATTTGTGTCTATGGTGCAGACAACCTTGCTCCCCAAAACAGCATTTGATGAGTAACTTTTGTTGATCCTTGAAACAATTCTTAGTCCTTCAAGCCTTTTGCTTGACAAGGAATATCAAAGTTGGCTTTATGGCTTTGCCCATATTGTTTATGCCCAGAAACTTTTGCTTCATATAACGGGGAAACTCTAGCCAATTTTGTGGCTTTTTCTTTGCTTTGCTTTGACAAAAATTAGAGTGAAACAGACTGAATGAGAATAGAACGAAAGAAAACAAGTAGGTGAACTATTAGGCATTACAACTTAATCAAGAAGCGTCCCTTTCAAGAAAATAAATAAGAAAGGACTTATTTGGAGGAATATGCTGACTTTAATGAACATGAGATGCATTTTGGACTGGATGACCGATCCGTCTAAACCGTCTAATTTCAAAATATGTTGTAAACGTTCTTTGAAACTGAGTTCTTTGTCTAACCATGCTTGTGCCAGGATATAAGAAGACCTAAAATCGATCAACGATGCCCTTCGTGGGTTTTCACCAATTGACCTCTCTCATTTGCCTTTTTCTCAACTCACCTTCTTTTGTAGTGCCCGTGAGGGTTTTCACCAATAAGACTCTCTCATTTATTTTTCTCATCTCACCATCGCCTTATAGTTCCCTCGAGGGTTTTCACTAATAAGACTATCTCATTTGTTTTTCTCTCTGTGCAATGGTTGAAGCATCACCCGCAGTATACTGAATTAGCATTATCAAAAGCTGATCAGAAGGTCTTAAAAGAACAAGGTAAATAGAATTATTCAACTTAATTACAACTTTTGGAACCATTTGATAGAACAAATGTTGAAAATAAAATAAAATCATGCCCCAGTTTCTTTGAATATTGGGGAAATGTGGATTTTTATTTGGTGTAACTGAACCTCAGAGAGAGGCTGCCTAAGTATCTTTTCAAAATCAAGTCAAACTTAGTTCAAGGAACATGAACTTATTTTGATGATTTTTTTTATTTAATCATTTTTTTTTGGGTTTTTATTAATTATTTTAGTATATTGGTTCCAAAAGAGGATAAAACAAAGGAATATAAACAAGTCTTCAAGGGCTAACTAGGGTTGACCAATGTTTTGGGTAGCAAGAATGATAGCCTTTCGTTATCCCAACTTGAGAATGCTAAGTATATATAAGAAAAATGCCCGTACAGAAGTGTGTCAGACATAGTATCTCTTGACCGCATCTGCGTTGACGGATATATCTGTCACCTTTCCTTCTATATCTGTCAAGTGTAGAGCTCCTTTTGACAATACTTTCTTGATGAGGTAGGGATCTTGCCAATTCGGGGTGAACTTTCCTTTTGCTTCTTCATGGTGCGGAAAGATACGTTTTAAAACAACTTTTCCTACCTCAAATTTTCTTGGGTGTACTTTCTTATTGTAAGCGTGTGCCATTCTTTGTTGGTATAACTGACCAAAACAAACTGCCGCCAAACGCTTTTCATCAATGAAACTCAACTATTCCAATCGTGATTTCACCCATTCAGTGTTCTCAATCCTTGTTTCAACAATTATTCAGAGAGAGAGAGAATCTCAACTTCAACAGGTATGACTGCTTCAGTGCCATAAAACAACAAGTAGGGCGTTGCGTCGACTGATGTACGAATAGTTGTCCGATATCCCAAAAGAGAAAAAGGCAATTTTTCGTGCCATTGTCTAGACCTTTGGACCATCTTCCTAAGAATCTTCTTTATGTTCTTATTTGCAGCTTCAACAGCTCCATTAGCTTTGGGCCGGTAGGGAGTAGAATAGTGATGCTCAATTTTAAATTATTCACGTACCTTCTTCAGCAGATGACTGTTCAAATTGGTTGCATTATCTGTAATAATAGTTTTTGGAATACCAAAGCGACAGATGATGTTGGAGTGAACGAAGTTTACTACTACTTTCTTGGTAACTTCTTTCAATGTACTAGCCTCCACCCATTTGGTGAAGTAATCAATTGCAACCAAGATGAATTTGTGTCCATTTGAAGATTTTTGCTCAATCGGACCAATGACGTCCATTCTCCAAGCAAGAAAAGGCCAAAGAGTCGACGTAGGATATAGCTCTGAAAGAGGCGAGTGAATCAAATCACTATGAATCAGACAGTGGTGGCACTTGCGAACGAAATGAAAGCAATCTCGCTCCATAGTAAGTCAATAATATCCTGCCCAAAGAATTTTCTTTGCTAGAACATATCCATTCATATGGGGACCACAAACTCCCGAATGCACCTTATTCATAATCATTTTAGATTCTTTCACATCCACACATCTCAATAAATTCAAATCTGGGGTTCTTTTGTATAGGATTTCCCCACTCAAAAAAACCATTAGAGAGTTGCCTAATAGTTCTCTTTTCACCCCTATTAGTATGCTCCGGATATTCTCTTATTTTCAAAAACTGTTTAATATCACGGTACCATTGGTTCACATCTAGTTCTCCTTCAATTGTATTGCAATAACCATGTTGATCCCGAATTTGAATTTCTAATGGGTCAATGTAAATATTACCCGGATATGGAAGCATTGAGGCAAGGATGGCCAAGGCATCAGCTAATTCATTGTAAAACCTGGGAATGTACCTGAACTCGATGGACTTGAACCTTTTACTAAGATCTTCCACACAATGTCTATATGGAATGAGCTTTATGTCTCGAGTCTCCTAATCACCTTGAGCCTACCGAATAATCAAATCTGAATCTCCCATCACCAATAGTTCATGCATATTTAGGTTTATTGTCATGTTCATACCCATGATGCAAGCTTCATATTCTGCTGTGTTGTTTGTACAGAAGAAACGAAGTCGCGCCATGGCAGGGTAATGTTCCCTAGTAGGTGATACAAGAATTTCCCCAATCCTACGCCTTTTATGTTGACAGCCTCATCAAAGTATAGTTTCCAAATATGGCTGTCATCTTGGACTGCTTCTTCAACTAAATTAACCTCTTCATCTGGGAAGTATGTGTTCAAAGATTCATACTCATTATCAACCGGGTTTTCTGCCAAATGATCAGATAAATCTTGTGCCTTCATGGCAGTGCCAGTGACATATACAATATCAAACTCTGTGAGCAAGATTTGCCACTTTGCCATTCTGCCAGTTGGCATTGGCTTCTGAAAATGTACTTTTGTGGATCCATTCGGGATACGAGGTAAGTTTTATAGGCCAAAAGATAATGCCTAAGCTTCTGAGAGACCCAAGTTAAGGCGCAACATGTCCTTTCCAAAAGAGTGTATTTGGCCTCATAAGTCGTAAACTTTTGCTCAAATAATAGATTGCTTGTTCCTTTTACCTGTGGCATCATGTTGACCCAAAACAGAACCAAAAACACTATCCACTACTGAGAGATATAAAAACAGAGGCCTACCAGATTCCGGCAGCACCAAAACAGGATGATTTGACAAATATTATTTAATCTTATCAAAAGCTTCTTGCCACTCATCTATCCATTTAATAGCAGCGTTCTTTTTCTACAACTTGAAAATGGGATCATATATGGTTATAAGTTGTGCGATGAACCTGCTGATATAATTCAATCTCCCGAGTAAACATGACTTCTTTTTTATTCTTTGGGGGAGTAAGATCTAGAATGGTTTTTATCTTGGAGGGATCTAATTCAATGCCTCTTCGACTGACCATAAAACCCAAAAGCTTCCAGAAGGAACTCCAAATGCACATTTAGCTGGATTGAGTTTGAGATTGTACCTTCGTAACCTTTCAAAGAACTTTTTCAAATCTTGCACATGATCCGCTTGTTTTCTGGATTTAATAATCACATCATCAACATACACTTCACTCTTTTTGTGCATCATGTCATGGAAGATGGTGGTCATGGACCTCATGTAAGTTGCCCCTGCATTATTCAAATCGAATGGAATGACCCTATAACAGAAGGTTCCCCATGGAGTGGTGAAGGCGATCTTTTATGCATCTTCTTCATCCATCATAATTTGATGATATCCGGCATAACAATCCACAAAATATTGAATCTCATGTTTAGCACAATTGTCAACAAGGATATGAATGTTGGGTAAAGGAAAGTTGCCTTTTGGACTTGCTTTGTTTAAATCCTTATAGTCAACACAAACTCTGATTTCCTATCCTTCTTTGGAACTGGCACAACATTTTCTAACCATATGGTATATCGGACGCCCCTGCTCACATTTGCACTTAGTTGCTTCGTGATTTCTTCTTGAATCTTATCACTCATGTCTATCTTAAACTTCCTTTTGTTTTTGTTGGATTGGTGGAAAATTAGGATATGTGGGAAGCTTATGAACCACTAAATCGGCACTCAAACCCGGCATGTCATCATACGACCAAGCAAATACATCTATGTACTTGAACAAAACTTGAATTATGGCATCTCTCGTCTTTTGTTCAGTATGAATGCTTATTTTTGTTTCTATGGTTTCTTCGAGATTTCCCAGGTTTTCATTTAAGTTTGGCTTAGGCTTATTCTCAAATTGATCCAATTCCTTTTTTATTTCCTTAAGAGCCTCATCTTCATCATACTCAACTTCTTGATTCATTATTTTGAAATTAGACAACTTTTTAAGATCTGGGCATGAATTCCGCGTGCATGTCATGTTTTTAAAGCCAACATTACCAAGATTGAAAATGATAATAAATTAACAAAAATTAGGTAAGGGAAAATACAAAATTCTACTATGAAACTCGAACTTCATTTCATTGAATTTGAAAGGATAGAATGACTAACATCGTAGCAAATCAATTAAACTAAAATATCTGGATTACAATCCTAAAAATAATCCAAAATACAGAAAAAGTAACAAAACAGACTACCAAGACTCCTTCCTGATGGTAAGAGGAGTTGCTTCCCAGTTGTTGAGAGAGGTATCTGGACCAATCAGCTGAACACTTGCACGGCTAGGGCCCTCACCAACTTGAACCATATTGATCCCGTAGAACATCTCCTTGAGACCCTGGAAAACTTCATCATGTCATCTTGATTAGAAAGATTTTGGACTTCTTCAAATTGTGGCTTGACAAAAGAGTAGGCAATGTGAGGGATTGGTTTTGACAATTTCCAACCATTCTTTTTTCGGGCCTTCGATCAGTTTATGTCAGCTAATGTTGGTTTAAAACCCAAGCCAAAGGTATGTTTCTTTGAAAAAAGAGTAATGGGGTTCACAATTCCTTACAGAGAAGAACCTAACCCTTTTCCTGGTTCATAGCCGTTCCTCAACATCAATGAAGCTACTATCATAGATGTGGCTGAAAGATGGGGATGCAAAATTGTTTTTCCTTCTTCTACTTGGTCTACCTCAATTACCTCAAATGTTTGGTATATGAGGGATTCACATCCTTCGTTAGCCTTGATACATGGAATGGACGGGTCATTATAGACGGATAATTCATCCTCTCCATGAGCAACAATTTCTTACCTGTCATACTCAAATTTGACCATTTGATGTAGGGTGGATGGTGTAGCTCTGGCCATATGGATCCACGGCCTTCCCAGAAGAAAATTATAAGAAGTTTTCATATCCAACACTTTAAAGACAACTTTAAAATCAACCGGGCCAATTGCTATGGTGAGCTCGATTTCCCCAATAATGTCTCTTTTTGAACCATCAAAAGCCCTAATGCTGACACTACTAGTTCAAATTTTGTTAGTGTCAATGTTTAGTTGTTGTAGAATAGAAAGAGGGCATACATCTACACTTGAGCCTCTATCAATCATGACTCCTTTTATGTAATGCCCTTCACATTTGACCATAAGATGCGAAGCTTTATTGTGCTCAGCCCCTTCCTCAGGCAAATCACTATCGCTGAAAGAGAGTTTGTTCACCTCAAAGAATCTTTCAACCATTTTTTCTAGTTGATTCACCGTTGTCTTTTCTGAGGCATATGCCTCATTCAAAGTTTGAATCAACACGCGACGATGTTCTTTAGAGTGCAAAACCATAGATAACAAAGATATATGATCACAGATTTTCCGTAGTTGATCGATGATTGAATAGTCTTGCATTTTCATGTTTTTAAGGAATTCCTCTGCTTCTTTTTTTTTGAAATGGATTCTTTCACTTGAAAGTGATTTTCCTTGGCTTGCTTAGCTTTTCTTAATTCCTCTGGTGAGTAGCACCTTCTAGACCGGGTCAACCCTCCAATTTCATCTGTTTCTTCCACTATCTCTTTTCCTTTGTAAGGTCATGATAGTATTGTTATAATTCAAAGGAATAGCTTTTGAGTTTGACACTGGGAGTTATTCAACAGGTCGGATCACAACTGGATTTGTTATATTTATCAAAGTATTATTCGGAACAATCTTCTGAATGCCCTCAAGGATGTAAAATTTTAAACCACCCAATTGAACCCCAATCTTTTCCGTGCTTCCAGGGACATAGAGAACCGTTTTTTCAGAACTTGCCGAGTTTGAACTAAAACTCGCACCTTTCACAATAAACGATATTGATTGCGGCGGGATTACTATCACTTTTGGCTCTTGCCCTATGGTTCCAACAATCATCTCTGTCTTCCCAAACTGCTTATAATCCCTATCATCACAAATCATCCCAATAAAATGTGTATTATCATAAGCTAGGAGCGGATTATTTGTGATATTATGAGTATCTTCATTGTTTGCTAACACAATTGCCTTTGCCTCAATCAAAATTTCAATGGATTTCTTTAATGTCCAACAATTTTTGGTACTATGACCTTGGGTGTTAGAGTGATACTCGCATCTCACATTGGAGTATAAACCTTTTGAGTTTGGATTCACATAATACGGCATGATTGGTTCAATCAACTTCAGCTACATCAACTTTCGAAATAGGCTTGTATATGATTCTCCAATTAGGAAGAACTTTTCCTTTGGCTCCTATTCTCTCACATATTATTGTCTGGGACGCGGGTTATATGGCACCTGAAAGTTTTGTCGGAGTTGACGGGAGCTTTGTGGACTCGATGCTCGCTATTGTTGCTGAGTGGGAGGCCTAGCATATGCTTGAGCATTAAACACTGTGCACTGTTGCGAGGGACCTAAGTATGATTGACCCTGAGGCAGATAATAATGTTGGGCTGAATTTGATTGTCGTTGTTGGAATTTCACATACGAAGGAACTATTCCTCTTTGAACTCCCCCGGATCCAGATGCCATCATGGATCCTTCCTCCTTCTTTTTCTGATTTCTGAAACTGCCTGACCCGCTTTGAATTTCTTGTATGGTCGCCTTAAGGGCTACCTGACTCACAACTTTGCCCGGCTTCATGCCATTCTCAACTATTTCCCCAATTTTAATCACCTCAGCAAAAGGTTTACCAATGGCGATCAACATATAATGGAGGTAATCAGGATCCTATGCTTGGAGAAAGTAGTCATTCATTTTTGCCTCTTTCCTTGGTGGTTTGACCTAGAAGCCAGCTCTCTCCATTTGATTTCTTATTCTCTGAATCTTTTTGCTGGTTTCTTCTTTATGTTGAAAAGAGAGGAGCCGTCTGGAACTATATCAAGTTGTACTGAAATTGATGGACAACATCTTGAGCCATGTCGTTCCAAATATGCCAGTGAGATATGTCTTGATCTATGAACTACTCTGAAGCAATTCCTGTCAAAATTTCCCCAAAATAATCCATGAGTAATTCTTCTTTGCCTCCTTCTCCCCTCAATTTGTTACAGTATCTCTTCAAGTGGGCCACAGGATCACCGTGACCATCATACTTGTCAAACTTAGGGGTCTTGAGTTCGGGTGGCAAATGAACATGGGGAAACATGCATAAATCATTGAATCAAACACTATTGTGGCCTCCCAGACCCTGTATGTTTCTCATTGTTTTTTCCAAGCTCTTCATTTTCTGGTTATTTCCTCGTGTTAATATTCTTGTCGGGCTTTTCGATCTCAACTGGGAACATGTTTTGAGGAGTATACTTGTATGAATTTGAAACCTTGAAAGTCGGTTCTGGAGATTAATGTTGGGTATCATGAGCATTCAATTCTGGATCGTTGTTGATCTTTTGAGCGAGAGTCGGTTGAGGAACGGTGAAAGAAGGGACAATAGGTACAGCATGTGGGTCATTTCTGAGGGGTACGGCTGGAGGACGTGGAATGGAGGTATTGGGGATAGTGGGGAGGTTAATGCTCGGACTGAATCCAGGTTGGTACAATTTGTTAAGTGTTATGGAGATAGGCCCTTGATTTGCAACTGACACATTTTGAAGATTATTCGAATGCCCTATGGGTAGTGAGGGCGGTGCCTATCCACTCACCCAGGCTTGGTACATTTCTGTCAATTGTTGTTTCAACACTCTTACTTCTTCAACCTGTCCCGAACCTTATTCAACCAATTGTTCATGGACATCATCATTATCTGGCTCATTCTCCTTGTTGTTCGCCATTCTACTTTTTCCTTTTGATCTCGTATTGTAAGGGTGAGTCGCCAGATTAAACCACAAACCAACCACCTCTGTTTAACTTTATCTCTTCAAAATGACAAACAACAAATGTGTTAGAGTTAGGCATTTTGCAGATATTAATCACCTATTGTATGTCATGCACCTAATGTCATTTTCATTTCTAGAATGAGTTTGGAAGGCTTCATGCTTCATCCCGGCTTATTGGTTAATTAGTTTATTTACATCTTGAGTTTGACGCCATTTTCTTTTCTTAGATCAATTATGTATATGATCGCATCCGATGAGGATTGCCTACGTATCATGACGTCGCATGAATCAGAGCATTATGTAGTTCAGGAGAAAACAACGATAGTTTTGTTTTGTTTCCTTTAACAAAGAGAAACAATTAAAAATAAAATGAAAAAAGGGACATCACATAAAACACGACTTAATAGACTTTGAAAATACAAAAAACAATGATTTAAAGGACTTAACAATGACTCAAACTAGAACATAACTGCTATATGGAAAATACTAACAACTACGACTATGTTTCAACACAATCATTTTGCTTTCAACCACTGGAGCATCTGCTCATGGTGGGGCTTGACCTGGATGACCCCCCAATGCACGATACATCCTCTCTAACTCTGTTGCAAGATGACGGGCAAAAGTAGGTGCATGCTCCAAAAACTACTCATAATCCATCCTGTAGCTGTTCACATAACTTTGAGTGGTATAAAAAAACAAATCATGGACTTGCTCTATGAAGTACTGGAAATTCTGGTCTCAATCTTGTAATTGTTGCTGTCGAGTGGTGACTATCTTTGTTATGTATCCCTCGTGATCTAAAGCTAACTCCAACTGAGCTTGAAGTCTAGCCTGCTCGAGTCTCGCCTGCGCCCTCTCCCTATCAATATATGCATGCTGATATTCTCTATTGTACCTTCTTATTTCTTTAAATTGTACATGGAGCTGAGCTTCTTAACGTACCCAATGGGCCTTCTCTCTCTCGAATTGAGCCCTATCTTCTTCAAACTTTGTCATTTGGCGATCCTTGCTAGATTTGGAATCCTCATTTAACTGTATGATTTTTTCCTTAGCTTTGTCCAATGCCTTTTCAGTCTTTTCCAAGATGGAGTCATAATCTTGTACCTTTTCTATCAGGTTGGCAACGGTTCTATGGTCTTTCCAACTTCTCACTGGCATTTCAAAGGCTTTCTTCATCTGTTGAAGCCGAACACGGAGGGCTTCATTCTCGCGAATCAGATCACCTTCTGCTTCTTGTGCTTGTAAGTCTTTTTCAAAATTGAGGTTCCTCAGGCTTTCTTCTAAGGCATGAATAGTTGCTTGCATCCCTTTTCCTTTTCACCCTACGCTACCCGTTCTTGAATTTTATCATCAAAGGCTTGAACATGCGGCCTTTTAATGGGCCTATCGGGCTCGGGTTCTAGCTCATCATCCACTCAAGATCTCTTCTCAAACCACCTAGCATAACTCGGATCAATCTCACCTTTCGCAGGATCTGGAACTTGGGTATCATCTTTCAAGTAGAGACAACCATTACTAATTCGTTGTATTAAAGCCTCAGGGAGTGGAGCTTCAGGGTGTAGCTCAATTAATTGCACACTCAAATCTTCGTCATCGGGCACCACTTGGTACCTTTCTAGATGTCTTAGAACTTTATGTGGTGAATACGGTTGGACACTTCTCAAACCTAACAACAACAAATAACTCTTTAAGACTGACATGTGTATCACCTCTCTTACCAGGAGCCATCCCAAAGTCCACTCAATTTAACTTGAATTTAAAGATCTTAGGTGGGATATCCAGGCTTCCACCCCTTCTGGAGAATTATAATCTTTTATTCTTCTTCATAACTCTCAATGGCATTGTCCTTGCTCGGACCATACCGCATGAACTTGGGGTGATGTCGGAGATGTTCAATCAACCATATTTGCAACAAAATATTGCACCTTTCGAAAACTTTTGCCCTGGACTTACATAAAGTCAACGTCCGATAAATGTCTGATGGAATGATAGGGCAAAAGTGTGATGTTCTTTGGTAGTGGACTGATAAGATGCATCAGGATGGTCTTGCAAATCTCGGGTACACCCGGACCCAACCCCTATGTTGAATCCCTAAAGTCAAATGCACATGATGCAAACAAACGTTCCAACTAAGGATTCGGCGTGAGGCTATGTTATTCTAAGTTTAAATCTTGGGAGGGTTGTTTTAGACCTGGCTTACCCGAGCGGACAGTTCGAGCTGAGGTGGGGGCAACGTATCGGGAGCACAAAAGTCTACCTGGCCTAGTTACTTGACCCAGCCTCGTTCTAATTGGTATGGATTTTAAATGAAAAGTAGGTCACGCGCACGTGTGCACCATAAACTCAGAAGACTCAGAAGGGAGGCGTAAGAAGACAGTTTAGTACAATTCAAATAATATCAAAGTGGTAAATATACGACAATCAGCATATTAGGCCAAAAAATACAGTAACAACATCAAATTAAAAAAGCCAAGTATATATCACATTACAAGCTCGAATTCTAAACCCTGAACAGAAGTTCTGGGTTATCTTTCCCAACAGAGTCGCCAAAGCTGTCACACCTATGTTTTCCTCGAGAGATAGAAAAGAAAGGAGTTTTTTTAATTTAAGTGATATTATTTGAAAACGGATTAATTCCTTTGTATTTAAGAGTCGCCACTTGGAGTTGAGTTTTGGTGTCCCAAGTCACCATTTATTTTAAAATCCAAATTCAAAGAAATTGACTATAATTAAGTCTGTGAAATACAAAAGACCGGGTAAGGAATTCTAAACCCGAGAGAAGGTGTTAGGCACTCTCGAATTCTGTGGTTTTAGCACGGTCGCTTTAATAATTATACTTGGCTTAACTAATTCTTGATATTTTATGTTCTAGAGAAATTTATGCACATTTGCCTCAAACCGCTTTTAAATTGCTTGATTATTTATAATTATGGAATTATCTTGTAACGAGTAACGCGTTCGTGTATTTATAGTACTTAGTATGCTGGGAATTATGTCACGCGTACGTGTACACAATTAATAAAATTTTATTATTCTTTTTTAAAGATTTTTGTCAAAGTTGCGCAAACGCCAATTTTACCTTTAATTAAGAAAATCATAACTATGTCACGCGAATGTGTACATATCATGATAATTTACTGATTAACGCGCGCCTAATGACATACTTCGTAACCAAACTGATATTCATTATCTCATCTAAAATCATTTTCTTCTATTCCAATTACTAAATAAGCTATAGAGCAATATTCTATCCCAAACACATTAAATTAAATAGTTCCAATTTATTTTTAATCAAATATCACAACTGAAAATACAAAAAGTAGAAAACTTCATAAAAATAGATAAATTGGTCATAATGACTATAAAAGGCATGATTAACGACATGAAAACATTAAAGAACTTTAACGAAAATATTTTCCATAACATTTATCCAACTAACAAAGTGGTGTAAGTACAAATAGGTAACAATGAAAAATGAACAAAACTTAGCAGTGACAGAAATCACCCGATACATAATTCCTTTTTTTAATTTCAGTATTCCATTTAACTTAAGGCCTACTCTATCAAATGGCTTGTATATGTTTCATAGTAAATTAAGCTCGTGCTTATTTCATTGAGCGTCATAAACAGAAACTTAACCAACTATCTAAATTAGTAAATTTTCCTGTGCTTCTTATTTAGATACTACAATAAAATAATACTTTAGCTCCTAACAAGAAAATATGTAATCTAGAACAATGAATTAATCACTTATTAGAGTAAAATTAAGGCATCTTCATGCTAAAAGCAAACAACAAATATGAGACCATAACACTTATTTTAACATTGACAAAAGTGTAATATTGACAAAGAATAAATAAAAGAACCTTTATTGACAACTTAAAAGAAAACAGAATCTCCTGAGCAAACAGAGTTTGAACCAAAAAATTAGTAAACCACGATCAAGGAACTCCGAAGGACGACCTCGACTTGCCGATGACGGATGAGGAGTAAGGATGATGAAGTGTCTATCGAATTTTTTCTTTTTCAGTGTTGTGGCTATGTCTTTTTGGCTTTTTTAATAGTTGCCAGTTTTTTTTAAAAAAAAAAAATTCCCCCCGATCTCTTTCATTTGTGTCTATTTATAGAAAGAGATGAATGCAATTTTTTTTTGGTCAGATGTGTGTCTATGATGTTGTGTATGAGTGACGTGAAATGTGGGGCAACGTGGGGTAATTGTGTGCAAATAATCATGTACATGTGTAAGAAAAAATGGGAACTGCTTTTGTGTACTAGGTTAACATGATTCTTAGGAAATCAAATGTTATGATTCTTGTCTCGTTATGTGAGATGTCAGAAAAAAATATTAAAAAATAAAATTACATTGTTTGTGTTGACAAATACATAGCCAAGAGACCCCGTAACAATTTTCTTTGATCTTGTTTTTATTATTTTTATGCTCTTTTTTTAACAACAACAAAACAAATATATATATATATATATATATATATATAAATTGAATATTAACCAACTACTCTTTCATACTAAAAATATATATAAAAGAAAAACTTATAGTAGTATTTTATTAACATAACCATCCATATCATAAACGAATTTTTTCTCGAAAAAAACAGTATCAACAGGAGTATATATGAAGAACCAATACTTTGTGTACTAAAATAACACCATGTAACATCTGGAAAAAAATTAAAGTTACCACAATTTTCTTCTCGGAGTACCTTGAATCCCACGCTCTCAGTTGACCATTCAACATCAATTAAGAAGATGGGACAAGAAAAAATGTTATTCTCACGTCAAATAATTCAAGAAGATAATGACCCTACAATTTAGAATTTTACGATATATCCAGGATATAAAAGTACTAGAATACATGCATTAAAGACATTACTTTATTCTCTTAAGATTTAAAACAAGAATTTAACAACCAAAAAAAAAAACGTTAAAGGAGCGACAATCATGCTTGCTTTGATCAAGATTCAACACTAAAAAGAATAGCTTAAAATATGGATATGAAAACACCACCTCTCTGGAGATTTAAAAAAAAAAATACAAAGTTGAAAAGGAAATATTCTTCGATATTTTGGAGAGATATTGGAGATATAGTATTTTAACTTTAATTAATTTCAATGTACTAAATATTAGTCAAGGTCTAGATTTTATAAATTTTATCGAATATGAGTTATTTCAAAAATACTTTTATCCACTAACTATTAGAATATATTGTGTGTATCTTTTTATTATTGGTAGAATATTCTTTCATTGTTGTACAGTCCTATAGTTGGTAGGATTTAATTTCTTCCATTATTGTACAGTCCTATAGTTGGTAGGATTTGATACCTCTCTGTACTCTATATATACTTGTGAGCAATACGAGAAAATTAATTCTCCCAAACTCTCTACATGGTATTATACGCCAGTGGCTTATCGCCAAAGAAACCCTAATTCTTCCCCGCGCCGCCGCCGTCGCTGCACTAATCGGCAGCCCGCCGCCGCCGACCCTCTCGGTCCACCGCTTCTCTCCGACATCTTTCCGCGCCATCGCTGCACTAACCGGCAGCCCTCTCTCTCTCTCTCGACGTCGATCATCGCCTTCTCTGCCTCGTGCTTCATGGCCGCTACAATATCCAACGATCTTCTCCAGCCGATTGCCATCAATGCATCGGCTCAGATCCCACTTAAATTGGATTCCACTAATTACCTGGCGTGGAAATTCCAGTTCCGAACCCTTCTTACGGAATATGACCTCCTCGGCTTCTTGGACGGATCGAAGCCGTGCCCACCAGCCACTATCGTCGACAAGGAGGTAACTTCCCCCAATCCAGCATATCCTTACTGGATTCGCCAGGACAATCTTATTCTCAGTTCCATCATCTCGTCGATTACACCGACGATCCTCTCCTTTATTGCCGCCGCGGAAACCTCTAAAGAGGCCTGGGACATCCTCGCGCGCACATACGGTACTGCTTCTCGTGGTCGTATCCTGGCTCTCAAACAGCAGCTCCGTAATCCGGTAAAAGGTTCTAAATCTATTACTGATTTTATGCACAGTATTCGCGTGATTGTGGATGAATTATCTCTCCTGGGTGTTATTGTTGATTCTGAGGATCTTCCATTAAGGTTCTAAATGGTCTTGATGATCCGTATATGTAGCTCTCTCATGCTATCCAAGCCCGTGAATCTCCAATCTCTTTTGCTGAATTACATGACAAGCTGTCAAGCATGGAGGCTCAGATTACTGCCCGTGCGCCGGCCACCTCCGCCGCATCTGATTTGGCTCTGTCGGCTGCCTTCGTCGCCGGACAGCAGTCCGGCCGTAACTGCTTCGGTGGCCGCGGGCGCGGCCGTGGCAGCCGTGGTGTATCCTCCGGCCGCGATGGTTACTCCAACAATGGCCAATCTCGCGGGTACAATGGGAAGTGCCAGCTCTGCGGTGAATTTGGACACTCCGCGCGCTGCTGTCCGTCCTATCCTATTTCCGGCGCAAATCAGCCCCCTTACGGTGGACCACAGCCACGACCAGCATACGCTGCGTCATCTTGTCCGGCTGCTCACACAGCCCATCACTCTCCATCTGATTGGATCCTGGACTCTGGTGCCACTCGTCACATAACTAATGATCTTGCCAACATGTCTCTTCACAGTCCCTACACTAGTTTCGATGATGTGGTTATTGGTAACGGTGAAGGTTTAAAAATTACACATACTGGCCAACTTTTCAATTATTCATCTCTTTTATTGCCTGGGGCTCTTTGTGTTCCACATATTCGTAAAAATTGATCTTTGTTGCTCAATTATGTCGTCACAATAATGTTAATGTTGTGTTTTCTGACACTGATTTTCAGGTGAAGGATCGTCGCACGTGGGCTACACTCGTCAGCGGCCCACGTAGGAACGACGCCTACAAATGGCCGGCGGCTTCCCGTCTACCGTCCGCCCTCACGGCATAAATACTCCCTGCGTCATTGTGGCATTCTCGGTTTGGTCATCCGTCAGCTAAAATCCTAAGTCATTTAGTGTCTTCTAGCAGTATAGCGTCCAGTATTGTGTCTGATTTTGCTTGTGTCTCTTGCAAGCTTCATAAGTGTCATTGTTACCTTTCTCTGAGTCAAGTTTATCTTCTACTGCTCCACTGGAGCTTATTTTTTCTGATGTATGGACTGTTAGGATTTATGTCGTTCACTAAAGGGGGGGGGGGATGAATAGTGAGGCACGAGAATATTGATAAATAATGCGGAATTAAAATTGCAGGAATAAAGTAAATACGGTAATTGAAATAATAAGGAAAGAACACACCGTATTTTATCCTGGTTCACCACAACCTGTGGCTAGTCCAGTCCCCGAGAGACTCTCTCGAGATTCCACTAACTTTGTTAAGCTTACGGGTGCCTAACAAACCGTTACAGTTGCTCGTAGATGTACACTCTACAAGACTTCGATTGCTCGAGGATACCGCACCCCAAGACTTCACCTTGCTCGTGGATACCGCACCACAAGACTTCACACACTAAGACTTAGGGTACTTAGCGAACCCGACAAATGAGAAGATATGTTCTTCTCAAACACCTTTCTCTTCTTACACAAGAACTCTCTCAAAAGAGTGGATAAAGAGATACAAATTTAGCTCTATGAACAACACAAAGTTGTCTCTCAAATGGCTCAACAAAAGCTCTAAAATGATGCTCAAATATGATCAATATGTATATCAATATTGGGAGGTGTTGTGTGTTTAAAATCAGCTCAAAAGACCTCTTTTTATAGGTGAAAAAGGGTGCATGTCCGTTGCTTAATTGGCAATCAATTATGCTGATTTTGTGCCATATAATCGATTATGTAATTTGAGATAATCGATTATTTCTAACATTCAGAAAATCAGAATGCTGATTTTCTGCCAAATAATCGATTATTTCATACCACATAATCGATTATATGAAGGCAGTGTTCAAAACATTGGCAACGGCCTAAGCATAATCGATTATGCAGCTTTGTATAATCGATTATATACCACTGATATACACTTGATATACACTGTGTATACCAGAATTGAAAACTTACTTCAAAACCCATTTTGGTTAAAATGAAAACGTTAAAATCATTTTGTTTGAAGTATTTAAAATATGTTTATCATAAATATGATTTAATAAAATATGTTTATGATAAATATGATTTAATAAAACGATTAAATAAAATATGTTTATGATAAATATGATTTAATAAAATACTTTTATGCATATTTATGATGACCTATGTTGAGCCAAAAGACGAGATAACTTAAATGTTGCTCTTACATTGGTTCTACCTAATGACCTACGCCTTGGGTCTTCGGTCTTGAACATTTGAGCTCGTCTTTGGCTTGTCTATGCAATTCCGTCATCAATATGCTTCTCGCCATTCATTCTTGATTGTTTGTCATATAATATCGTTGTTTGACACTTGACTTCATTGTTTTGTCATTCATCAAAACCTATACCTTAAAATCATGCTCATACAACCAAAGCGCACATATCATAGATAGAGTGATTTTCTACAATGGACCCCTTTTTGATAATGACAAACAACATGAGATATGCATATTGAATTCCCCCTAAATTCATGCTATATCTCAACATACAATTTATGCAAACAATTCAATATAAACAATTTAATATAATTCCCCCTTAATTGAATATTCCCTCTCAATTAAGGCATGCATATCGCCTATATTCTTCCCCCTTTTGGCATTAGCAAAAAGAATATACCAAATGTTATTTAAACTATTGACGATACCAATTGTTATAAACAAAATCATATCAACATCAAATAATACCAAATGTTAGTAAAAGCATACTAACCATGATAACGGTCATTTTTTCTCAAATGTACCAACTGTTATTTAAACTAAAAATATTCATCAAAACATGAATCAATCATTTAATACAAAACTAATTGATACCAATTGTTATTCAAAAAAAAAAACTTATCGAGACATGAATCAATAAATAATATCAATTGTTAGCACATATCAACTATTACGTTTTTATAGAAAATACGATAACTAACCGACGTTCCCCCTCGATGCATTAAGGTTTCGTGCTTGGTGCATCTACTACGATATTGTAGTCTTCAAGCACACCTGCAAACGTACCTAAAAATAGGTTTTCGGTACCCAACTTCTTTTGGGTCCTTGGGGGTTAGGATAATAATAATCATAATCAACACATAAATCTCTATGTTTAGCAAAACATACGGGTGCAATGTGTCCTACCCGGTTACAATAATGACATATAACATTAGGATTGTGCATATGTCTAGGTTGAGCCAAATGCGTTCTAGGTGGTCTAACGTCGTTATTCCTAGAAGCGTTGAAATTCCTAGAGTCATTTCTATGCGGTCTAAAATTATTCATTCTAGACTTATTGATAAAAATCCTAGAATTGTGTCTAGGTGGTCTAAAATTATTTATTCTAGACTCATTAACAAAAGTCCTAGAGTTGTTTCTAGGTGGTCTAAAATAATTAATCTTAGACTCATTAGTAAAGTTCCTAGAATTATTTCTAGGTGGTTTAACCTCATTTTTATTATCCTTTTTAATTTCTTCAATTTTAGGATTATCAACACTACGTTTTTCTAGTGTGTTCCTAAGTTCTATGTTCTCCATTTTCAAGGCACTATAAGAAGAACAATTGGAACATTGATCAATTGACGAGGCTTCATTCAATTCCTTGATCTTATTTTTAAAATCAACAATGTCATTTTCCAAAAATTTATTTTTTTTTTTCTAAAACTTCAATTTTATTTTTAAGAACACTATTGTCATTTTCAAAAGAATTCTTTTCTTCTTTTAGCTTCTCATTTTCACTAGTCAATTTTTCAAAATCTATTTCTTTCAAAGAAGATGGTTTTTCAAAATCTTTTTCTTGCAAAGAAAGTGTTTTCTGAAAATCTGTTTCTTGCAAAGAAAATGTTTTCTGCAAAGAAAGTGTTTTCTTCAATTCTTTGATAGTTTTGGAAGCATTAACAAATTCACTATATAATTCATCATATGCATTTTGTATTTCTTCAAACGAGTGAGAGTTAGAAGTACTTACCTCTTCTTCTTCGTTGGCCATGAGACATAATGCGGCGGTTTCATCACATGAACTGTCCGAGTCCCATGTCACATGCTTTTGGACTTGAGGCGTTCCTTCATAAATGGCTTCAAGTTTATCCCACATTTCTTTATTGGTTGTGCAATAGGAAATTTTCCGATAATCATCCGGATTCACCGCACAATATAACATATTGATGGCTTCGGCGTTGCATTCATTCTTCTCCTTCGGAGCCATGGCTTTCCCAACTTTCTTGGTCGGCGTTTCACCGTACTTGATGATTTGCCATAAGCGAAAGTTGTTCGATTGGATGAAGATCCTCATCCGCTCTTTCCAATATGTATAATTTGTTCCATCAAATCGTGGAGGCTCAAAGGTAGAGTGTCCTTCGCTCATTGTTCCTGCGTTCAACATTCTCAACAAAAAAATATATGTCGCTCTTTCAGAGAGTTAGGCTCTGATACCAATTGTTAGGATTTATGCCGTTCACTAGAGGGGGGTGAATAGTGAGGCACGAGAATATTGATAAATAATGCGGAATTAAAATTGCAGGAATAAAGTAAATACGGTAATTGAAATAATAAAGAAAGAACACACCGTATTTTATCCTGGTTCACCACAACCTGTGGCTAGTCCAGTCTCCGAGAGACTCTCTCGAGATTCCACTAACTTTGTTAAGCTTACGGGTGCCTAACAAACCGTTACAGTTGCTCGTAGATGTACACTCTACAAGACTTCGATTGCTCGAGGATACCGCACCCCAAGACTTCACCTTGCTCGTGGATACCGCACCACAAGACTTCACACACTAAGACTTAGGGTACTTAGCGAACCCGACAAATGAGAAGATATGTTCTTCTCAAACACCTTTCTCTTCTTACACAAGAACTCTCTCAAAAGAGTGGATAAAGAGATACAAATTTAGCTCTATGAACAACACAAAGTTGTCTCTCAAATGGCTCAACAAAAGCTCTAAAATGATGCTCAAATATGATCAATATGTATATCAATATTGGGAGGTGTTGTGTGTTTAAAATCAGCTCAAAAGACCTCTTTTTATAGGTGAAAAAGGGTGCATGTCCGTTGCTTAATTGGCAATCAATTATGCTTATTTTGTGCCATATAATCGATTATGTAATTTGAGATAATCGATTATTTCTAACGTTCAGAAAATCAGAATGCTGATTTTCTGCCAAATAATCGATTATTTCATACCACATAATCGATTATATGAAGGCAGTGTTCAAAACACTGGCAACGGCCTAAGCATAATCGATTATGCAGCTTTGTATAATCGATTATATACCACTGATATACACTTGATATACACTATGTATACCAGAATTGAAAACTTACTTCAAAACCCATTTTGGTTAAAATGAAAACGTTAAAATTATTTTGTTTGAAGTATTTAAAATATGTTTATCATAAATATGATTTAATAAAATATGTTTATGATAAATATGATTTAATAAAATGATTAAATAAAATATGTTTATGATAAATATGATTTAATAAAATACTTTTATGCATATTTATGATGACCTATGTTGAGCCAAAAGACGAGATAACTTAAATATTGCTCTTACATTGGTTCTACCTAATGACCTACGTCTTGGGTCTTCGGTCTTGAACATTTGAGCTCGTCTTTGGCTTGTCTATGCAATTCCGTCATCAATATGCTTCTCGCCATTCATTCTTGATTGTTTGTCATATAATATCGTTGTTTGACACTTGACTTTATTGTTTGTCATTCATCAAAACCTATACCTGAAAATCATGCTCATACAACCAAAGCGCACATATCATAGATAGAGTGATTTTCTACAATGGACCTCTCCAATTATTTCTAATGAAGGATTTAAATATTATGTCATTTTTGTTGATCATTTTTCTAAGTACATTTGGTTTTTCCCTTTACGTCGTAAATCTAATGTCTTACAAACCTTCCCCAGTTTTAAGTCCATTGTCGAAAAATATTTCTCTACTAAAATCATTACTCTGTATACTGATAATGGGGGTGAATTCCTAGCTTTACGCTCTTTTCTTGCCTCCCATGGCATCTCACATCTCACTTCACCTCGTCATACACCTCAATACAATGGCTATGCTGAACGCCATCATCGTCATATTGTCGATACTGGTCTCACCCTCCTCCATTATGCCTCTATTCCTCTCATTTACTGGCCTTATGCCTTTGCCACAGCGGTCTATCTCATTAATCGTCTTCCCAAGACAAATCTCTCGATGCTCTCCTCCTTTGAGTCTCTCTTCCATAAGCGCCCCAACCTTGCCAAACTACGTGTCTTCGGCTGTCAATGCTTCCCTTGGCTTCGGCCCTACACCTCACACAAAATGGAACCCAGATCTCGTGCATGTGTTCTCTTCGGCTACTCTACTACTCAAAGCGCCTACCTATGCTTTGATCCCTCAACGTCTAAAATCTTCGTCTCGCGTCATGTCACCTTCCATGAAGACGTCTTCCCTTTCTCCAAATTGTCTAACCCCGAGTCTCCCCCTGTACCCATTCTGGTCTCCCTAGAAGTCTTTCCACTGCCGCCACCAGTACCTGCCGTCGCTCCCACTAGCGATCCTTCACCGGACGCACTGCCGGCGCCACTGCCCGCGCCACCAGCGCCCCTTCCGGCACCGCCAGCGGCCCCTACCACCGCTACACCCATTATGCCGCCACCTACATCCTCTCAGGGTGGTCATCATATGCAAACTCGCAGCAAAAATAACATCGTTACGCCCAACAAGAAGTTTGGTATGTCTGCTGTCACCTCTCCAGCTGTTACTGAACCTCAGACTCTGTCTAGTGCTATGTCTGATGAGCGTTGGCGCGCTACTATGTCATCCGAGTATGATGCTCTGCTACGGAATGGCACCTGGGATCTTGTTCCGCCTGATTCTTCACAGAATATTGTGGGTTGCAAGTGGGTTTATCGTATCAAATGAAAGCCTGACGGTACTGTGGATAAGTTCAAAGCCCGGCTTGTTCCGAAAGGGCTTTCATCAGCGTCCAGGTGTAGACTTCCAGGAGACTTTCAGTCCGGTCATTAAGCCGGCAACTGTGCGTTTGGTTCTCAGTCTAGCTGTATCCAAGGGCTGGCCTCTTCGTCAATTGGATGTGAACAATGCCTTTCTCCACGGGAAGCTTACAGAGGATGTTTACATGGCACAACCACCGGGTTTTGTTGAAAAAGCCTATCCATCTTATGTCTGTAAGTTATAGAAAGCTATTTATGGTCTCAAACAGGCACCCCGAGCATGGTACAGTGCACTCCGCCAATGCCTTCTGACCATGGGTTTCGTCAACACTACTTCTGACACTTCGCTCTTTGTCTTTCAGCATTCTGGTATTACGGCCTATTTTTTTGTATATGTTGATGATCTTATATTAACTGGTAATGATTCTGCTTTCTTGAACCGTGTGATTGACTCTCTTGGGACTCAATTTTCTTTTAAAGACATGGGTGATCTAAGCTACTTTCTTGGTGTTGAAGTTCTGCGCAGCTCCAAGGGGTGTTTTCTTTCTCAGCGTAAATATGTTAGTTGATCTTTTGACTCGTCATAATATGCTGGAATCCAAACCCTGTTCAGACGCCAACAGTTGCGTTAACCCGCCTTCATCTGGCCGACGGCTCGGCTCCTGCCGACGTGTCCGTCTATCGCCAGGCCCTTGGGGGCCTCCAGTATCTCTCCTTCACTCGTCCTGATATCTCCTTTGCTGTGAATAAACTCTCACATTTCATGCACGCTCCTACTATCACTCATTGGGGTGCAGTTAAGCGCCTCTTCCGGTATCTGAATGGGATGCGTGACTTCGGAGTCTGGCTGCGTCCTTCATCTGCTATGCCTCTGCATTGTTTCTCTGATGTTAATTGGGGTGGAAACTGTGATGACCGCTCCTCAACTGGTGACTATGTTGTCTTTCTGGGGCCTAATCCTATTTCGTGGAGCTCCAAAAAGCAGCGTTCCGTTGCACGGTCTTCTATTGAGGCTGAATATCGTGCCATTGCTTCTGCTGCCGCTGAAGTCCGTTGCCTTCATTCACTGCTGCGCGAGCTTCATGTCCCTCTTCCGGCTGCTCCTATCATTTACAGCAACAACATTGGCGCCACTTACCTCTGTGCCAACCCTGTGTTTCATTCGCGCATGAAACACATCTCCATTGATTATCACTTTGTTCGCCAACTGGTTCAGAATGGATCTCTTCGTGTTGCTCACGTATCCTCTGCTGATCAGCTTGCTGATGCTCTCACCAAGCACTTATCTCGTCCTCGACTTGTTCTGCTGATGTCCAAGATTGGCGTGTCCTCCGGCCCTCCATCTTGAGGGGGCGTATTAGAATATATTGTGTGTATCTTTTTATTATTGGTAGAATATTCTTTCATTGTTGTACAGTCATATAGTTGGTAGGATTTGATTTCTTCCATTATTGTGCAGTCCTATAGTTGGTAGGATTTGATACCTCTCTGTACTCTATATATACTTGTGAGCAATACGAGAAAATTAAAGGAGATCAAATATTCAAATTAATATGAGATACGGAGTTATTTCGTGGATAATTTTATTGTTCAACACTATTAAGAGGAGGATATAAAAATTATTCAAATTAATATGAGTACTTTTTATCGTTGTTGTCCAAGCATAAGTTAATTATAGGCATATGTAGTCCAAAAAGAAATAGGTTTATTTGCAAAACGTAATATGGCTGAAAAAATTGCACGGGGCGCTTTATTTGGTCGCCTCCATTTAATCTATTTTTTTTAAACAATTAATTTATATTCACTTTTTAAATAATTTCAACTCCATTTCTCCGCCTTCTTGTCCTCCTTCATTTTCTGCCATTTTTGAGTTGTCAACACACTCCACTTCAGCCGCACCTCTTTTGTTAGTGTTTAGAGACGCAAAGGTACGATTCAGGATTTTAAGGTTGTAAGTTATTTGTAATTATGTAGATATAATACTATAATATAAAAATTTAAATTAAGAATAATGGATTTTCGATCGAACTCAGCTGACAATGAATTGGAATTTGGTTGAAGAGTGAAGAAAATGGAGAGAGAGAGAATGGACATATGGTTTAGGCTTGTTTGATGCATTTGAGACAAAGACCAAATTGAATGTGGGGACTTCAACTCTAAACCTAAAGTTCGACTCTTGTAATATAAAAACTCCAGTTTTAGAGTTGAAGTTCGCTAGTTACAAAACAAAAATATCAGTTGTAGAGCTGAAGTTCGCCAATTACAAAATAAAAACTTCAGCTCTAGAGTTGAAGTTCACCAGTTACAAAAATAAAAACTTCAGCTCTCGCCAGTTACACCAAAAAAAACTTCAGCATATTTGGTTCAGCATACTTGCTGCTTCAGGCCAGTTTACTAGAATGCTGAAGTTTTGTGTGATTGCCTTTACTACTTCAGCCCCCTATGCTGAAGTTATGCGAAAAAGTAGGTACGCTTGTAATTATTTTTTGCAAAGCAGGCACAAGTTAAAACTGACACAAAAAATGGGTATAGATGCAAATGCCTCAATATGGACGCCTAACATGTATAGGATTACACATGGGCTAACGTATATTGTTAAACATAGGTTAAAAAGTAAGGAATTTTTACATTCCTATTCCATATAGTAAACTATATTATTCTCCATGCTTAATATTTAATATAATTACCTTATATATACCTAATTACCGTTTATGTACGATTTTAGGATTTTAATGGTATTAATTAGTCGCCTAATTTTACTCAATCGTATATTCCCACTCCCCCAAGTTTCTCTGTCACGACCCAAAATCCACTAAGGATTGTGATAGCACCGGACATCACTGTCAGGCAGACAATCATAAATAAATAATTAAATCCTCATTTTAAATTTTTTCAAAATCACTTCTTTTATACGTTTAAACAATAAATAGCAAATTCCACTAAATAAAGAAAAATAAAACATTTAGCAGCTTTTAAAATTTCTAAATAAATCCATAGACATCCCAGAACTCAGTGTCACAAGTGCATGAGTTATTTCTAGGAAACAATACAATACAACAACCGTCCAGAATACAATAGACAGAAAGTAAATACAATATGCTGAAAAAGATAATACTAGTTGCGGGTCGCCTCGAGAAATAAAATTCACCTAGTCTCCGTATCATCCACGCTGCTACGCTAGTAGGCCACTAGAAGTATGTATGCATGTGCAACAAAAACGCACAACAAGTGTAGCATGAGTACGAAAATAACTTGTACCCAAGGAGTATCCTATCGAATCTCGAAGCGGTAGAGACGACAGGTCGACTTTGATACTTATTAATGGTCCATTAATATTATATCAATAATACGTTAAATCATGAATTTTTATAGACATAATTTTAATCCAATAGAATGAAGCAAGTAAACAATTATTTCTTTTATAGGAAACTTTCTAAATTCCTTTTCATCATTTATACAAATATTCTCAAGCTGGGAAAAGGCTATAACAACTCTAATAAGTTCAAGGCAAGCAATATAAGCATGCATAAATCATGCGAGGTTATACGGTCCGATCCAATAATATTTAAATTGTGCACTGCCAGAGGGTCGAATGGCGCGAACCATAGATGAATCTATTTAATCTACCGAGGTGTTCGACCCGTTCTATAATTTAAACATACACAGATAGTCAATCAAGAAGTCATCAGGAAACAATTATCCAAGAAAAACTACTTCTCTTTTAACAATTTAAGAAATGAAGTTTAAATCTTTTTTAGAAATTCATTTACTAATTCAATTTGATTTAAGCAATACAAATTGTCAATAAGATTACCAACAATCCAACAATAGCATGCTTTGGGATCCTAGACTATCCATACATAAACATAATAGTGCCTACGCACGGACTCCTGTCACCTCGTGGGTACGTTGTACCCCACAATTAGAAGCATATATTTAATTATTTCACCTATGGGGACAATTCCCTCTTACAAGGTTATAAAGGAGACTCACCTCTCTCCAAAGCGTACTTCCGATACCAAGAACGAGCTCAAACTCTCAATTTGGAGCCGAACGATCCAAAGCTAGATAAATGAGGTAAGAACTAGTCAATACAAGCTCACACAAACGCATTTGAACTATTTAAGCAATTTCCTAACCTTAAACACAAGTTTCCTAAAATTTGACCTCAGGCCCACGTGCCTGGATTCCGAAATTTTTCGAAGAAAGTTGTTCTTTATAACCTAAGGATCAAGAATATATGATTTCTACTTCATTCCATAAGAAATTTCATGGTTGAATCTTGTTTTTAACAAAACCCTAGGTTTTACTCTATTCCTATGATTTTCACTAATTTTTATGTGTTAATCTACCCAAAACTCAAGTATTAAACTCACATTAATTAGAAATAACTTACCTAACAATGCTAGACGGAATCACCCATCCAAGAGCTCCAAAATCGCAAAAGAAATGAGTGAAAATGAGCAAATATGGCCCTAGAGCCTGAATAAATGAAGGCCACTGCCTTCTGTGATTTTTGAATGTGCAGTCCTGGACTGCACCTGCGACCATTGCTTCTGTGGAAGGAAGCCCGCTTATGCGGTACGGGTCGCTTTTGAGGATAGGCCTACCGCTTTCGTAATTCCGCTTCTGCGGATTTAGGGCCGCATCTGTGGTCTTGGGCTGTCTGGCCTTGGGCCACTTCATCGACAGGTGGACCGCTTCTATGGTCTCGCACCTGCGGTTTAACAACCGCATGTGCGGTTTTGACAGCAACTAGCAGCTTTAGATTTCTTCAAACTCCAAATTCGATCGGATAACCACCCGGAATCCACCCGAGGCCCCCGGGCCCCAACCTATCATACCAACCATTCCCAAAACAGATTACTGACTTGCTCGAGGCCTCAAATCACATCTAACAATGCTAAAATCATGAATAGACCTCCAATCCAAGCTTTATGAACATTAGAATTTCAAACTTCTACTTTCGATGTTTAAACCTATCAAATCACGTCCAATTGACTTCAAATTTTGCACATATGTCACATTCGACATTATAGACCTACTTGAACTTTCGGAATTGGATTCCGAACCCGATATCAAAAAGTCCACTTCCGGTCAAACTTTTCAAAAACCTTCAAATTTCTATCTTTAGCCAAATAACTAAAAATGACCCACGAACCTCCGAATTCACATCAGATCGCGCTCCCAACACCAGATTCACCATACGGAGCTACTCTTGGACTCAGAATCCCAAACGGACATCGATAACATTGAAATACATTTCAACCCAGACTTATGAGATTTCTTCCAAAATGCTAACTTTCACAATAGGCGCCAAAACGCTTCCGGGTCATCAAAAACTCGACCTGGACATACTGCCAAGTCTGAAATCATCATATGAATCTACTGAAACCATCAAATCATGATTCCGAGGTCTTGTACTAAAAAATTCAGTCCTAGCCAATTCTTTCAACTTAAAGTTTCCGAAATGACAGTTCTCTTTCCAAAGCCACTCCGAACTTCCTGATATTCAATTCCGACCGCGCATACAAGTCATAATACCTGGAATGAAACTACTCATGACCTCAAACTGCTGAACGGCGCGCTAGAGCTCAAAACTACCGGTCAGATCATTACACCCTTTCACTTAAATATAGTACATCCTTGAATGTGCCAAGAACTGTAGTGGGGTTGTCTGAAATCACTATTTTAACACCTCGAGCACCTACTTGTGCTACCACAACTCAGCTGGGTACCCTAGCTTGATCAATCTGAAGGTATCCTTTTTCACTTAAGCAAATAAGACTTACAGCCCAATTCTAACATCCGAAATTCTCTGCCAGACTTGTTCCAACATATGCTTACTGTATCAAATAACTACACGCAACACCAAAACACAACTGCGTACCTTAGCTGAATTCACAACTTACATCGCTTTACTCAAAGGACCACAATAATATTCTCTGATCAAATAATTCGAAATTCCACGAATTTAATGCTCCCATTAAACCCCATAACCTACATAGGTCATGCTCTAACTCTTACAATACCGCCACGACAAAAAATATGTGTAGAAATTCATAACCGTCTGCCAAATCAACAAATCCTTGGGTCTATACTCCTAACGAGAACCCTAGCCTCATTCTGAACCAAATAATGGTCTTTTCTCCTTAATATACTTTACATAATCAGATTGCACTGTTCCTAAATTTAATGATCTTGTTTCTCCCAATACGAACTGCTTAGGCAATAAGCCACCCCGGACATGATCAAAGATCTCATATGATGCACCAACATGCCAATAGGCTGCCAATTCGAACACGATTCAAAAGGAAAATGAACTTTAGAAGGAAATCCAATTACCCCGCTCGCGAATCATACATGCGACGCGGGCACACAGCTAATAAGAGGTTTCCTTAGAAAAATAGAAAACAAAACACACAAAAACTAGATAGGAGATTATACTCAATATCATACTATTGCAGCGCGCAATCCGATCCAAATAACATATCCGTGACGATGTGCCACCCGATCCACACATAACACTTACCTAAGGAGATGCACATCGAGCTAAATTGCTCATTACAACAAAAATACCGAATATCGGTCACAAGAACGCTAAGTGCATAATACCACCCCTGAGGGGACATATAGTGCTATAAGCTACAAAACTCAAGAAAAACTGAGGTGCGATAAACAATCTGAATCTCAAGAGCCACTTTGCTTATATAACATCATCTCTACGCAGAAGTCAACACATAAGCAATTCACCAAGCCGTCTCACAATTTACATGGCTCAACATATCATTACATAAAATAACTAACGACAAAATAATGCTCTAACTACTCTTCCATAAGGAGGCGCATTACTGAAATGGACACATCTGGCCTGATATAGAGCCCATATTCACATTTGAATTGATCCACATACCTCAAGCTTATTCTGATCACACTGAACTGGGTCAATAACCTTTTAAAGGTCCATAGTCACCCCCGTATTACTCATAACCCATAAGGGCAACCATCATAACTGGAGTAGTCCTCCATAGTCCATAACCCAATAAATCGATTGCCCTCCAGGCACCAATTCTCAGTTTAACGACATCTCTATGATCTTCATACTTGGTTTAACTCTTCAATAAATCAAGTGGCTACATGCCACACTTGCACAACCCTCCCGTAAGGCACGCTCCCAAACCTTCTATAACAGATAACAGGTCCGTATATCCAAACCACCAACCGCGCTAATGCTAAAAAGCGATCAAGAATCCTTAACCTGGATGCGAAGCCTTTTTCATAAAACACCGATCTCAAGTAGCGCTGAAGGCAATACCAACTTACATTAAACATCAAAACTACTTTCATGTTCATCTGAGCTCTGCGATATCCTTGTTAGCACTGAACGGAAACCTTGATCCTTACTTCAAATTCCATACCGCTCACTGTACCCAACCTGCTAATATTTAATAGAACATGATTTCCATCATAACTCTGGAACCACAAATTGATTGACGCTTCATCATATAAAAACTTCTCACTTAAATCACTTCAGGAGAACCATAGCAACACATATGTGAATTCTCATAAACGTAAATATGCAAATCTCTAAGTAGTGGTCAGAGTCACCATAGCCTTCCGGGATCCGCCTACACATAACATGCCTTAATAGAATAATACTCCTGAATAACATCAATTACGGCGGCCGAAAGGCCTCGCACGTACCGCCATAGATCATTTGCATAATTTGCCGAAGGAAACATTTACTAAAGCCAATACGCCAATTCAACTATGCTTTCCTGCTCATCTGAGCTCGCGATATCCTTGTTAACACTGAACGACAACCTTAATCCTTACTTCAAATTCCATACCGCTCACTTCACCCAACCTGCTAATATTTAATAGAGCATGATTTCCATCATAACTCCGGAACCACAAATAGATTGACGCTTCATCATATAAAAACTTCTCACTTAACTCACTTCACGAGAACCATAGAAACACATATGTGAATTCTCATAAACGTAAATATGCAAATCTCTAAGTAGTGGTCAGAGCCACCATAGCCTTCCGGGATCCGCCTACACATAACATGCCATAATAGAATAATACTCCTGAATAACATCAACTACGGCTGTCGAAAGGCCTCGCACGTACCGCCATAAATCACTTGCATAATTTGTCGAAGGAACCGATTACTACAGCCAATACGCCAATTCAACTATTCTTAACTAGACTATCTTCTTCCAATTTATCCTTGATTACCTTAAAAGTAATAACTCCATTGAACACATAGCACACTCTATCCGCACTCATCCCTAGTGACCTTGAATCATGAGACCGTGTTGTCTCAAATCCCACGAACCATTTCATACCTCCCAAATGGTACACTACAGGTCAAAATATTATAAAAAATTTTAGGCTTCTTCTCATAAGCTGCTACCAAGATTGATTCTTAATTGTATCTATGGGCTCGAAATAATCAGGCACCATACTTTACCCCTTCGAATTCACTAGGACCGCTGTTCATAGCCAACCGGTTTAACTGGGCCCCGAATATGTTCAACTCCATGATTCTTCTAGCACATGCATACCCTCTCGTCGAAGCTCCCAACATAATTACTTCCCCTGAAACTCGCACTTATACAAGGCATAAATCCCAAATCCTTCCCCAAGTTTGAGCATGAGCTAATAAGGCCAACCGTAGTACACCTTTAACAATTCCTTTGCTCAAATTATCACTTATGCTCGTTTCCGTAGCTGAAATAACTTACCAATACACAGATAACCTGAAACCTCACGAGAAGATAATCATACAACCCAATCGTAGGAGGTGGTACTCTCCACTTAGCTTGAAGCTACTATCACAGAACTCTGGAATTCACCAGGATTCCTTATCAATCCCCTTTTTACACTCTAAATCATCATCCACATTCGCACGACGAATCTCTTTGCGGCATAAGTGCATACACTCCTCGTGGACACCAATTAAATGTGCGGAAACATCCTTCCAATTCAAAGGTAGGTTGCATCCTTATTCATTCCAAGCAACTCCTTTTCGCTATATCAATATATCTTACCGCATAGTAGTCCATACTCCAAATTAATCTGTAATCCCAAATTACCAATCACTAAAATCTCAAATCACTACAAACTTTGCTGAAGATGGATGGTCATCCTACCACAAGCACATATGCAGCTCCACCACTCTCCCACTTTGGCGAAACTCACCTCTTTAGTTGACTACTCAACCTTCGCTTCTTATACCTGGCCTTCTAGCGATTTTAACCACCGCTTGACACTTCCCACATGTCTTTCCTCATTCTTTGCTAGTCTACCGATGCCTTAGATCAAAACCCATCTCGATAGCATCTGGACCAACAGACCGCTATTAACTTTACATCTTTCCTAGGATCATGTTTCCCACCGTTGACATCAGAAACCCCCGATTCAATCCTGAACCACCGCACCCCGCGATCTCTAACAGCCACTTTTTCAATAATGTCTCACCATATTCTGCCGAAAAGGCGAATTGTAGATGATCATAGCGCTACAACGACACCGCATCATAGAAGGAAACTCCACCACACTCGCAAATACCAAGTCTCGTTACTCTGTAAACCCAAATCTAAACATTCTTAGTCTGACTGTCTTTCCCCTGCAAGAAATAAAATACTGAATCTCTAGATCATGCACTGAGTAAATCTCTCTCCAAGTCATCCATTGCCTTAATATGTAGGCAAAAATCCTACCATCCTATCAATACTGCGGAATAATTATTCATAAGAATCATGGCAACTTATGCCTAGCCTCAGAGCTCTCAGAAGTATCGCTACTCAACTACAACGAGAAATTTTCCTTCCACAAGGCGACGCCAATAGCTCAAACAACCCTACAGGGAGAATACCCCGCACCACATTTATAGCACCGTTACAATCCTTCAATTCTCGATTTATAACCAGCGGCTTTCGTCGCGTAAGATTGAGTAGAAAGGAAACAAGGGCATAAACTTCAAGGAATCAAATCCCACGATGATGAATCAAGAAGGGAAGTACTCCTAACAGCCCAGTAGCCTCCCGATAATAAGTACAGACGTCTCCATACCGATCCGCGAAACTCTACTAGACTTGCTCACGACTCGTGAGACATAAGGGAGCCTAGTGATCTAATAGCATGTTGTCACGACCCAAAATCTACTAAGGATCTTGATGGTGCCAGACATCGCTGTCAGGCAAGCCAATCATAAATACATAATTAAATCCTCATTTTAAATATTTTTGAAATTACTTCTTTTATAGGTTTAAACAATACATAGCAAATTCCACTAAATAAAAAATGAACATTTAATAGTTTTTAAAATTTCTGATTAAACCCATAGACATCCCAGAACCCAGTGTCACAAGTGCATGAGCTATTTTTAGGAAACAATACAATACATAATCGCCTAGAATAAGATGGACATAACGTAAATACAATACGCTAAAAGAGATTATGCTAGCTGCGGGTCGTCTCGATAAATACAACTCACCTAGTCCTTGTATCATCCACTCTGCTACGCCAGTAGGCCACTAGAAGTGTGCATATGCAAATAAATACACAACAAGTGTAGCATGAGTATGAAAATTACGTGTATCCAATGAGTATCCCGTCTAATCTCGAAGAGGTAGAGACGAGATGTCGACTTCGACACTTATTAATGGTCCAATGATATTATATCAATAATATGTTAAATCGTGAATTTTTATAGACATGATTTTAATTCAATAGAATGAAGTAAGTAAACAATTATTCCTTTTCATTATTTATACAAATATTCTCAAGCCGGGAAAAAGGCTATAACAACTTTAATAAGTTCAAGACAAGAAATTCAAGCATGCGCAAATCATGTCGAGGTCATACGGCCCAATCCAACAATATTCAAATTGTGCACTACCGGATGGTCGAATGGCGCGAACCATTGATGTATCTATTTAATCTACCGAGGTGTTCGGTCCGTTCCATAATTTAGACACACACAGACAGTCAATCAAGAAGTCATCAGGAAACAACTATCCAAGAAAAACCAATTTTCTTTTAACAATTTAAGAAGATAAAGTTTAAATCTTTTTAGAAATTCATTTACTAATTCGATGTGATTTAAGCAATTCAAACTGTCAATGAGATTACGAATAATCCAAGTATAGCATGTTTTGGGTCCTAGACTACCCGGAACTAAACATAATAGTGGCTACGCATGACCTCTCATCACCCCGTGAGTACATAGCCCCCCACAATTAGAAGCACATATTTAATTATTTCACCTATGGGGACAATTCCCTCTTACAAGGTTAGAAAGGAGACTCACCTCGCTCCAAAACGTACTTTCAATACCAAGAACGAGCTAAAACATTCAATTTAGAGCCGAACAATCCAAAGCTAGATAAACGAGGTAAGAACTAGTCAATACAAGCTCACAAGATTGCATTCTAACTATTTAAGCAATTTCGCAACCTTAACACATGTTTCCTAAAATTCGACCCCAGGCCCGCGTGCCTGGATTTCGAAATTTTTCAAAGAAAGTTATTCTTTGTAACCTAAGGATCAATATGTTTATATGATTTCTTTTTCATTCTATAACAAATTTCATGGTTGAATCTTGTTTTTAACAAAACCCTAGGTTTTACTCTATTCCCGTGATTTTCACTAATTTTTAATTGTTAATCTACCCAAAACTCAAGTATTAAACTCACATTAATTAGAAATAGTTTACCTCAAAATGCTAGGCGGAATCACCCATCCAAGAGCTCCAAAATCACCAAAGAAATGAGAAAAAATGATCTAGAGCCCGAATAAATGAAGGCCATTGCCTTCAACGATTTTCACCCTTCTGTGTCTAGGCCGCTTCTACCGACAGGCCCAGCGCTTCCGCGGTTCCGCTTCTGCGAATTTAGGGCCGCATCTGCGGTCTTAGGCTGCATGTCCTTGAGCCACTTCTGCGATAGGTGGACCGCTTCTGCGGTCTTGCACTTGCGGTTTACCAACCGCAGGTGCGGTTTTGAGAGCAACCAGCAGCTTCAGCCTTCTTCAAACTCCATATTCGATCCGATAACCACCCGAATCCACCCGAGGCACCCCAGGATCCTAACCAATCATACCTACGAGTCCTAAAACACATTATGGACTTGCTTGAGGCCTCAAATCACATCAAACAATGCTAAAACTATGAATCGACCTCCAACCCATGCTTTATGAACTTTATAATTTCAAACTTCTACTTTCGATATTTAAACCTATCAAATCACGTCCGATTAACTTTAAATTTTGCACACGGGTCACATTCGATATTACAGTCCTACTCCAACTTTTAGAATCAAATTCCATCCCCGATATCAAAAAGTCCACTTCCGGTCAAACTTCCCAAAAACCTTCAAATTTCTATCTTTAGCCAAATGAGTCCAAAATAACCCGCGGACCTTCGAATTCACTTCTGATCGTGCTCCCAATACTAGAATCACCATACGAAAAATCCCAGACTCAGAATCCCAAACGGATATCGATAATACTGAAATGCATTTCAACCTAGACGTATGAGATTTTTTCCAAAATGCTAACTTCCATAATAGGCGCCAAAACTCTTCCGGGTCATCAAAAATCTGACATGGACATACGCCCAACTCCAAAATCTTCTTGATTTCAAGGCCGTTTCCTCAAAAATCCAATGCTAGCCAATTCTTTCAACTTAAAGATTCTGAAATGAGAATTCTCTTTCCAAATCTACTTCAAACTTACCGAAATTCAATTCCGAACACGCGTACAAGTCATAATACCTTAAATGAAGCTGCTCATGGCCTCAAACTTCTGAACGGCGTGCTCGAGCTCAAAACGACCAGTCGAATCATTACATTCTCCCTCCAAATCCCTACGGTTTTCTCTTCAATCACCCACGATTTCCTCTTTTAAAACCAGCGAAAATATGTAACCCCTCCAACATTGACAATCATTTAAAAGTTTTGAAGCCTTGAATTCGAATTTGGGTTTTCAAAAGATATTGTTTGTATGGATTGGATGTTGTTGCAAAGAATTGAGAATTCTCTCTATGCCTATCTCTATCTCTCAATCCCAAATTTCAGTAATATAATAGGAAAGGAAAAAAGAATAGTAATTCCACCATTGACAGCCATTAAAAAGCTTTAAAGCTTTGAATTCGAATTTGGGTTTTCAAAAATTATTTTTTGTTTGGTTTGGGTATATTTTACAAATAATTGGGAATATGGTTTGGAATTTATATTTCAATTTTGAGGGGTTTTGGTAAAGATTAGGCTTGGTTTTGGCTGAACTTCAGATTGAAACTCGAAGAAGAATAAGAATTGTATTCTGTTATTTATTTATTTTTCTTCTTCGTCTTTTTCTTCGACGAATTTCAATATGAAATTCAGCCAAAACCAAGTCTAATCTTCACCAAAACCCCTCAAAATTGAGATATAAACTCCAAACCATATTCCCAATTATTTGCAACAACACCCAATCCAAATAAATAATCATTTTTGAAAACCCAAATTCTTATTCAAAGCTTCAAAATCTTGCATTAATTTTCAGAACAAGTTAAAGACAACTCGCTGATAATCAAAGGGTGAACTTTCGAATAACGAGGCTTGTGATACAATTGCGAAAATCTTTGGTGATGAAAACCAAGATTTGATGGATGAGTTTTCGTAAGTTCTCAAAATTAAGAAGAGAAAAAGGGAAGAAGATAATGTATCTTCACCAAGTAGTAGTAGTAGTGTAGAAATTAAAGCCAAAAGGCAGAAAACTGCAAAAGAAGAGATGTTTGAAATTGTCGTTCACTTGTCACGTGATTTGCATTGTAAAATATTAGGAAGAATATTTAATTTTCTAATATTAATGCGCCTAAATAAGAAAGCCTACAACTACAATGATTTTTTATTTAACATGGCAGGTAATATGCGGACTATAAACATATTAGATAATATATTTTTATATATGGTATAAGTACGATTTTTTCTTTTAAAAAAAATAGGTTTATTCATAGGCTAAGGTACATTATTTCGGTTGCAGTGACTTATTAAGCATAATATTATATGGGTATTTTTGTAAATTAATATTCTATTCATACTTTTATATTAATATAAATAAATATGGATTAATGAAGTTTCAAAAGTTCATAGATAAATTTGATCATCTTTTCTTTCACTTACCGTCTTTCATCTTTCAAACAATCACTTCGTACTTGTTTCGCTAATTATCTCATACTTATTACTAATTATTTGTTAATAATAATATCTTGCAATATTGATCTTCAAATCACAAGACAGTATTTATGAGTTATAACAAAAACCGTTTGATTTTAAAAGGATTCAAGATTTATAATTATTTATTCATAGAATATGTTAATATACATATAGGCATTTAAAATGTATTGGAATCAAATTCATAAAATAATATTGACTATATTTTAATTCAGAATATATTAGTTAAAAAATTATTGAGATAATTAATTAGATTAATAATATAACTCCAAATACATATGGGTTAAATAAATGAGTCCAAATTCATTGGGCTAGTCCATATACTTGGGCTACAGAGGATGCGTCCACTTTATTGAGTCCAAGAAGTCATCTTCCTAGAGGCTCAGTTTGGTGTCATGTGTCAAATGACGTAGCACGCCAAGTCAAACAAAAGAGCCAATAGATTCGTGCCATGTGTCAAAATGACAAGGCATGCCAAGCCAAATTAAAAGGTTAATGAAAACGCACCATATGTGCAAGTGACATGTTCAGGCCAATAAAATACAGCCTTGTCACACTTCACGTTTGATTGGTCGAAAAGAGTTTGTTCTTATCATAACTCTTTCCTCCCACGACTATAAATAGGGGTCTTCATAACCCATAAAAGACATAAAAAGTTATAACAAGAAGCAAGAAAGAGCTCGTGGATCAAACGCTGCAGATTCCTCCACAAGTTTCAAGCTTCAAAAATAAAATTCAAACTCAAGAATGAAGAACAAATCAAGTTCAAGAACAAAGAAAAAATCAAGTTCGAGTTCAAGTTCAAGCAATCAAGCTCAAGCTCAAAACGAATAACAAATCAAGGTTCAAGAAATACGAGTTCAAATCAATGTTTGGCTAGTTGAATTCAAGATCATCGTTCATGGCAACAAATATATATTCAAGATCAAGCTCAAAGGCTCTTGAATTTATTTACTACTGAAAAAAAGAATCAGATGATTCATAGAGGTTGTACACTCATATTATTTGAAATCAAATACTACGACTATTGCAATATCTTTTGGTCTTGATTTTATTTTCTCAATGCAAATTTATTGTCTACAAATTTTGACACGCCCAGCGGGACAATCTCTACCTCACATCTCAACTTTTCAGTCACCAAAGTTCAAGAATATCAAATGACTTCAAATAAGGATAACTCCATATCAACTTCCACCAAGACAATTTATTCTTGGTTTTATGTTGATGTGGAAGTATCCTCGACATTACATTTGGAAGCTTTGGACCAACTACAAGGATGAAGGCAAGCTTTTTAGGACAACAAGCACTCCAATTGATGTCCGCATAAACCCATTCATTCGGATCTTCGTCCTCAAAAGGAGCAAGATCTCCCACAAACGCAACTGAAGGATGAAGCGATGTTGCTAAAAATATGAAGAAAAATCTTGCTTTGCTTGACCTCTCCGGATCCAAGAACTCTGTTGTAAAGGAAGATGATATGCTTCAAGTGATGGATCCTCCCCACTTACATATCATAGTGTGAGCCAATCAAGGATCAATTTATGTGACAAACCATGCTACTCTCTATCGCCCATAACAATCATGTAAGCCATTATGACAAATGCTTCATCCGTGGATGAGCAATTGACAAACTTGACGGAAGCAATTGCTGGCTTGACCAAGTGCATGCAAAATCAAGATGCAAAATCAGACATTTTAGGAATCTTGATGGAAGAAGAATCCACTCATGCACCTGGCAAGCTCCCAAAAGTTTCAGAGATTGATTCTCTCCCAAGAGGAGTAGCTTCCGCTTAGGCTATCCCTGTCTTATCTGAAGAGATTATTCCAATCAATCAACTGAAGGAGTTCATTGAAGTAACTATTAACAATAATTTTGAAGTTGTTTCCAAGCCCTCCCTTACATACACAAAGTCTACACTTCAAGGATCAATATGTTGAAGATGTCTACTGGATATCAACCTCCAAAGTTTCAATACTTTGATGGTAAAGGCAATAAAGCAACATGTGGTGCACTTTGTTGAGACATGAAACAACTCTAGGATTTATGGATATTACCTCGTCAAACACTTTGTCCGCTTGCTAAAAGAAAATGCTTTTGATTGGTATACAAACCTCTATGCGGATCTATTGATAGTTGGGATCAACTACAGCAAGAGTTACTCAATCGCTTTTATAGCATAAATTGCATAATGAGCATGGTGGAACTCACAAATACTCGCCAATGGAAAGGTGAACCAGTTATCGACTTTATTAGTCGTTGGAGAAATACAAGTATCAACTTTAAAGACAAGCTTAGTGAAGCTTTTGGCATATATATATGCATCCAAGGCATGCATTGGGGATTGCGCTACATCTTGCAAGGTATCAAGCCTAGCACATTTGAAGAACTTGCAACTCGTGCCCCTGAAAAGGAATTGAGCATGGCCTCCGCTGGAAATTAAAGGCTACTCATCCATGAACCTTGCAAAGGGAACGACAAGAAAGAAGTCAGGAAATGGAGCAAGTTCGTACCCAAGTATGAAAATAAAGAAGCTATGATTGCCAACACATCACCTGTGAAGTTCATGACGAAGGGGAGAAAGAAGCAGATTATGAAATCCACTTATTTTCAAGATATGCCAAGTGGAAAGTTAACTATAAAAGAAATACAAGAGAAGGAGTAACCATTTATCGATTCTGATGTGCCTACAATTTTCGAAGAGCTTCTCGAGTTAAAGCTCATTGAGCTTTCGGAGATGAAGCGGCCAAATGAAGTTGGGAAAACTGATGACCCAAATAACCACAAATATAATCGGCTTGTGAGTCATCCTCTTGAGAACTGCTTTGTCTTTAAGCATTAACCACAAATATAATCATGCAGTTTTAAAGAAAGTAAATATGAAGAATTACCGAAGAACAACAAAGTTAAAATCGATCAACTTGATGATGATAAAGGTTGGACGTTGGTGACTCATCGTAGGCACCACAAAAAGATCCTACAAAAAGGATCAATAGAATAACCAACAAGGAATATGATGGTAAAAAGACCAAGGAAACGAAATCCAGTTAAGCATTTGAATAAGGAAAAAGTGGAAGCGCACACTTTTAAAAGCCACAACATCCAGTGACCTTGGAGGAGTTCTTGCCAAGTTGGTTCCGCACAAAGATTTTTCATGATGGTAGTGAGGTCTTTTTTCCCATGCTGGCAAAGGGAAAGAAAAGAGTGATGACCTAGTGTTGGCACCATATTTGGAAAAGCTCATCAAGCCCGTTCCTCGAGAAGTTAATGCTTGTGAGGGAAAAGTTACGTTCATGAATCATGATCTTCTACTAGGTGACACTACTCATATCGCCTGTTATACCTGGTTGGCTATATACGCGATAAAAGAGTAAATTGAGTTTTGGTTGAAGGAGGATTCTTAGTGAATATCTTGACAATTCGCACTGTGAAAGAACTTGGGATTCCTATGAACGAACTCTCAGAAAGTCATATGATGAATAAAGATTAAACCCGGTGTGGGGGGGGGGGGGGAGATCCATAGGCGCAATCAAGTTGGGGATCACCATCGAAGATATGTAATCAAGTGCGTCGATGCAAAGACTTCTTACAACATCTTGCTTGGGAGCCCTTTGATACATGTGAATAAAGTGGTTTAATCTACCTACCATCAATGCTTGAAGTACTACGAGGGTGAATATCCATCCCTTTACAACATGAGCGTAATCTCTCCGATTTTTGAGCCACCTTAAGAGTAATCTCTTTGATATTCGGACGAGGATGAGTATCTATCCTTTAATATCTCCAATATTCAGACACCTTGAGAGTAATCTCTCCGATATTCGAGCAACATTGAGAGTAATCTCTCCAATTTTTGGACGTGGATAAACATCCATCCCTTCACACCATGAGAGTAATCTCTATGATATTCGGCCCACTTTGAAAGTAATCTCTCCGATATTGGGGTCGTGATGAGTATCCATCCCTTTATACCTTGAAGGTAATCGCTCTGATATTTAAGCGGGGATAAGTATTTATCCGTTCACATCCTAAAATTGTCTTTTCATGCATGGATTGTCTTGTTAAACAATGTTTGACCTAAAAAAAAACAATAGAGGGAAGAAAGCACAAGAAAAGAAAAAGAAAATACCTTAAGACATGAAGTCGTCTGGAAAGGTTGCAGTCGATACCAAATTATTGAAAGACATGTAGCTATTTTGTGAATTAAGAAGTTTAAAGTTAAAGTATTTTTTAAATTAATTTATTAATTTTGTTGGGTCAGAATAAAAAAGATATATCTGTTATGAAATAATATAAGAACAAGAACAATAGAGAGAAAAGTAGAGAGAGGAGTATTCTTATTGATACTTTGGGATGGTTTACAATGGAATAGAACCCCTTTATTTATAGGGAGGTGGTGACTTAGCCACCAAGAAGTAAACCCTAGAATCTCTCTAAATATGGACATTCACCTAAAATAGAATATTTTATAACACTCCCCCTTGAATGTCTATTCAATAATGTGCCTCGTTAAAACCTTAACTAAAACAAAACCCAATGGGAAAAATTAAAGAAAAGGAAAAAGAGTACACATGTTTGAATATGCGCCTATTGGTTGCCTCGTTAAAAACCTTGCAAGGAAAACCCATTGGGACAAAACCTTGTAAGGTAAAAAGAGTGCAACGCGCATTAACTCCCCCTGAAAAGAGCATCAATTCATATCCTTGAGTCTTCGCATTCCGATCTTGTGAACCAGCTTCTTGAAGGTTGACGTTGGTAGAGATTTTGTGAACAAATCAGCCATATTATCGCTTGAACGAATCTGTTGCACATTGATATCACCATTCTTTTGAAGATCATGTGTGAAAAATAACTTTGGTGAAATATGCTTTGTTCTATCTCCTTTTGTGAATCCTCCCTTCAATTGAGCTATACATGTTGCATTGTCTTCATACAAAGTCGTGGGTAGTTTGTTACACTTCAAACCACATTTGTCTTGAATATGATGTATTATAGACCTCAACCACACACACTCTCGACTTGCTTCATGAATAGCGATTATCTCGGCATGATTAGATGAAGTAGCCACAATTGATTGCTTAGTCGATCGCCAAGATATGGCGGTGCCTCCACAGGTAAACACATAACCCGTTTGAGATCGAACCTTGTGTGGGTCGGATAAATATCCAGCATCAGCATAACCAACAAGATCAGGACTGCAATTATTGCTATAAAATAAGCCCATATCGGTAGTCCCTTTTAGGTACCGCAATATGTGTTTGATCCCATTCCAATGTCTCCTTGTGGGAGCCGAGCTATACCTTGCTAAGACATTAACTGAAAAGGTTATGTCAGGCCTTGTAGTATTTGCAAGATACATTAGTGCGCCAATTGCACTAAGATATGGTACTTCAGGACCAAGTAGCTCTTCATTCCTTTCTTGCGGTCGGAATGGATCTTTATTCACATCAAGTGATCCAACAACCATCGGAGTACTTAAAGAATATGCTCCATCCATGTAAAACCGTTTCAGTACCTTTTCTATATAGGTAGATTGATGAACAAAAATTCCGTTTGCCAAATATTCAATTTGCAAACCAAGACATAATTTTGTCTTTCCGAGATCTTTCATCTCGAATTCATTCTTTAGATAATCAATTGCCTTTTGGAGTTCTATGGGGGTTCCAATAAGGTTTATGTCATCGACATATACGGCAAGTACAACAAATTCCGATGTTGTTTTCTTTATAAAAACACACGGGCAAATGGCATCATTTATATAGCCTTCTTTTAATAAATACTCACTAAGACGATTATACCACATTCGTCCTGATTGCTTTAGACCATACAAAGATCTTTGCAATTTGATTGAAAACATTTCCCGGGACTTTGAATTATGAGGGTTTGGCATTTTGAGTGCATCGGGAATTTTCATGTATATCTCATTATCCAGTGAGCCATAAAGATAGGCAGTAACCACATCCATTAAATGCATGTCAAGCTTTTCAAGGACAGCAAAACTAATGAGATAACGAAAAGTTATGGCATCCATTACAAGCGAATATGTCTCTTCATAATCGACACCAGGCCTTTGAGAAAATCCTTGTGCAACAAGGCGTGCCTTATATCTTTGTACCTCGTTTTTCTCATTTCTCTTGCGTACAAAGACCCATTTATAGCCAACAGGCTTAACACCATTAGGTGTTTCAACTATAGGGCCAAAAACTTCACGTTTTGCCAGCGAATTCAATTCTGATTGGATTGCTTCTTGCCATTTTGGCTAATCATGTCTTTTTCGACATTCTCCAACAGATTGAGGTTCAAGATCCTCACTTTCTTGCATAATGTTAGATGCGACATTATAAGCAAAGACATAATCCACCACTATATCCACTCGATTAAAATTTGCCTCAATATCGATTGGATTTATGGATAGTTCCTTATTTTCCTGAGTCTCGGGCTCAATGGATTCTTCATGAATCTCAGAATTTATTAAATCATGAATTTCCTCATGAGATTCTTTCGTAGTGTCATTTTGATCGTTTGCTTTCCTCTTTCTAGGATTTCGATCTTTGGAACCTAATGGCCTGCCACGCTTCAGGCGTGCATTCGACTCATTGGATATGACACTAGATGATTGTCCAACAGGGACATCAATACGGATTGGAACATTCTCTGCGGGGATGTGGGATTTTGTTATCCTTTTCAAGTCCGTAAATGCGTCAGGCATTTGATTTGCTATTCTTTGCAAATGGATAATCTTTTGCACCTCTTTTTCACAAATAGAGGTATGTGGATCAAGATGAGATAATGATGCATTTTTCCACAAAATTTCCCGTTTGGTTTCACCAACCTCTCCCCCTAATTTTGGGAAAAGTGTCTCATCAAATTGACAGTCTGCAAATCGTGCAGTGAACAAATCCCCTGTCAATGTTTCGAGGTAGCGAATAATGGAGGGCGATTCAAACCCAACATATATTACTAACCTTCTTTGCGGACCCATTTTGGTGCGGTATGGCGGTGCTATAGGCACATATACTGCGCATCCAAAGATTCTTAAATGGGATATATTGGGTTCATGACCCAAAACCAATTGCAACGGGGAATATTTGTGATAATTCGTCGGTCTGAGACGAATTAGCATTGCTGCATGCAAAATGGCGTGACCCCATACCGAAGTGGGCAGCCTCGTTTCATGAGTAATGGTCTTGCAATCAACTGCAGGCGTTTAATTAAAGATTCTGCAAGACCGTTTTGAGTGTGAACATGAGCTACAGAATATTCCACTTTTATCCCAAATTATAAGCAATAATCATTAAATGCTTGGGATGAAAACTCAGCAGCATTATCCAGTCTAATAGACTTGATTGGATTATCAGGAAATTGTGCTCGTAGTCGAATTATTTGTGCCATTAGTTTTGCAAACGCAAGGTTGCGTGATGACAACATGCACACATGAGACCATCTACAGGATGCGTCTATTAAGACCAAAAAATATCTAAAGGACCCACTAGGTGGGTGAATAGGTCCACAAATGTCCCCTTGTATACGTTCCAAAAACGTAGGTGACTCAGTCCCAACCTTTGTTGGTGATGGTCTAATAATTAACTTGCCTTGATAACAAGAAGTGCAAGAAAATTCATTATTTAAAAGAATCTTGAAATTCTTTAACGGATGCCCATATGAGCTTTCTATAATCCGTCTCATCATGATTGATCCAGGGTGTCCCAATCGATCATGCCAAAGTACAAAAGTATTGGAATCAGTAACCTTTTGGTCTACTGTTGAATGTGCCTCAATTGCACTAATTTTTGTCCAATACAGGCCACAAGATAAAGACGGGAATTTCTCAATAACCCTCTTTTGGCCAGAGACATTCTTTGTAATGATGAGATATTCAAGATTATTCTCATCTATTGTCTTAATATGATAGCCATTCCGGCGTATATCTTTAAAACTCAACAAGTTTCTCTTAGACTTGGAGGAGAACATTGCATTCTCTATGATAAACATTGTTCCTCTAGGCAGAGTTATAGTTGCTCTTCCGGAGCCTTCAATCAATTTACTACTACCAAAGATTGTAGTAACATCTGCCTTACACATACTTAGTTGAGAGAAATATTTCTTTTCTTTGAGTATCGTATGTGTAGTACATGAATCAACTAAACAAATATTTTTACAGTTGGACGTTGATCCAAGCTTACTTTGTAAGATATCCATATTTGCTTTCCCATGGTTTGACATACAAAAGAAATACACGAACATGAGAATAAACAAATTCAATCCGTTTGTTTCACATTTAGACAATATTTTCAAAATCTGCTGAGGTTATTTGACTAACTTAGTTGATAGTCGACTAACTTGGGAAGCAGTCATTAGGTTAGTCGACTATCTAAATCAGATAGTCGACTATCTTGCCTTGCGGAAAAATCCAGTTTTAATGCGAAATATTAGTTAGTCGACTAACTAAGTTGATAGTCGACTAACTTAGTAAACAGTCATCAGGTTAGTCGACTATCTAAATCAGATAGTCGACTAACTTAGCTTGCGGAAAAATCCAGTTTTAATGCGAAATATTAGATAATCGACTAACTGTTAGGTTAGTCGATTAACTCTACTGAAAAATAAAAATATCTTTGAAATTTAAGCATATTGAAACATTCTAAAGAACTAATACTAACATTATATCATAAACTAACTAATACGAGCTGATACTAATGACTATTAGTTTATTCACTAACTAATACAAATAAGTAAAATAAAATCAAACAATTCCATCATCCTTCATCACAGATCCATCACCGATTAAGTGGTCTATTTTCCCCTCGGGTTGCTCAAAGAAGTCTGCCACATCCAGGTGGGTGATGTCAAAATTGTCGTCAGAGACAAAATTTGTTTCAGGGCCTTTATTCTTTAGAGATGCTTGATAAAGATCAACCAAATGTCTTGGTACACGACAAGCTTTTGACCAGTGCTCTTTTCCACCGCAACGATAACATATAGTTTCTGAACTATTTGCCTTTGGATCCTCATAATCCCGTTTCTGCTTTTGGTGGTTATATCACTTTGGGGGGTGACGGACATCAGGGAAATTTCTTCCTTGTCTACATCCACGGCCATGACCCCGATTACGACCACGACCATGATTAGATCCATGGCCTTTTCCATGATTGGCATAATGAGAATACACCTTATCTGCTTCAGGCAATGGTGTAGACCCAGTGGGTCGATTTTCGTGATTTCTCATGAGCAGGTCATTGTTTCGCTCAGCCACAAGGAGAAGAGAAATCAGTTAAGAGTACTTTTTGAAACCTTTCTCTCTGTACTGTTGTTGCAGTACCATATTGGAGGCATGAAACGTTGTAAATGTTTTTTCAAGCATATCATAATCAGAGATATTATCTCCACAGAGTTTCAACTTAGAAGTAATTCTGAACATTGCAGAATTATATTCAGAAACAGACTTAAAGTCTTGGAGCCTCAGATGAGCCCAATCATATCGTGCTTGTGGCAGAGTGACCAACTTCAGGTTGTCATATCTCTCCTTTAAGCCATTCCACAAGATGAGTGGATCTTTGACTGTGAGATATTTAATTTTCAAACCTTCATCAAGGTGATGGCGCAAGAAAATCAAGGCCTTAGCTCAGTCTTGGGTGGATGCTTTATCTCTGTCTTTAATGGCGTCTCCAAGACCCATAGCATCTAAGTGGATTTCAGCATCCAACACCCATGTCATATAGTTCTTGCCCGAAATTTCAAGGACAACGAACTTTATTTTCATAATATCAGACATAATTAAAACCAAATTCGGAAAAGGGAAATACCTTAATTTTCTCAAGAGGATTCTTGAGACGGTAGGGTCTCGTGCTGATAACGTGTTATGAAATAATATAAGAACAAGAGCAATAGAGAGAAAAGTAGAGAGAGGAGTATTCTTATTGATACTTTGGGATGGTTTACAATGGAATAGAACCCCTTTATTTATAGGGAGTTGGTGACTTAGCCACCAAGAAATAAACCCTAGAATCTCTCTAAATATGAACATTCACCTAAAATAGAATATTTTATAACAACATCACATATATTGAGAGTTTGAGACAGTAGAAAAACTATTTATTTGGATAACTTGTCCATGAACCATGGGATCCTTGTATAGTTGGATCTTTTGGTGGAATTCACACATAAATTGAAGTCCTAAAGAGTTAAAGGACCCAATTGACTTATTTGAAAACTTTGGGCACCCAACATAATTTGGATTTTTGGGACAAAGATTTATAAGGTCGTCTACAATTCACTCGAAAGCTAAATCTGGCAAGACTTCCGACGGGAACTCCTCCGTTTTCTCAAACTCTCCACGATGGAGAGTCATAATATCAGATGTTGTAACTCAGTAGACGACGTCGTTTCGCAATTACCACTTCAGCTGATCAAATCAGAGATCATTCCTCCGGCACCGAATCGATCAAAATCTCCGTCCGAATTCGAGCCAGCAATTGACTGGCAGCCTTTCGCTGGCTACTCATGGATTGCCTACGGTGCCTCGTCTCTCCTCGTCATACGTCAATTCCCTAATCCTCTCTCACAAACTGAGACTGTAATCGGCACAGTTTTTCAGCAGGTCCTCGAGCTATCAATCGACGGCACTAGCACTGTCTCCGCCGTTGCTTGGTCCCCGGTGACGCCTTCTTCTGGAGACCTTGCCGCCGCACTCGATAACTGCATTGGATTGTTTTCTTACGATTCTGACGCTTCTCATAGTAAGTTTCAGTTTCCTGATCTCGCTCTCGAATTATATACTAGTATGCTCTGTAGTTGATTACTTTATTAATCTATAAAGGAACAATCTTTTTCCTTTCTCTACCTATCCAGCACTGTCTTGTTGCCTTTTTTATTAACAAATTTACTTATCTAAAAGTGTGTATACTATTCTGGTACATGTTCGCTGCTTTAGTTTGGATGAATATTTGAGATATATCCCCTGTAATTTGATGTAGAACTGCTTTCATTCTGGATCTCTGGATCAAGAAATATGTGTGGTACAGTCAATGCATGAGTTGCAGTGTAATGCATTGGAGAATGGCCATAATATTCTTACCCTAGGAGCAAATGTTTTGGCTTGTTGTCCTCTGGCAGCAATTTAAGTTACCTGTATTATGGTCCTTGGGTTGGAATTGTAAAACACAATTCTCTGATCACAGCGCAAAACTGACTGGAGAACTAGTGCGTAAATTCAATAAATTTAATCAACCACGTCTCAATCACAAATTAGTTAGGGTGGGTTTTACTGAAATCCATGTGTTCATTTTGCTTTATTTTAGCTTATTTCATTTCAACAGTCCAACACTGAATTATCTAAGGCCAATCAGGGGTTCTTACAAACTAGAGGTTAAAGCTAGATGAGAATCAATGCCTAACAAGAATGGCTCAGCAGGATGTCCAACTTGGTGAAAGGGTGCTTTTTTCTTTGGTATGTTACATAGTTAGAGCTGCGTATCATCTAAGTGTACTTGGAAATAAAATTACTACTCTTGCAGTAGTTGGATCCTATGCGCTAAACTCAAAAGCTATTCTGTTTAGGAGGTGATCTGGTTCTGACTGGATATGAATATGGAACCTTAAGCAATTGTTTTGCTAACATTAGTTACTACTATTGGTTAATTGGATATTAAATCTCTCTCTCTCTCTCCCTCCCTCCCCCCGCCCTCCCTTCCATCCCTCTTAGATGTATAAATTTATTTACTCATATTCAGGTTCTTTTTGTTGGAGCCAGACCTCAACACTAGTACAATCTACAAAGGTGGACACGATCACATGGACGGGATCAGGAGATGGGATAGTTTCAGGTGGCATTGAATTGATATTATGGAGAAAGAAGGAGAGGTCTTGGGAAATAGCTTGGAGATTTAAACCAGAACTGCCTCAGACTCTGATTTCTGCTACTTGGTCAATTGAAGGACCTTTGGCTGCTGCACCTTCACATAGTGAAGGTTCGAGTTCAAAAATCCATGCAGGACACAAATGTGTTTTGGTATGTCAAAGAGATGCAGACTCCAGACAATCAGAAGCTATGCTACCCCATCCGTTACCAGTTTCTATGATTCAGTGGAGACCATCTTTAGTTACACATTCAACTAGAAATGGCAGCTATTCTAGGAGGTTGGTGTTATTAACATGCTGTTTAGATGGAGCTGTAAGGCTCTGGAATGAGATTGATGATGGGAGGGTTAGAAAAATAGGCAAGGATAGTAATGATCACAAACTGAGTAAATTCTCTTTTCGTGTTGTCGCTGTAGTTGAGGTAAACCAAGCATTAAATGGAATGCTGGGCTTGGATGTGTCTGTAAGATGGGCAACTGATATTAATGGTATAATAACTGTCAATGAGGAAGCTGTGACATATTCCTCATCAGATGAACATCAACAAAGCAATGCTGGTAGGTGTGAGTGGTTGATTGCTGTAGGTCCTCAAACGACACTGACCTTTTGGGCTATTCATTGTCTTGATGATTTTTCTCCAGTGAGAGCCCCAAGGGTGACATTGTGGAAAAGAAAAGAGTTGAACAGTCCTAACGAGGTGCCAAGGGGATTGCTCTTAAATAAAGTCCTTATCATGAGAAATCAGGTCTTTGGTCCACCAGCAGTGTGTTCTTTTATTAGTCTATTACCAAGTAACTCTCTAGCCTGGATGCAGTTATATTCTTCAAAATTCCCCAAAGGTGATGAGTTATCTTCAGAATTGAGTAGCACAGACGAGTCGCCTCCAAATAAATGTCAGACTGAATGTTTACTATCACTATGTGCAAGGGGACTTTCAGATGCAGACAGTCACTGCAGTAAAATTCTGCAAGTTGCAATTCATCCTTGTTTATCTGAGTTGGAATTTGCTGCCTCCCTGGACACTGATGGAAAGCTCCTCTTTTGGTTGTTTTCTTCTGCTTCAAATACTATTGTGGGCCTCCCAACTTTGAGCCCATCTTGGAAACTGTTTGGGAAAGGTGCGATTGCACTCCCTCAACAACCCAAGTATACAAGCTTAAGATGGGCACCCACTCTGTTAAGTGAAGAACGTATTCTTGTCATTGGACATGCAGATGGAATAGATTTATTAGTAGTTAAGGCTGTGAAAACTGAAGAATTGGAAATAGTTTGTGACAAAATATGTACTATATCACTTACTGCTGGAAGTCATGGACAGGGCCCGGATAGCGTCTTTTCAATTCCGTTGCCTTCCACTTGTAACAAAACTATTTTAAATAGCTTTTTGCTGTTTGCTGTGTGGGAAAAAGGCTTTGAGGCATTATCATGGAAAATTGACCTTCATCACTATGAGTTGTCGGAAACACGCTGTGGTTGCAGTTTTGACAGTGCAAACACCTTGCAGAACAATATATGTAAATTTGAGAGTAGTTATTCTGGTTATACGTACCTTGTCTCTGTTGAACCTTCTTCATCAGTTTTGCCAGAGCCCCATGACAATGATAAGATTTCAAGTTATGCTGTGATCTGTCCCACAAACTCTGGTTTAACTGAAGAAATTTTTGCTAATAATTTATATAGAAACTACTTTGCTTATCATATGGTCACTGGTTGTCTTGATGGTAACTTGCTATTATGGAGAAGTGTGCCTGCTGGGAGCTCGAATTCTCAATGGGATCTTGTTGGTAGGATTGCTTTGCAGCAAGGCCCTATTTTGACTATATCTGCAAGTGTCTGTGGCAGAAAAATTGCAACCACCTCGAAAGGTCACTTAAGTACTTTTGCTATTCATATATGGGAATGTGTGCGAATTGAGGATGCTGGCAGTTTTATACTAGAAGACACTTTATATTTTGATGCAGAGGTTGTTGCTTCAAATTGGTTGACGATAGGAAATGGTCAGTTTTTACTTGGAGTTTGCTCAAGAGGTAAGGTGCAGGTGTTTACTCAAAAGCGGTGTGGAGGTCAATGCAATTTGGAACGGGAAAAATCATTTGAAGGCAACATCTGGGTATGTCTTGCAGCAAGTGATACTAACCCTACCATTCAAGACTTCTTTTGGGGACCCAAAGCCATGATAGTGGTTGTTCATGATGAATATATTTCTCTATATAGCAAGTTCTCATACTTTATGAACAAGAAACTTCTGCCCCAGCTTGGTGGAAAAGTCTGCAAGCAGAGTTCTGTCTGTCACTATGGTTCTATTAAATATGGTCATGAAAATTGTGACTATGCGCAGTATCAGGCTAATTACCCCTTGAAAATGGAAGTGGTCAATGAGACTTCACTGTTTAGTAGCTTGGCAAAATCTAAAGAAGGCTTTACTTCTGTTAAAAATGGGATCTGGAGCATTTTAGAGATAGCAGAACTTGTAGGAGGATCTCTTCCTCTTGTTCACCCAGAGGCAATTCTTGTAAACTTACTTTCAGGTATTTATGATTTGGTTGATGCTGTTTCGCTTCCCCCACTCTCCTAACTCAAATACTCAAGTCTTCTTCTTCTTTAATGGAAGATGTTTTAATACGATTTAGGCAAACCATTTGTTGTGTTCTTGCGAATTAATTTGTGGTTGGCTGCTTTAAGGAACTTACATGTGCATCGAGGAAGTAAATTCTATTATATCTGAGCTTCTAAACCAAATAATTAGCATATTCTTGACAAACTAAAAACTGAATTACATTCTTTACTCTTCAGCTAGTAAACTCAAATATTTCTTGTATAAGCATACAATTTGAACAAATTTTCCATTGTTAATCTACTTTTCGTGATACTTATAGGATCCAAATTTTCTCTCATCAGCAGACATTGTCTTGTAATAATCGTCCCATTTTGACCAATGGATCTTATTGTTTATCTTATTAGGCTTTCCTTTTCTTTTATGAACTAGGTAACATATGTCCGTGTCTTGCTTGCCTTACAAATGAACAGGTTTATTATCCAATTAGTATTTTTATTTGATGGTATCCTATGTGCTCTCTTTGAAAGCCAAATATCTTAGTTTTGTGTTAAAGTTAAGTTTCTGAAAGTAATGACTCATGGACTTTTATTTTATAGTTAAAATCTTGTTTCTTGACTGTTTTCTGAAGAATTGATTTGCTCTGGGGCAAAAAGTTAAAAAAAGGAGGTAAAGGTGCATTTTTTGAGAGAAGGGTAAATCTATTAATAGATAATAGTAAAGATGCATTTTTAAGTTGGTTTTGGTTAAATACTTGTTAACCGCCTCAAGTATCGTCCTTAGGAGGACAAGAAGTCACTCGATGAGCTCATTAGGGATAAATAAACTAGGAGGAGAAATTTAATTTAGTGTTGTTTGGTTTTAATACATAGTATCTGGCCCTCTTGATGTGGGAAGATCAGAATTTCTTTGCGATTTATACCTCATCCTTATCTTTTTGTCCTATTGTAAGACGTGACAGAATTCAGCATCAACTCTATTCTTTAGTTTAGCAACTGGTATCCATCTTTCCTTCTGCCAAAACCTGGTCGTATGAAGGAAAGAAAACTTGATAAGGAATTGAGCTTGTTTTTTAAGTTTATTCCTTGTCTTCATTTTTAATTCTTAGGCTGTCTAGTGAACTCACAATGGTGATATTCAGTGTTGAGAATTTAAACCAAAGCTGGTTAAAATACATTAAGCTTTGTGAAACCGTTTCAGCTGTGTGCAATTTGGTTCTTCAGCATAAATGAATCGATGCCACACCATAATTATGAGGTGGTGAAAGTCAGGAACATGCCTAAATTGGAGCATCTAAGGCTTATAAAAGTGCTCCTCCGAATAAGTGGAACATTCTAATATTTGTACTTTTCTGGAGCACTTTTGAGATCCCAACTATCCTAGTTGATTGGATGCTCTTCATAGAGAAGCAGATGACACTTGAGGCTCTTTTGGTTTCACTAATGCAACATCTTATGGTATTTGCTTAACAAATGCAGAAATGAGTTTTAGTAATATTTGGATATGTTAGAATAATAGTGTAAATAGGAGTAAATAACCCTAATCCAATATCTATTAGGAGTAGGATATGTTTGTGTGTGTATATATAGGCTTGTAGCATTGTAAATAATATCAATAATATTTTTCTCCCGTGCATTTCACATGGTATCAGAGCAATCGTGAGATAGCCATCGCTGTTCATAAACTCCAGCGACTCCGGGAAAAAGAAAAAAAATTGCTTTTTTTCCGGCAAAACAGTACTGTCCGAGGGGAAGTCCATATCCGCTGGTGTTGTGCAAGAACCAATCATCTTTCGGCGACCAAACCCCAAAAATTTCTCCGGCAGAAACCCTTCCACGCACCCTCACGCGCCGCCAGGATAAAATTTTTTTCGGCGACCTCCGACTTCACGCGCCGGCGCGTGAGGCTTCTTCCGGCCATTTTTTGGCTGCGCTTCTTCAGGACAGCCTGGTTGCCCTCAAATTCCGAGCCTATCCATAATTTTATTTTTTGATTCCGACTACTTTGATTTTTTCCGATAGCTACAATACTTTTCCGGCGAACACAATATTTCCTTCATCTGTTTCAGCAAATTGTGAGTTGATTCTTTCTGTTATTCGGTGATAATCCAACGATGTCTTTGGGAGTCGATGCTTTCGGGTCTAGAAACCCGGGTTCTGGCAGTTCCGGTGTTATGATTACCTCAAAAGCTTTAATGGTAGGTTCAAACTACTTAGCTTGGGCTTCGTCTGTTGAGTTGTGGTGTAAAGGTCAAGGAGTTCACGATCATTTAACAAAAAAGGCTAGAGAAGATGATGAAAGGCCAAAACACTTATGTAGTATCCTGTGGCGATCAATTGATTCTAAGTTGATGCCCTTGTTCCGTCCATTCCAGACATGTTATTTAGTTTGGGAAAAGGCTCGTAATTTATACACTAATGACATATCTCGTTTCTATGATGTAATATTGCGAATGACAAGCTTGAAGAAATAGGAATGGATATGTCTACTTACTTGGGACAAGTACAGGCAGTCATGGAAGAATTTGAGATGTTGATGCCAGTTTCTGCTAGTATTGAAAAGCAACAAGAGCAACGACAGAATATGTTTCTAGTTCTTACACTAGCTGGACTCCCTAATGATCTTGATTCAGTACGTGACTAGATTTTGGCTAGTCTGGCTGTCCCCTCAATCGATGAACTATTCTCTCGATTACTCTGCGTTGCTGTAGCACCAAGTCACTCAGTGAGCTTATTACAGACACTTGACTCATTTGTCCTCATATCCTAGTCAGTGGACAATCGAGCATCTCATACTATGGAGAGTAGACCAGGAGGTCGTTTTAGGAGATCTAGACACAAATGCTCTTATTGTCATAAACTTGGACACACTCGTGACGTGTGCTATTCTTTACATGGCCGCCCACCCAAAAATGCTTATGTTGCTCAGACTGAGACTACAGGTAACCATGGATTTTCTTTATCTGAAGTGGAGTATAATGAGTTCCTTCAGTATCGAGCAAGTAAGCAGACATCTCCACAAGTAGCTTCTGTTGCTCAGACTAATACTTCTGTTGCTCAGACTAATACTTCTGTTGCTGGTAATTCTTTTGCTTGTGTTTTCCAGTCTAGTACTCTTGGACAATGGGTTGTGGACTCAGCCGCTTCTGATCATATCTCTGGTAATAAATCACTTTTGTCAAATATTGTATATTCACAGTCTCTTCGCACTGTTACTTTAGCCAATGCGTCTCAAACTAAAGCAAAAGGAGTTGGACAAGCGACTCCCCTACCCTCTGTCACTCTGGATTCCGTTCTCTATGTCCGTGGCTGTCTTTTTAATCTTGCATCTGTTAGTCATTTGACTCGTGCCCTCCATTGTGGTATATATTTTATTGATGATTCCTTTATTATGCAGGACCGCAGTACGGGGCAGACGATTGAAACATGACTTGAATCAGAAGGCCTTTACTACCTTAACTCACTAAAATCCTCCAGGGCATGTCTAGTCACAGACGTTTAGGACATCCAAGCTTATCCAAGCTTCAGAAGATGGTGCTTAGTTTGTCTAGTTTGTCTAGTTTATCCACATTAGAGCGTGAGTCATGTAAGCTCGGGAAACATACCCGAGCCTCCTTTCCTCGTAGTATTGAGATTCATGCAGAGTCTGTTTTTTCTTTAGTTCATTCTGATATATGGGGTCCTAGTAGAGTCAGTTCAACCTTGGGGTTTCGTTATTTTGTTAGTTTCATTCAAGATGTACTTGGATTTTCTTAACGAAAGATCGTTCTGAGTTGTTTTCTATATTCCAGAATTCTTGTGCTGAAATTAAAAATCAATTTGGTGTTTCTATTCGCACTTTTTGCAGTGATAATGCATTAGAATATTTATCCTCTCAATTTCAGCAGTTTATGACTTCTCAAGGAATTATTCATCAGACCTCTTGTCCTTATACCCCTCAGCAAAATGGGGTTGCAGAAAGAAAGAATAGGCACATCATTGAGACTGCTCGCACACTTCTCGTTGAATCTCATGTTCCGCTGCGTTTTTTGGGCGATGCAGTTCTCACAACTTGTTATTTAGTTAATCGGATGCCTTCATCTCCCATACAGAATCAGATACCGTATGCAGTATTGTTTCCCCAGTCACCCTTATACACTGTTCCCCATCGTGTTTTTGGGAGCACTTGTTTCGTTCATAACATAGCCTCGGGGAAAGATAAGTTTAGCTCCTCGTGCTCTCAAGTGTGTCTTCCGTGGTTATTCTCGTGTTTAGAAGGGATATCGTTGTTACTCACTTGATCTTCGTAGGTACTTTATGTCCTCTGAAGTTACATTTTTTGAGTCTAAACCTTTCTTTACCTCTTCTGACCATTCTGACCACCTTGATATATTTGAGATCTTACCTATAGGAGTCCACTATAGCTCATCCTTCGCCATCCGCCACAGAAGTCTTACCCAAGTCTACTATAGCTCCTCCTTCACCTTCAGCTACTGAAGTATTACCCATTCCAACAATTGAGGAGTCTAGTGTGGCTCCTCCTAGACTCCCTGTCACAGGAACACCACTTTTGACATATCATCGTCGTCCGCACCTAGCATCAGGCCCAGCTGATTCACGTCCTGCACCTGACCCTGCTCCTACTGCGGACTTGTCTCTTCCTAGTACACCGATTGCACTTCGGAAAGGTATACGGACCACCCTAAATCCTAATCCCCACTATGTCGGTTTGAGTTATCATCATTTGTCATCACCCTATTATGCTTTTTTATGTCCTCTAACGTCACATTTTTTGAGTCTAAATCTTTCTTTACCTCTTCTGACTATTCTATCCACCTTGATATATCTGAGATCTTACCTATACTGACCTTTAAGGAGTCTACTATAGCTCTCGTTCACCTTCCGCTACAGAAGTCTTACCCGACTCTATTATAGCTCCTCCTTCACCTTCCGCTACTGAAGTCTTACCTATTCCAACAGTTGAGGAGTCTAGTGTGGCTCCTCCTAGACTCCCTGTCACAGGAACACCACTTTTGACATATCATCGTCGTCCGCACCCAGCATCAGGCCCAGCTGATTCACGTCCTGCACCCGACCCTGCTCCTACTGCGGACTTGTCTCTTCCTAGTACACCGATTGCACTTCGGAAAGGTATACGGACCACCCTTAATCCTAATCCCTATTATGTCGGTTTGAGTTATCATCGTTTGTCACCCTATTATGCTTTTCTATCTTCTTTGTCCTCTGTTTCCATCCCTAAGTCTGCAGGTGAAGCATTGTCTCAATCAGGATGGCGACAGGCTATGATTGACGAGATGTCTGCTTTACATACTGGTGGTACTTGGGAGCTCGTCCCTCTTCCTTCAGGTAAATCTACTGTTGGGTGTCGTTGGGTGTATGCAGTCAAGGTTGGTCCGGATGGTAAGGTTAATGGTCTTAAGGCTCGTCTTGTTTCCAAGGGATATACTTAGATATTTGGGCTCGATTACAGTGATACCTTCTCTCCCGTGGCTAAGATAGCTTCAGTCTGCCGTTTTCTCTCCATTGCTGCTGTTTGCCATTGGCTCCTCTATTAGCTGGACATTAAGAATGCTTTTTTACACGGTGACCTTGAGGATGAAGTTTATATGAAGCAACCACCTGGGTTTGTTGCTCAGGGGGAGTCTCGTGGCCTTGTACATCGCTTTGTGCCTGTCACTTTATGGTCTAAAGCAGTCTCCTCGAGCCTGATTTGGTAAGTTCAGCATAGTTATCCAGGAATTTGTCATGATTCAGAGTGAAGCTGATCACTTTATATTCCATCGGCATTTTTCTTCGAGTCTTTGTATTTATCTGGTGGTCTATGTTGACATTGTTATTACCGGCAATGACCAGGATGGTATTACTAAATTGAAGCAACATCTTTTTCAACACTTTCAGACTAAGGATCTGGGCAAACTAAAGTATTTTCTGGGTATTGAGGTCGTTCAGTCTAGCTCAGGTACTGTGATCTCACAACAAAAGTATGCCTTAGATATTCTTGAGGAGACGGGAATGACAGGTTGTAGACCTGTTGACACTGATGGATCCGAATTTTAAACTTCTGCCAGAACAGGGGGAGCCTCTTAGCGATCCTGCAAGATATAGAAGGTTGGTTGGCAAATTAATTATCTTACAGTGACAAGACTGACATTTCCTTTTCTGTGAGTGTTGTGAGTTAGTTTATGTGTTCTCCGTGTGATAGTCATTGGGATGCAGTTGTTCGCATTCTTCGGTATATAAAATCAGCTCCAGACAAAGGTTTATTATTTGAGGATCGCGGTCATGAGCAGATCGTTGGATACTTAGATGCTGATTGGGCATGATCACCTTCTGATAGACGTTTTACGTCTAGATATTGTGTCTTAGTAGAAGGAAATTTGGTGCCCTGGAAGAGCAAGAAACAGAATATGGTTGCTCGGTCTAGTGCAAAAGCAGAATATCGAGCGCTGGCTATGGCGACATGTGAGCTAATTTGGATCAAACAGTTGCTCAAGGAGTTGAAATTTGGTGAGATTAGTCCGATAGGACTTGTATGTGATAATCAAATTGCTCTTCATATTGCATCAAATCCAGTCATTATGACTAAGGATCTGGGCAAACTAAAGTATTTTCTGGGTATTGAGGTCGCTCAGCCTAACTCAGGTACTGTGATCTCACAACAAAAGTATGCCTTAGATATTCTTGAGGAGACGGGAATGACAGGTTGTAGACGTGTTCACACTCTGATGGATCCGAATTTTAAACTTCTGCCAGAACAGGGGGAGCCTCTTAGCGATCCTGCAAGATATAGAAGGTTGGTTGGCAAATTAATTATCTTACAGTGACAAGACTGACATTTCCTTTTCTGTGAGTGTTGTGAGTCAGTTTATGTGTCCTCCGTGTGATAGTCATTGGGATGCAGTTGTTCGCATTCTTCGATATATAAAATTAGCTCCAGGCAAAGGTTTATTGTTTGAGGATCGCGGTCATGAGCAGATCGTTGGATACTCGGATGTTGATTGGGCATGCTCACCTTCTGATAGACGTTCTACGTCTGGATATTATGTCTTAGCAGAAGGAAATTTGGTGCCATGGAAGAGCAAGAAACAGAATATGGTTGCTCGGTCTCTAGTGCAGAAGCAGAATATCGAGCGATGGCTATGGCGGCATGTGAGCTAATTTGGATCAAACAGTTGCTCAAGGAGTTGAAATTTGGTGAGATTAGTCCGATAGGACTTGTGTGTGATAATCAAATTGCTCTTCATATTGCATCAAATCCAGTCATTATGACTAAGGATCTGGGCAAACTAAAGTATTTTCTGGGTATTGAGGTCGCTCAACCTTGCTCAGGTATTGTGATCTCACAACAAAAGTATGCCTTAGATATTTTTGAGGAGACGGGAATGACAAGTTGTAGACCTGTTGACACTCTGATGGATCCGAATTCTAAACTTCTGCCAGGACAGAGGGAGCCTCCTAGCGATCCTGCAAGATATTAACGGTTGGTTGATAAATTAAATTATCTTACAGTGACAAGACTGACATTTCCTTTTCTGTGAGTATTGTGAGTCAGTTTATGTGTTCTCCGTGTGATAGTCATTGGGATGCAGTTGTTCGCATTCTTCGATATATAAAATCAACTCCAGGCAAAGGTTTATTGTTTGAGGATCGCGATCATGAGCAGATCGTTGGATACTCGGATGCTGATTGGGCATGATCACCTTCTGATAGACGTTCTAAGTCTGGATATTGTGTCTTAGTAGAAGGAAATTTGGTGCCCTGGAAGAGCAAGAAACAGAATATGGTTGCTCGGTCTAGTGCAGAAGCAGAATATCGAGCGATGGCTATGGCGACATGTGAGCTAATTTGGATCAAACAGTTGCTCAACGAGGTTAAATTTGGTGAGATTAGTCCGATAGGAGTTGTGTGTGATAATCAAATTGCTCTTCATATTGCATCAAATCCAGTCATTATGACTAAGGATCTGGGCAAACTAAAGTATTTTCTGGGTATTCAGGTTGCTCAGCCTAGCTCAGGTACTGTGATCTCACAACAAAAGTATGCCTTAGATATTCTTGAGGAGACGGGAATGACAGGTTGTAGACCTGTTGACACTCTGATGGATCCGAATTCTATACTTCTGCCAGGACAGAGGGAGCCTCTTAGCGATCCTGCAAGATATAAACGGTTGGTTGATAAATTAAATTATCTTACAGTGACAAGACTGACATTTCCTTTTCTGTGAGTGTTGTGAGTCAGTTAATGTGTTCTCCGTGTGATAGTCATTGGGATGCAGTTGTTCGCATTCTTCGATATATAAAATCAGCGCCAGGCAAAGGTTTATTGTTTGAGGATCGCGGTCATGAGCAGATCGTTGGATACTCGGATGCTGATTGGGCATGATCACCTTCTGATAGACGTTCTACGTCTGCATATTGTGTCTTAGTAGAAGGAAATTTGGTGCCCTGGAAGAGCAAGAAACAGAATATGGTTGCTCGGTCTAGTGCAGAAGCAGAATATCGAGCGATGGCTATAGCGACATGTGAGCTAATTTGGATCAAACAGTTGCTCAAGGAGTTGAAATTTGGTGAGATTAGTCAGATGGGACTTGTGTGTGATAATCAAGTTGCTCTTCATATTGCATCAAATCCAGTGTTCCATGAGAGAACAAAACACATTGAGATTGGCTGTCACTTTATTATAGAAAAGATACTCTCGGGAGATATTGTTACAAAGTTTGTGAAGTCGAATGATCAGCTTGCAGATATTTTCACCAAGTCCCTCACTGGTCCTCTTATTTACTATATATGTAACAAGCTCGGTACATATGATTTATATGCACCAGCTTGAGGGAGAGTGTTAGAATAATAGTGTAAATAAGAGTAAATAACATTAATCCAATATGTATTAGGAGTAGGATATGTTATCTGTGTATATATAGGGCTCATTGTAGCATTGTAAATAATATCAATAATATTTTTCTCCCGTGCATTCTCACAGGATAGGAGCACCTAAATTAACAAAACTCCCCTTAAAGTAAGGTGATTTGTTATCTTAAATAACATAAAACTCTTTTTGATAAGGTTGTAAATAACATAAAACTTTTCTTTTACAAAACTAATATTCATGATAATATCATTTATTCTTAATAAATTTTTAATATAAAAAATTAAAGCAAAGCCTGTAAAATCATATACTAATTGTACAACTAGTATTGGACCTTGGTATTGCAATTCCTACGTAAAAAACCTTGCATTATTTTTTACTGTATAACAATCTTCATATATTTATCCCTGTAACTTATGCCATGAACCTAATGACCCACGGAGTTTTTTTACATGGTAAATAATCCCATAAAGTTTCCTTAAAATCAGAAAGCAATCGTGTTCATTTGCTCAAGGAGATTTTGGCTCACGGTTGCTAAGTACAGGGAACTTTTTATCTCCTACCCACATCATTTGCCTGTACTGGGTTTTGTTTCTCTATTTGTTATTCTTGGATGTAACTATCCTCTAAATCCTTACCGTGTCGGTTGTGTAATGGATATTTTATTGTGCCTTCTTTTTCAGCTTTATGTTTTACTTGTCTGAAAATACTGCCAGGTTCGTGTGTCGTCAGAAGATTGTTGCCAATTTGTTTCTATCTGCTTATCATCATGAAATTCCAGTCATTTTATTTAGACTTATTATACTTGCTAATTTGAGTTTGACCTTTGGGTTGTGTGTTCCAAAATGTGTATAGGTAATTGGAAACGTGCATATGTAGCTCTGCGGTGTCTCAGTAAACATGTAGCTTCCTCAAAGTTAACTGCGGAAATATGCTGCCTTCGAGCCTTCAGTGGTTTAATATTTCCCATTTCGTTGTCAAACTATCTTGAAGGACATGTCTTGTTAAGCACTGGGGAGAAGTCATTTCAATGGGGTGGACCTTCAGAGGTTCAAAATGGTTTCCTCCAAGCTTCCTCAAGCTGGGGATATGCTGCATCTGATAATTCGCTCTCTATTTCTTCTGCAAGATCTGAAATTACCGACTTTCTAGAAGCCTTTGATAAACTTCATCATTTTGCAACTATATCTTCCACTGAAATGATGCAAATTCGAGCTGCTATTCATCTTCTAGATGAAGTTAGCAATATGCAGTCAACTTCTGCGTATAATAGCCTTGATGGACCTGGTCGAAGGTAAAGTCTATGTTAGAAGTCTAGAATAAATTATCTTCCATGCTTGTGAACGTATCTTCATGTCAATTGACAAGTTTTTTAAGGCTCAAACATTCTTTATATGTCAACCTTTATGTTAAGTTCTCGACCTTCTGTGTTCTGTCAATATTTGTGTATAGTGATAATCAACCAGAGAAGTGTAGTTTTTGGCAGACAAGAAAAACATATTCCAATTTTGCTTTAGATATAGACACTAAGTTTTGAAGTGGGTGGAGAATCATAAGGTCTTACATCCGAATCTCAGTGGAGACAAAAAACACTAGGTGTGATTTCTTCCCATCAGCCTAAGCCTTAGTGGGAGAGTTACCTAGTACATGTGCTAGTGAGAGGTAGCAGGTGGAATAGTCGAGGTGTGACAAGCTGGTCCGCACACCACCACCATAAAGAAATAGATACTAAAAGTTTCAATGAGAGTATTGCATCACTCTTCCCTATGCTTGGGATTAGAGTAGAGTTGGCAAAATCTGTAAATAGTGACATAAATGGTTAAAAATCAACCCCCCCCCCCCCCCCCCCCAAAAAAACCGATGGCTCTATGCATCAATATTCTCTGATAGATAGGCTCAGAATTTTTGTGGGGATTATTCAGCTATAGTTGCTTCTAATTAATTATCATTCATTGATGCTCCTCCTAGGTTTTGGGTTTCTGTGAGGTTTCAGCAGCTGTATTTTGTTCAACGATTTGGCAGACCGCCATCAGAAGGTGAGCTGGTTGTGTATTCGGGGCTGATTGGATGGGCCTTCCACTCTGATTGCCAAGAGAATTTGTTTGATTCTCTTTTATCTAAGGAACCATCTTGGCAAGAAATGCGCGATATGGGTGTTGGATTATGGTATACAAGTGTGGCACAACTGCGAGTGAAGGTACTTTTTTTCATTAGGATTTTGAATTCGGTTGTAGCATGGCAAGTGAGGTTTTGGGAAAGTGAGTTTTCCACCACTGGAGCAAATTGGGAAAGTGAAACTGTTGACTCCTGGAGGGGGATTTGGGGGTAGGATTTACGATATAAAACAAATCAGCTGTATCATTTGATTACTTTTTGGGAGGTACTGTGTAGTTGTTATTCTGTAACAATTCAACATCTCCCAACTGAAGCTGCAGCTACTGGGTGAAAGAAACAGGAAGAACCAATGTCTTATATCCTTAGCTTTCATTTTCCTCTGTATTTGGCATCGCAACTCTGACTCAGGTGGGTTTTCTGCAGATGGAAAAGCTGGCTAGGCAGCAATATTTGAAGAATAGAGATCCCAAGGCATGCGCACTTCTGTATATTGCATTGAATAGGCTTCAAGTTTTAGCGGGCCTTTTCAAGATTAGCAAAGATGAGAAAGACAAACCTCTGGTGGCTTTTCTTTCACGCAATTTTCAGGTAATTTTTAAACATTCTGCTACTTTATTTGTATGCCTGATACAAATATTTTCAAAGAAATGTTACTGAGTTTGACCAATTATTTATGAGTGAGTTTTGACCCATTTATCTTGAATTGTTTCTTAAATTTTCTATTCCAGTATCTAAATTGGGAAAGTAGGAACATGTTGTAAAGCGTATTGTTGTTATCAAATGATCTTGTGTACCGTCTTTCCATGCCCTACATTTGGGATAATTCTTATGAAAATGTTAATGCAAATCTGACAGCGTGTTAAAGTAAGTGCATAAACTTTACTTTTATAGTTCTCGTACCTTCTCTTGAATTTACATCTCTTTTTTGAGTTAGATAAGCAAAAGATTTCATTACTATTAACTTGCCTTCTCACATATTCTTCTTGTAGTTTGTTTTTTACAAGATTTGCACATTACCTCTGTTTTAAAATGTTGAGTTCTCGATGTGAAACTGTTACTCGTCTTTGTTAATTTGTTTGTAATCCAAGTTTTAGTCTTCTGTATTTTCTTATTGAGCATCTTTACTCAACGTTTAGTTGCTTAGAAGTTTCACCCATTCCCTTTCTTTAGGAAGATAAAAATAAAGCAGCTGCTTTAAAGAATGCATACGTGTTACTGGGGAAACATCAGTTGGAGCTTGCAATTGCTTTCTTTTTGCTTGGAGGAGATACCACGTCTGCTGTCACTGTTTGTGTGAAGAATCTTGGAGATGAGCAGCTTGCGCTTGTAATTTGCCGACTTGTTGAAGGTTATGGTGGAACGCTAGAGCATTACCTTATTTCGAAATTGCTTCTCCCATCTGCTCTTGCCAAAGGTGACTACTGGCTTGCAAGCGTACTGGAGGTATTCAGCTAGAAGTTTAGATTTTATAGAGAGTGATGCTTTTTTTTTTCTTTTCCTTAAGGGATTGTGTTGGTTGCATCTTGTTCCCTTGTTTATATACTCATCTAATGTTCTTCATTTGCAGTGGATATTAGGAAAATCCTCACATGCTTTTCTTAGAATGCTTGCTTTCCCAGCGGGTTCCTTGAACGATAAGTCAATATTCTCATCCCGTCAACCTGCGTTCTTGGATCCAAGCATTGGTGACTTTTGCTTAATGTTAGCAGCCAAAACTACCATGAAGAATTCTATTGGGGAGCAAAATGCTGCTGCCTTGAGTAGATGGGCGATCTTGATGAGAGCCACTGCCTTATGCAGATGCGGTCTACCTGTAAGTTCATCTAATTCTTTTGGTTTCCCTAAATTTTGGGGATTCACAAGTTTTTCTTTTTTTGGCCGGGGAGGGGGGGGGGGGTGTTCTTTTGAGGACTCCGAAATTGTAAATTTGATATGATCCTCTTTGAGATCTGAAATCCAAGAGGACCAGAACTGATCTAACTTTGATTAGAACACAACTTACTTGTTTAGGTCTTAAGTGCAATATTTTTCTTGATGAAATCATTGCTATTTGGTCACCTGAAGCTATTAATTTACACCAAATGAATTAAATGACTTACATCATTGGTGGCTGTAATTTATTTTCCATTATAACTCTTTCCGCTACTACTCAATATAACTTGTTTTGTATTTTTCTCTTTGCTATGCAGAATTATCAAAAAACACCACCCAATGCCCTAACCTCATACTTTAACTGTCACTTTTCACCAACTTCATGTCCTCTCAAGTACTTGGAAATGATTTTGTTGTAAAGAAGATTCATATAACAAAATTCGGCTGAGGTCCTTTTAAATGTAATTTAAGCTTTGGAAAATTCTTTGATCTAGATTAGTTCTGTTTTTCAAGTCAATACATAGCTTGCAGCATTCATGTATTAACATATTAGATATGTATAGAACTAAAAAGAATAACATATTAGATATTTATAAAGTGATTCTCTATCACAACCCGAATCTAGAACGTCTTTTGCATGTCAAGTACTACTTGGATAAACTCAATTTAGATTAGGCTTTTGAAATCAAGGCTGAACTAAATTTTGGTAAAATGATCAACCTAAATCCTACTAACAGCAGATTAAGTTCCTAAATACTACGTCAGAGCGATGATAGGATGGCCTGCCACCATGGCTAAGCTTCTTTTGCTGATAAGTGTTTGCATTATAAGTGCTGCTATCTTGCAATTGATGTGAGTCATGTGACTGTTTAGCATCAAAGTTAGACACATTGACTTTTATCATACCTTTTCTTCTATAAGTCAGTTTAGGGGGTATACCTTAATGTTATCGAATGCCAGGCAACCCTCTCAATCAGCCTGGTCGTGTGTATGGATGTACCATTGTGTGTTCATTTTAATTAGATTCTTTTTCGTCGAAGGACTAATAGTTTTCCTATCTTTTTTCGCATTCTCAAAAAAGTTTTCCTATCTTTTTCTATTATAAGCTTGATGCTTTGGAATGCCTTTCATCTTCTGTGAGCATCATTGGTGGTTCAACTGGAGGAAGTGTACCTGATAATGTGGACTTCGGACACCTGCATGAAATGCTGAGTGCAATGCTAAATGAAACTTCATCAAACTGGCTATCATCGGATGTGGCTTTACGGATAGAATCACATATGAGAACAGACTTGTCTATGCAATACTTGTCTAAGATGTTAAGGAGGCATCCAAGCTGGTTAGACCATGATATGATATGTCTTCAGGGACACATGGATACTGTATCAGCGAATGAAGAATACAAGCTTTCAGTTGAAGCTTTTCAAGATGAACTGATGACGACAATTGCATCCTTTCAACTGAAGTTCTCCTTAATTCCTCTACATCTTATGTACTTGGTATCTCTACTTATTTATGGAACAAGTGTTATGTTTATGGTTTTTTTTTCCAGGAGGACTGATTGTCAGTTTTTTTCCTTTTTCCTCTTTCAGACTTTTTTGTCATTTTGCAACGGTGGTTTGGCGTATACAGGATGCTACTTGTTGCGAGACTACATAAATAAATATCTATCGACGGAGCAAGGCCATGAACTTGATGGTTGCTCATTGTATGCTTTCCTTCCCAAGCTATTTCTTGAAGTATCTGGGGAATTATTTTATCTTTCTGCAAGATACATCATTCTGTGTAGCATGGACTGTTTCTACTTGAAGTCATTCGCCCTTAGGAGTAATGGAGCTGATGAAAATATTTATGGCGCCGTCTTAGAACTGTATAAAAAGAGGTTGTCTTGGTCATTATGGTGTCTTAGAGCCACAATCCAGTTTTCTTCAGTTTCTTCTGCAGAAAATTTTGTGGGGACACATTTCACTGTCCTTGATTTAACAGAGTATCTGTTACTGTTTGCATCTACTTTGGTACAAAGAAATTACTGTGTTCTTCTCCTTATTGTGAAGCCTCTCTTGATGGCAAGAACTTCAGATGAGACAGGCATAAAGGATATACAAAAACTGCTTTGTGAAACTCGAGAAACGGTGGCTCATGATTTACCTATTCATGATGCTGGATCTTCTGCTCAGAACAAGAATCAAATGCCACAGGCACAATTTGGGGATGTTATGTTGTCTGTTCCGGAAGAGAGATGGCATGTCATGGTTGCTTCTTTTTGGGAATATGTTTCTAGCTTTTCAAAATACAAGCTAAATCTGCTATCTCTGGAACATGAAGAAAGCGGTTTGTTTCTACCTCCAGGCAGACATCCCAGTGTATCCACTTCACTAAACTGTGTAAATGGCACCAATATCTCAACCCACAATGGGATTGTTCCAGGACTTCTGGCGAAGATACTAAAGATTGCATGTACTCACATCTCTTCTTACTGTGTGAATCGGTTTGCATCCATCCTGTTGGAGAGCATAGATCCAGGTGCAACTACTCTTTTCTGGTCTGAAGATTATCTGTCCCTACATAAAGCGCCAGATGCTAAACTTAGTCATAGAAATAATGATCTGGATAAGTTGACTGCTGAAGATGAATTATCAGCATTTGAGGCATTATGGGATATTTGTTCTGAGCTTAAGACAGCTAATCAAGGATTTGTGCTTCAAGACCAGAAGTTTCTACAGCAAACCTTGCTAAAGTCCTTTAAAGGATGGAATGAAATGTACCCCAGCATTGTAAGAAAGTGTGAAGTTGAGGAAACTTGTGACAGAGACGATAGGTTTGGTAGTCCAAGCAGCGCAGCTGGATCTCCTCTTGCTTGTTTGTCACCAAATAATCATCCTTTCCAAAGTTTTGGGGGAAAAGATACGAACCATACAAAGAAGGTTTTGCCTTTTCGTAGTCCGATGGAGATATATAAGAGAAATGGAGAACTTTTGGAGGTAATTCTTCTCCTAATTTTTTATTATTTGAATTGCACTTTCTATTTCTTACAGATAACAGGTAAATTTAATGGCAAATCTTCTTTCTTGATGCTAACGAATGCAATTCTCCTGTATTTGAGCAGGCTTTGTGCATCAACTCCATTGATCAACATGAAGCTGCTCTTGCTAGCAATCGGAAGGTGAGACTCTGTCTGGGGCTTATTTAGCGGTCTATATTTTATGCATCTGAATTTGATTTTTTCCCCGTGTTTAGGATGCATCTGATATATCATTTTGTTCGTAATATGAAATGAACTTGTGGCTTTAGGGATCATGTCACTTTAAAATTATTAACATCCAGCTCTAAGTTTTTTGCTTAAAAGAACGAGTTGATGCATAAGTAAACTGGGATAAGTTGAAATTTTTGGGGTGGGGTAAATGGAGATGTTAAACTGTTTTGGCTACATGTTCGTGAAACTTTAAGAGCATGGTACCTCATGGTTATTATGAACTTTGAGGTATGATATATAAGTGAATCAAAAGATGAGTCACGTGTTATCTTTCATGTTCGCTGTATCCAACTTGTTATATGGTGTGGGAATATCAACGATACAAATTCTACAGTGTCTCAAATGTATCCCAACTGTCACTTCAATAGGAGAAATTTGTATCTGATGCTTCACGCTTCCTGTAAACTCTGATCTTTTGCAAATTCATCATTTCATTGTGCAGAAAATTGTTCTGATCTTTGTTTTAAAATAGGGATAATAAGTGGAAAGTATTTTGCTTTTAAGAGATCTATTGATGAATAAATATCAGTTGGCTGCCTTCTGATATCGTTATATTACTCAGGAAGTATTTTGCCTGTTAGACATTCATAGTAAATTCCTATTCTGGTCTTTAGACTCTGAGCGTTACAGTTTGGCGATGAAGTAAATATGTCTATTTTATTTGTTTCACATTTAAATTTCCCAGTAGTCTTCTATATTTGTAAAGTCAATGACATCTACTTCTGTCTGATTCAGGGATTATTATTCTTTAACTGGGAAGATGGGTTTCCTTGTGCGAACAGATTTGATAATGTCTGGGCAGAAGCTGATTGGCCACATAATTGTTGGGCGGGATCCAATTCTACACCGATTCCTACTTGCGTCTCTCCTGGAGTGGGTCTCGGGAGTAAAAAGGGCACACACCTCGGGCTAGGTGGAGCAACTGTTGGCGCAGGTTTTCTGGCAAGACCTACATTTGGGCTTCCAGGTTATGCCAATACGGGTGGATCCATTCTTGGCTGGGGAGTTCAAGAGGATTTTGATGAGTTTCTTGACCCTCCTGCCACAGTAGAAAATGTTAGGACAAGGGCATTCTCAACTCACCCTTCAATGCCTTTTTTCTTGGTTGGCTCGAGCAATACACACATATATTTGTGGGAGGTAAAACATTACGATCAACAGATTAGTTAGATCTTTTTGCAGTTGCAACAGTAAGGCTTAATTTGCACATTTGAGCAAGTTTGACTCCTAAAAGCAATGTAGAATATTTTCTGTACTTGCAAATTAGTAAGTATTAAGTAATCTTCATGCAGTGGCATGATATGAGTGGCCATTTTCTTTTTCTTTTACTGTTTGTAGGCTGTCTTTTTCATTGTTCTTACATGAGATTGAAAACTTGTTTCGTCACATACTTGTGTTATTGTGGTTTCTTAAGATATGGTATTTAGAATAAATTTTGATGTCTGCAGTTTGGCAAAGATAGAGCTACTGCAACATATGGAGTGCTTCCTGCTGCAAATGTCCCTCCACCATATGCTCTTGCTTCTGTATCTGCCGTGAAATTTGATCATTGTGGTCACAGATTCGTATCTGCTGCTTCAGATGGTACTGTGTGCACGTGGCAGCTTGAAGTAGGAGGCAGAAGTAACATTCGGCCAACAGAATCCTCTCTTTGCTTTAATAATTATACATCGTAAGCACCCAAATCATGTTAACTTTATGTTAGGTGGAACTGAGCATTAATATCTCCACAAAATTGTATCCAAATTGAAAAGTTAGATTTTGGATATTCTCTCTTTGTACTTTAGTGCCTCATTGCTACTTAATAACATTCGGAGGACTTAACCTTCTCTTTTCCTTAATTACCATATACCATAAGCAGCAAAAATTGTATGAACTTCCTGTTTGAGTATTATAATAAATTGAAACTAAGTATTAGTATCTCCTCAAAATTGTCTCAAAGCTGAATTGATTTATATTATTAAAGGAAAAGCTTTCTTATTTATTTGGTGCCTCTCCAGTACCTAACATCACCCCGTAACCACCAGATACTCTATACTGTATTTGGATGGTGACGGGGGCTGGATGCGTTTGAAATTGTTACTATTTTTCCTTACTTGTACTTGGTCTTTCGTTGTGTCATTAGTAACTGCTAGGACACCATGAATATCAGTTCCAACTAGTAACATTGTCAGAATGATTTGAAAGATGAAGCAGTTACATTTATCTTCCTTGTTTTCTGTCTCTCCTGCTCCTTGCTATGCGGTCGTTAAGCTTTTGCTATAGTTTCCATCTTTTGCTTTCTTATAAAGCCTGCTGTGCCTTGTAATGACTGCAGGGATGTCACATATGTTACATCAAGTGGTTCAATCATAGCTGCCGCGGGATATAGCTCCAGTGGTGTTAACGTTGTCATATGGGACACACTTGCTCCACCAGCGACATCTCGAGCCTCCATAATGTGTCATGAAGGTTCGTTTGTTGATATGTTCTCCTTTTTGTGAAGGAACAGGGACAGTTCCTAATATTAAGTTCTAGCAAAAAGACAAATGCAGAACTAAGATATGTCAATATATTCTTAAATGTCAGTTTTTAAATGATAGGAACAAGCATAGGAATAACAGTAAGCTAGAAAAGCAATTAAAGAGAATTTAGCGAAGACCCAAATTTAAAGCATAAGATAGAACATTTAATTTAAGATTAAACACCCTAGATATTAGTAACAAAGTGAACCTAATCTATAGAGAACCCTCAAGTAGAAGAATTCTACTTGACAGCAAAAGTATAAAGCTAGGAAAATGTGTGACCTTCATGAGAAAAAAATTCTACATGTATATGGATTATTGGTGGATTCTGAGGAGGATTGAGAGAGAGGGACATTTCATCTGTCAAGAGCTAGATGGCGGATTCTGAGTGACTGACTTTTTTGGCAAGAAAATAGGTATGAGCCACTTAAAGTCTACATGTAGTGCTTTTCTTCAGTAACTTAGCAAAACCTTGATAATGGTCTTTGTTTAGTTCATTAGCCGTTATAAGCTTTTAACTTGCTAAGATTAGACCCTGTTCTTGTTTCCAGGAGGTGCACGCTCTCTAGCAGTGTTTGATAATGATTTAGGAAGTGGTTCTATTTCCCCCCTCATTGTGACGGGTGGGAAAGGTGGTGATGTTGGACTTCATGATTTCCGGTATATAGCTACTGGAAAGGCAAAAAGACAGAAGCATACAGAAATTGGTGATCATGGTGTGAATTCCATGGTTGACATGCAGAAGAAAACCGGTGATCAAAATCGTAATGGGATGCTCTGGTATATTCCGAAAGCTCACACAGGTATTGGACCATTTTAGATGATTGTTGCTGAAAATGCTGTAGATAGTTGATTGGCAGTATATAATGAGATTTTTCTCTAATTCTACTTTATCTCATGCAGGGAGTGTAACCAAAATATCAACCATACCACATACCAGCTTTTTCTTGACGGGAAGCAAAGATGGAGATGTAAAACTTTGGGATGCCAAAAATGCAAAACTAGTATTTCATTGGCCAAAATTGCATGAAAGACACACCTTCTTGCAGCCAAGCTCCCGTGGCTTTGGTGGTGTGGTACAGGTAACTTTTTTGATCAGATGCATGAGTAGTTGGAAGAAAAATTACTGAGATCCTGAGTTTGCAAAACTAAAGGGATCTTTTCTACTGCGTTTTCAGGCAGCTGTTACAGATATTCAAATTGTTCCTCATGGTTTTCTTACATGTGGTGGAGATGGTGCCGTAAAGCTTGTGATGCTCAATGATCTCTTAAGGCTGTGAACGAGTCATATTGGTTAATGGCACAGCAAAGAACTATTTGTTGCATGAATTGTTGTCTGTAGTGGTTCTCCTTTGAATTTGCTTTGAGATCCACTTATACAAGCTCTAAAGTTGGTAACTTGACTTGATGATGGAAGGATAGCCTAGTGATAAAGACCCTGCACCTCCAACCATAAGTCGGCGATGTGAGTCTCCAAGGGAATAAAGTGGAAAAGGGCCATCATTGGGATCTTGGATAGGGAGTTCTCTGGGGTTTGGGGGGGGGGGGGGGGGTTTACATTTTGGAAAAAAGGTTATACAAAAGAGAAAAGTTGGTACTCTTGACTTGTATCCAGGAATTCTTATCAGTGAAGTACCAGCTTATTGTGGTCTAAAATTTCCGTCTGCTGTTCTCTTGCAAATATTTATTTGTACGCAGGAAAAGACTATTTTGCAGAGGCCTATAGCGCGAACATGCGATTTACTACCAAAGGTAAGTTCAACTAGATAGCATAGAAGGATAGAGTCCTCAGTCTTGTCAATTATTTAGGCTTTTTTTTCACCTCTTAAACTGATGTGTGTATATAGAGAGAATTCCGTTGCTTATATATTTTATCAGTCAGTTTTTTTTTTTTTTTTTGTAAATTGCGAAAATAGCAATAGGATTCATTTTTTAAATTCTTTTCTCCCCTCCTTTTATATGGTCTGTAAACGTTGTCAAATTGCTAAATTGCGAGGATCGGCGTAATATTGTGTTCCTTATATGGCAGATTTGATATTTCCCTCATGCTTTGAGCTGGTGCTAAGTAAACGGCAGGCACTGTTGTCTGTTCTTCGATATCGTCTCATAAGTTACTAAACCTCTTACCCTGGAGAAATCTGTTACTGTTTAAATAAGAGCACCTTTCTTCTGTGCCCTTTCGAATCAACACACAAATTCCACTGGAGCTACGTTTTTGCTTAATCATTCATTTCTCAATCAAAACTCTGGTCAATCGGCCAGTGAATTCAGTTTTGGTGCCCTAGTAGATAATCTATAAACTAGAAAAATGATGTAACATGTCAAACCTAGCGTTTTGACTTTAAAAATTGCGGGATTTTATTCTGAGTCAGGGGTTTGCTTTCAGAGTCGTAAATCCACCAACCAGATTTGACAGGTTCCCAACCAGTGGACTCTCGACCTGTAGTCTCTTGTCTCCATGGTAATACGTCTAGGCTGTTGGTTAATACTTAAAATGAGCTAAAGAAAATTTAATTCGTTTCTTTTTGTTTGTTTCTATTATTCAGGTTGCCAGGGAAATGGGAATAACTTATTGTGCTAAAAGAACATGAAAAAATGGATGACTTGAGCATAAGCTGCAAATCAACCGCAAATAAGACAAATTACGTTGAGTGAAGCCCTAACTTTTAATTATTTCCCCCCTCCCCTGTTTTTCACCTTTACAAAGTCTTTTCCAGTTAGCAAAAAAACTGTGTAATTTAATTCATATTTTTCTCTTGTACAGTCATGGTTTTATTGTTGTACTATCTTTTGAAGCCATCATAATAAAGTAGAACATGTCACCGGCAATTGAACACTAATTAAGTAAAGTCTAATTTTGGTATGATGATGCTAAGATAATGTACCTGACTGGCTAACTTAGTGTGACTTGTTGGTGTCAAAGGACACGTACAACACAATTTATTAGCTGAGTTAGAACACAACTTTCTTCCACGTACGCCAATATAGCTCTCTTTTCCCGGATTCCTATGGGCATACACATACTTTTCTTATTTTTGAAGTAATACAAGTTTCCATAAGCTGTCGCCATGCGTTTATCCTACACCAATATTCATAAATCACTATAGTTTAAAGTTTAATAATTATAATTTATTTAAGTATCCTGATAAATTATTATTAATTTATATCACCAATATTCATAAATCACTATAGTTTAAAGTTTAATAATTATAATTTATTTAAGTATCCTGATAAATTATTATTAATTTATATCGTTTATATTCAAACGCGTAACGAATTAAATTAAGGTAAAATATAAAAAAATAAAATATTCTTACTGAGATTTTATTGGTGAAATTACATATAATTACATTTGAAAAATAAGAAGAAAAATAAATAAATATTTTTCAGGTTGAGACGCTGATATGTTGCTTTCTTTAAGGAGATTCAAGTCTACTACAGTAGCATCTTCATCGGTCTAGTAATAATACTTTTGACTTGTCCCCTTCAAGATACAACTGTCCGACAATGTCGTATGACCCGAACAAATTCTGAACAAGTTGTTGAGTCCAAGGCTCCACCAAAATGAACACCTTCCTTCAACAAAAATAATATTCTCTTTTGTAGAGAATAAGTTAGAGATTTAAATTTTCTCCTATTCTTTAACTCTCTTTTTCTCTACGCTACATTCACTTTTTCATACAGACTATCATATTTTTTCATCTACAGCAAAAGGAGGAAACATCATTATTTATAGGAGTAGAATCTCTTCCATCAAATACATAAAAAAGATAATAGGATAATAAAATAGTAGGACATGATTGGTGAGTACAAAATATTATCTTTAGTAGGTAATAATGGTAGATCATGGTATCAGTACTTTTAAGAGTTACATCAAAATAATGATCATTTTTTTTGCCAATTTATCACCACTCTCTTACTTCAGTAAAAAATAATTAATTTTTTATTTATGAATTTATTATAAAATTTAATATAATTACGATTGGTAAATTTGGTAAAATATAACTATAAATAATAAATATACTATAAATATTTGATGTGTCTGTATAATCTTCCCTTTATCCAATTAGTGTAATTTTCAATTGATGGTAATTTAAGGAGAAGCTCTACTATGTGAGTTTCGCGAAGCCTAGTTTATTTCGAGTTTCAATTAAAATGGAAAAAAAATGGAAGTTGCGGTAGATTAGTGATAGAATAATAATTATCTTAGATTTGTAAAGGAATAAGGTGAAATGGAAGTATATGATTATAGTTATCTTCTGTATATGCTACAAGGGACCGTGTATTTTTTACTTCTCCTCTTGTGCCACCTGATTATAATGTAAGAAAATTGAAGAGTAGAAGTCCACTATTAAAGACCATTCAAAGTTTTGCTTTCGAAAATGAGTTTTTTGAATTTGTCAGTTGTTTGAATTGGGTGTTGTTTCAATAGATTGAAAATATCAAAAGGACTTCAAAATTTAAATTTGAAATAATTTATAGTAGATTTAAGCAAGATTTGAGTTAAATTTCAGAAAAAAATGGAAGGAAGAAGACGAAGTCAGTTTTTTGTATAATTATGTATACTCTTATATAATAGTGTATATGAGTGTAGAAACACGCCTTATACACTTTTATACACCTTTATACAAGCGTCTATTGATGAACTTTTTCTACGATTTTCAGTTGCAATTCTTGTTCAAAACCAATCCAAATCTTCATTAAATGACTTCAAATTTATACAACCTCCTTATACTATTTCTAACAAGTCTAAATAACATCCACTTCAAATTTCTCAAAAAATCAAATTGGAAATTTAAACTCACGTATTTAAACTTATTAAAAATCTAATTTTTACCACCCAAATAAATTTAGTTTGTTGAATTAATATTCGAGTCACAGTTACTGATTCGAAAATTAACTTATAAGCTTGAGAAATCTTTTTTAAAAATTAAATAGTAATTTTAAAAATCTATGAAATTGAATGTTGAATCTTAGCTTATTATTTTTAAGTTATTTAATTATAAATTAAAATATGTGCCACAAAATTAAAAAATAAAGAACCCAATCATTCTAATGTGAAATTTTTCAAAAAAAAAAACATATTTGAAATACTAACCGATTTCTTGCAATGCGAGATCTCTTGTGGAGTCATTTTCAATAGTATGTGTAGGGTATTTAATCATTATCATAAAAATATCAAGAAAGAAAGATCCACCAACGCCTTGAAAGCTGAAGCCAAATATACTGATGAGTGATGACACAACAAAAGGAAAATAAAAAATCCCAATTCATCACTGCTCGGACCCACTAATCTTCTACTTATCTACTCATCCAGTCAGCAAGATAATTTGTATAATCCTAATATTGCTTTCACTATTATATACTCCATTCATCTCTCTATATATAAAATTTAATTTTGAAAATATTTATTTAAATATTTTATTTTATTCTTTATAAGAAAATTCAGTATGTTAAGACCATAAGTTTCAAATATATTATAGTCATATAAATACTATAATAAGATCATAATTTTTTAATTTTTTTTAGGAAGGAAGCGAAGATGGCAGTAACGGAGGCTAAGATGATAGCTTTTGCTCGTCTGTATGAGGAACTTGGGAACAAAGGCGGGGAGAAAAAGTTATTCCGACTCGCTAAGGTGAGAGGGAGGACGGCTCGGGATCTGGACCGAGTGAGGTGCATAAGAGATTATGATGACAAATTTTTGATGGGGGATGACCAGATTAAAAGGAGATGACAGACCTATTTTCAGAAACTTCTAAATGAAAAAAGGGATCATCTTATTGTACTAGGTGAATTGAAAAATGCTGACAATCCCAATGAATTAAGTTATTATAGGGACATTGAGGTCAATAAGGTCATGGAGGCAATGCGTAAGATGAAAAGGGGCAGAGCTACTAAGCCAGACGAAATTTCGGTTGACCTTTGGAGGTGTATGGGTAGAGCAGGCTTGGAATGGCTTACTGGGTTGTTTAATATTATATTCAAGACTAATAGGATGCTTGAAGAATGGATGTGGAGTACAATGGTTCCGTTGTATTAGAACAAAGGCGATATCCAAAGCTGTAACAATAATAGGGGTATCAAATTACTGAGTCATACTATGAAAGTCTAGGAGAAAGTGGTAGAAATGAGAGTGCGAAGGATGGCGTATATTTCAGACAACCGGTTCAGGTTCATGCCGGGGTGATCTACCATAGAAGCTATCCACCTTATTAGGAGGATGGTGGAATAATACATGGATAAAAAGAAGGATCTCCACATGGTATGTATTGATCTTGAGAAAGCGTATGACAAGGTCCTTATGGAAGTCTTATGGAGCTGCTTAGAGATTAAAGGGGTCCCAGTTGCCTATATTAGGATGATTAAAGATATGTATGATGGAGTTAAGACTCGGATTAGGACAGTAGGAGGCGACCCCGAATATTTTTCGGTTGTTATAGGGTTGCACCAAAAGGTCTGCGTCCAGCCCTTTCCAATTTTCCTTGGTGATGGATGCACTAACTCATCATATATTTAGGGAAGGTGCCATGGTACATATTATTTGCTGATGATATAGTTCTAATTAACAAGACATGAGGGAGCATCAACGAGAGGCTAAAGGTTTCGAGACATACCCTTGAATCTAAAGGTTTCAGGTTGAATAGGACTAAGACGGAATACCCCGAGTGCAAATTTGGGGCTGAGCTGATGGAAGCGGGAGTGGAAGTGAGGTTTCACTCTCAAGTCATTCCTAAGAGGGATAGTTTCAAGTACCTTGGGTCAGTTATTTAGGGGATCGGGGAGATCGACGAGGATGTCACACACCGTATAGGGGTGGGGTGGATGAAATGAAGATTAACATTGGGAGTCCTATGTGACAAGATATGCCACTGTTACAAAAAGGTAAGTTTTGTAGAGTAGTGGTTAGGCCGGTCATGTTGTATGGAACCGAGTGTTGGCCGGTTAAGAACTCACACATCTAGAAGATGAAAGTAGCAGAGATGAGTATGTTGAGGTGGATGTGCGGACATACAAAGATGGATAAGATATGGAATGAAGATATTTGAAAGAAGGTGGATGTAGCCCCCCGAACCATAGGAGGAGGTGTGAACGACTGGTTATGGTGGGCACAAGGAGAGGTAGAGAGAAGTATTGAGGAGATGTGATCAGGCAAGACATGAGGAGACTTAGGATTACCGAAGACATAGCCCTTGACAGGGAATTATGGAGGTCAAGTATTAAGGTTGTAGAGTAGGGGGAAGTTGTGAATTTTTCTATAGCGCACTAGAGTGAGACTAGCTAATTAGGAGTTAGTCTTAGGATGCTACTGGTTAGCTACTAATACAGGGCTTTATCTGCTAGATATTATTATACCTTCCATCTTTTTCGTATTTTCTATATTTCTTATATTGTTGTTATTTTATTATTTTATAATATTTTATGTTATGTTATGTTATTTTATTATGAGTCTATTAATTGTACTAATATATCGTCTCTTGTTGCTTTCTTGAGCCGAGGATCTCCTGAAAACAACCTCTTTACCTCTCGGGTAGGTATAGGATCTACATACACATTATCCTTTTTAGACTTCACTTGTAAAATTATACTGGATCGTTGTTATTGGTCAGGTAAACTAGCCATATAAGTTGAAGGGAAGGAGTATACAATTCTACGCAGAACATAATCACATGTCTCTTTGTTAAAGTTAACCACAACAAACAAACCAAAGAAAAGGGGGGGGGGGGGGGGGGTTGTTTGAGGCGTATAAAGTGTACTTACATGTAAGTATTACTATACAAAATTTCTATTTTTCTGAAGAAAACATGACGGAAAAAACGAAAAAACAACTTAGCAAGCTAATGACGTCGTTTAGGAGAAAAGCTGTTCAAAACGACAGCGTAAAATGTGCAACTGCAAACAAAAACCGACAGACGAAAGGTGGGGTGATACAAGTAACTGAAAAACAAAAAAAGGAAGAAAAGGATGCTGAAACTGCTGGCGCTGAGGGGTGGTGTGGTGGGTCTCTTCTCTCTGACAAAAAGATGAGTGAAAATCGTGTCCTCTGAACATTAAAGTAAGAAATAAAAGCAAAAAACTGAAACTTCATCCAGATTAAACACTCCTTTGCATATCCATACTCCACTGTTTTCAGGTTTTTTTCTCTGACCCTACTGTAATTGTACCCACATAATTGTTTATTGTAATGAACATGTTTCGACTTTGAAGTGCTTGGTAATTTTATAGTTATTTATTAAAAAAGATTGCTTGTGGTGTTCTTGTCTTTTCCTACCTTTTTCCTATTTTCCATGTTGGTGTTGGGGGTGGAGCTAATAATCTTAGCTTTTTATGTTATATGTTTATGCTATCTGCTGCTGATGATTTTGATGATTATGCAAGGATTTTAGGAGTCAAGATAAAAAGACATGCTTGTGGTTCTTTATTTATATCCTCTCTTATCATCTTCTTGAGCCGAGTGCCTATTGGAAACAACCTTCCTGCCCCTCGGCTAGAGGTAAGATCTGCGTACGCACTAACCTCCTCACACCCCACCGGTCGTTGTTGTTGTTGTTGCTTGTGGTTCTTATTATGCAAAGCATAATTCAAGTTCTTTGTGAGAGTGGGAAATATGTAGTTGCTTGTGAACTCCTGTTATTTTTCTTTGATATCTATTATGAATTATTTTAATGAGGATGTGTTTTGGATTTGATCTTGCTAATTTGGTGGTGTTGTTGTGCATGTGGTTGTGTAAAGATCTCTCGTTTGGGGTATTTGCTATTAGTAAGACTAGTAAGTTGGTTCCCAGGGAGATTCCCTGGAGTAGGACTTGGAATAAGTACTAGTGGTTGAAATTCTTTTCAAATAGGAAAGAAAAAATAATCTTCCAGAAGATTCATGCGCTTATTTCTGAAATTAAAAAGGGATTTTGGGGTAAATTTGCATTCTTTGGTCAAACATCTTGAATGGTACTTCGATTTTTATGTTGCATTACGATGTTACTCAGCCTTCACCTTGAAGTATGGTGGTTCCGATTCTGTTTTGAGAATCTGTTAGCGCGAGACCAGGGTTGTGCTTGCTTTAAAACCCAATCTGTTTTATACTATTTGGTGGTAGATTTAGACTGTTTGTAGTGCTGAGTTCCCTAATTAATCAACAACTACAACTACGCCTCTGTCTCAAACAAGGTGGGCGATTGCATGAATCCTCACTGACCGTGTTCCTCCATTTAAAATCATCTCATGCCAACATTATACCAAATAAGGTCGCATAATAATGCGCGTGTCAATTTACCATTTTATCATTATGTATGGCTATCTTTCGGCAACTATTTTAATTATTACTTCTCTGTTCAAAATATGATGTGTAACACAAATAGGAATACAACAGGCATTAGCTTCTTCATTCACCTGATTTTGTTGATGAACTAATTTGTACATATTAATCATCGGGAGAACTTCAGATAATGAGTATCTTCATGTGTTTCCTTCTTCTTTGCCTAATTTTTAGTGTGTGTGTGAGCTTTCCGTTACCTTTTACCAAAAATACTTCCTTGGCATAAAAGATGAATGGATTAGATCAATGCAAGAGGAGATTACCAATAGTTGTGTTCCTGGAAATGTTTTGTGTTGTACAAAACTTCGATTAGTTTTCTCATGATTGACTTTGGTAGTAATTTCCTTTCACTTAAGTCCTCAGCCTGATGCGTGAAACTTGATGCCCTCAGTGTCTGACAGATTTTTCTCTGTGACAGAAAAATGTGCAGAAGAATGGGTCAGTAATGGCTGTGGCAGAAGCAAGAACCGCTTGGCAAAGAGTAGCTAATCGATGTTTGGTCCAAGAAGATGCCAAACGAGCTCCGAAGTTGGCATGCTGCTCATCAGCATCACCCTCAGCGAAACAGGTTGATACTGGGCCTGCAAATGGTGCTGATGCACAAAATCCTTCTAGCACATGTTTCCTGCCCTTTAACAGGAACTCTTCATATTGTGATTTATCCCCTAATACAAGATGGTGGCTGCATCTTCAACCTAATTTAGGGTATCAAAGAGGCTTAGTGAGTGAAACTGTAGATTCTCTGGAAGCGGAGATGGGAAGTATTGGACCGGTTTTAGATTCAGCCCCTAAAAATAACAAGTTCACTGATCAGAGTGAAGCAGATGATGAAGTCACAGTTGGTGGATCTCTAGATTATCAGGTTAAAAGATCTGCAAGCCATGTAAATAGTGACTTGGGAGTTGGTCACAAAGAACTAATAGATGTGTTCACTGACATTTCCAAGGATAGCCTTAACCTTGAGGACAGAAGGTATCCTTATGAAGCAAGTAAGAAAGATGTAGTTGATTTCACAGAGTGTAAACAGGTTGATGAGCTTTCGTTTGATACGGAGTATCCTTGGTTTGGTGTTGAGAAATCTGAGCCGTGGTGGCGAACTGCAGACAGAGAGGAACTTGCTTTATTGGTTGCACAGAGATCACATGATTTTATTGAGAACTGTGATCTTCCCCAGCCACAGAACAATTTTGTTAAACGGGATCACGATGTGGATGTTGATACTAAGATTTATGCTACTTCTGTGAGTCCAAAATCCAAAGATACGTCTCGGCACAATGAGAATATTCATCAACGGGGTAATGTTTCTTTTAAACGTCCATCTCAATTAGAAGCTGAAGGGAACTCACAGCTCCATGCTTGCAAGTCATCAAGGTATTGTATATTAGCTTTGCTCACTATTTAATATATTGTATATCATTCTTATTAGACAAGAGGGGTTGCTCTGATGGTAAGCAATCCCCACTTTCAACCGAGGGGTTTTGAGTTCGAGTCTCCCCAAGAGCAAGGTGGGAAGTTCTTGGAGGGAAGGATGCCGGGGTCTATTTGGAAACAGCCTCTCTACCCAAGGGTAGGGGTAAGGTCTGCGTACACACTACCCTCCCCAGACCCCACTTTGTTGTTGTTGTTGTTATTATATCATTCTTATAAATTATAATAGTGGGAAAAAGCTCTACTGCCCATACGTACATTATTCAATACAACTTATATACATGAGGTTGAGTTTTGACGTGATGCCCATGCATGTGTCTCTAGCATTCTTCTCGGTTTTGGACTTTATTAGATTTCGTTGTGCATATGCTTATCTTGACAGCAATACTTCAAGGCAGGTTTTCTATTGCACTGGCTTGACAAACTTGCCCTTTTTTTTTCCCAAGGATGAATTGCACAATTTAGATTATGGAAATGGGTTGTACCTATACGGTTACGTAGTGTTTTTAAATCTTGATTGCTTGGTCCTTTTGGTGAAAACTACAGTCATTTAGAGAAACTGGGAGTCAAGTTTCTTTTCCTCGTTCATTGAGCTGAGGGTCTACTGGAAATAGCCTCTCTTTTCCTCCCGTGGTAGGGGTAAGGTTTACATACACACTACCCCCAGACTCCACTTCTGGGATTTCACTCTAACTCCTATAGTGGTAGTATCATGTATTTTTACCTTAAGCCTTTTGGTGCTGATGAACCAGCCAGATCATATAATTACTGATATTATGTTTGCTTCAAGAGGAAGAACTCCCTGATATGGGATCTCAAATTTTCAAAACCCTAGAAAAAAGATGATACATTTATTTAATTTAAAAGTATTACAATTTCTTATGCTGGCATGGGTGATTGTCTCACACATCAAACGCAATGTAACACGAGAACTGTGACTCCATTTTGCATTGTTCTTTTGATAAGATTGACACTTTACTCCAGATTTTGCTGCTAATTAAACGTTCCTTCTTAAAAGGATAGTTTATTGATTTATTATGTTGTTACTTAGCTGGCAATTTGGTGCATGCAACTTGTTAGAGTTTACGTCATGGGACCAAGTGATCAATAGGAGATAGCAGTGACTAAAAAAACAATTAAAAAAAAAATAGAGATAGGAGTGTCATTTACTCCTCTTAAGTGAAGGTATGTATATAGCCTGCTTTTCCTTTTTTTATTTATTTCTGAGTTGATTTTCAAAATAGTATTACTTTTAGTGTGTATATTCAGCATGTTTGATGTTCTTAAAAAGATATTTTTGTTTATACATAGTTTGAGGAACAGTGACACCAGTAGCCAAAAGCTTGTGCCTGAAATGAACACATCTAGAGATGACGAAAGCAAGGCCCAACTACTAGAAGCACTTCGTCATTCTCAAACGCGTGCAAGGGAAGCTGAAAATGCAGCAAAGCAAGCCTTTGCAGAGAAGGAGCACGTCGTTCAGCTGGTCTTTAGGCAAGCATCACAACTTTTTGCCTATAAGCAATGGTTCCAGTTACTGCAGTTAGAGAATCTTTACTTCCAGATTAAAAACAATACAAACCAACCGATATCGGCCATATTACCGGTAATGCTGCCGTGGGTACCCCAGAAAACTAAGAGACCGCGGAAGAAATATGCTAGGGTCAGACGAGTCAAACGAGCCCGCTCCAAGTATGACTTGAGCAGATATGCAGTTGTTTTTGCACTAGGTTTGGGTCTTGTTAGGGCAGGTTTCCTTCTTGGCTGGACGGTTGGGTGGATGTTACCGACATTTTGAGCTGTGTAGATTGTATCCAATTTTCATGTTAATACTAGTTTTGTGAAGATTGGTTTACAGGGGAATTAACTTGGTGTTTGTGTCTATGTTAGTTGTATGATGATGACGATCATTTCTCCAAGTACGTTGGTCTCTTGAAATTGAAACGAAATTCTGAGCCTTTCCCTCAGCTTGTACTTGAAGACAAGCATGTATATATCTTAGGCATTATGTTTCTCCTTACCAAAATCATGGTTTCTATAGACTAGTTTTGTATTATCTTGGTCAAGGAATGCTTGGTAATGACTACTCCGCTCTATATTTTCTTATTTTCCTTTCTACATACGAGTAATATATTCAATGTTCTATTACCAGATTAGTTAGATTGCATTTCATTGAATTTTGGGGGAACTGAATCATAGGCATAATGAGCAGTGGAGAAGTTTTATTTTGTGTCTCATACAACTAACACTAGTTGTATGAGGCTTTTTTTGTTTCATAAATTTGTGGATTTCAATCTTACACCTTTGGATCCACAAAAATTTGAGTCCACAAAATTGTGAGACAAAAAAGTTGCCTCATATAACTAGTGTCAGTTGTATGAGACACAAAATAAAATTTTCCGTTGCTACAATACAATCACTACATCCTTTTCAGTTTGTGACCATGTATTTTTATTGCTTGCGTTATTTTGTCTGTTTAGTTCTGAGTTCTGCAATTGTTCTTTAATTTTCGACAACTATGATGTTTCTCGGTTGTGTTTTTATTTAGAGTTAATACCTTAAAATCATAGTACTAAACTATTATATTATTGGTAGTTTCTTACTTAAATTATTCGGTGTCCTCATGACATTACATGTCCATTTAACTCAGCTTAAAATTTTTCTAAATTATAATTTTTTTGTCAATTAACTAATTAAACTATCTGATATCTCCAGAACCCCTCCGAACTATATATATATATATAACAATACCCCTTACTAACAAAATTCCTAGACTCGCCCGTCTTCTTTTCTTCCTCTCTGCCACTCCTATTTGGTTTCCTCTCTTCTTTCCTCTTCCTTTCCTCAATCTCTACATCACCTCTTCAGTCTTTTTTTTTCTTTTTTTCTTTTTAATATTTGCGGCATTACTTTCTTCTCATAATTTGAACTCTGTGAAGTATCCAGAGTTGCTGAATTATTCAAGATATAGAAATGGGTATTCTGTAGAAGCCTGTATGCGTAATTAAGCTCAGCAAGTAAATAGATTATAGATGACCCATCTTTAGTAAAAAATTTCTAATGAATGTATATTCTCTCATTTTTCTTCATTTATAGAAGGTTTCCTTCCATAACGTTGGCTTTGTGGGAAATGAAACCTTTTGGAAAGCCACCTGTTAGTGCATTGTTGGGTATATGAAATATTGGTTAACATTAATACATATGCATACTAATAGCAGAAAGCACGTAACGGTTGTTGCTCCCAAATTCACACGCTAGTCGATAAGTAATATAGGAATATAAGTCAAGATATTGTATTCACATCGATTTGTGATTAATTATTAACTAAATTAAACCAAACAATTAATCCATTCAAGCGAATCCTAACGTATGAATATTTATCTAAAGATAATCTAGAATAGTAAACTAAGAGATTAAAGAAAATAACGACAAGCTTAAATACAAATTCAATATGGGTGAATATTCTAGAGCTATGTGTTAGCTAACAATTCCGTTGAGTTTTCTACCTAAATTGTCTAATTAATTTATATAGTTTATTAATTGACGGGGTTAATATTGCTCGTAGCCTCCTCTCGAAGTACAACTCGCCTATTCAAGCTAACCTAACGCCTATATTCTTATGGAATTAGAATTAACAAGAACACATTTCCGTATAATAATCAAGCAAGACGGTTAGGTATATTCTTATCCTAACTGCAAATCTGCTCCCCCTAAGAGTTAAGATCTTGCTCTACTCAATCTTATATGCAATCCAGAATTCCCTCTCCCGAGTTCAATCCTAGATTCGTAGATAGTATTCAATTGGTGATCAAGCAATCAAATAATTGAGCGCAAGATTGAATAAATAAATCAATGTGATAAAATAATAAGAGCAATTCAAGCTTCAAACTACAACGTTCATGTAGCACCCAAAACTCTAGAACTAATAAACTATGAAATTAAAGGAAGAGAAGAGAATAGAAGAAAAACTAGTTATAAGCCTCCTCCAAGCATGGTGTGTGTTCCTCCAAGTGAATTGTCCTTCAAAGTATGTTCTATATCACCAAAGTGGCGTCCTCCCCTTTTATAAATAGGTTTAGTCTTGCTTTTATACGAGTTGGGTAGGTCTAGGACCGAAATAACCGTGTCCCGGAAAAAATAGCACAAAATTCGCATCACCGGCGCTAGGCGTCCTCTATGGCGCTCCACAATTTTGAGCTACTGTTTTTGGCACCACAGGTAGGGTCGGGCGCCACCTGTGGCACCCAAACTTGCACATTTCCCGATTTCGTTCGTTTTGGCTAAAATCTTGTGAGTTTTGCCCCCCCAATTGCTCTTGAATTATTCCTACACATAAAAACACTTCAATTTAATACAAATCATAATATTTAACATTCCAAATTCATGAAATAAATATAAAATATGAGGCGATATACATAGATATGCTTTAAGCTAAACATCAATGGTTTGAGCAACTTTGTTTATAAATTAGTTAGATTTATAAAACCAAATAACACTACGACATAAACACTTCAAACAAATAATTTATATGTATTGGTAAAATGACTTTCTTGCAATCAATGTAGAACTGAATGTGAATTGAATATAGTGTAATTTATTTGTATATGAGTAAATTTGAACTACAAATTTTGAATAATCAGATCTTCTATAGTACTGTTATAAAATAATATAAGAACAAGAACAATAATACAAGAACAAGAACAATAGAGAGAAAAGTAGAGAGAGGAGTATTCTTATTGATACTTTGGGATGGTTTACAATGGAATAGAACCCCTTTATTTATAGGGAGGTGGTGACTTAGCCACCAAGAAGTAAACCCTAGAATCTCTCTAAATATGGACATTCACCTAAAATAGAATATTTTATAACACTCCCCCTTGAATGTCTATTCAATAATGTGCCTCGTTAAAACCTTAACTAAAACAAAACCCAATGGGAAAAAATTAAAGAAAAGGAAAAAGAGTACACATATTTGAATATGCGCCTATTGGTTGCCTCGTTAAAAACCTTGCAAGGAAAACCCATTGTGACAAAACCTTGTAAGGGAAAAAGAGTGCAACGCGCATTAACTCCCCCTGAAAAGAGCATCAATTCATATCCTTGAGTCTTCGCATTCCGATCTTGTGAACCGGCTTCTTGAAGGTTGACGTTGGTAGAGATTTTGTGAACAAATCAGCCATATTATCGCTTGAACGAATCTGTTGCACATTGATATCACCATTATTTTGAAGATCATGTGTGAAAAATAACTTTGGTGAAATATGCTTTGTTCTATCTCCTTTTATGAATCCTCCCTTCAATTGAGCTATACATGCTGCATTGTCTTCATACAGAGTCGTGGGTAGTTTGTTACACTTCAAACCATATTTGTCTTGAATATGATGTATTATAGACCTCAACCATACACACTCCCGACTTGCTTCATGAATAGCGATTATCTCGGCATGATTAGATGAAGTAGCCACAATTGATTGCTTAGTCGATCGCCAAGATATGGCGGTGCCTCCACAGGTAAACACATAACCCGTTTGAGATCGAGCCTTGTGTGGGTCGGATAAATATCCAGCATCAGCATAACCAACAAGATCAGGACTGCAATTATTGCTATAAAATAAGCCCATATCGGTAGTCCCTTTTAGGTACAGCAATATATGTTTGATCCCATTCCAATGTCTCCCTGTGGGAGCCGTGCTATATCTTGCTAAGACATTAACTGAAAAGGTTATGTCAGGCCTTGTAGTATTTGCAAGATACATTAGTGCGCCAATTGTACTAAGATATGGTACTTCAGGACCAAGTAGCTCTTCATTCCTTTCTTGCGGTCGGAATGGATCTTTATTCACATCAAGTGATCGAACAACCATCGGAGTACTTAAAGGATATGCTCCATCCATGTAAAACCGTTTCAGTACCTTTTCTATATAGGTAGATTGATGAACAAAAATTCCGTTTGTCAAATATTCAATTTGCAAACCAAGACATAATTTTGTCTTTCCGAGATCTTTCATCTCGAATTCATTCTTTAGATAATCAATTGCCTTTTGGAGTTCTATGGGGGTTCCAATAAGGTTTATGTCATCGACATATAAGGTAAGTACAACAAATTCCGATGTTGTTTTCTTTATAAAAACACACGGGCAAATGGCATCATTTATATAGCCTTCTTTTAATAAATACTCACTAAGACGATTATACCACATTCGTCCTGATTGCTTTAGACCATACAAGGATCTTTGCAATTTGATTGAAAACATTTCCCGAGACTTTGAATTATGAGCGTTTGGCATTTTGAGTCCATCGGAAATTTTCATGTATATCTCATTATCCAATGAGTCATAAAGATAGGCAGTAACCACATCCATTAAATGCATGTCAAGCTTTTCAAGGACAGCAAAACTAATGAGATAACGAAAAGTTATGGCATCCATTACAAGCGAATATGTCTCTTCATAATTGACACCAGGCCTTTGAGAAAATCCTTGTGCAACAAGGCGTGCCTTATATCTTTGTACCTCGTTTTTCTCATTTCTCTTGCGTACAAAGACCCATTTATAGCCAACAGGCTTAACACCATTAGGTGTTTCAACTATAGAGCCAAAAACTTCACGTTTTGCCAGTGAATTCAATTCTGATTGAATTGCTTCTTGCCATTTTGGCCAATCATGTCTTTTTCGACATTCTCCAACAGATTGAGGTTCAAGATCCTCACTTTCTTGCATAATGCTAGATGCGACATTAAAAGCAAAGACATAATCCACCACTATATCCACTCGATTGAAATTTGCCTCAATATCGATTGGATTTATTGATAGTTCCTTATTTTCTTGAGTCTCGGGCACAATGGATTCTTCATGAATCTCAGAATTTAGTAAATCATGAATTTCCTCATGAGATTCTTTCGTAGTGTCATTTTGATCGTTTGCTTTCCTCTTTCTAGAATTTCGATCTTTGGAACCTAATGGCCTGCCACGCTTCAGGCGTGCATTCGACTCATTGGATATGACACTAGATGATTGTCCAACAGGGACATCAATACGGATTGGAACATTCTCTGCGGGGATGTGGGATTTTGTTATCCTTTTCAAGTCCGTAAATGCGTCAGGCATTTGATTTGCTATTCTTTGCAAATGGATAATCTTTTGCACCTCTTTTTCACAAATAGAGGTATGTGGATCAAGATGAGATAATGATGCATTTTTCCACAAAATTTCCAGTTTGGTTTCACCAACTTCTCCCCCTAATTTTGGGAAAAGTGTCTCATCAAATTGACAGTCTGCAAATCGTGCAGTGAACAAATCCCCTGTCAATGTTTCGAGGTAGCGAATAATGGAGGGCGATTCAAACCCAACATATATTCCTAACCTTCTTTGCGGACCCATTTTGGTGCGGTATGGCGGTGCTATTGGCACATATACTGCGCATCCAAAGATTCCTAAATGGGATATATTGGGTTCATGACCCCAAACCAATTGCAACGGGGAATATTTGTGATAATTCGTCGGTCTGAGACGAATTAGAATTGCTGCATGCAAAATGGCGTGACCCCATACCGAAGTGGGCAGCCTCGTTTTCATGAGTAATGGTCTTGCAATCAACTGCAGTCGTTTAATTAAAGATTCTGTAAGACCGTTTTTAAGTGTGAACATGAGCTACAGAATGTTCCACTTTTATCCCAATTGATAAGCAATAATCATTAAATGCTTGGGATGAAAACTCAGCAGCATTATCCAGTCTAATAGACTTGATTGGATTATCAGGAAATTGTGCTCGTAGTCGAATTATTTGTGCCATTAGTTTTGCAAACGCAAGGTTGCGTGATGACAACAGGCACACATGAGACCATCTACAGGATGCGTCTATTAAGACCATAAAATATCTAAAGGACCCACTAGAATAGGTCCACAAATGTCACCTTGTATACGTTCCAAAAACGTAGGTGACTCAGTCCCAACCTTTGTTGGTGATGGTCTAATAATTAACTTGCCTTGATAACAAGAAGTGCAAGAAAATTCATTATTTAAAAGAATCTTGAAATTCTTTAACGGATGCCCATATGAGCTTTCTATAATCCGTCTCATTATGATTGATCCAGGGTGTCCCAATCGATCATGCCAAAGTACAAAAGTATTGGAATCAGTAACCTTTTGGTTTACTATTGAATGTGCCTCAATTGCACTAATTTTTGTCCAATACAGGCCACAAGATAAAGACGGGAATTTCTCAATAACCCTCTTTTGGCCAGAGACATTCTTTGTAATGATGAGATATTCAAGATTATTCTCATCTATTGTCTCAATATGATAGCCATTCCGGCGTATATCTTTAAAACTCAACAAGTTTCTCTTAGACTTGGAGGAGAACATTGCATTCTCTATGATAAACGTTGTTCCTCTAGGCAGAGTTATAGTTGCTCTTCCGGAGCCTTCTATCAATTTACTACTACCAGAGATTGTAGTAACATCTGCCTTACACATACTTAGTTGAGAGAAATAGTATCGTATGTGTAGTACATGAATCAACTAAACAAATATTTGATCCAAGCTTGCTTTGTGAGATATCCATATTTGCTTTCCCATGGTTTGACATACAAAAGAAATACACGAACATGAGAATAAACAAATTCAATCCGTTTGTTTCACATTTAAACAATATTTTCAAAATCTGCTGAGGTTAGTCGATTAACTTAGTTGATAGTCGACTATCTTGGGAAGCAGTCATTAGGTTAGTCGACTAACTAAATCAGATAGTCGACTATCTTGCCTTGCGGAAAAGTCCAATTTTAATGCGAAATATTAGTTAGTCGACTAACTAAGTTGATAGTCGACTAACTTAGTAAACAGTCATCAGGTTAGTCGACTAACTAAATCAGATAGTCGACTAACTTAGCTTGCGGAAAAGTCCAGTTTTAATGCGAAATATTAGATAATCGACTAACTGTTAGGTTAATCGATTAACTCTACTGAAAAATAAAAATATCTTTGAAATTTAAGCATATTGAAACATTCTAAAGAACTAATACTAACATTATATCATAAATTAACTAATACGAGCTGATACTAATGACTATTAGTTTATTCACTAACTAATACAAATAAGTAAATAAAATCAAACAATTCCATCTTCCTTCATCACAGATCCATCACCGATTAAGTGGTCTATTTTTCCCTCGGGTTGCTCAAAGAAGTCTGCCACATCCAGGTGGGTGATGTCAAAATTGTCGTCAGAGACAAAATTTGTTTCAGGGCCTTTATTCTTTAGAGATGCTTGATAAAGATCGACCAAATATCTTGATACACGGCAAGCTTTTGACCAGTGCCCTTTTCCACCGCAACGATAACATATAGTTTCTGAACTATTTGCCTTTGGATCCTCATAATCCCGTTTCTGCTTTTGGTGGTTATATCTCTTTGGGGGGGTGACGGACATCAGGGAAATTTCTTCCTTGTCTACGTCCACGGCCATGACCCCGATTACGACCACGACCATGATTAAAGCCATAGCCTTTTCCATGCTTGGCATAATGAGAATACACCTTATCTGCTTCAGGCAATGGTGTAGACCCAGTGGGTCGATTTTCGTGATTTCTCATGAGCAGGTCATTGTTTCGCTCAGCCACAAGGAGAAGAGAAATCAGTTCAGAATACTTTTTGAAACCTTTCTCTCTGTACTGTTGTTGCAGTACCATATTGGAGGCATGAAACGTTGTAAACGTTTTTTCAAGCATATCATAATCAGAGATATTATCTCCACAGAGTTTCAATTTAGAAGTAATTCTGAACATTGCAGAATTATATTCAGAAGTAGACTTAAAGTCTTGGAGCCTCAGATGAGCCCAATCATATCGTGCTTGTGGCAGAGTGACCAACTTCAGGTTGTCATATCTCTCCTTTAAGCCTTTCCACAAGATGAGTGGATCTTTGACTGTGAGATATTTAATTTTCAAACCTTCATCAAGGTGATGGCGCAAGAAAATCAAGGCCTTAGCACAGTCTTGGGTGGATGCTTTATCTCTGTCTTTAATGGCGTCTCCAAGACCCATAGCATCTAAGTGGATTTCAGCACCCAACACCCATGTCATATAGTTCTTGCCCGAAATTTCAAGGGCAACGAACTTTCTTTTCATAATATCAGACATAATTAAAACCAAATTCGAAAAAAGGGAAATACCTTAATTTTCTCAAGAGGATTCTTGAGACGGTAGAGTCTCGTGCTGATAACGTGTTATGAAATAATATAAGAACAAGAACAATAATACAAGAACAAGAACAATAGAGAGAAAAGTAGAGAGAGGAGTATTCTTATTGATACTTTGGGATGGTTTACAATGGAATAGGACCCCTTTATTTATAGGGAGGTGGTGACTTAGCCACCAAGAAGTAAACCCTAGAATCTCTCTAAATATGGACATTCACCTAAAATAGAATATTTTATAACAAGTAACTAATTTTTAAGGATATTTTAAAAACTACTTTTCAGCTACTTTTTATTAAATACGTTAATGACTTCTTTTCAGTTTCAACACTTTTATCCAAACACTAACTGCTTGTAAAAACAAGCTTTAGCATTAAAAATAGCTTTTAAGCACTTGTAAGCACCAAGTGCTTAAAAGTTACTTAAATTTCGCCAATCCAAACGGCTCTAATTCTAGTAGTTTTAGCTAAAATAGTTTCTAAAGTAATATGTTAATTTTAGGTTTAATTGTGATTGTGTTTTTATGTTAGACTCCAATGGATTGTTTTTAAGTAAAAAAACTGACAAAACTGTGCTTATGTCATTTTTCCAAAATAAAATTCAATATTTTTCCCCATTCAACAACTTTGAAATAAATGTTGCACAAGCAAGCATCGAGATTAAGGGCCGGGTCGCCTCAAAATAACCGGCCCACTGAACTCGCAGTTGTTAACACAGCCGGCAGCATTTTGAGACTTTTCTGGTGATAGGAAATCTACGGGAAGAAGAAGAAAAGAAGATGGCGGTAATGGGTAAGTTGAGAATGTTCGTGGTACAGGAACCAGTCGTCGCTGCTTCTTGTCTCATCGCTGGATTTGGTAAATTCTCTACTCACCCCTTGATAGACGCTATTGTCGAATCTAGGATTTTAATTTAGTGGATGAACGATACTAGTGATTACTAACTCCTGTAAATTTATTTTATTTTTGATTCAGTAATCCTCACTTTGGGTATTGTCATTTTTCATTTGGGCGATAAACTGTTTTTCTTTAATTCAATTGAGGCTCCAGGTAGCTCTTCATAGGTTATAATCCCTGCAACCACGGGAAAAAGTAGCTCTTCATAACATAAATAGTGGTCCTTTAAGGTAGTGATTAGTGTCGGTAGGTAGAGGATCTCTTATAGACGTTTTCAGAGAAATAGAAAATTGTGATTAATCGGATAATGTACCTTCCCATCTTTATCAAGACAAGAACACAGGTTTTGCCCCAGGGGTTTGGTCTAGTGGTAAGTGCGTGGTGGATTATGTGTAGATTAGTTGTGGGTCACGGGTCCAAACCATGTTGCATACAAAAGTTTGGTATTTTAAGTGGCGAAGGGTAGAGGGGCGAGCCCGTTATCCCTGGAGTTTCGAACCATGTGTCACTTGTCCTTGGGAGTTTCTTCGCTGTAACAAAAAAAAAGGTCTTGTGATTAAGTAGGCATACTAGGATATTACGCTGAGACACTTTTTAGGCTGCTCCTCATTTTGAGCTCCAAGTATCAAGTTCCGAAGTTCGTCATTGGTAAGTGGATCTGTTTATTTATCAGTTGAGCTGTAGGTTTTTGTTAGCAATAGGTCAGTTAGAACGAGTAGTGGAAGATGATTTGCATTTTTATTTAACTATAATATAAAGATTATAAAAGGTTTGGCCTCGCTCTTATTTTGATAGTAGGGAATAAAAAAGGGCAACCCAGTGCACTAAACTCTCGCTATGCGCGGGTCCAGGGAAGGGCCGGACCACAAGGGTCTATTGTATGCAGCCTTACCCTACATTTCTGCAGGAGGCTGTTTCCACGGCTCAAACCCGTGGCCTCTTGGTTACACGACAACAACTTTACCAGTTACGCCAAATAAGTACTTGTATAATTGAGAAGAATAACCTCCAAATATTTTTGCAAGTATGATACTTATATAATTGAGAAGAATAACCTCCAAATATTTTCGCAAGTATGATTTGTGCCAAAGGATATCCTGCATCAGTTGATATGTTGCACAAAAAGAAATCTGCTACCATGATGACTCCTTATTCTTGCATTCTGTATACACACACGCATACAATATATTCGTATGTCTCAATGTATGTCTGGATGTACGAATATCTTCTTTGTTTAGGAGTGAGTAAAGGATGGAACCCAGAATTTAGGAGCTGGCTGTAGAGAGTGGGATTCTCTTATTTTTTTTCGTGCTTAGATCAACGTAGTTCCTGAATGCAAAAACTATTTATGAGGCCTATTAATGCAGTTAGCCCTAGTATGCATTTTAGACTGGTTTACCGGCTTCATCTTGTCAGAGGTGACAGAGTGAGACCTAATGAAGAGCGTACATTTTCTTTCTTTTAGCATTATGTATGTATTCATCTGCAATCAAGCAGAGAAATCCACAGTATACCAATTATAGATCAGAAGTCCTTTCCATGTCCTGAAAGCGAATGGTGGGGGGGAGCAATTGGTTATCAACCTCACCTTCTGCATGCGTTTATCTATATTCTTCTAATTATATTTAGTTTTAGGTTGTAAAAGTTGATCATTTTCTGATAATGATTTTGATCAAATAGAGGGATTCCAATTAGTGGGAATGTGGAATATCTTTTTTGAGCCTACACACCACCATATTGATCTGATCCACTGGGTTTGAAACCCAGTGACTCAGTAGCAGGAGTTTGGAGAAGTCCAACTATGCAACTGTTTAGCCATTGATCATGCAATTAAAATTCTTCTACAACTCTGTGTTTTCTCCTTCTGTGCTTCCGTAGAGGTATCTACTGGCTGTCAGCCGTATACATGGGTGTTGTCTGTTATCTTTTCTCGGTAACACTTGGTGGAGTAGAATTCTTTATGGCACAAGCCATTAGGTTAGCTTTACTGGGATGCCTTCTGCGAGAGAAATGTGTATCAGTTAGTCGCTCAAGAGAATTACATTGCTTAATGACTTGGTGAATCCGAATGCTGACTCAAGAAGTCGGCGTCCATATGCATCGGGAAATGATGATATACTTTGTTACCTACTGAAGTAGTAAAATTTGGATAGCGTTTTGAATGGACACTTCTTGACTTTCATTACCACCTACTTTTTCTCTTTGATTGTGAATTAGTTTGTCTTATACTTCTTGCAATTTCAGGTCTCTTCCTTCCCGCGGTTGTAAGGCCTATTCTGGACTCTTTTGAATCATCCAAGCAAGTCCCACAACCTGCTTTAAGCGATGTGAGTAATTTACTATCTTTGTTTATGTTACTTCTGGTTTATGCAAACGTGTTTTTCCTCTTTTTGGTCATTTTCCTCGTCAGATATGTTTGTTGGTTTGTTTCCTCTTGCTTATACGTAAAGGTTGTAATCTATTCTGGATAAACATAAATGGTCCCTTTACGAGCTATGCTGGTTCACACTCTTGTGGATGCTAAATGGGATTTTATCAACGCCGTCCATTTTTACTTATTCTCTTTTGTTAGGTGACATGCTTTGACTCAAATTCTACGTGTGTTACAGCATCACACTATGGCAGCTTTAGTGATGATTTTTTGGAATAAGTGCCAAGTCAAGTCAAAATTTGAGCTGTGAATTATGAGATTTAGCCTCTACTTTTTATATCAACGAACATGTCTCAATTTGTCCTGCTGGCTGCTAGATATCTCTCTAAGGTTAATATAATTGAGCTTTAGAAATTGTCTGCGTATAACATTCCAAAGACTCGAAACAAGCTTGTGAACCAAAAAGCTATCGAAGTGCTTTTAAGTTATTTATGTCGTACGTCTATGAAGATCTTCAGCTGCTTTTCATTCTCTTCTTCATATAATGTAGTTTGCTACTTTGCGCAGGTGGTTGCTGGTATGACTGGTAAAAAGTAAGGATAAGATACTTGTGAGGTTTTAGTTTCAACCAGCTCTTTGTAGTGTTATTCCATCCCTTTTGTGGCATCCTGATTGGAAATGGAAATAAGGTCCTCTTTTTGTGGATAACTTTAAATCTGTGTGCAAGAAGTGGGGAGCCCTCATTTGTAAGCACTTGATATGGCCAGTGCTACGTTGATTTAAATACTGAATTAGACTTCATTTATAACCTAATCAAATGCCATCTGAGAAGCTTTTTAATTCTGATTTGTGTCAGTTGATCTTCTCTTTTTGAATTGCTTTAGATTAGTCTTCTCTCAAGGATTGGTCCATCTGAGCACCTCGTCTTTTGGTTTGGCAACCTAGTATATAACTGAAGTGACCAGATAATATCATCTGCTAATAGGCGATTGTTGAAGGGAAAGGCTTCGCTGTTTGAAGTATCTCCTCACTATAATGTACTAGAGTTCTTTATTGGTAAAGATGGAAACTCAAATTCTCTGTAGGTGACCACTGGAGAGGAAGGCTTCTCTTTCTGTGTCTCTATAATACCTGGTGTATTTGTAATGGTGGAAACTTAATTTTTTAACCCTAGGTGGTGTCAGGGGGGGGTGGATGGGGGGGGGGGTGGTTTATGAGGAATTTTAATTGAAACATTTCATCTTCTAAAACTAGCTATATTTCTCGAATTGGTTGTAACTTATGTGTAGCTTTGACTGGTATGCCCTCTGTTAGACCTCCGCCACTTTGAGCTTGACTTGACAACGAGCGTGTTTTGATGGGGCAGCAAGAGTGTTGCCAAGCTAAGGTGCACGAGTAGCACCAAGGCAAAAAATGAAATGAGCAAGTGATGTCCAAGGTTTTGGCGGAGGTGAGACAGCTTGGCAAAGGCTTGACAATGAGTTGTGGGCTGAGGGTGACACTTGATCATGGCAAAGGTATCAAGGCATGAGGCATAGATGTCAAGGCAAGGCAAAAATGAAGTGGCAAAGGCAGGCTAAAGTGCAACGGAATGTAGTATGCAGATAGACTTGTCATGGCATTGGGACGCGACAAAGGGCCATGTTCGTGGGCAATGGCACAGGCAAAATGTGGTTACAATGCAGTTGAGTACAAGGAATTGGTGCCTGATTCAAGCCAAGAAACGAAAATGGGCAGCAAGCTTCAGATTGACCCAGTCAAGAGCGGTAATGCACATGCTGTGCACATGGGCAACAATTGGCTTTGCTTAAAATGCTGACATATGGGAGTTAGCACGTTTTTGGCCATGTTTCCATTATTATTGGTATGATCTTTACATACTAGTAGATGTAGGACGTCAACTACACTAGGCTAAAATAGTGGGTTGTGTGGGACAAGTGTCTAAGCCTAAGTGCGAAAAGTGTAAGGCAAAAGGGTTGTTTCATGTGTTATAAGACATCACCCGTATGCTTGTGGGAAAGAGGAGAAAAACGTGTGAGAGTTCATGTTTAAGGCTGTTTTCAAGTGTGAAAACGTTAAGGCTAAGAGTAGTCTGTGAGAAAAATTTGAGGGTCCAGAGTGATCTTCTTCGTACACGACTGTACTTTGAGTTAGTTTCTTTGCATGCTCGAGTTAAATACAAAGTTGGGAAAAGAGTTTCTTGTATATTGTGCATTGTGTTTTTGCTAATTTTCTGTTGTCCTTACTAAATTTCGTTGCCTAAATCATTCATAAACTTACTACGTTCAAAGCTGCCTAAAAATATTCTAAGTCTAAAGTTGCTGAAATTTTGGCTGTGTTGGGTCAAGGTTGAAGTCAAGTGTGGCACTTGGCTACCGTGTAGGCTGGTTTTCGGTGGACTAAAAATACGCCTGTGACAGCCGGTATTAGAGCGGAGTAGGTTCGTGACGGAGACACAACGAGCAGTGGCAAATTTTGGTGGTCTTGTTTGAGAACATGGACGGTGGTAAAAACGAACTGCGGGAAAGGCTAACGAAACTAGAGGCATTAGTGGGAAATGTTCATGAAGGTGAAGAAATCCAAACTCTCGTGACAAGGCTTGCCTACCTTGAGGCAGAATTGGCAAGGCTAAGTCAAGAGAATGCTGATCTGAAAGGCGAGACAATGGTGCTGTGACACGCTGTGGGCGAGGATGCTCCTCAATGTGGTGCTGATCATCTCAAGGTGAAAATTCCTGAACCTAAGGCATTTTGTGGTGCAAGGAGTGCACGTGAATTGGAGAATTTTCTTTGGGATATGAAGCAGTACTTTCATACTATTTGTGTGCAAGATGAGAAGGAGAAAGTAACCTTGACTAGCATGTATTTGAGTGAAGATGCTAAGTTATGGTGGCGGACTCGTATGGCTGAAGATGAAAGTTTGAGCAGACCAAAGATTGAGTCGTGGGAGCGGCTTAAAAAGGAATTGAAGGATCAAGTCCTTCCTAGCAATACGTCTTGGATTGCTAGGGAAAAATTGAAAAAGTTGAGGCAAACCGGATCAGTTAGAGCATATGTCAAAGAGTTCATTTCTTTGATGTTGAGCATCAGCAATATGTTGGAAGAAGACAAATTGCATAACTGCATGAGTGGGCTGCAATAGTGGGCACAATTGGAGTTGCGAAGGCGGAATATTCAAAATCTCACAAGTGTTGCGGCTGCGGCTGATGCATCGGGCAATTTTCACTTAAGTGATGAGATTTCTGCTTTAAAGTCCAACTACGGAAAGAATGACAAAGCAAAGGAGTGCAAGAGATGTGAAAATAACAATGCAAATGAAGATAAAGGGGAAGGAAGGCAAGAGACTGGAAATTCAAAGAGCAAGGAGAAGGGAAGCAAATTCAGTAGTTGTTTCCTTTGTGATGGGCCACATCGAGCAAGGGACTGTCCGAAGAAGGCAGTGTTAAATGCTATGACTCCCACGGAAAAGAGGGCTGCATTGGAGGCAATGACAAGTGATGAACAAATAGTTGGTGTCAATGCAATTGTGGCTGAAGAGAAGGGAGGCCAAGGGGTGTTGTTTGTCAACCCCTTAGGACTCATAAATTAAGCTAACCTCGACGACGACATTGAGTTTCAAAGGGTTTGGGCGGTTTGTTAGATCTTCGCCACTTTGAGCTTGACTTGACAATGAGAGTATTATCACGGGGACAGGAAGAGTGTTGCCAAGCTAAGATGCCCGAGTAGCACCAAGGCAAAAAAGGAAATGGGCAAGTGATGGCCAAGACTTTGACGGAGGCGACGCAACTTGGCAAGGGCTTGACAATGAGTTGCGGGTTTAGGGTGACACTTGATCATGGTAAAGACATCAAGGCATGAGGCAGTGTTGCCAAGGCAAGGCAAAAACGAAGTGGCAAAGGCAGGCTAAAGTGCAATGGAAGGCCGTGCAAATGGGACATACTTGTCATAGCATTGGGGCGCGACAAAGGGCCATGTTTGTGGGCAATGGCATAGGCAAAATGTGGCTATAATGCAACTGAGTACAAGGCATTGGCGCCTGATTCAAGCCAAGACACGAAAATGGACAGCAAGCTTCAGATTGACCAAGTCAAGAGCGGTTACGACACATGTTGTGCACATGGGCAGCAATTGACTTTGCTTAAAATGTTGGCAAGCACGTTTTTTGCTATGTTTCCATTATTATTGCCATGATCTTTGCATACTAGTAGTTGGAGGACATTAACTACACTAACTAAAATAATGGGTTGTATGAGATGTATAAGCCTAAGTGCGACAAGTGTAAGGTAAAGAGGTTGTTTCATGCGTTATAAATGGACAACACCCTTATGCTTGTGGGCAAGAGGAGAAAAACGTGTGAGAGTGCATATATAAGGCCGTTTTCTCAGCACCTTATGTGTGAGAAAAATCTAAGGGCCAAGAGTGATCTTCTTTTGTACACGGCTGTACTTTGAGTTGAGTTTCTTTGTATGCTCGAGTTAAATACAAAGTTGGGAAAAGAGTTTTCTGTATATTGTGCCTTGTATTTTTGTTAATTTTCTGTTGTCTTTACTAAATTTCGTTGCCTAAATCATTCCGAAACTTACTACGTTGGAAGCTGCCTAAAAAATTCTCAGTCTAAAGTTGCTGAAATTTTGGCAAAGTATTGTGTGAAGGCTGAAGTCAATTGCAGGACTTGGCTGCTGCACAAGCTAGTTTTCGACGGACTGAAAACGCGCCTGTGACACCCTCCATGAGAACTGTAAATATTCACTTCACTGCAGGCATAAGTGACAAAGGCATCCAGAAAATGATCTCATACTAAATTTACAACTGGTTCTGGTGAAATTTAAGGCTAAAGATAGTAGAATACAACATTCAGACAAGAGCCACAGTGCATTTGTTTTTATATCTCCTGCTTATTTAACCAGGAGTGTACTTAAATGACAAAGAGAGAGCATACATCAAGTCTTCATTTAATTAACGTAACAGCTAATGTTGAAAGCTAGCCGATTACCGCTTCTTTTTTCGACTTGCTGCTCTTCCATGGCATTACCTGCTTGAAACCCTCGTATATAGCTGCCTGTAAGATTTCAACAACACCAATACTTCGAGTTTAGTAAATGCTGATGGAAAAATAGAAGACACTGCACGTAGTTTTAATAATGAAAGCCAACGAATCACGCAAATTATTTTAAATGCTGATAATGATAGCAGAGCAAGAAAAGAAAATATGCTAAGGAGAAAAGTCTACACATCTCTCAACAACAACAACAACCCAATATAATCTCATTTAGTGGGGTCTGAAGAGTGTAGTGTACGCAGACCTTACCCTGCCCCCTTGAGTAGAGAGCTGTCATCTCTCAATCCTTTACAAAAACAGCTTCAATCAGATAGCCCATATTCTTCGCCCCTTTCCCATTTAATGACAACGGATGCCCTATTACTTGGGATATAATCTCCCTACTTCTTCCCTTTCATATTAAATGATGTAATTTCATTTTTAGCCTATTTTAAAATAAATAATATATTTTTAAATTTAAAAATTATTCAAATTTAAACCTTCATTTTACTCCTTTTATTCTTAACGAAAAGTTCTTATAGCCACACAAATGACATTACCTCACAAATATTTTACTTCTTATTTTTTTAAGATCATAAATTTCAATACCTCGACTAATATGAACTCCTAACATTTTGATACATAATTGCTTACAGCTATTTATGGGTTTGTGTAATACCTACCCCCATTCCCTAAAAAGTGAAGTTAAATAGATGTTCTTTAGCCCCACTGCCGTCTTCTTCAACCTCACCTGCCCCAATAATTAAGCTTTCTCATTACTCTATCACCCCACTAGTTCTGTACTTTCTCTGTTCATTGCGTTCATATAAGTTCCTCATTACTATGGAACTGTATGGTATTTCTAGTTACTTAATTCTTATTAATTCAGTCACCATTCTTAAAGCTTTGTTTAAACAAAAATGGAAACTATGGAATAATAGTAAGAAATGTCATTGTAAAATGACGGATGCTCTCGGCACAAGTTAGCACGCCAGTAGAACAGTTACCATTTCGGCGCACAATAGCACGGCGAGATTGACGCCGGAAATGGCCAGAAAACGTAGAAATGTTGCTCCGACGGCTACCGTTGTTCCTCCTAAGCTAGTTACACCTGCGCATGGCATTACAACTACTCTCGAACCCCTAACATTTGGTAACTTCCTTCTACAGAAGTACCAATCGAAGGAAATTTCACATGCAGAGATTGAAGAAACAGTTAAGGCTCGATCGAAGGGAAATGATGAGAAGATTGAATCAACTGCGAGGAGATTACAATTTTCTGAAGTAATTGAACCAGCAAAATCATTACCAATAGCTGTTGAAGTTGTTGAACCAGCAAAATCAGTACCAACAGCTGCGGAAGTTGTCAGAGGTAATAGAGATGTGCAGATGGGCAAGACTCTCTCCTTTGTTCCCCCTACTATGCGAGATGGTAAAAAAATTGTTAAGATCAGTGAAGAGGATTTGAAACCACAGCTGGATTATTGGCAAAATGCATTGATTGGGTTCATAATTGGAGATCGACCTAGTGAGCAGAATATGGAGAATTTTGTTATGCATGTTTGGAATTTTGTCACCAAACCTCAGGTACTAATTCATGCTGAAGGGTACTGTATTTTTAGATTTAATAGTGCTGAGGACAGGGATTCAGTCATGCAATCAGGTCCCTATACTTTTAGGAATAGGCCTATGGTGCTGAGGCTATGGGAAATTGATTTCAGTTTTCAGACAAGTGTACTCAGCACTATTCCTATCTGGATTCGTTTCCCAGGACTTCCTGTAGGATATTGGTCTGCAGAGGTATTGAGCAAGTTGGCAAGTGCTATTAGAAAACCATTGTATACTGATAAATTTACTGCTCATTATGATAAAATTTCATTTGCTAGAGTGCTTGTTGAAGTTGATGCTGCTTACAATCTTCCTGATGAGCTGGAGATTGACACTCCTTATGGCCCTAAGATCCAGACTGTTGAGTATGACTGGAAACCTACCTTTTGTAACCATTGCCTCAAGTTTGGTCATGATGCACTTGATTGTTGGTATTCTGCTGACAATTCAGAAAAGGAAAAGGAGGAACAGGTAGACATAAGGAATCTGAAAGCTAGAGTTAAGCAGCAGAGGAAACAAATGAAGAAGGAATGGATTGTAAAGAAGAATGTGACCAATGATGAAGTTCAAAATCAACAAGAGGTTTCTGTAGATCCACCAAGGCTTGAAGGGCAGACAGTTCAGGATTCAAACATGTTTAATGAGGGTCAAGTAACTAATCCCTTGCAGCAAAGTGAACAAAAGAATCCAGAAGAGCAATCCAGTGAAGTAACTATTGCTATCACAAGTAATAGTGAACAGGTGGTTGACACAGGTAATAGAGGGAAAGCAATCATGAATGATATGGAGAGCAGGGTGCAACAGTTTGATCCGGGACCCTCTTACAGCCTAAATCCTACTGATCCATGATTGTAGCCACATGGAACATTAGGGGGCTTAACCAGCCTCATAAGCAGAAGGAATTAAAAAATTTCCTTGCTGTTAATAAAGTGGATGTTATGGGAGTAGTAGAAACTAGAGTAAAGGAGCATAAAGCTAATAAAATACTGAATAAGGTGGCCAAAGATTGGAAGGCACAGTGCAATTATTCCAAGGCTATCAATGGTAGAATCTGGTTATTATGGAAATCTTATATTCAAGTTCATATTTCTTCTATTAAAGACCAACTAATACACTGTTCTATTGCTGATACAAGATCACAAATAAAATTTCAGTTTAGTGTTATATATGGTCACAACACTGCACAACTTAGAGGGAAACTGTGGCATGATCTGAGAGCATTACACATACCAAATCCAGATGCCTGGCTTATTAGTGGAGACTTCAACTGTGTGCTTAATTCTGAAGACAGAATTGGAACCCTTGTCACTGAGGCTGAAGTAAAGGATTTCAAAGATACAGTAGATGACTTACAACTTACTGCTTTAAGAGCTGCTGGTTGGCATTATACATGGACAAACAAGCAAGATGCTGATTCTAGAGTATATAGCAAGATAGACTGGGCACTGGGCAATTATCAATGGCTGCAGCAGTTTGGGCATTTGGAAGCTGACTACATGAATCCATTGGTATCTGACCACTCCCCTATTCTGGTTAAATTTGGTGTTTATAAACCATTGCATTCTAAACCTTTCAGGCTATATAACATTGTCATGGAACATGAGCAGTTTCATGGCATAGTTAAGCAAGTTTGGGAGAAGGAGTACCATGGATCACCAATGCAACAGATTTGGAGCAAATTGAAGGCAGTGAAGCAGCAACTAAAGGGTATAAATGACCACTTGGCCAAATACAAACAACAGATTATTCAGGCAAGGGAAAGGCTTGACAGTTTACAGGTGCAGATGCAGAATAACCTTCTTTCACAGAAGCTGATAAATGATGAAAGAGGCCTCCTAGAAGAACTTGAAAAATGGAACAGTGTGGAGGAGCAAGTAATGAGGTAGAAATCCAAAGCAACATGGATTGAATGTGGTGATGCAAATACCAAGTATTTTCATGCACAATGGAGGATCAGGACAGGCCAGAACAATATCACTTCTATCTATACTGACACAGGTATAAAGCTAACTGATCCTTTTGCTGTGGAACAGGAATTCTTAAAGATCTTCCAATCATTAATGGGGGAGTATGCTTCTGAACTTCCCTGTGTGGATACTAGTATAATGAAAGACGGTAGATGCCTTACACTTGAACAGCAAAGAGCTCTTATCAGACCAATTACTATGGAGGAAATCAATGCAGCTGTAATTGATATGCCTAGGGATAAGGCCCCAAGAGTAGATGGTTTTCCTATTGAGTTCTTTACAAAGAGCTGGAAGATAGTTCAAGAAGATATATTCTCTGCTACTAAGGAATTCTTTGAAACCTGCCAAATGCCACATATGATTAATACCACTGCAATAGCCCTTATGCCAAAGATCAAAACCCCTACCACTGTGAAGGATTTTAGACCTATTGCATGCTGTACTACACTGTACAAAATCATATCCAAAGTTATTACCAGAAGGATGAAGGGTGTAATTGGAGACCTGATTGGTCCTGCCCAATCTGCATTTATTGAAGGAGTATCATGGATAACATTCTTCTCAGACATGAAATATTCAAAGGATACTCTAGGAAAGGTGTTTCTCCTAGATGTGCTCTTAAAGTGGATCTTAGGAAGGCATATGATACACTTGAATGGAGTTTTCTGAAGCAGGTTCTAATAGCACTGGGGTTCCCTGCTAAGTTTACTGCTTGGGTCATGGCTTGTGTCTCATCTGCCTCATACTCCTTAGTAATGAATGGTGGCCTTACTAAACCATTCAATGCTAAGAGAGGTATAAGACAATGGGACCCTATGTCTCCTTATCTATTTGTATTGGCCATGGAATATTTGAACAGATTACTACAGCAACTACATAAGGATGGAAACTTCAACTTCCATCCTAGGTGCAGGAAACTTAACATATCCCATGTATGTTTTGCTGATGACTTGCTAATGTTCTGTAGGCCTGATATAGTATCTATCCAGATATTGCACAGCACATTTCTTATATTCTCAGCTGCATCTGGTCTTCAGGCAATGTAAGTAAGAGTGCAATCTATTTGGCTGGAGTTCCACAGGAAACCAGAGAGGAGATTATTGCAGCTCTGGGATTCACTGAAGGTCAGCTTCCCTTCAGATATCTTGGAGTCCCTCTGGATTCTAAGAAGCTAGCTATACAACACTATTTGCCTCTCATTGAAAAGATCACAGCAAGAATCACTTGCTGGTCAGCAAAATTGTTATCCTATGCTGGCAGAACTCAATTGATTAAGGCAGTGATCTTTGGAATGCAGACTTATTGGGCTCAGGTATTTATTATACCTAAAAAAGTATTGAAGGCTATAGAGGCAATCTGTAGAACATACCTCTGGACAGGCAAAGCTACACTATCCAGGAGAGCACTTGTGGCCTGGGATAAGGTATGCCAACCTATTTCCTCTGGGGGTCTTAATATAATGAGGATGGATATACGGAATAAAGCAGCCATAGCCAAGTTACTATGGGATTTGGCTAATAAAAAGGACTGTCTATGGGTCAGGTGGGTACATTCTTACTATATCAAGAATAGGAGCATTGAGTCAGTTGCTGTGCCATCCACCTCTTCTTGGGTGGTAAAGAAGATACTGGACAGTAGGGCATTGGTGTTAGGAAATACTCAGTTGCAAGGTGATATCACTAGCAGGCTGCAGAGTGTATGCAAGTTGGGAAAATTTCAGATTCACAAAATGTATATTGCTTTGCTGCCTAAGTTTCCTAAGATTGCATGGAGGAACTTAATGCTTATTTCATCTGCACTTCCTAAACACAAGTTTACTGTTTGGTTAGCTGCTCAACAAAAACTTCCCACAGATGAGAGGTTGCAGGTTATAGGCATACAAATGCCAACATTGTGTGCATTCTGTAAAATACATGATGAAGAGTTCAAGCATCTTTAGTTTGAATGTGACATTACCAGCAGAATATGGAGAAGAATTTGTGTGTGGTTGGGACATGCTAGGATCATTGAATGCTGGGAGAATGAAGTGAACTGGATTTGTAGCAAAGTTAAGAGTAAAAACTGGCAGCAGGCAATCACTGCCACTGCATTTGTTACTACTGTTGCATTGCTATGGGGAGTAGAAACTTGATCAGATTTGAGAACAAGCCATTTGATGAAGACCAGTGTTGCAAAGAAGTGGCATTGTTAATACATGCAAGAAATAGGAAGTGTAAAAGGTGGCAGGAAGGGTTACAAATGCTCAACTGCTATCCTTAGTTTTGATCCTTAATTACTAGTTAGAGTTGTCTATATGAGTTGTGTAGTTAGAACTGAAATGTAATGAGTAGTAGGAGTCCATACTACTACCATAGGAATACATTGTATATATCTTTGTTTGAATCAATGAAATCGACAGTTAATCTAAAAAAAAAATGAAAACTATGTAACAAGAATTTTACTAAAAATATATTGATTAAAAGTTTAATAGTCAAAGAACAAACAGTTGATCCCTTAAAGGATAGGGGTGTGGCAGGAAAATTTTATTTTGTGTCTTATATAGCGGGATAAATTTTCTGTCTCGCAAAATTGTGGACCTAGATTTCTGTGGACTCAAATGTAAGATTGGGGTCCATAAACTTGTGAGATAAAAAATGATACTCATATAACTTTTGTTAGTTGTATGAGACGCAAAATGAAACTTCTGGGCTGGAAAGCCAGAGTGGATTTAAGGAGCAAAACCCTTTGTTCATAGCTCAATGGACAAGGGACTTCAAAATCTTTATTCATTTTATTCATTTGCACCGGCTATAATCTCTTTTAATTTTTTAGTTCAATGCACTAACTTCTGTAAGCTCCACTCATGCTCACCTTCCAACCAAGGAAGATACTATCGATCCCCGAGTCGAGGGACTACGTGCTGGCCATAATTTTTTAAATTTTTTAAACTTTTTTTCTTTTCTGAGCCCCCAGAAATCCTGCCTCCGCCATAGGTGGGGCGGCCAACCTTCTTAAATGATCTAGCCTAGAGCGCGTGAAACTTATCTCTATATAGCAAGTACATCTTTCTTTCAATGTTCCCAAGTTAATTGAGATCATAGTATGTTAATTACAAGGGGTTAAAGGCAGAGTACGGATCTTGACTTGGAAAAGAAGAGAGCAATTTAACATGAAACAGACAGAAGAAAAAACAGTAGTTATAGCAAAATTCAGTAATGAAATTGAAATCTGCATGTAAATACACTTACCCAGATGTGAGTCTTAGCCTGCGAGTGACCTGAGAAACTGCCACTTCTTCTAAGTGTTTCCATTTTTATACTGGAACTGCTGCATTCTTCATTGAGACTAACACAATCTGTTGAATCTATAGAAGATGGAAACACAAAACCACTATTAACATCACAACCTTTATCTTTAACATTAGTCGGCCGGCGCCACCAGCTTTTGCTTTCCGATTTCTTGTTACCAAGAACAAGTGTAGTACTAAGTTGTCCTGTTTCAGAGCTAGTAGTACTATCAAAAGACCCTTGTCTACGATGCCGACGGTCCTTCCTCAACAACCTAAATGAAGAAAATTTAGGTTTACTGGTAATATAAGGTCCATCAAATACAGTTGTAGGAGAAGAAGATGTCTTGGAAAATTCCATATTGTAAAGCCTAGGAGGTGGTTCTAAGCATATGGAGTTTGGAAGAGGGATAATATCAGTGCATGGACGAGGTTTTCCAGGTTCTTCTTCCCATTTGAAAGGTATTGAAGCTAAAGTATGAAGAGGAGTTAGCATCCCTAAATCCTCTTGTGATGACTTTGCTGAAAATAGAGGAAGCTTTGGTGTTGAACTCATTTCTGCTACCTCTGTATCTGTCCCCATACTTCTGTTTTTTTTTTTTTTTGTGGTGGGCTAGGGTCTGAAATGGGGTTCTTATTTAGTTTGAAGAGAAAGAGAAACAAAGGGTATTATGGCTTTTTTCTTTGCTTTTTTTGCTGGTTTGGTTCAAAGGTACTATACTGTACTGCTAAAGTAGCAGACTTACATTCCGTTAAGGCTGAAGAAAAGATCAAAAGACTAAATAGAGTAAAATGAATTTGATCTCACGTTATTGACTTTGGCATATGGTTGTAGATTAATTGACTCATCTTATCTGCTATGATAAGAATAACTTTTCTTTCTCATTTGTGTTGTTTTAGTTATATTAATGAAAATTCGAACCACGATTTTTAAGTCTACTAAATAGATGGTAACGTAGCATATATTATATCATTGTGATCCGAGTAGGAGTTTACCGGGCTGCCGTGTACTCCATTCTATTGTGATAAGAAGTATAAGTACGTTTTCATATTTTATTTACACATATATTTCAAGTCAAATGAGTAAATGTTGTAGGTCTGCTCATACTGATGATTAGGCATGTGGAGAAATTTGACTGAGATAATTTGATAATTATTGACAGTGCTTTGGCTATATAATTGGGTATGACTACTTGTGAAACATAGTAGCAGTACATGCTATAAAAGTCTTAAATTTATACTAGTATTCGGTAAGATATTTAATGTTTGGACCATAATATTTAATACTGCAGGATGTAAGAAGCTTTGTTTTCTTTCTAACTTTATTGAGAATTTGCAGATAGCATTGGATTCTAAGGCATAATAGGAAATGTCAGCTCTTTTTCAGAAATAGATTGGACGTTTTTGCTTGTAATTTACCTGCTCCAACAGATGAAATAGCATCATCAGATCACACTCGCTTATGTCAAAAAATTGTCCATTTTTATGAATAGACATCAGCAATTCAAGCTGCTGTTTCTGTTGAATATGCAAATGACTAGTCCATTCTAGTAGCTGCCAGCGCATTAAAATGAGTGGGCGTGAAGCGAGGCATTTTATATATGCGTCAACGAGCCGTTAAGCTTCGAGTCATGGGGTGTAAGCAACAACAACAATATACCCAGTAAAAATCTCATTAGTGGAATCTGGGGATGGTAGAATATATTTAAACCTTACCCTTACCCTTACCCTTATCCCGGAAGAGTAGGGAGACTATTTCCGGGAGACCCTCGACTCAACAGAACATATAATAATATCAGAAAAGAAATGCAAGAAAGGATCCGTAACAACAAAGGAAGTAAGAGAAGTAATAATAATATCTTGAAATATATCGAATAAGTGAAAGAGAGTGCAGTACTACAATCCTATGTAAAACAACAAAATAGTGTAAACACCACATAGACTGCTACCAACTATAGGCAAAAACTCTATCAGACTACCCAATACAAAGAACTACCCCTAGCCGACGACCCTAATGCTCGACCTCTACACGTTCCTATTAAGAGTCATGTCCTCGAAAATCTGCAGTCGCGTCATGTCTTGCATGATTACCTCAGAACAACTCTTCTCGGGCCGCCCTCTACCTCTTCTAGTACCTGCCACAGCCAGTCGTTCGCACCTCCTAATCGGGGAATCTATAGTTCTCCTCCGCACGTGACCAAACCACCTACGCCTTGCTTCCCGCATCTTGTCTTCCACAGGAGCACTCGCACCTTCTCTCGGATATCTTCATTTCTCATCTTATCTAATTTAGTATGCCCGCACATCCGTATCAGTATCCTCATCTCGACAACTTTCATCTTCTGGCTATGTGAATTCTTAACTGGCCAACACTCGGCCCTATATAACATAGCCGGCCAAACTACCGCTCTGTAGAACTTACCTTTGAGTTTAAGTCTTCCCAAAAGCAAGGTGGGAAGTTCTTGGAGGGAAGAAGAATGAGGATCTATTTGTAAACAGCCCTTCTACCCCAGGGTAGGGGTAAGGTCTGTGCACACTCTACCCTCCATAGACCTCACTAAATAAGATTATACTGAATTGTTACTATTGTTGTTGTACCCTTCCAAATTTCTCCTAATATAGGACAAGACGTTTTTTTTTTCAACAGAAGAAATTAAAAAATAGCTAAATTTACAAGTGGTTATTCAAAAATAGTTATAGTTTCAAAAGTAATTGAATTTTAGTTACTTTTCATGTAAAGATAAATCTGAACGAAAACACTGTTCAAAATCCGAAAAAATACTCCAGCATAATATACTTGATATACTATACCTGTCTGGCATAATATATTGGAGCCAGCAAAGTATATATGCTGGAAGTTCATACACATGTGCACTGAAATTCAGTATATTATGCCGGTCCCAAAACTGACTAGACCGTGCTATTTTAACGCAAAAATTAACTTTTTTTTTTGGGTCCAATGGAGTTAGGAATGAAGTTATTTTATTCATTATCTTTAATAGTTACTAGTAGTATTAAGTTCTACAATTCTCTTGCTTACTTTAATATCACGTCTTTAGTCTTTAACTAAGTACACGTATGTCATTTGATAATTTTTTCACAATTTTGCATAACTCGTGCACGATCTTGGTATGTCAAGTCAATATTACTATACCAAAGATCGCTTACGAAACGTTAGAACACGGGAGAATTGACAAAGAAAGCTTTTGTATTAGAGAGAACTTGATCGTTTTGTTCGATGAGTTAAAATGAACATCCCTAGGAGCTAGTATTTGAATAATAATTATTTTACAAGTCCTTTCATATTTATAATTAAGTACATCCTATAAAAAATTTTACAAGACTAGAATATTCCAAGGCTTTTCAAAAGAGACTTTCACCCAAATCCATAAATATCTAGAGTTTTCCCTGAAAAATTCTCCATAATTCTATAATATTCTACCAAAAGCTAGTCTCTAACTTATGTAACCAATTTGTAAGTATATGTGCCGAATGAATCATATGTGGCATGATGATATGGCGGGTGATCACATTAACTTCTCTTTTGTTTATAAAATTAAATTCTATGCAATCTGTTTTCCCGGATTACTAAGAGTTAATTAACAAAGAAACTATAAAAGAAGTGTAATACTCCATCAATTTCAATTTATATAAGGTTGTTTGACTGGACACAGAGTTTAAGGAAAAAATATCTTTTGAAATTTGTGGCATTAAAAGTTTAAATGGCAAAACTTTATTTCGTTATAACATTTATGTGGCTATAAAAAAGTTTCACTAAGGTAACATAAAATATTTAAGATTAAATTATTTTTAAGTATATAATTTTTTTTGGAATATACTAATAAAAAATATGGCATATAAATCAAAATGGAGAAAGTGGTAGTTAAGCCTTGTGTTACAATCTTACCGTAAACATTCCCATTTCTATCTTTACTCATCAATAATTTACAGGCCCACTCTTATGCAGAAAGATTTTAGAAATTAATTCGTCAGTACTTGAAAAGTTCAATATGATTATAGTAAAAGGAGGAATAATTGTAGTGGTAATGTGCAAAAAAGCAAAATGTTTCAGCAATGAAAATTCAATTTCAGAAAAAAGAAACACTCCAACGTAAAAGAAAAGGGAAAAGAAAGAAAAAAGCAGTATCTTTCCGATGCATTTTTCAAATTAAAGAAAGAAAAAAGAGACAACCAAAAACAAAGGATAGTCATTAAAGAGAAACAAAGATAAAGATGGAAGTGTTATAAAATATTCTATTTTAGGTGAATGTCCATATTTAGGGAGATTCTAGGGTTTACTTCTTGGTGGCTAAGTTACCACCTCCCTATAAATAAAGGGGTTCTATTCCATTGTAAACCATCCCAAAGTATCAATAAGAATACTCCTCTCTCTACTTTTCTCTCTATTGTTCTTGTTCTTGTTCTTATATTATTTCATAACACGTTATCAGCACGAGACTCTACCGTCTCAAGAATCCTCTTGAGAAAATTAAGGTATTTCCCTTTTTCCGAACTTGGTTTTAATTATGTCTGATATTATGAAAAGAAAGTTCGTTGCCCTTGAAATTTCGGGCAAGAACTATATGACATGGGTGTTGGATGCTGAAATCCACTTAGATGCTATGAGTCTTAGAGACGCCATTAAAGACAGAGATAAAGCATCCACCCAAGACTGTGCTAAGGCCTTGATTTTCTTGCGCCATCACCTTGATGAAGGTTTGAAAATTGAATATCTCACAGTCAAAGATCCACTCATCTTGTGGAAAGGCTTAAAGGAGAGATATGACAACCTGAAGTTGGTCACTCTGCCACAAGCACGATATGATTGGGCTCATCTGAGGCTCCAAGACTTTAAGTCTGTTTCTGAATATAATTCTGCAATGTTCAGAATTACTTCTAAATTGAAACTCTGTGGAGATAATATCTCTGATTATGATATGCTTGAAAAAACGTTTACAACGTTTCATGCCTCCAATATGGTACTGCAACAACAGTACAGAGAGAAAGGTTTCAAAAAGTACTCTGAACTGATTTCTCTTCTCCTTGTGGCTGAGCGAAACAATGACCTGCTCATGAGAAATCACGAAAATCGACCCATTGGGTCTACACCATTGCCTGAAGCAGATAAGGTGTATTCTCATTATGCCAAGCATGGAAAAAGGCTATAGCTTTAATCATGGTCGTAGTCGTAATCCGAGTCATGGCCGTGGACGTAGACAAGGAAGAAATTTCCCTGATGTCCGTCACCCACCAAAGAGATATAACCACCAAAAGCAGAAACGGGATTATGAGGATCCAAAGGCAAATAGTTCAGAAACTATATGTTATCATTGCGGTGGAAAAGGGCACTGGTCAAAAGCTTGCCGTGTACCAAGACATTTGGTTGATCTTTATCAAGCATCTCTAAAGAATAAAGGCCCTGAAACAAATTTTGTCTCTGACGACAATTTTGACATCACCCACCTGGATGTGGCAGACTTCTTTGAGCAACCCGAGGGGAAAATAGACCACTTAATCGGTGATGAATCTGTGATGAAGGAAGATGGAATTGTTTGATTTTATTTTACTTATTTGTATTAGTTAGTGAATAAACTAATAGTCATTAGTATCAGCTTGTATTAGTTAGTTTATGATATGATGTTAGTATTAGTTCTTTAGAATGTTTCAATATGCCTAAATTCCAAAGATACTTTTATTTTCCTGTAGAGTTAATCGATTAACCTAACAGTTAGCCGATTATCTAATATTTCGCATCAAAAATGGACTTTTCCGCTAGCTAAGTTAGTCGACTATCTGATTTAGTTAGTCGACTAACCTGATGACTGTTTACTAAGTTAGTCGACTATCAACTTAGTTAGTCGACTAACTAATATTTCGCATTAAAACTGGACTTTTCCGCAAGGCAAGATAGTCGACTATCTGATTTAGTTAGTCGACTAACCTAATGACTGCTTCCCAAGATAGTCGACTATCAACTAAGTTAATCGACTAACCTCAGCAGATTTTGAAAATATTGTTTAAATGTGAAACAAACGGATTGAATTTGTTTATTCTCATGTTCGTGTATTTCTTTTGTATGTCAAACCATGGGAAAGAAAATATGGATATCTCACAAAGCAAGCTTGGATCAACGTCCAACTGTAAAAATATTTGTTTAGTTGATTCATGTACTACACATACGATACTCAAAGAAAAGAAATATTTCTCTCAACTAAGTATGTGTAAGGCAGATGTTACTACAATCTCTGGTAGTAGTAAATTGATTGAAGACTTCGGAAGAGCAACTATAACTCTGCCTAGAGGAACAATGTTTATCATAGAGAATGCAATATTCTCCTCCAAATCTAAGAGAAACTTGGTGAGTTTTAAAGATATACGCCGGAATGGCTATCATATTGAGACAATAGATGAGAATAATCTTGAATATCTCATCATTACAAAGAATGTCTCTAGCCAAAAGAGGGTTATTGAGAAATTCCTGTCTTTATCTTGTGACCTGTATTGGACAAAAATTAGTGCAATTGAGGCACATTCAACAGTAAACCAAAAGGTTACTGATTCCAATACTTTTGTACTTTGGCATGATCGATTGGGACACCCTGGATCAATCATGATGAGACGGATTATAGAAAGCTCATATGGGCATCCGTTAAAGAATTTCAAGATTCTTTTAAATAATGAATTTTCCTGCACTTCTTGTTATCAAGGCAAGTTAATTATTAGACCATCACCAACAAAGGCTGGGACTGAGTCACCTACGTTTTTGGAACGTATACAAGGGGACATTTGTGGACCTATTCACCCACCTAATGGGTCCTTTAGATATTTTATGGTCTTAATAGACGCATCCTGTAGATGGTCTCATGTGTGCCTGTTATCATCACGCAACCTTGCGTTTGCAAAACTAATGGCACAAATAATTCGACTACGAGCACAATTTCCTGATAATCCAATCAAGTCTATTAGACTGGATAATGTTGCTGAGTTTTCATCCCAAGCATTTAATGATTATTGCTTATCAATTGGGATAAAAGTGGAACATTCTGTAGCTCATGTTCACACTCAAAACGGTCTTGCAGAATCTTTAATGAAACGCCTGCAGTTGATTGCAAGACCATTACTCATGAAAACGAGGCTGCCCACTTCGGTATGGGGTCACGCCATTTTGCATGCAGCAATGCTAATTCGTCTCAGACCGACGAATTATCACAAATATTCCCCGTTGCAATTGGTTTTGGGTCATGAACCTAATATATCCCATTTAAGAATCTTTGGATGTGCAATATATGTGCTTATAGCACCGCCATACCGCACCAAAATGGGTCCGCAAAGAACGTTGGGAATATATGTTGGGTTTGAATCGCCCTCCATTATTCGCTACCTCGAAACATTGATAGGGGATTTGTTCACTGCACGATTTGCAGACTGTCAATTTGATGAGACACTTTTCCCAAAATTAGGGGGAGAAGTTGGTGAAACCAAACGGGAAATTTTGTGGAAAAATGCATCATTATCTCATCTTGATCCACATACCTCTATTTGTGAAAAAGAGGTGCAAAAGATTATCCATTTGCAAAGAATAGCAAATCAAATGCCTGACGCATTTACGGACTTGAAAAGGATAACAAAATCCCACATCCCCGCAGAGAATGTTCCAATCCGTATTGATGTCCCTGTTGGACAATCATCTAGTGTCATATCCAATGAGTCGAATGCATGCCTGAAGCGTGGCAGGCCATTAGGTTCCAAAGATCGAAATCCTAGAAAGAGGAAAGCAAACGATCAAAATGACACTACGAAAGAATCTCATGAGGAAATTCATGATTTAATAAATTCTGAGATTCATGAAGAATCCATTGAGCCCGAGACTCAAGAAAATAAGAAACTATCAATAAATCCAATCGATATTGAGGCAAATTTTAATCGAGTGGATATAGTGGTGGATTATGTCTTTGCTTTTAATGTCGCATCTAGCATTATGCAAGAAAGTGAGGATCTTGAACCTCAATCTGTTGGAGAATGTCGAAAAAGACATGATTGGCCAAAATGGCAAGAAGCAATCCAATCAGAATTGAATTCACTGGCAAAACGTGAAGTTTTTGGCCCTATAGTTGAAACACCTAATGGTGTTAAGCCTGTTGGCTATAAATGGGTCTTTGTACGCAAGAGAAATGAGAAAAACGAGGTACAGAGATATAATGCACGCCTTGTTGCACAAGGATTTTCTCAAAGGCCTGGTGTCGATTATGAAGAGACATATTCGCCTGTAATGGATGCCATAACTTTTCGTTATCTCATTAGTTTTGCTGTCCTTGAAAAGCTTGACATGCATTTAATGGATGTGGTTACTGCCTATCTTTATGGCTCACTGGATAATGAGATATACATGAAAATTCCCGATGGACTCAAAATGCCAAACGCTCATAATTCAAAGTCCCGGGAAATGTTTTCAATCAAATTGCAAAGATCCTTGTATGGTCTAAAGCAATCAGGACGAATGTGGTATAATCGTCTTAGTGAGTATTTATTAAAAGAAGGCTATATAAATGATGCCATTTTCCCGTGTGTTTTTATAAAGAAAACAACATCGGAATTTGTTATACTTGCCGTATATGTCGATGACATAAACCTTATTGGAACCCCCATAGAACTCCAAAAGGCAATTGACTATCTAAAGAATGAATTCGAGATGAAAGATCTCGGAAAGACAAAATTATGTCTTGGTTTGCAAATTGAATATTTGGCAAACGGAATTTTTGTTCATCAATCTACCTATATAGAAAAGGTACTGAAATGGTTTTACATGGATGGAGCATATCCTTTAAGTACTCCAATGGTTGTTCGATCACTTGATGTAAATAAAGATCCATTCCGACTGCAAGAAAGGAATGAAGAGCTACTTGGTCCTGAAGTACCATATCTTAGTGCAATTGGCGCACTAATGTATCTTGCAAATACTACAAGGCCTGACATAACCTTTTTAGTTAATGTCTTAGTAAGGTATAGCTCGGCTCCCACAAGGAGACATTGGAATGGGGTCAAACATATATTGAGGTACCTAAAAGGGACTACCGATATGGGCTTATTTTATAGCAATAATTGCAGTCCTGATCTTGTTGGTTATGCTGATGCTGGATATTTATCCGACCCACACAAGGCTCGATCTCAAACGGATTATGTGTTTACCTGTGGAGGCACCGCCATATCTTGGCGATCGACTAAGCAATCAATTGTGGCTACTTCATCTAATCATGCCGAGATTATCGCTATTCATGAAGCAAGTCGGGAGTGTGTGTGGTTGAGGTCTATAATACATCATATTCAAGACAAATGTGGTTTGAAGTGTAACTAACTACCTACGACTTTGTATGAAGACAATGCAGCATGTATAGCTCAATTGAAGGGAGGATTCATAAAAGGAGATAGAACAAAGCATATTTCACCAAAGTTATTTTTCACACATGATCTTCAAAAGAATGGTGATATCAATGTGTAACAGATTCGTTCAAGCGATAATATGGCTGATTTGTTCACAAAATCTCTACCAACGTCAACCTTCAAGAAGCTGGTTCACAAGATCGGAATGCGAAGACTCAAGGATATGAATTGATGCTCTTTTCAGGGGGAGTTAATGCGCGTTGCAGTCTTTTTCCCTTACAAGGTTTTGTCCCAATGGGTTTTCCTTGCAAGGTTTTTAACGAGGCAACCAATAGGCGCATATTCAAACATGTGTACTCTTTTTCCTTTTCTGTAATTTTTCCCATTGGGTTTTGTTTTAGTTAAGGTTTTAACGAGGCACATTATTGAATAGAAATTCAAGGTGGAGTGTTATAAAATATTCTATTTTAGGTGAATGTCCATATTTAGAGAGATTCTAGGGTTTACTTCTTGGTGGCTAAGTCACCACCTCTCTATAAATAAAGGGGTTCTATTCCATTGTAAACCATCCTAAAGTATCAATAAGAATACTCCTCTCTCTACTTTTCTCTCTATTGTTCTTGTTCTTGTTCTTGTATTATTGTTCTTGTTCTTATATTATTTCATAACAGGAAGTAGTATATTTTTCTGGTCATCTCTATGTTTGGCTTTCTCCTTTGACTTTGTCTTGTTCTTTTCCTCCTTTAATCATACTCTGTAGATAAAGAAAAAGTCATGGAAAATTGTTATAGTATGCAAATTTTCCACCACTCTAATCAAACAGCGGCTGAAATAAAAAGGAGATCATTTTCCTAGCTAACCTTTGCTTTTTTGTGGGGGCTGTGACACATAAAGTAGTGAATTTAGGGTCATGCAAATTCATACTTAAATCAGCAAAAGTAAATCTTGATTTATATATGTTTTGTCTTTTTTTGTGGACTAAAACTCCCAATTTTTTATGATTAATAACATCAAATTAGTTCATCGTCATTCTTTTCACAAGAGTGTTCTTCCTTTGAATTGGTTCTTTCACAAAATGCTACATAATGTAATTTAGATTGGATACATGCACCCAAGAATATTCATTTAATCAACTCCAACAATTTTACTCCTTTTTTTCATTAAAGGGATGTCATTCAATTATTTTTCGCCTTTTATTCATTCTTTATTTTCCGCCCCATTATTGAGACATTTTTATGGATTTAATGTATCATTAAGTTTAGGGTTTGGCGGTTTGCACCCTTAGAAAACTAAATCAAAATTTAAGACTCAAATATTTCTATTATTGTCTTGCATTCACAATTAATCCTACAGACTTTAGGATTGGTATATTCTTTTCTATCATGTAGTTTGTAGTTACCTTTCAAGCCAAGTATCACAATTCTTTTTGCCCATCATGTATATTGTCCCCTTTATTCCGTGTTGAAATAGAACCTTAATTTATTAAATATTTTTTATTAGATTTTAGATTGTTAGTGATTAGGTATTAGTATTAGACGGAATTTTACGAAACAATTATCTTTAGATTTCTTTATAGGAGAGGACAAATCTTTTTTTTTCCTGTACGAATTTGACACGACAAAGATGCCGCCTTTTATTAAAAATTATATTTATATTATTTTGAATAATATAAAGGGGGTTCCGACATATTAATATGGATAATTGACTCAACAATACATGCTCTAAAGATAGTGGCAGGGCTAAGATTTTCATTAAAGGCAACCAAAATATAAAGAAATAAACTCACCAAGAAGTCAAGGGTTATCAATATATAGCATATATACATTTTTTTAAAATTATCTAGTTACACAGTATAATTTTCTCACGAAGGAGTGTCGGTCTTGGATGCATATGGCTCCGCCACTGTGTACAGATATTATAACTCGTGGCTTGGTATTTTTACTTTATTTGATACAAAAACATGTCGTAAGTCGTAACACCACAAATAAAATGGAAAATGGCGTAAGATATTTATTACTATCATTTCGTGATAAACTCCAAATGCGTAGTGCTAGAAAGTTAATTTCTTAAGGAACGTAAGCGAAGGAAAGGTGCATTAAGCAACACCATAAAAATAAAGAAAAGCTTATTCCACTAAATTATAGTCTCACAATGCAAAAAGCTAACTACAATTAGAGCACCTAAGAAAGAATGGTGATTATCAAGTTGGTGATATAACTTTTGTACCTTTTTTTAAAAGAAAGAATTACATTATTATTAGTTGAAAAACTATATCTTTTTGCTGCCTTGCTAGGAGTAAAGTATGCAGAAAGGCTGTGGTGGTCACTGCTTTTGTCACCACAGTATCATTGATTTGGAGGTGCAGGAATGCTATCAGATTCGAATGGAAATCTTTTGATGAAAATCTTGTATGCCGAGAGATTGCAATACTTATACATGCACGGGGCAGGAAATGCAAGAAATGGCTAAAGGGGCTGCGTCAACTTAATCACAAATCCTTAGCTAATGCTAGAAATGTAATAATAGTTTTAACAGTTTTGTAGTGTGGTAGTTAGGCTATACTACCACGAAGAACTCCTCATTGTACATTTATTGATATCAATGGAAACTAACGTTATACCAAAAAAAAAAAAAAAAAAAAAACCATATCTTCTTGACTGCATTATATCCCTTTTGAAAAATACTTTTAATAATAAATTATAACTCATATCACTTTTATCTATTTTTTAAATGTGTATATTTTATTATCAGAAAACTAAATGAGTGCCTAACTTGTGTTCCAAAAGATTGTTTCACAATTATATTTCGACTTTTGTAAATTTTTTAATAGAAAATTTTATAAAGAAAGCAAGACCTTGATCATCGTTCTGCATATTCGCCTGATCGAGAATATTCATTCCAATACCAACCCTTACTCTCATATTCACATTCTTACTTCCCAGAGTTCAGGTCAAAACAAGCCCAAAAAGACGGGCCATAAAAGTCTTCCGTCAACCAAGCGTCTTCATCAATAACCTTATCTCCGAATATTTCATCCCAGATGTCATGTTGAGAGAACCATGAACACACTAAGAGAAAAATCAAATTGTTATAAAAATAAATATATATACAAAACAAAATGGATAAAATTAAAAGTTTAATCTAGAAAAATAGCTAATTTCTAAGTCTCCGGCTATAGCGCCAAATTCTTGTGATTAACTATTAACTAGATTAGACTATCCTAACTATCTAACAAGAATTAAACCTAGAAATATATGATTCTAAACTAATTAAAATAAAGAAAATAAATAATAAACTTTGAACAAAGGAAGAGTAGCCTTTAATCTTATCAATATGATGAAAACTCTCTAGAGTTACGGGCTATCTAACAATCTTATTGTATTCTTCGATTGAATTGACTAGTTAATTTATTTAGTTTATTGGTTAAAATGGTTAATATTGCTCATAAGAATTTGTCGAGTTCTTACTTTCCTATTCAAGCTAACCTAGCGCATATATGTCTATGGAATTAGAATCAACAAAAATACATTTAACTCTTGTAAATAAACAAAGCAAGACAATTATATATATATATATATATATATATATATATATATATATATATATATATATATATATATATATATATATATATATATATATATATATATATATTCTTACCGCGAATCCATTCTCTGATGTCCAGGTTTAAGAACTTTCTCTACTCAATCCTATATGCAATCTAGAATTTTAACTTTCGAGTTCAACTCTAAGTATTTGTAGATAGTATTCAATTGATGATCAAACAATCAAATAATTAAATATGTAATTGAATAAATAAACCAATACAATAAACTAAAAAATTAAAAATCAATTCGAATAGCAATAGTCTTAAAAAAATCGCAACCCTATAATATAAAATTTAGCTCCACATGTGGACAAACAACAAATCACAATTTAGGACCGTGTAAAGCCGAAATAACGTTGTCCGGGGGAAATAGGAAAAATCTCACATCGAGCATCCAGGCCTGTGCCTAGCGCTACACCTGGGGCAAAAAACTGTAACATTTTTTACAATTTGATATTCCTCCTCTCCTTTTTTGTCTTGCTTTGGGGGACAAAACCCAACCCCCACCCCCCAACCCCCTTTCTTTATTCTTTTAATTGTTTTATTTTTCTTTTTTTCGTATTTTATTTATTTTACTCTAAATCTATTCATTTTCACACTGCTTTATTCTAACATAGTTAAACTATAATATTCAGCACAAAGTATTATAATTAATAGGCAAAAGACGATTCAAAGTATTGAAATATGGATAACAATGGGTAAATATATATATTTTTTAACCGAACATCAGTATTCATTGGGAGAGAAAAACACTTACATGCGAAAATTAATAACTGATGGCCCCACAATTTTTCAGTAGTTTTAATTAGACCCGTCAACCGGGCCGGGTTGACCGGGGACCGGCCCGGACCGGACCGATACAACCCGGGACCGGACCGGACCGGTAGGGGGAGCCGGGCTGGGATGAGTTCAAAGGGGGTAGGGGGTTGGTCCGTTAAAAATTTTTTTATTCGAAACCAGACCGGACCGGACCGGTATGGTGAACAGTACCGTGAACCGGTACAGCCCGGACCGGACCGGCCCGGTTCAACGGTAACATTTTCTTTTTAAATTTTGAATTGATGGGCCCACATGTCCGTTGGCAACGGCTACAGATCCGTTGGCCAACGGATTTCTTTGCAAAAATGGCCATTTTTTATTTTTTTTGTATTTATTAACTTACAATATTAACCCTTTTTAAAATGTATAAATACCCCTCATCTCTTCTTCATTTCTTCACTCAAAATTCTTATCTCAATCTCAATTCTCAAATTATCAATCTATCTCTTCCCTTCAATTCGCAAGATTACATATTTTATTTGTTACTCTTTTCCCGAATTTAATTTATCGCAATTTGTCATTCGGAATTTGAGCTCTTGCTTGACGTTTGGTCGTGGTAACACCGGATTTACATAATCTAGTGCTCAATTTATTGTCGAATTCGGTGCACTCCCTCCAACTCTTTCTCTTATTTAATATTTTAATTGCATATTTGATTTTAGCTTATATTTTAATTTTTACAATATGTTTAATGCTGCTAAAAGAGCGAGTAGAAAAGTTACTGGTAGGGGTGGAAGTAAAAAAAGAGGTAGTCCTGTAGCTTCTGATAGTAATAGTAATGACTCAATAACACATGTTTCTGAATCACCGCCTAATTTGCAAGATGTAGAGATTGATTATGAACAATTACAAGAAGATTATGGAATAGAAGATAATGAAATTGGAATAGAAGATGAGATACCACCTACACCTAGTAGTGGAAATGTTGGTAGTATTGGAGTTGGAGTTGCTAGTGCTACAAGGGGTAGAAGACTACCAGTGGCTCCAACTTCTACTCGGAAAAAAAGAAGTCCGGTTTGGAAATTTTTTGAAATAATAGAAGGTACTGATAGAGTTAAGTGCAAAATTTGTAATGAAACTTTTAAACATTTGACCGGAGGTAATTTAGGGGGGACTGGGACACTTACTAGACATATGTCGGGTATCCATCCTATAGAATGGGGAGTTAATGGAGATGGAAGTCAAACAACTATTAACCCTACTACTAGAGGTCTATTAAAATATGATAAAATGAGGGATCGGGAGGAACTAGCAAAAATGATTACTTTGGGTTGTTTACCTTTTTCTTTTGCTTCTTCATCGTATCTTATTACGTATATTCAAAGGATTTACAATCCTTTATTTAAAGGTATCCCTAGAAGTACTTGTAGAGCAGATATCTTTAGACTTCATGGACAATATCAAACATACATACGTTATTTGTTTAGTCACCTTCCTTCTAGAGTATGTCCAACTTCTGATATTGGTCATGCTGTTAATGGAAATGATTATTTGACAATTATATGTCATTGGATAGATGATAATACTTGTATGCAAAAACGTATTATCGCTTTTAAATATGATGAAGATCAGAGTCATACTGCTATGTTTATAAGTAGTACAATTGTTGACATTGTTGAATTTTATAATCTAAACCAAAAAGTTTTGTGTATGTCTTTTGATAATGCTTCAAACAATAATGCTGCAGTTTCAATTTTAAAATTGCATTTGCAACCACCTCTTGACGATATTTTTCATGTTAGGTGTGCATGTCATGTTTATAATTTAATTGTTAAAAGTGGCCTTGATTTATTTTCAGTTGAGATTACTCATGTTAGAAGAGCAGTTGGTGTTATTCAGGGAAATAATAGACAATCTAGAATAAAAGAATTTAAGACAAAGTGTATGCAGTATAACCTTACACCTAGATTCATGCCAGACGAAGTTGTTACTAGATGGAATTATACATATATATTTTTAAAATGTTGCTACAAATATAGATTTCCTATAACTGAAGTTGCTAATGCACATTGTACTAATCCTAGGCGTTTGTTAACAAGTGATACTTGGGATGTCATTAATGATGTTAAATTTTACATAAATTTTATACTGCTACTGTTGTGTTTTACCCAACTGTTACTACGGCTTTAGTACATATAGCTGAAATTTCTTTGCTACTATATGAATTTAAGAAGAAAGAAAAATATATGGATGTTATTATAAATATGCAAGCAAAATTCAAAAAATATTTCTTTCCAAGTCCTCCAGTTTACTTAATTGGTGCAGTTTTAAATCCTTCTATTAAAATGTCTGATTGTCACCAATTAATGAATGTTTTATATACTTATATGGAGATTGGAGAATCTGAAACCCCAACTTTATATGATTCTATGAACAAACTAAATGAATATCTGCAACAACTATATAATTATTATGCAAATGAATGTGATAATACTGCTCGTGCTTCTGACAATGTTAATCCCGCTATGCCATGTAGCAGTTCTTCTAATGTGGATGATGAAGGCCTTGATAGTTTTAACATTTTTTCTACATTTTCTAACACTCAAACCAGTAGCAGGAATATTGATGAGCTTCAATTCTACTTGCAGAAGCAAAAGGAGCCTCGCACAAAGGACTTTTCACCGTTGGGATGGTGGCATGAAAATGCGAAGCAATTTCCTGTTCTTTTCGCTATGGCTCGTGACGTGCTGAATGTGCCAATTTCTACCGTTGCATCGGAGAGTGCATTTAGCCAAGCAAGACAACAACTTGGAGACACCCGCCACTCATTGGGAAGCAATGCTTTGGAAGTTTTAGTATGTTCAAGAGATTGGATTAGATCGGAACGAAGAAATCAAGGAAAGGAAGATGTTGATAGCCCAGAAGACGAAGAAATTGGAGATATATTAACCCATGGAAACCCTTCGGAATTTAACTCCGCAGAAGAAGGTCAATCAGTTCATATTGATTATGATGAACTTGCTAAGGCGATGCAAAACATTTGAAATTACTACTTCACTAGTTTACTTGTTAGAAAAAATGTAAACATTTTATTTTCTACTTATTAATTTGAAATTGAGAAATAAAGTAGCACTTGCAATAAGTGTAAATTTTTCCCATCTTACTTGTATTCATGATTTCATTCAATGATTACAAAGTATTAATATAATTATAACCTAATAGTTATACTTAATTTCAAAAAAAATTAAAAATATACTAAACTCGGCCCGGCCCGGCCCCTTTCAACCCGTAACCCGTATGGTTCAATTTTAACCCGAACCAACCCAGCCCCTTAAAAATCCGGTACTGTTCAACCCGGCCCGGCCCAGACCGGAACCCGGACGGGTCGAACAAAATCCGACCCGGCCCAGACCGGTTAAAACAGTTAGCCACCTTTAGTTTTAATAGAAGAAAGGGTGAATACCATCAATCCCTAGTGCTTTAAAGGGTTTAAACGAGAAAATAACATTTGTGATCTTAGAAGGTATTAAGGGATTGTCCAAGTTCTGTAGATTAATTTTATGAAAATTTAAGGGATCTTGGCGGATTCTCAACCACTTAGTGGACTCATGAGATGTTGTAAAAGCGTTGAGGAAGTATTATTGAGTATGCCTTAGAATTTCCAATGGATCATTGATCTAGTTGCCTTGATTTTTTTTAAAGAACATAATTTTATTCTTCCTTCTGTTATTAGTGGCCATGATGTTGAAAAACTAAGTATTTGTATCACTCTTTTGAACCCAAGAGATTCTAGCTCTAAGTTTCCACTAATCATCTACAAATTTTAGAAAACTATTGTATTCAATTTGTAGAGAGTGTTCCAATTCTTGAAGGAATGTACTATTAGAGTAATGCTTGCCTTTTAGCCTGACTAGAATTCTTTTCTTCTTCTTAAAGATGTCACCAAATACATTATTTTTTCATACTTTAATACTACAAAGTAAGGAGTTAAAAGATTCTTGATAATTAGAGCTCTTCCTACTTTTTTGTACTAGGTTATTAAAACTAAGGTATCTACACCAATAAATTTTTAATCTAAATGGTTTGGGAAGGGCAGTGGTTAATCTAGGAATTAGTTAAGAAGTAGAGAGTTGTGGTTAGAATGGATTTTGGGCAGGTGCGTAAGTGAAGTATTAGGGAAACAATTGATCTAAAAAAGAAAAACGTAGGATAGGAAGCTTTATTTGATCGAAGGGATGGCTAAAAGGCCAAATTCGGCTAAAAACAAAAAGAAGAGATCAAGGAGAGGGAGCTAGACTCACACTTGCAAGAGAGCGACCGGCAGATCTAAAACAGCTATAGTAAAGTAGAACGAAAGTACCTCCCAAATCACTATATCAGCAAAATTTTTATCTAATCTTTCCTTAATAAGATCATTATTTTTTCTTCTACAAATGCTCCATGTGTATTTATAACCCTTAAAGCCAAGATCAATGATCCACATTTGTTGATGCAATTTAGTGCGATTACCATCAACTATACTTCCACCTTATTTTTCATTTGGATCTAAGACATCGTTAAAATCCCCTTACAAGTCATATACCCTTGTACTAGCATGCATGTTGATAAGATTATCCTCATTTCATTTTTATAGATAATCTTAGTACTAGCATATATAGAGGTAAATAACTAAGGATTGTGAGTGGTGATTACCTCAATGGTAGCACTGATTTCTTAACTCTTACGCACAAAACTGTGGACATTAACAAGGATATGATCCTAGAGAATCACCATACCACCCGATTGACCAGTAGCAGGGATTTCAATCATGTCAGAGAAACCAAATAGATGTAAAAGAGATATATGGTTGTCCATTCTTGTTTTCAAGAGTGTAATCATGCAAGAGCGATGTGTGTCAATCATCTCCCTAAACTACAATATGAAGTTATCATTATTTTTCCTCGCACATTCCCTATAATGAAGGAGGTAGCCTTATTCATGTTGAGGTTTCAATTGTGAAGATCTCCATTTTCTAGCACCCTTAATACATGTACTGGGTTGCGTCTTTGGAAGGGTACCAGTATCATTGAACCAACAATTAAGCTCTGAAACATGGGTTATACCCTAATAATAGAAGAAAATAATTTATGGTGTGAGAATAAAAAGATTTGTAAAACAGTTGTGGAGAAGTCGGAAGGGGTAAGATATTGTATTTTCTCTGTTATAATATAATACTTGCAAAATTTCAAAAAGGCGCTGCATCAAAGAGACCAACAACAATAACAACAACTCAGTATAATTATACTTAGTGGGGTCTGGGGAGGATAGTGTGTACGCATACCTTACCCTTACCCTTGGGTAGAGAGGCTGTTTCTAAATAGACCCCCGGCATCCTTCCCTCCAAGAACTTCCCACATTGCTCTTGGGAGACTTGAACTCACAACCTCTCGGTTGAAAGTGGGGTTGCTTACCATCAGAGCAACCCTCTTGTCTTCGGCATCAAAGAGACCAATAAATAAAAATGAAAAGGAAAGGAAAGGAAAAAGAAATGTATGTCCATCGTCGAAAAACAAAGACAAAGAGATATGCCAAAATAAGGATCTATACACAAATTACCGGCAAAATTTATTGTTTACTTTTTTAGTCAATATATATGTGGATTATATATTAATTATGTACAAAAACATAGAATATTACTTTAACCTATTATTTTAAGTTTAAGTGACAGGGGTGCGTATATATTGCACGGGGCACCTATTTGGTCGCCCCATTTAACATATACGTATTTTTTTAAAACCTAAGTTGTACCCACTTTTTAGAAAACTTCAGCCCACTTTCTCCTTCTCCTTCTCCTCCTTTGTGTTCTTCTTTCTTTTTCTAAAACGATCCTCTGGAAAAATATACCTCTAAGTGATAACAGTTTTAACATTTGTGATTTTTCATATCAGTCAGAATATTGAGTGCCAATTCTTACGACTTAAAGTTATATATTTTGTCTCGTTTAATCACCACTTCACTCACACATGTTAGTTTTGCAGGTTTCAACACAATACAATTATGTTATTTGAATCCAGCAAGCTGCTATGCTCTGTGTTGTTGTCTCGATAGAATTCTTCGATTCCTCAACGATTAATACCCAAAGATGGTGAGACCAATGCGTCGAGAAAGAAGAGTTTGGATCAGATAGCATAAAACATATTGAGTTAATCAAATATAGAACAAAAACTTAAGCTCTGGAGCTTAACTTCCCCAGTTACAAAGACAAAAACTTTAGCTCTAGAGCTGAAGTTTCCCAGTTACAAAGACAAAAACTTCAGCTCTAGAGCTGAAGTTTCCCAGTTACAAAAACAAAACTTCAGCTCTAGAACTGAAGTTCGCCAATTACAAAGAAAAACTTCAGCTCTAGAGCTGAAGTTCTCCAGCTACAAAACTAAAACACAAAAACAAAAACTTCAGCTCTAGAGATGAACTTCAGGCCCGGCTACTAGAATACTGAAGTTTTGCATGATTGCTTTTGCTACTTCAGCCCCGTAAGCTGAAGTTATGCAGAAAAGCAGGTATGCTTGTAACTTTTTTTACAAAGCGACTATAAATGAAAGCGTGACACAAAAAACGAGAACAGATGCAAATACCCGGGGGTTCGTGGCTATCTAACTTAGTTCTTCAAAACGGAAACTGTGTTCAGTTATTGGATTTCATTAGTGTCCAGTAGTGAAGATCGATCAAATTGGGCCCTTCAACAATACACCTCCACGGCTCAACAAACTACCGTGTTATTGTTTTGAGCAAAGGCTAGCCCAGCAGTCAAATTGTTTTTATCGGAAGTAGAAACCCCCTGTTGTTTTTTGCCTCTTAAAATTGATATTTTATAAGAAAAAATACAAAATTAGCTGGTCGGTCAAACTGTATTCTCTAACCAAAAAGTATATGGAATATGTATACATATATTGGCTATTATTTTTAGCGGCTAAAAGTATACATTTCTCCATTAATTTATGATTATAACGGACAAAAATCAAATACAAAGATAATAACATCATAGTAGGCATAATTCATAAAGGGAACTACACAATATAACCACTCCAAAAAATAATAGCCTGAAAAATATATATTTTTTGAATATTAATGTATAAAATACATGTAATGTACATATGTTATAGATTTTTTTTGTATATTTCGCTAGTGGATATAATTATTTTTCGCCGATTGACCAAATGTATAACTTGGCCTCCATAACATCAAAATAGAGAACATCTAAGTTCATGATAGGTCCTTTGATGCCTAAACGTACGGCATGGAAAAAACAATAGTGCACGTTAAGTCAGAAAATTGACTTATGTAAACAATCATATCGATATTAGTAAATCATGTTTTTAGCTAGAAACAATTCCTAGATAACATCAAATCTAGTCATGTTCCGATGAGAATGAACTTGTTTATGCTCCCTCAAGGGTCTTGAGTCAGTAAAATATGACTCAACGACTCAAATCCAAATAGCAAACCATTCTATTGGTATAACTATAATCTCTTTTGCATATATAGTAATGCAAGCAAGGTTGATGATATAGACCTTTACGAAGGACGAAAAGGCAAAGATACTAGTGATATCATGTATGGGTGCATCGCTATGCACAATGCTGCATATCAGAGCACATGCTCTAGATGACATGCCATGCTCGTGCCAATCTCCTAAATCTGTTATTCAGATAATTCGAGTTTCGATAACTATAACAACTCAAGCATGCTTAATTAGGATTACCCTACGCATAGAGGGGAGGCCTCTGAGAGTCATTTGAAAACGACTAGGGTGTAAAAGTTAGAAAAGCATCGCACTTCACACGATGTCTAGTATGCGGAGTTCACTAATTGAATTGTACTATTTCATTATAGATGCTCAGTATAATATCCAGCATTGAGCATTCAATTTAAGTTGAAAACAGTCAAAACATTCAATTTAAATTATGACAAATGGTGTTCAATAATATGTTATATACCTTTAAAAGCTAACCTATATAAGCAGTGTAATTTTCTCCTAACCACCCTTAAAATGGTGAGCTTCGCCCTTGCCCTAACCTAACCCCTCATAAAAAGTAGAAAAACAAAAATACGGTCCAAAAAGTCGAAGCAAATTTTGAGTAGCAGGAGGGATGACAACCTGAAACATTTGAAATTACAAAATATTTCACGTCTTTGTCATAGAGAACTCTTTCTATCTCCTTTAAAGCAAGCAATATTCAAGAACACGACTCTTTGCCTTCACATTCAAGAAAGAAATCCTAGAAACCAACTGCTCTGGTTCAGGACAATTTCTTTCATAAACAGACTAGAGGGCTCTCAATTGTAATCACACCAAACACCAACTAATGATTTAATAAAGTAAACTTAAACTCCAAGCTTTTAGGACCACAGGCCTAAAAGTATAAAAATTTTTTTGTTGAAGATCACATGCAAGACTATTACTGGGAACCATGTGCATATGCACACTTGGCTTGATCGACAATAATCTATGACTTTATATTTTATAGTCAGTAATATGTGCCAAATAATAGTACGAACGATTTTGAGCCAGAGCCTGAAAAGATGATGGGTGGCCACAAACTCATAGCTGTAGCTGTTATGTTACAGTTCTGCTCACTCTTCTCCACTTAATAAAGAAATACTCCAACCATATTTTGCCATCAAGAGACAAGCATGACGATATTTCCTTACCTTTTTTTACATACCGATTAAATCAAAACTCACCACAACCTGTCACAACAACGAAGGTATTCACAATTTCCAGAACTAACCTTCACCAAGTTTCTTAACTACAAGATTAGTAGAGTCTAATATTAATCCTTGAATCCACTTCCTCACTACTCTCCTATTTTGAACCAAATCACAAACTTCACATCTTTCCCTTGGTTTTTTATACGAAAAAAGAAACAAGAAAAATAAAATTAAAGAAAAAGCACGTCTATTCGTTAAGCCTTTTACCCATATATATCAGTAGCCATTATATCAACAAGTTCAGCAAGTTTCGTCATCTTTCAGATTTTAGCTCTGAATCTACACTTGGCATTGTTCCTTCACCTTCTAATGATAAAATAGGAAGCTTACATCTAGGACTCATCTTCTTCACTTCCTCGCAAGAATATATAAATATCCTCCTGACCATCTTACAGAACTCCCTGCAATTAGAAAATTAAATTAAAACATTTAGTCAAAAGAAACACAGATGAAAATCAAGTCGCTTGCAGAGACTTACAGCCATGGATCATCCCCGACAAGCATCATGTCACCCTCATCATCTGTATACACAACTTCCCAGTTGTTTCGAGGGCAAAGCTCTCCCTTTATATCAAATATCTTCTCCAGCTCAAAGATAAGATCATCATAACCACTTAATCCAGTCAAGTCAACAGCACGTCCAACACGAACCCCTTGCATTTGCACCTAATTTGGATAATCATGTGTAAGCTTATAGGTAAGTAAGGTAAACAAGTGGTTTCAACAATCTAAAGAATCAACACAAACTATCTTTTATACCTTAGTACGAGTTCTTGATGAAGTGACACCCTGCTTATGTGTATCGTTCAGTAGTGCCTCCAATTGCACTTGTTTCTTTTCTTCAGAAGAATTTAGATGCTCTACATTTTGGTCCTTATCAACTTCGGATCCATCATGCACGGTAGGTGCGCCACCAGCACAGTTGGATGTAACATTAGGTCCGTCTTTCTCACTGGTAGGGGTATTATTAGAGGTGTTCCGCAAGTCAATGCCAAATAAGCGACAAGTAGAAGAGATGGCATGCTTATTACCCCTATTCACTTGGTCAAGTAAAAGGCCGTTACTTGCCCTTGATGACATCGGAGAACTGTAATCCAACAGAACTGATCGTGCAGTCAGCTGCTTGTTGTCTTCAATAGAGTCTTGGAGCATATTGAGGGAACCGTTTGCAAGTATACCATGCTGCCAAGCTCCACTGAGATGAGTCCTACAACTAGTGTTGCTCACACCAGTGGAGAGGCTGCTATTCTGCTCTGAAGACCAGTATAGTTGGTTATCAGCAATACTACCTAAGTGGCTCACTTCAAGAGTAGGACCAGATCCAGGGTACCAGAACGGAGAAGCAGCAGGGGCAGCTGCAATGTCTGCGACAAACCAATTATTGTTGAACTTCAATGACTAGGCTTGTAGAAGGGAAAAGTAAAAGTGAAACACAAGAGCATGAGTTATTATATACCAGTGTGAGGAAGCTCAAGGGGACGGGGTCGCTTGCTCTTTATTCCAGGTTGTGCAATATCTACAGAAGTAGGAGCGACAAACGGCTCTATCTCCCATGGCGAAACCCTGTCAGGCCTCACTATGGATGCTGGTTCATCCCATTGAATCTATAAGGGCCCAAAATGTAAACAAGTGTCAAATGAGACAATAAATGTGCCAAACTTTTCCATCTATGAATCCAAACATCTTCTTAACCTTCAATGATCGCCATTTAGATTCTGACCATTGCGAGGAAATGTCACCAACTCCAACTATCGTTCCTGTGAACCTGACAATTAAAACTCGCAGAAATCAAAATATGCAACAGCAGCATGACCTACAAATTAACACAAGGGAAGGAAGTGCACTAGTGAACCTTCTTTCAGGAGAATCTTCGCCTTCAAACCTCATCCTGAAACGCATACCTACTGAGAACCCATGACTCACAGCCTCCAGATACTTGTTTAATCCAATTATAAATTGGCTTGTCCTGATTGATGTCACATGGTATTAGAAGAATAAGAAAATGTCATATAGCATGCACATCTAAATAATATTCTGTGGCATCTACCAAAGAGATAGAGGAATACCTTGGCTTATAATATACAACAAACAGTGTTTGTGTTGTAATAGCATGAGATGCAGTCGCAAGAACACCAAGATGCATATTTTGGCTGGATATCACAGATTGTGGCATATGGCTTTGCTGCCGAGCAAGATGTCGAACCCCAACACGCAGATCTCCATTATCACCCCTGAGATATTTAAGGCGTGAATCGCGTTACTTTCATGGATAATTACATATGATTGAATGGAATAAGATGAAGCAGCACCAGTTCTTAACAAATCAAGAGAGAGAGAGAGAGAGAGTTGCACCTCAGGAATACAAAAGCATCACCAGCAACTAATCTCTTGGAAGTTACAAATGTACTCCATCCAGTAGTAAGCAAGTGTCTTCGAGGTTGGCCTGAAAAGTAGTTAGATAGATTAAGGAGCTAAAAATAAACACGTAGACCAGAAACTAAAATGCAGTTAAAAATATTATACGGGAAATTTTTACAATGATCAATTCTTACTGAACATTAGTAAAAGTTACCTCTAAAGATATGTTTAAATCGCCACTCATACCCATGAAGATCTTTGGCGACCAAATCTTGGGTCGGAGTCGAGTGAGTCATGTCCTGTTGATGCCACAAACCAGTCCAAATATCAGAACATATAACCCTCTAAGGATTTTCTAAATGTAATCAAGTCTTAAGGCATGAAGGAAAAGAAATATACTTCCTCTCCAGCCAATTTTTTTCTATAACATCAAGACAAGTGGATCTACGCAACAGTTGCTGATATAGAACGAATATGTAGTACATGTAGTTAGTAAACTCATTTCCTTTATTCAACTTTCACAAAAAAACAGTAAGGAAAAAGTGAAAACAAAGTGAAAGAACTACCAGTGGTGGGAGACATTCATTGGCGTGCTTCCGAAGAACAGAAAATCCTCCATGAGTACTTGTATCTGACGCTGTTAAAATTTTACAGAACGAATGAACCACATGTTTTGGCAGATCAGGTGGGCATGGATCAGGGCTAGACGGTTCATCTTGCTACAAGGATGAAATTAAGGTGATGAGACACATAATTGGTCAAACTAAAGAATCTAAATAACAGTCATATTCAATAATTATTCAAACCTTCTAAAGAGCAAATTAAATTATACGAGATTGATGTTTTATTTAGCATCATGTGATGGCTGCTTAAGAAAAGATTCAAAATTAAAAAAAAAAAAAAAGCAATTACTACTGATAATTACCACTGCCTCAGGGTGCAAAGTGATCTGGGCATAAACTTCATCAGTCTCTGCCTCTGCCTGTCAGTTGAAGGGAAACAATCAGTGTCTTTTTGTTCCTTTTCTCCTTCAACCATAACAAGACACTTTCAACAAATTCAATAAACAAAGGCAAGATTTAACAATCAAGAACATACCAGTAACTGGACGTGAACAACGCGACAGAGTATCTTTGAAGGAAGATTAAATAGAGGAATCTGTGGTTTCAGAGCTTGATTTGTGGATGCCTCTAACTACAGAAACAACAATCAATACACATACATAGAAAATTTTCTTTTAGAAAAAGTAAAACTTCATAGCATCATAGAAAGGGTTTGGAAAGAAATACTTGTTCTATGTGACCCTGTGGAAAGTAATAAACTCGTTCTTCAGTCCTAGGAACATCCACTAAAGGACCAGCACAAGCTTTCCACAGCTCTGTATACATATCATCACTTCCCATACCTACTCAAAACACAATTAACCAGATAAAAAATGAATTAAAACAAACCCACATAAATAAACATATAATTTAAAAAGTAATATGAGATGGTAGAAATATGGAGTATTAAGCTTGCCTAAGAAATGAAGCAAAATCACATAGAAAGCCCAAAATTTTTCACTCAAATGAGCAAAAGAAAGCTGCTATTTAAGCTGGAGATTTTGCAAAGAAACCCAATAGGATAAAGACTAAACTACATTATTCATTTAAACCAAACTTATCCCAAATCAGAAATTTATCGATTTATGAAAATGATTAGCAAATTACAGTAGCTAAAGACTTATCCAGGTGCATAAATACAATTGAGAATTTCAAGAACAAAAAACAAAAGAAGAAGTGGAGAGTCAAGCTTTGCTACCCCTTGTTAGAAAACAACAACATTTCACAAAACCCATAAACAAACAAGAAAAAAAGCAAGTTTTTTTCACCTGTATTTTAATTTTCCACAGCAGGGGCTCCTCTAAGAACTTCTACCTGAACCATTAAAGGCGAAATTTAGAGTAGAATATAAGAGAGGAACCCAAAATAAGGGCTGCTAACAACAAAGCTTGAAGAAGAAACCTTTTAATGTTGTTCACGCACTTCGACATACCCCAATTATCATCATTACAAATCCAAACAAAAACCTCCAAAAATCCAAATTTTACTAACAAACAAAATACACTAAATCGGCTATTTTCTGCTAACTCCGTCTCTTCTTTCTCTCTCTAAATGTAAACACATATAAGTGTTATGTAACAGCTTTTGTGCTCTTTCTACAGCTAACTTTTTTCAGTTACAAAACCACTCTTTAGCTTCAGTAGGAACAAATACCATTTTTTTGGGTTGCCAAAAACCGCTTTTTCTTGGCCATTTTTTATCACCTGGAATCAACAACCAAATCCCCAAAATCGCTTCCTTATTACCCACCCTCTTTATTTCTCTCTCTCTCTCTCTACACACATATCTTTTCGTCTTCCCTCTATATACTACTAACTGAAAATGAAAAGCTTTTTTCACTGACTCGCTCACTGGGACATGCTCAGGTTAAAGCTTAACTCCGGTTAAGTATTTAACTCCTTTTCTTTTCTCTCTTTTTTCGTCACTCCATTTTTACTATTGAAAATACGTACCTTCCTTTCAGTTATGGTATAGGCTCGTGGGTAATGGAAAAGGATTTTACTTTATGATCTGACGATTTTGCCCACTCACCCTCGTCAACTGTCTTTTCACCTTTTTTCGAAAATTTTACTAAAAAGTATTAAGTTCTTTTTTATCTTATAAATTTGTAAATTCTAATTTTATATATTTAAATTTATAAAATTATAAGATAAAAAAATCATCTCCTATAATTAATATCAATCGTATGAGGTACAAAATAATTTTTTTCCATTTTACTTTGCATCAAGTTTAGGAGTATATTTAAGTGAAAAAGTTAATATTAAATTATTTGGAAAATTATTGTTTATATATTTTGTATGGAATTAAATTAACATTCGTTCCATGCTTTTAATATTCTTGTACTGACCGTGCGTTCTTTTTATAGATTTAAAGCGTTTTATTCAGTTTGTTTATATTTATATTTATTCAACCTAGTTAGATGATAAATGCTTATGTTAGAAGGAATTATACATGTTACAGTCTACATTTATGGTGAATATATAGTATATTCTTCCCCTCCCTATATCCTTTTAATTTTTTAACTTGGGAGTATCTCTCTCTTTATTTTTCTTAAGCAATTTTGTTACGTGTTCTTGTTGTGAAAATAAATCATTTAAAAGTCAATCATAATCTCTCATGCATATCATGTTGCAATCCATTGCTTTTGGTTTTGGGCTTAAATTTTAAAAAATGGAAGGGCTTATTTATCTTCATTTGTAACTGCTAATGAGATGCAGTGATTTTTAATGCAATAACAACAACAATAACATCATACTGATTCACGTCTAATTCTAAATCTAAAAAAGATAAGCGGTGGCTGTAAATATCATTCAGTCTAAAAATTCAAAGTTAAATTCTATAAAAAACTAAGGCTTAACTATATCTATTTAATACCACAAAAAAGACAAAATTGAACAATTTTCTAAATTATAAAGATTGAGATTTATATTTCTAATTAATTAATAGCAAATACGACAAAGTGGTAAAATTATCAACTAACTAGACAAATGGTTGGAGACTAAATTAAGGGGGTTTAGAGTTATGATTTTTTCAATTGTTCGAATCCTTCTAGCTATGTTCCCTACAATTTTGCCAAAATATTCTCTATTGATCGTGAGCACTGTAGGTGCTGTAATTCTCTTTCGAGCAGTCACAATAATTTACTAGACATATTCTCTCGAACTACGCTAGTTAGCTTTATCTAACCGCTCAAGATCACATGAGGGCTTTGTTATTTCTAAACCTACCTTTTAACATGTTGTATTGATTTCTTACCTACGTTAGAAGTGACTTTGTTCAACAACTACCTAAATATGTATCATTTCTCAAGCAATATATAATAAATAGACACAGACAATCGGTGGCCAGTCAATCAACAACAATAAATACGTAGTTTAACTAGTAGAGAAATCCAATGGCTCAATCATATAAAAACATAACAAGAATTTATCCTTCAAAAGGTTCTATCAAAATCCTAGATAACAAATTATCTATTCATAATATTATGTAAAATTACAATACAAAATGTCATAACCAACAATGAAAATTAGTAAGAGGAAGAAAAAACTCGAAGAAGAATTTTTCGCCTTACTCCTATTGTGTCTTTGCCTCCTTAGATCGAATCTGTGTCCAAAATCGGTCTCTTCCCTTCAAAATACCATTTTTTCATGTCTATATACCAAGTAGGGTCGGGCCCAAACAATTATAACTTCTCCTACACGAAAAAGGACAAGTTTCTAGGCTTGGACGTCCGCGGCCACGGTCGAGGCTTGGCACGAACGCGGTATTTGGCAAGTGTACTGCCTCAGCCCGCTTCAGATCCGGGGTCACGATTTCGACCATATTTTTTACCCTGTTCTGTGTGGGATTTGGAAAAACGTAAAACATAAAAGTTGTAGCCCTTTGAGTTAGATTTTCAACCATATATTATGGAGCCTAAATGGAGTTTTGAGAAAAGGTTATCTGTATTTTACTAGACAATGCGCAATATGCCTACTCGATTCTTTGTTTTGTTGCTCTATTATCCGTTGATCCCTGAATACGATCCCGACTTAATTCCTTGAGCTTTTACTCAAACTTCAAAGCTTCAAATCACTTGAATTTTTTCATAACATTTGTATAGCTCGGAATCACTCATACAAGGCATAAAACACACAGTTAGTGCAAGACATTAGCGATTAAAGCTCAAACTCAAACTAAGTGCAGTAAATTTGAGTGTAATAAGCGACTTAAAATCGTAATTATACCAATTATCAATACCCCACACTTAAACCATTGCTCATCCTCGAGCAATCAAACTATACTTTTTAATAGACATGACTTTTTTAAATAATTCTCCAACTCATCACACCAAGAGTATTTAAAATAGACTAAGCACTAAAGTGTAATATATTCACCTCAAGATTTGACTCACAAGTACCACGTCTTATTCACAACTCACTCAACATAGAGGTCAGTGACATTACCTTTTCTTGATGAATCAAGTGCCCTCACACAATAAAAGAGAGTAGTTCCACACAATAAAATTCAAGAACACTTAGAAACTCAAGATAGAAAGAATTCACTCACTCTCAGAAATAACATTCATATGCCACAAAAAATGTACCATAAGCTTGCTCGTAGTGTACTACTCCACTAATCGAGCTCATACAAACTAGGATCAATTAGGACTTTATTTGGTTGTAATGTAGTTACGGGACGGGTAGGATACATTTATATATAGAGTGACTACACCTCCCTAAGCACTTTAGTACATATACTTTAACATTCAAACCACATACTTATGTCAAACCAAAATTTTACCTTCACATCAATATACATCAACTCCCAAATTATTTAAGCACAATTATATCAAGAGTCACTTCTATCAAAGAATATTGTTTTACAGCAATACAATTATTTTTTTCTTTCTTTCTTTTTTCAATTCAAGTGGCTCTTGCTTTTTCAAATAGTGCATCTTTCTCCTTATTTTATTAGCTCCACTCAAAATCCAAACCAACCACCCCACACTTTAACTTTTACAGAGTTCATAACAATTCAAATGCTCACGAAAGGTGAAAAAACTCAAATAGATGGTTAATTCAAACAAAGAAGTAAGACTTGTAGCGTGTTTGCCAAAGAAACATGATTACATGCTCAAAAGGGTTAACTGTGATACATAATAGTTAGGCGAGTAGTATATATATATATATATATATATATCACTTCCAAGACTAAACAAAATTACTATTTCGCTTTACAAACACACATGACAAGTTCTAGGCATCAAATGCATTGCACATAAGGTAACAAATCCTTACACACATGACACATGACTCATTCAAGATTGGATTATCAAGACACTCTAGTCAAAGTAGTTAAGCAAAGTTAAGAACATACAATTTAAGGTACTTCTATAAGAGTCAAAATTGAGCCTAAGCGTCACAACCAAAGTACTAACGATTCTTAAGTCATAACAAAGAAAGAGATATTGCTTCAATTCAAAACACAATGCAATGGATCCTACTCCAAAAAAAAAAATACTAATTGCATCTGATTCAAATAAAACCCTTGAAAAAGAACTGCAACACAAAGAAAATCAATGGGTAATTGCTACACTACCTATCAAAAGAAAATCTTTTTTTAAGACTTAATCCCTTAAAAAAATTATCTAATAGATCCATAATTGGTAAAAGTCCAATCATTTCTATTTTAAAAAATATTCAATTAAACTAACACAACTAAAATAGTATAGAAAGTCACCCAGACAATCTTCTCACAACACACTTAAAATTGTACATTGTCTCCAATGCACACCATAACTAATACAAGGGTAAAAGAGATTAACGAGTAGGCTAAAGGCTGAAGCACTAATAGCTTATGTACACAGACTTCTCCCAAGCTTGGTTCTTCGTGCGAGTACCTCACACTTAGTTCCAACCATTTGGTTTGTTGTTACGTCCTTCCAATACATTTGCATTCCACGCTCCTAGAAAATAAAAAATTGACACTACAAAATAAAAAATAAATTTTTAAAAAAGCAATAAAGCTGGGTTGCCTCCCAATAAGCGCTTGATTTAACATCGCGCCACGACACCAATCGTTTTTTGTCTCCACCTTTAACTTATAAATTCAACTCCAAGTTTAGATTCAAGCTTATAATTATGGTCATGGAGCGGTGGAATGAATCTAACTGGCACAAGGAAATAATGTAGTATTTTGCTCCTTGGCCTTTATATGAGGTATGTAATTCTGACTTTCTAGCAAGAAGAATTTCAGAATATATGCACCTTTTTCCTTATTTCTTGACTCTTCAGTTGGTTCGGATGACTCTATATCCATATCATCATCCAAACACAACATGGAAAAATTCTTGGAGTGTAGACCAATGCGCTCAAACACACGAACTTCAGGACTTTCAACATGCTCTACATCAATGATACTAGAGTCAACAAAATTTATATCCTCAAAGTCCTTGGCTGGATCTAGTTTCACTACTTCAATATTAACATGCTCAAATTGTAGTTGGTTAGGTTGTTGATGTTCTACTCTAACCTCCCCAATTAACACATTAAATTCATGATCTTCTTGGCTACTATCCTCAATATTGGTCTGCTGAGCATTAAAAGCTCCAACCACTTGACTCAATTGAGCCTCCAACTTGCAAATAGTCTATCGCAATTATTTTTTATTATTTTACTTCAGAAGGCACTTTAACATATCCTTGATCTCATTCGAGTCTGCATCCCAAGGTACTTTGTTCCTATTAACTTCATAAGAAAAGGTAGAACCATCATAATAATGGGTTGGGGAAAGATAAGAAATATAAACACAACTATTAAAATGATCATTTGTACCACCACACACATCACACATTACACAAATAAGATTGAGTTGGTGCACATAACTTGCTCTCGAAAATATTTTGATAATTTTTATACGGGTGATTGCTTTCATAATATATACGAGGATCAATAGTAAAATTATCTACACCTAAATTCCCATAATTTTAAGATGTCATATTTCTCAAATCAATAGTTATAAAAAATTGTAAAAAAAAAACAACAAAATAAAAAAGTTCAAACTTGAATCCTAAAAATATATAACACTACAACTACACCATTAGTTCCCCGGCAACGGTGCCAAAATTTGATCACGCTCAACTCTAGTCCTAAAAAGGATAAGCAATCGCTGCAAATATAATATGGTCTAAAAGTCCGGAGTCGAATCCCTCAGAGAACTAAAGCTTAGCTGTATCTGTTTAATATCACTAAGAAGAAAATATTAAAAAAATTTCTAAATTACAAAGATTGAGATTTATATTTCTAACTAATTAACTAGAAAATACTACAAAGCAGTAAAACTATCAACTAATAGACAAATGGTTGGAGACTAAATTAAAGAGGTCTAGCGTTATGATTTTTCCAATTGTCGGAATCTTTCTAGCAATGTTCCCTGCAATTTTGCCAATGTATTCTCTATTGATCGTGAGCACTGTAGGTTTCATAATTCTCTCTTGAGCAACCACAGTAATTTACTAGACATATTTTCTCGAACTACGCTAGTTCGATTTATCTAACCGCTCAAGACCACGTCAACGCTTTGTTATTTCTAAACCCACCTTTAAACCCACTGTATTGATTTCTCATATACGTTAGGAGTGACGTTGTTAAAAAACTACCTAAATAGTTATCCTTTCTCAAGCAACACATAGTAAATAGGCACAGTCAATCAACAACAATAAATACGTAGTTAAATAAGTAGATAAATCCAACGGCTCAATTAGGTAAAAACATAACAAGAATT